>OY997270.1:224543194-225148611 GCA_963921465.1 Triticum timopheevii | reverse complement strand
GAACGTGAAAGGAATTTTTTTAGAATGCTCTTGGCATGTCGCTAACATGTGATAGCTAACCGACCTCAATAGATGGCAGAAACGCCAGCCCGCCGCACTTTGATAGAGACGAGGAGGGAGAAGCGATACAGGCTGCTCGATTACTAGAGATAGGTGTCGCACGAAAGCCAAGAAATATGGTGATAGCGTGGGTTAGCCATGTACTAGTATGATGTAACTACACTGGGCTGCCGTGTTTCGTACTCTTCCAGTCCACTGTGGAGATGATTGGTTAATTTTATATCGCTGAATAATATTAAATATTATGAGTGCAGACGCTCCACCACGAGGTTCCTTGCTCTTTCTCGGTCGTCCGGAATCTATGTTCTTCCACTCTATTTTTTTTACGTGAGCTTTGTTCATCCTTTTGCCAACACGCAAGACATCTAGCATCAAGGTGCACGTGTTATGCAAGGATCATTCCATCTATATGAAGAACACGTGGGCTGCAACTACGAGACAGACATGTAACCAGGAGTGGACGTACGAACCTGAGTAATGTAGCGCAGTAAGTGAAGTAGAAAGGCACAAATGGTATGAACATGCATGGCATATAGGGTGTGTTTGGTTGCGTTCTCATCTCAGCATAGTTGTTCCCTCTTCATGCATGCTCAACTCAACACCCCTCTTCATGCATGCTCTCTTCATGCATGCTTCTAGTGTATTTGTGCTAAACTAGTGTGAACTCATGCACCCTCCATACACTCTACCAAACACCCAAAAGTAGGTCGAGAAGGGAACTCTTGGGCGGCATTTGTCTCTTACTACGTACTACTACTAAATGTTGTACGTGCAATGCACGGTGATGTTATGGAGTACGTGCCTAAGTACTCTACTACTACTATATTAGTTGGAGGCACATATTAACTTTTATATTTGTTTACGTGTATGCCCCGAGACCTTCCAACTAGACGTGTCTTTCTCTCCAGGTCGCACTTTGTATCGTTCATACCACTAAGTACTACTACGTGTGGTCTCCGACCCAGAAGTGGAAGAAGTGGAGACACTCTACCATGCTATTTTTTTACGCTGGGCTCTACCACGCTGTTCATGTCCCACTCCTTTCGCTGACGTGTGGGACATCCAGCACGTGCCGTGTTTGGCACCCTTCGTCGTAAGAGTTGAAACGCTAGCATTCATCAGAAATAAAAAATAATTATAAATCGGCATTGATACTATTTTTTTGCGAACCAATTAGCAGTGATACTATACCACGCGGTTTCCTTGCTCCTTGATATCGGAAAGAATACTTTCGTTCGCCAACATGTGGGACGTCGACCATCCTGGTCCACTTGCCATGCACGCAGAACTCCAAGGGAGAGTCACCCAGGTCGTCGCGCCGCAGTAATAATGACTAATGAGCCGTCAAATCACAAGCCCACTTCCCACTTTGAAGTTGCTCGGACGAAGGAACCATCATGACTTCGTTGAATTCCGCTTCTTGAAGAAAACTACTGTACCAGCAGTACTGCTAGCTATAGTATTTACTCCAATAGAGGCCTCCTTTCGTTCATAGGATAGGAATATGAAAATCATAGGAAGTGAGATGACATGCATCTCAATTCCTATAGAGAAAGAGATGCCATTTGATGCTTAGGATAGGAATTTTTCCATTTAGTCTAGGATAATGTACTGGTAATTTGCTCTAAAAACTACAGTAGTAACTAGTAGTACTGGTACATGCTCGTACTTAGACACAGACACACACACTAACTACTAGTACTACTACTTCTCACATGCTGGCCAGACGCCGTCGTTCTCCTTCCCGGCTTTGTCGGCGACACCCCACCGTGCTTGGATCTCCGCGGACTTCTCCGCAGCAGCGCGTGCGTCCTTTTCTTTCTTGCGGCAGCGGGCCTCTCTTTTCTTTAGTGCTTTCTGACTTTTCCGCTCCCTCTGTGCACCTTTGGCCGCCTCTTGCTCTATCGCCCATTCGGCCTTGGCATCTTCAAATTCCTCCCACATAGTTGTGAGGTCGCGAACGGCGATGAACTCACGGCGGGATGCCATCGCTTCCCTACCATTTTGTGTGCGGTCGTGGGTGGCGAGGAACTCGGCGCGGCGGGATGCCATCGCTGCCTTACCGGTTAGTGTGCGGCGCGGTGGCATGAACGACGCTTGGTGAGAGCTCTGGGGTGGAGTCGCCGGACAACCGTATAGTGCATTGGTTTGTCAAGGGCTCAAGAACAGAAGACAAAGCAAATTAGGATTCCCCTTTAATCCTGGTCATTTATTACCGAGTAAAATGCATTGGTGGTCATCGAACTTGTCTTGATAGCTCACTTTGATCATTGTATATGAGATATGGTGATTATACGGTCACTGGCTCAGTGTATAGCTCCGTATTTGTATGGTTGACCAGTCAAACAGTCCGCATGCGCCTCATCAGCTCGTGTTCTTTATCTATCTATGCGGGCCTACCTGTGAATGGAGAAAGAAATACTGTAAAAACCAAAATTATGCGTATGTGGGGAATCAAACCACGGACTCGTCGCTGCAACGCACCCTCGTCAGCCAAATGAAAATGAAATACTTCGTGTTAGTCACTCATGCTCACGCTGTCAAAGCATGCTAATGCATGCACGTCGCCCTCTAAATCAAAGTCCTGCTCATGGGGCAACGCAAACAACGAGCCCATCACTTGCGCGCCCCGGCGGTGCCTGACATTACTGTTTAGACGTTTGATGGAGGCCTACGCGAACGCCGAGCATGTATTCACCTGGCTCAACACCAACGGTCATACTCGGACCGCCTTGCTCATGTATATCGTCCATCACAACGACAATCTATAAAACAGCCTAAGCTAGAGAGGGTACTATGGTAGTATGGTACGGAGTATGTACTATCATGAGCGACCGATCTTAGTGCCACTGCACACCGAAACCCCTTCCATCGCTAGCGTGCGCTTCCCTCCTGAAACGGTCACTATATCTCCAGAATGTCAATGCCGCATTCACCGGACTTAACTGCAGGTGCAATTGGTGTGTCACTGACATGCGGGCCAGACGCCCGTTGGGCCCACATGTCAGTAACCCAAACGCATCTGCAGTGAAGTCACTGAAGCAGCGTCCGCATTCACGCCCGACAAACCTACTCCGGCGCCAGTTGTCCATCTGTCTGCCGTGGCTCATTGCCATTCGCCCGCTATATTAACTTGAGCCCCAGCTCCCAGCCATAGCCAAAGACCCACACTTATTCTCCTCCGGTCCCTTCCTTCTGTCGGCACCACTTCAACCATGGCCTCCTGGCGCTCCGAAGCTCTCTTGGACATACTGTCGCAGGAGAAGACGAGGGACATCGGCGGCTCCGCTCCGGGCGCGCTCCAAAGCTCTCTTTGACGTATTGTCGCAGGAACAAACGAAGGAGATCGCCGGCACCCCTCCGGCCGCCCTCTGCCGCCACGACCACGAAGCCGGCGCACGTGCGCGAGAGCAGCCGGCAGCAAGGAAGAGTAGTACACGGTAGGTCACCGCCACTCTGGTCCCGGGAAGGCCACCGCTACTCCACTCAGTCGACGCCAAGCTTGGTGGGGTAACCATCGGCGGCCGATTAGCTGCTTGACGGCGACATGGAGGCGGAAATCTTCAGAACCTGGTGCTCCACAGGAGGAGGTTATCGAGGCGGATGAGGAGGAGGCAAAGGCAATGGCCGGCTTTCTCGGGTTCATGGCCGGACATGGTGGTCGGGCGCCGGCGATCCTTTAAATTAGGTTTACAGTAGGTTTAGTACGGTTTGTGTGAAATATGTAATGAATTTCGTCCAGTTTGTAGGAAAAGTTTTCGAAATGTAATGAATTTCATCTGGTTAATTTGAAATTTGCTTTGTTTGCACGAATTTCGTCCGGTTAGTTCATATAGTTGTCGAAAGGTATGCAGGCAGCATCAGATGGCACCCATCAGTGTCCTCGGACAGATGCCGGTGTAAATTTGTGGGCCAGCGCTGGAGATGCCCTAACTATCATGCTATAATCGCTAACAATCCTTGATTATTTGGCAGGGAACAGTTATCCCTCGATCAAAATCAGATTCGTGGTGTTTTGCACTCCTCCCGCGTAAGAGTGTAAACTCTTGCTTACATAAAAATGGAGCAAGTGGACGGCACTGTAGCACATCATATCACTCAAACTAGCCCGCCTAACGAGTGGGAAAGCACCACCCTCGTCATTTTGTTCTGGATTTCTATCAATTGATCACGCGAAAATGTTACGCTTCGCAAGTTCTAAAGGAAAAGGCGGCACACTTACGACTCGTACGCGTCGCAACCCCGACAGTCCGGCTCGCACGCCGCTCACCAGAGGGGACACACGTTGTCTTGCAATTTCACTGACATGTGGGACTGTAATTGAATAAACCGTCGATAGCCGAAATCTAATCGCTCGGCGGGCGTCCGCTGAGAAGAGAGAAACGGGGGAGGGAGAAGAGATCGCCCGCCCGCCGCGCACGGACTCCAAGAAATATATGGTGATAATATGAGGTGGGCCATGTTGGAGTCCGGACCGCTTCCGGAGCCCGCTCTCACTGCCCTGGCCCCTCAAGACGCCAGCTGCCCGCTGCATGCATAACAAGTAGTCCCCGCTTATGTGGAGGAGAGAGAGGCATTGGCAAAGTCAAGGAGTAATAGTGGAGACAATAGCTTTCGTCAAAAATAAACAATGAATACTCGTTGCTCGTCCTCTATATCGGAAAGAATACTTTCATTCGTCGACATGTGGGACGTCGACCATCCTGGTCCACCTGCCATGCACAAAATTATCCTGGTCTACCCCGGTCGTATCGCAGGCCCAAGCTTTCCCACTGTAAGTTGTTCAGATGAAGGAACCATCATGACTTCGTTGAATTCCGCTTCTTCAAGAAAACTTACTGTACCCGCAATACTGCTACCACACGCGAAGACTGGACGACACTGTACCACGTCATATCACTGAATCCCACTAGGCCAAACTAGCCCGCCTAGGTCATCTATTTTGGAACGGAGGGAGTACGTCTCTGCACTGCTATGATTTTGTGTTGCACGTTCTCTGTACTTTTGCTACGATTTTCCTACCCTATGAACAAAATGAGGCCTGAATGTATGTCGACTATTGTCTGATTGATCGCTAAGCCTACAATTTTAGGAGCTAGGGCTATTGGTCGATCAACAAGGGATAAGTATAAGCGTACCACGAGCCCATCAGTCCCAACGTTTCTCTTCGGTGAGTGTTTTGCAAGTACTATAGCTCGCACAGTAGCTAGCCTACTAACACCAAGAATCATCAAACAAGCCCTGCTGATATGATAAACAGTTCAAACTTACATCTAAGCATGCCATATATTACATCAAAAGCTGGTGAGGATACATCTGTTTCCATAACTCGGAGAGGGTTCGCATGATTCATCGCATGATTCACTATCAAACAAAAGTAGCAAGATCCGCCCACACAAGACAATGCACTAGCCCTAAGATGGTTTAATAACACGCATCATTCTCATAATTAAACACAGGGCAATGCAAACTACGCTGAAGGATTAGCGCGACCAACTATTTCTTGTCATCGATCTCTCGGGCAATGACCATAGCACGGACAGCGGCATGGGAATCGATTTCTGGGGCGATGTCCACAGGACTGACCGCGACATCGGAATCGATCTCTGGGGCGATGTCCATAGGATGGACAGCGGCATCGGATCGATCTTCGGGGCGATGCCAACAGGACGGGCCACGACATCGGAATCATCAAGGACAACCACCGGCACCTGCACAACCCTAACATATTAGCAAGCACATTGCAAATAATTAAAAACCACAACTATGGTAATAAGCCATTATTTTTTACCTTGTGCAGCTCACCGGGGGATCTCATCCCTCCGGGGGCCATCTCCTCGTCCTCGATGGGGGATATCACCTTGCCAGGGGAATACTGCTTCTCAAGGGCGACTATCTCCTCAAACTCGGTCTTGAGCCTCACATAGGTGGCAATCAGAGTTCCTGGGGTAGGCACGGTGGGGCCCTTGCTGTTCTTCCAACTTTCTTTGAGGAGTTCGTCCGCCAACGTCCTCAACTCTTTGGCCAGTGCTTGTTTCTTGGAGTTCTTCGTCTCCATGGGTTGGGCCACCAACATGGTCAACTCGTTGGTCGGTGCTCGCTTCCTCGAGATCGCTGACTCCAGTGGGTTGTCCGCCGGCAACTCTTTGCCTAGTGCTCCAGGATCCATCAATGAACTGACAAACAAAAAGCAATCGAAACAAAACCACAATCGCAATGAAAATGGGAAAAGAATAGGATGTGAGAATCGGTCGGTGCTTCGCAAAAAGAAGATTATTGGAATAAAAATATAGCAATGTAACTGATTCGCCCACCTTTCCTTCATCGGTACAGAAGAAAAATGGCAGAACTGAGTAGCCTGGAGTGAGGTTTTCTTCAAGAAAGGGAAGAAAGGGCTTGAACGAGCATTCCAATGAAATGATGGTTGCTTCATCCAGTCCAACTTGGAGGCCACCTTACCACTGCTGGTAAAGGTGTGGGTTTTGTGATATGATGGGTCATGACGGCCACACCGGGGTGACAGGTGAGTCTCGACTGTAGCACCTCGCTGTGATTTGGTGGATGGCACGCGGGCCCGGATGCTTTGAAATGTCCCGTATGTAGATAGAGCGGCTAGTCATATAGGAGTGCTCAATATTGTGCACCGCTGAAAGGATCGATATAGTTGACTAGAGGGGGGGGGGTGAATAGGCAACTAACAATTTTTAGCTTTTCTTTACCAATTTAAACTTTGCATCAAAGTAGGTTGTCTAGATATGCGACTAGGTGGACAACCTATATGATGCAACAACAACAAACACACGAGCAAGCAAGGGATACAACACAAGTAAGCTTTCAAAAGTAAAGGTGCGAGATAACCAAGAGTGGAGCCGGTGGAGACGAGGATGTGTTACCGAAGTTCCTTCCTTTTGAGGGGAAGTACATCTCCATTGGAGCGGTGTGGAGGCACAATACTCCCCAAGAAGCCACCAGGTCCACCGTATTCTCCTCACGCCCTCACACAATGCGAGATGCCGTGATTCCACTATTGGTGCCCTTGAAGGCGGCGACCGAACCTTTACAAACAAGGTTGGGGCAATCTCCACAACTTGATTGGAGGCTCCCAACAACACCATGAAGCTTCACCACAATGGAGTATGGCTCCGAGGTGACCTCAACCGTCTAGGGTGCTCAAACACCCAAGAGTAACAAGATCCGCTAGGGATAAGTGGGGGGAATCAAATCTCTCTTGGTGGAAGTGTAGATCGAGGCCTTCTCAACTAATCCCGAGCAAATCAACAAGTTTGATTGTCTAGGGAGAGAGATCGGGCGAAAATGGAGCTTGGAGCAACAATGGAGCTTAGAGGTGGAAGAGGTGGTCAACTAGAGGTAGGAGACACCCCTTTTATAGTCAAGGAAAAGATCCAACCGTTATCCCTATGTCCAACTTGCGACATGCGGTACTACCGCTCCAGGAGCGCGGTACTACAGCAAGGCACCGCGGTACTACCGTGAGTGACCATGGTACTTCCGCAGCAGCAGCAGAGACTACGACATGCCTGACAGAGAGCAGTACTTCCGCTAGCGCGGTATCACCGCTCCCACTTGCGGTACTACCACAAGGCAGGAAAGCCCTAGCCCACGAAGGGCGCGGATGAATAAAAATACATCCGTGCCTACTTCCGCTGGAAACGAAACAGTGCAAAAATCTGATGTGGTACTACCGCTAGGGAGCGGTACTACCGTATTCCAGCTGAACCTGGCCGCGAGCGGTACTACTGCGCCCAAAGCGCGGTACTACCATGGAGGCGCGGATGTAAAAAATTACATCCGCTCCTACTACCGCGACGCAGCGGTACTAGGCATGAGGGCCATGGTACTACGACTCTAGGGGAGCAGTACTACCATGGGCACCCGTGGTATTATCGTGCTGGACGAGCGGTACTACCGTGGGGGCGCGGATGTAAAAAATTACATCTGCCCCTACTACCGTACCAGAGCGGCACTAGGCCTGGGAGCCACGGTACTAAGACTCCAGAGGAGCGGTACTATCGTGGGCTCCAGCGGTACTACCGCAGGTGCTTGCGGTACTACCGCTCCAGGGAGCAGTACTACCGCAAGTTCAGCAGTAGCCGTCAGAAAATGCACAAAGAGGATAATAGAGGGAAGCTCCAAAGTGCAAAGGAAAGGCGGAGGCAAGGAAGGAAACGTGTACGTGATGATTCCACCCGAACCTTTCCGACGCGGACCCCCTCTTAATAGTACGGCTCTCCTACGACTCAAATCCTCCAAAAAGAAATGTAGAACAACGCCGTCTTCAATAGTCTTTGAGGGGCACCGAATCGTCTCGTGCCTAGTGATGATGCGTCTAAGAAACTCAAGGCACACGATTAGTCCGCAAAAGCATTGTCATCAATCACCAAAACATCTTAGGGATAAATATGCCCTTACAATCTCCCCCTTTTTGGTGGATTGATGACAATACGGGATTTGCACAACAGGAGATAATATTGAGCAAAGGCAGCCCCTCCTCTCTAGAATATAGACGGGCTCCCCCTAGATGTGTGCAAACTAGATGGATGCTTTGGACTGCATAGCACACAAACTAGGATCAACACTCCCCCTATATTATAGAGACAAAGGCATGATAACTAAAAACTAAGCAAGAGCATAGCACAAAGGTAGCACAATATATCACAAGCTCGCTAAGATAGATAGAGTGCATATGTCTTACACCATATGAAGTAAAGCAACCCAAAGCAACTGAAATGAGGTTCAAATGAGAAAGCAGCAAACACACCGAACACGAATGACGACACACGACTCGCAAATCCCTACACTCTCTCCCCCTTTGGCATCGAGACGCCAAAAAGGCAGAGAGGACACCTACACACGAGGGGTGGCTCAAGCAGGGAACTCATCCCAACGCTCCTCGTCAGACTCCTCGGCAGCAAGGATGGTCTCCTCGACGTCCTCCTCAGAATCAGTCCACATGTAGCCTTGCTTCTCCATCCACTCGGCCTCTGGAGTGATGCGATCCTCAAAGCCGCCAGACACTTCCTTGCCATACAGCTGCAAGATCTTCTTGTCCCAGCGGCGACTCTCCTTAGATGCCATGTGAGTCCTGTACTGCCCCTTAGCTTGCATGCAGAAAAGTGTCTTCATCTTGTCCTTCAGCTTCTTGGCCCACGAGGGCATAAAGGAACTATGGGAAGACCTAGCAGCACGACCCTCAGCAACATCCTCTGCGCCAGCATCCTCCTCATCAACAGCACCCCTAGAAGCAGACGCCTCAGCATGAGTAGTAGTATTGGCCCAGTTGGGCTTGACACGGAGACAGATGGGATCATGTTGAATCCAGTCAGGAGCAAGGAACTCATCACCAGGGAACATCTTCTCCCAAGTCTTCGAGATCAGCAGAAACATGTAGGGCCCATAGATAGGCACCTTGTGGTTGAACACCGCAAACCAAAGCTCACACCACATGATGTCTGAGACATCAAGTGGCTGAGTCTGAGACATACGAGCCTCCTCGCATAGGAGCATCATATCCACCATATAGGCATAAACCTTGTCCTTGTCACCAATGCGAGGGAACAAGGAGTTGCGGAAGATGCGATACATGATATCCAGAAAAGAGTTGAGCACCAACGCCGTCTTGCCATTGGCAAGCGCCTTCTCAACATAGTATGGCTGAAGCTTGTCCTTGTTGGCAGACTCAGAATTTGCATGGGGGCGAACACCCACGGGAGTGTCGAGCCCGTCATCAGGAACCTGGAGCAGATCCATGAACTCCTTCCAGGTAGCAGTCAGCTTACAACCATTGGTCATCCAGGTCATCCTCCGCTCCTCATTAGGGTGAAAGTATACTGAGGCAAAGAACTGACAGATAAGCTCAGGGTCATAGTCAAGGTGAAAAGAGATCACATGTTCAATACCAAACTACTCCACCAAGTCCAGAGTTTCTCCAAAGTACTCACGAAACTTGTCCTCCTCATGTAATGCATTTCAGTCCATTTCACATCCACATAGGTATTCTACTTGTTCTTGATGACATCCAGATAAGTGAGAGTCTGTTGCTTGTTCCAAAACAGCTCACAACCTCTGACAGTAGCATGAGGGTTCACATACGGGTTGAGCTGCCTGAGACGGATGAACTCAGATTGGGGTATCTCGTCCATGCCCTTAGTGGGCTCCTTGTGCTTGCTAGCTGATGTCTTGACATGGTGATTGGGGGCAGTGGAGCCCTCTGGTGCTTCACCTAGATTGCGCAGACGCTTGGAGCCCGTGTCACGATTGGGATTGGAACGGCAAGAGCCACCACCTGAGACACAAACGCAAAACACCCACGAAACGCAAAAAGGATCAATGCAAAGACCACGACAAAGCACACGAAACACAGAGAAAATATGCGTGAAAGTTGCCATGAGATAGATGTGATCCACGGTAGTACTGCCAGAGCCTGCGGTACTAAATTTTAGTACCGCTCCAAGTCGCGGTAGTACCGTGCGAGGTCATGGTAGTACCGGGGTGGGAGCGGTAGTAAAACTTTAGTGCCGCAGCGAGTGTCGTAGTACCGTGCCAGACGGGCGGTAGTACCGGACAAGTAGTAGTACCGCGCTAGACGGGCGGTAGTACCACACCCCGTCAGATCCAAACGAAAGTTTGAATCTGAAAAGAACCGTGAAACCACGGCGGTGCTACGGTGATCAAATCTAGCACAGGACAAAAAGACAAGTATAATCCCTACGCAATACTACTCTCCTTCATCCTACTCTTGCATAGATTTAGCCTAAGAATCTCTAGAACACAAAAGTCTCCCCCAAAAACCTAGAGGCAAAGAACAAAACAAAAACGAGAGGGAGTTGGGGAAAGACCTTGGTCCATGGCAAGAGCATGTGGTGGGGAACGATCCCACCGGACGGAATCACGGGAGGGCAGCCGGAGGCGGAGATCCGGTGATGGACGCCAGCCCCGTTCTTGAGCGTGGGAGAGAGAGACGATGTGGGGGAACTGACGAATGGGTATGGGGGATTTAGAACTCCCCTTGCCCGTCCTTATCCCCACGCGTCTATGACGGCGCGGTAGTACCACATATCATCGCGGTAGTACCGCTTGGGCGGAAGTACCGCACCGAAGCGGTAGTACCTCTTTCCCAGGCGGCAGTAAAAAATTACTGCCGCGTGGGGGCGGTAGTACCGTGCTCCCCACACGCGGTAGTACCGTAGCTGGCTGCGGTAGTACCGTGAGCTCAAGAAAAAGCAAGTTTCAACAAAATAAAAAGGATCTTTGCAAGGAAACTTTTAGCACAAGGGACACCACAAGAACACACACAACCCAAAGGCAGAGAGACAACAAGGAACCACCACACGACACAACCTCTCAAAAGGAGAGGGCGGTGGCCGGAGCCACCTATGTTTGAGTTAGTTGGTATGGCACCGTGAAGAATTATCCTTGGGCCCATGACCAAAACTCGTCTTTGAAGCACAAGTACCATAAAAATGGCTAATGTGAAAGATTCGATCGATTTATGCATAATGGGGGGAGGGAGAGTTCATTGAGAGAACAACACTCCCCCTATGTCCATGCCTACACCTAAACTAGACAACAAGTTGAGTGTGGTGGGGGGTGCAAGGGTTCAAGTCACATTGCTCGAATCAATGATATTTAGCTCATGCCTTAACTCGCGAAATCTTGCTTCATCCAAGGGCTTCGTGAAAATATCTGCAAGGTTATCATGAGTGTTGACATACTTGAGCTCGATCTCCCCTCGCCTAATGTGATCCCGGATGAAGTGATACCGTATCTCAATATGCTTTGTCTTGAAGTGTTGCACCGGGTTGAGAGAAATCTTGATGGAACTTTCATTATCACACCAAAGAGGCACTTTGTCACAAATGACACCGTACTCCTTTAAAGTTTGCCTCATCCATAAGAGTTGTGCACAACTACTACCGGCCGCCACATATTCTGCTTCGGTGGATGAGAGAGACACACAACTTTGCTTCTTGGAAGACCAACTCACCAAAGAGCAACCAAGAAATTGGCACCCTCCGGAGGTGGACTTCCTATCCACTTTGTCTCCCGCCCAATCGGAATCCGTATATCCTTCAAGCTTGAAGTTTGCCCCTCTTGGGTACCATAAGCCAAAGTTTGGGGTATGAGCCAAATATCGAAAGATTCGCTTGACCGCCACATAGTGGCTTTCCTTTGTTGCGGCTTGAAACCGTGCACACATTCCCACACTCAACATGATATCCGGTCTAGATGCACAAAGGTAAAGCAAGGAGCCAATCATGGAGCGATATACCTTTTGATCCACCGCTTTACCATTGGGATCAATGTCAAGTTGGCACTTGGTAGGCATTGGAGTAGAAGCCGGCTTGACATCACTTAGCTTGAATCTTTTTAGCATGTCTTGAGTATATTTGGCTTGGTTGATGAAGGTTCCTTCTCTTCTTTGTTTGATATCAAAACCAAGGTAGAACTTCAACTCTCCCATCGAAGACATCTTGAACTTGGAGGTCATGAGAGCGGCAAATTCCTCATTGAAAGCTTTGTTAGGGGAACCAAAGATAATATCATCAACACATAGTTGGCATACAAACAACTCCCCTTTGACCTTCTTAGTAAAAAGAGTGGGATCGATTTGCCCCACCTCAAATCCACGATCTTGTAACAACTCGGTAAGGTGGTCATACCACACACGTGGGGCTTGTTTAAGGCCATAGAGTGCCTTATCGAGTTGATACACATGATCCGGGAAGTAGGGACCCTCGAACCCGGGGGGGTTGCTTGACATAGACCAACTCATTAATAGGACCATTAAGAAAAGCACTTTTCACATCCATTTGTTGCAACGTAAAGTTGTGATGGGAACCATAAGCAATCAAGAAACGAATGGATTCAAGGCGAGCAACGGGAGCAAAGGTTTCACCGTAGTCGATACCCTCGACTTGGGAGTAGCCTTGTGCTACCAATATTGCCTTGTTGCGAATGATGTTCCCATGAGCATCTTGCTTGTTCTTGAAAATCCACTTGGTTCCAATGACGTTGTGGTTCCCCGGTGGCCTTGGCACCAATCTCCACACCTTGTTGTACTCGAAGTTGTTGAGTTCTTCATGCATGGCATGAGCCAATCCGAGTCTTCGAGCGCCTCATAGACCTTTTGGGGTTCAACACAAGAGACAAACACGTGATGTTCACAATAGTTTGCTAATTGTCTATGAGTGCTTACCCCCTTTCTTAGGCTTCCAACCACATTCTCCATGAGATGGCCTTTGGTGGTGAGTTTGGAAGCAATCTTTGCGGCACGACGCTCTAATTCCTCCTCGGATTTGGAAGGAGGAGGGTTAACTTGATTATCTTGAGCGTCGTCTTGAGCTTGTTCTTGATCTTGAGCTTGCTCATGATCTTGAATTTGCTCGAGGGGGAGAACTTGACCTTGGGCATCATTTGGAGGTTCACCACCATCTTGAGATTGATCTTGCCCTTGGTCTTGTTCACGAGGTTGAGGGCCTTCACTTTGTTCTTCGGAAGCGTGTGGGTCTTGGGGAGGTGATGGCTCCACTTGAGTGGAGCATTGTCCTTCTCCTTTGGCCACAAGGGGTTCCTCAATGGGTAGAATATGACCAATACCCATTCTTCTTATGGCTTGGGGAGGAATTTCATCACCTACATCACAAGTACCACTTTGCTCCACTTGGGAGCCGTTATTTTCATCAAACTCCACGTTACACGTCTCCTCAATGAGTCCGGTGGACTTGTTGAGAACACAGTAAGCATGAGAGTTTGTAGCATAACCAACAAATATGACCTCATAAGCTCTAGCCTCAAATTTAGACAAACGAACACCTTTCTTGAGAATGAAACACTTACACCCGAACACCCGGAAGTACTTGAGATTGGGCTTGTTGCCGGTGAGTATCTCATAAGGAGTCTTGTTCAAGCCTTTGCGGAGATAGAGCCGATTGGATGCATGACATGTGGTGTTGATGGCTTCGGCCCAAAAGTTGTATGGAGACTTGAACTCCGCCATCATGGTCCTTGCCGCATCCATCAACGTCCAGTTCTTCCTCTCCTCAACACCATTTTGTTGAGGGGTATATGGTGCAGCATATTGATGCTTGATCCCCTCATCACTAAGAAACTCATCCAAGGTGTAGTTCTTGAACTCGGTGCCGTTGTCACTTCTTATTGTCAAGATCTTTGCATTATGTTGATGTTGAGCTTCATTTGCAAAGTCGATGACAGTTTGTTGAGTCTCACTCTTCCTCTTGAAGAAGTATACCCAAGTGTATCTTGAATAATCATCCACAATCACCAAGCAATACTTTCTACCTCCAAGACTATCAAATGATGGGGGCCCAAAGAGATCCATGTGAAGGAGCTCCAAGGGTCTCTTCGAGCAGATGATGGTCGTGGGAGGGTGAGCCTTCTCATGAAGCTTTCCTTCAATACACGCACTGCAAGCACGGTCTTTGGCAAAACTAACATTTGTTAGTCCACGGACATGGTCCCCCTTGAGAATACTTTGCAAAGATCTCATATTGACATGGGCTAAACGGCGATGCCAAAGCCATCCCACGTCAACTTTAGCCATTAGGCATGTCGCAGTCTTAGTGGGTCGCTCCGAAAAGTTTATCACATAGAGACCGTTCTCGACATGCCCAACAAAGGCTACTTTAAGAGTCTTGCTCCACAAGAGGGCCACGATATCAATGTCAAAGAAAGTGGCAAAGCCCATGAGTGCAAGTTGACGAACGAAAAGTAAATTGTACGCAAGGGACTCAGCAAGCATGACTTTCTCGATCGTTAGATCGTGAGAAATGACAACCTTGCCAAGACCCAATACCTTAGAATGTGAGGCATCACCCCACTCGACATTGGTGGGCATAGATGGAATCTTTTGCACGTCCACCACCAAGTCCTTGCTCCCAGTCATATGCTTTGTTGCTCCACTATCGAGCAACCATGATCCCCCACCGGAAGCAAACACCTACAAGAGATCAATGCTTGGTTTTAGGTACCCATTTAGTAATGGGTCCTTTGATGTTAGCAACAAGGGTATTAGGAACCCAAATAGACCATTCAATGTACTCATAAGGAGAACCAACAAATTTAGCATAAACATGTCCATCACTAGCACGACACAACACATATGACGGGTTAAAGTCGCCGGCTTTGTTGGAGGAAATGGTTTTGCCCTTTTGGACATCAAAGCCCTTCACTTTTTCCTTCTTCTCATTAGGAGCACCCTCTCCCTCTTTCACGAAAGTTTGCTTGAGAGGAGGAGGACGTTTGGTCTTGTTGTTCTTCTTCTTATTCTTGGACTTGGGTGCAAACCCGGTTCCCTTCTTGGCCACAACTTCCTTTCGATTGCTCAAAAGGTCGTTGAGGTTCTTCTCACCTTGAATGCAAGTCACAAGGCCTTTCTCAAGTTGATCCTTCAACTTGGCATTCTCCTCCACAAGATGCACATGCTCACAACACGGGTTAGTAGCATATGCATTATCAATTAAAACCATATGAGGGAAGGTGGTCTTTTCCTTGGTTAGCTTAACTTGGAGTTGAGCATGAGACTCCTTGAGGTTAGCGTGAGCACCCTTCAAGACCTTGTGGGCCTTGTCAAGTATCTCAAACTCCTCCTTGAGTCTAGCATGATCAACCCCAAGTTCAGCCTTCTCGGAAGTTAGCACATGAGACACGACAAAAGCATGATCAGGATCTTTCTTTAACTTAGCATGGCCATCGTTGTATGACTCCTCAAGAGTCAAACGATGCCCACGCTCTTCCTCAAGAGCATTAGAGAGATCCGATATCTCATCAGCATAGTCACGACTATGACCTTCCATCTTAGAGATGGTTTCTTCGTGAGCCTCGATCATGTCATTGGCCTCACCAAGTTGTTCCAAGAGAGCAACAAAGTGCTTCTTGGATTTGCCCTTGAGCTTACTCATAAAAGACTCAAATTCATTCACTTCCTCATTAGACCCATCATGTTCATCAATGCAATCCTCCAAGGAGGAATTAGTAATGATGGTGGTTTTGATGTTGGGGGTTACCTTGTTGGAAGCTTTAGCCATGAGGCACTTGGCGGTGATGTTCTCGTTGGGTGAATCAAAGAGAGACACCCGGGGAGTGGTAGCAATGGCAACGGACACCATGGCCATTGCTTCTCCGTTTTCATCATCATCGTCATCCTCATGGTATTCTTCTTGAACCACCAAACCATGAGTAGGAGTCTTCTTGGTGAAGTTGTTCTTGTTGGGGAAGGACTTGGCTTTGTCTTTTCAGATGAACTTGCCACCATTGTCTTCCCGCTTCTCCTAAGGACAATACGCAACGAAATGGCTCACATTGCCACAGTTGAAGCAAGTTCTAACTCGTTGCTTGCCCTTGAAGCCACTTGAGTTGTTCTTGTTGAAGTTGGGTCTTGTATTCTTCTTGCTCCAAAATTGTCTTGAAGCAAGAGCCATGTGCTCATGATAATCATATTTGGTGTCTTCGGGGTTGCTCTCCTCATCTTCCTCTTCTTCCTCTTCTTCCACACTAACCTTGGCCTTCAAAGCAAGGTTAGGCTTCTTTGACCTTTGAGAACGGAGCACCGCATTGTCGGCGGTCTTGTCCAAGATGCTCATTGCAACGAACTCATCCAACACTTCACTTGAGGTGGAGTGGAAGTCCGGTCTTTGACGGATGACAGAGGACATGGCCTTGTTGTAGGGCATCATGGCCTTGAGGAACTTGCGCTTGATCCAATTGTCATCCGTGTCCTTGCTCCCATGATCTCGGAGTGAGACCGCGAGTTTGGTCACTCTTCGAAAGAGCTCACGAGGTTGTTCATCTTCTTTCATTGCAAACTCATCGGCTTCATCTTGTACCACTTCATAGTTGGAGCATTTAATGCTAGCACTTCCTCGATAGAGAGACACAATGCAGTGCCAAGCATCTTTGGCCATGGCATGAGGTCGAAGATGAGGGAGATCTTCGGGAAGGATTGCATCTTGGATGATGAAGAGAGCACTCTCATTGAATTGATTATCCACCACTTCTCTCGGGGTGAAGTTGCTTCGGTCATGTGGATAGAAACCTTCTTCAATGATTCTCCAAAGATTAGTATTCACATGATTTAAATGACGCTTGAAGCGATACACCCAAGAATCAAAATCCTCATTTTTCACAATCTTAGGAGGAGGACCGGCATGATTTAAATGAGTAGAGGGAATCGGTCCTTCATAAATTAGAGGTTCCACATGGGCAAAGATGCCGGTGCCATCTCTACCACTAGTAGAAGGACCCTTCTCACTATTAGCTTCCCCCTTGTCGGAGTTAGCATCCGTCACCTAGTTAGCGGGATCACCCACTTTCAACGGCGAGGTAGGTAGTTTAAGTCCTTCTAAGAATTTATTAAACATGCTTTCAACCGTGGTTGTCATGGAGGTTTTCAATGTGTCCAAGGCCACATTGAATTCCTCACGGGACACCGTGGTTTCCCCATTACCCGTAGACGAGATCGGATTCACACTGGAGTGCTCCTCCTCCCCACCGTCTATGGTGTCAACCATACTCTTCGGACTGCAAAGTCCTTAATAAAGAGACGAGGCTCTGATACCAATTGAAAGGATCGATATAGTTGACTAGAGGGGGGTGAATAGGCAACTAACAATTTTTAGCTTTTCTTTACCAATTTAAACTTTGCATCAAAGTAGGTTGTCTAGATATGCAACTAGGTGGACAACCTATATGATGCAACAACAACAAACACACGATAAGCAAGGGATACAACACAAGTAAGCTTGCAAAAGTAAAGGTGTGAGATAACCAAGAGTGGAGCCGGTGGAGACGAGGATGTGTTACCAAAGTTCCTTCCTTTTGAGGGGAAGTACGTCTCCGTTGGACCGGTGTGGAGGCACAATGCTCCCCAAGAAGCCACTAGGTCCGCCGTATTCTCCTCACGCCCTCACACAATGCGAGATGCCATGATTCCGCTATTGGTGCCCTTGAAGGCGGCGACCGAACCTTTACAAACAAGGTTGGGGCAGTCTCCACAACTTGATTGGAGGCTCCCAACAACACCACGAAGCTTCACCACAATGAAGTATGGCTCCGAGGTGACCTCAACCGTCTAGGGGCTCAAACACCCAAGAGTAACAAGATCCGCTAGGGATAAGTGGGGGGAATCAAATCTCTCTTGGTGGAAGTGTAGATCGAGGCCTTCTCAACTAATCCCGAGCAAATCAACAAGTTTGATTGGCTAGGGAGAGAGATCGGGCGAAAATGGAGCTTGGAGCAACAATGGAGCTTAGAGGTGGAAGAGGTGGTCAACTAGAGGTAGGAGACACCCCTTTTATAGTCAAGGAAAAGATCCAACCGTTATCCATATGTCCAACCTACGACATGCGGTACTACCGCTCCAGGAGCGCGGTACTACCGCAAGGCACCGCGGTACTACCGTGAGTGACCACGGTACTTCCGCGGCAGCAGCAGAGACTACGACATGCCTGACAAAGAGCAGTACTTACGCTAGCGCGGTACAACCGCTCCCCCTTGCGGTACTACCGCAAGGCAGGAAAGCCCTAGCCCACGAAGAGCGCGGATGAATAAAAATACATCCGTGCCTACTTCCGCTGGAAAGGAAACAGTGCAAAAATCCGACGTGGTACTACCGCTAGGGAGCGGTACTACCGTATTCCAGCTGAATCTAGCCGCGAGCGGTACTACCGCGCCCAGAGCGCGGTACTACCATGGAGGCGCGGATGTAAAAAATTACATCCGCTCCTACTACCGCGACGCAGCGGTACTAGGCACGAGGGCCACGGTACTACGACTCCAGGGGAGCAGTACTACCGTGGGCACCCGCGGTACTACCGTGTTGGACGAGCGGTACTACCGTGGGGGCGCGGATGTAAAAAATTACATCCGCCCCTACTACCGTACCAGAGCGGCACTAGGCCTGGGAGCCACGGTACTAAGACTCCAGAGGAGCGGTACTACCGTGGGCTCCAGCGGTACTACCGCAGGTGCTTGCGGTACTACCGCTCCAGGGAGCAGTACTACCACAAGTTCAGCAGTAGCCGTCAGAAAGTGCACAAACAGGATAGCAGAGGGAAGCTCCAAAGTGCAAAGGAAAGGCGGAGGCAAGGAAGGAAACATGTACATAATGATTCCACCCGAACCTTTCCGACGCGGACCCCCTCTTAATAGTACGGCTCTCCTACGACTCAAATCCACCAAAAAGAAACGTAGAACAACACCGTCTTCAATAGTCTTTGAGGGGCACCGAATCGTCTCGTGCCTAGTGATGATGCGTCTGAGAAACTCAAGGCACACGATTAGTCCGCAAAAGCATTGTCATCAATCACCAAAACATCTTAGGGATAAATATGCCCTTACAACCGTGACCAAGGCGGAGAGGAAAATGAGAGAACTACGTAATTAATGCATGAGTTTAATTAGGGTAGTTTTGTAAAGTACGAGATAGATTCCTCCAATCGCAAAATGCCTTGGTTCATGAGATTTGAGATTTGAGCCCTATAAACCGGAAGGGAGGGGGTACTGCACACGGTATAGTTTGGTCACTTGTTGAAATCTCTAGAAAGCAAATACTCCTTTCCGGTTTACAAGTCTATACTACTCCCTCCGTCTAGGTGTGTAAGTCATCTTACGAAAACCAAATAGTTTGAAAACACTTAGGCGCGGTGCATTAACTTCTACCTTGTTTCTTGTTTCTTGACATACGTATCAACCAATAAGAGATGAGAGGTGTGCATGCTTTTAATGACTTGCAATGGCTAGTTCATTGCATGGAATGCTATTAATTAGCAAATAAACATTGGTGACCCCAGGAGGAAACGGTGCTAAGCGCGTGGACCTATGCAGAATGAGTATCAACCAATGGATAATGGAGTTTAATTCTTAAACAATAGCAATTTTGTCTCATGCAAGAGCCTGGCTAGTACTCCAAGGAACCGCACCACGCGAGCATTCGCAACTGCCATGTTTGGTTCGCGTTTGGCTCTTCGCCTCTTCGAGAAGAGGAACACTGATGTTACGCCTACTTCTACAGTATCGAATCCACTGCTGCATGTTCGTCCACCTCGTGCGGGAGGGATAGCGTGTAGCGAAAGCTTCTACTTACTGCTCCTGCCTTTGCGTCTATGACAGGTGGGCCCAACAGGTGGTTGGCCCTCCTGTCATGCAGCCAAAGGCAGGTGCAGTTAAGGCACCGGAGCTCAGTCCGCGAGGGAGAGGGCATCGTAGTAATCAAATTTCTCGGTCTTGTATGAGTTGACGCGACACATCAAAGCATTGCACTCGATAAAAGTCTTTTTACACATTTCAAATGGGCTACTTCGTATGTAGGAGTAGACATATTCTGCTTCGTATGTAGTCACTTGTTGCAATCTCTAAAAAGACTTATATTTGGAAACAGAGGGAGTACAACGCATGCATGCATGCCATGACTTCCCTTTTGATACTTGCATGTGTTGATTTGATGCACCTTGCCAAATTTTGACTATAAATTTAACTAACCAAATTTTCATGCATGTCACAAAAAATTACGGGGCTGTTTGGATTGTGACTATGTTTGTCTTATGTTGCCACATTATTTTTCCCACACTTGCCACACTTGCCTAACCTGAGTTGCTGAAATTGTTAGACACACTTTGGCTTGCCTAAGGGAATCTTGCCACAATTTTTGTGTCCATGACATGTGGGGTTCACTGCAAATAAAAAAATTCTTGTCTTAGGTGTGGCTAATAAAAAGACTTATATTTAGGAACGGAGGGAGTAGAAAATATAAATAATAATGCATGTTGGGGCAACCCACGTTTCTGCTAATTTTAGCCGTGGGCTTGTTCACAATTTTTAGGAGGGGGTGGTTGTTCATTTAATGGAGGAACTTGTAGTACCAGACTTGAACCATACAAAGTGCGACCTGGCACACCGTAACACCACTTGGAACAAGCGGGTAGCTATCTCAAAAAACAATCAACAACTAAAAAACCCGCGACCTGGCAGGTAGTAGTACACAATTTTAAATGATTGTTTTGATGGAGTGAAAAAGGAAAACTACCCCACTACTTATATATAGGCCGGAGCCTCCGCGCTTGCTTTCTAGGGTTGCTCTATTCACACACTCTCATCCTCTCCGGATCTAAACAAGATAGGGGTAGTAACACTGTCTTTCTCCCTTCAAAAAACACTGGCTTTCTATCCTCACCGCTGGTTACAGATCCGGACGTATCCCCCTCTGCTGGTGAAGGGGAAGAGGGGCAGCGTTTAGGCCGTTGTCGACAGCGAGGGAGGAGACCCACTGCCGGCCGCACCGTTATCTCTGGCCGAGCGCCGGCGCGGGAGGTCCTCCGATGCCTTCGTCATTGCCTGTGGGCGGATCCGGCCTCCCGCCGCCCACCTATCCACATCCCGACGACCTTCAGGTATATCTTCGTTCGAAACCGCCTTAGCTCTACTTCCCCAGCTCGCTACGTCGCTGCATGTGCATCATTTTCTACCTCTCAGCCCCTCTCGATCGGATGGTCCAATGTCACCTATTTTTTCTATTGTTAGAGGTAAACCTACTTCATGGAGTCGAATCTTGTGCTCCCTCCGTCCGAAAATACTTGTCATTCAAATAAAGTGGGGGTGGGGGAATTTAGTATGTACATCGGACTTGGTACAAACATGAAGGAAAGGGGATGAAAGTAGTACAGACTGGTCATCCAACCGGTCTCTTGGTCGAAAAGGGAAATATAGGGGTAACGCTGTACACAGTGGTATGACCAGGACTAGATTTGCTATCCACACATAGGAGTAGGTGGCTAGAGTGAAAAAAATGGGACCAACCCAGATATGTTTCTTGGATGTTTGTTTCTCAGGGCAACAAACTATGAATCACCACTTTATGCCCCTGTTTACGTACATGGTGCTGTACTGCTGGTGCACCCACTGTCCCATGCCCTTAGACCAAATATTTAGGCTCCAGTCGGAATAAAGGTGCAGAAAACATAGGTCTTGATGAAAATAGAGGATTAGGAAAGGAATGTAGGTATAAAACTATGGAACAGTGAATCGGAGGAAACTCTCAAGAGAATGTGTTCGGATGGACTACGAAATGTACAGATTTGTTTTTTAAGAGTAGCATGCTTGGCAGTATGAGATGCTATTTGTTTATTTAGCTGCACAGTGACTACTCTTGTCCTCATCTCACGTACCACACATAGGATGATTTTTTTATTCCGACAAACACAGCACAACAACCTGTCTAACGCATGGCAGCGAGCGCCTGCCTCGGGCTTCCGCCCAAAAAATGAGCAGCGCGTGGATGTTTCTAATCCGATGGAATCAGTACTACCAGACCAGCTTTCTTATGAAACACTATTCACCTTTCCCGTGTTCCGAACGGTTGGAAGGGAAAGAATACCGTAGGAATTGTGTTCCTACGAAAATCCTGCACCAAACCTGTGAACTGAACGCAGCCTTAGCTGTTCTTAATATAATGTCCCTGGTAAAAATGAAGCCATGCCACTATTTTTACCTGTAATTGTTTGAGACGCTGACAAGTTTAGCCAAATGTTTTTGCATGTAATTTTTTGAGACTCTGACTGTTTCCTCTGTGCCTTTTTGTGCAAACAGGGATATCTAATTCACCTGGTTGCTGTTGTGACCTTTTGGTGCACTGCACAAAACTCTTCTTAAAAGAAGTGACTTTTGTGCTGTTTAACTGGAATGTCAGAATGGAACAATTGGTTCATTTTGGTTGAACTGCATAAAGGGAGATCTGTGTTCCAATCCTCATCATCCATATTGGCACCATAACCTTCCTTTAGGTAAGAATGATATTTAATGCATGTGTTCATCTCTATTTTCCGACTTCCATGAGAAAATGATGTTGATTTTTACTAGTACACTTGTACTCCCTCACTGACAAAACCAATTCTGAATTAGAAGGCCAATCATGTACTTGGTTTCACCAACTGGTGAGGAGAAAGAGAAACAGAGCATGAAGTGGAAGAAGGAGAAGAATAAACAGTGCCAAGGCGATCTTGCTGAAGCCAGAGGCCTCAGTCGAGGCTATTCAAGGGCTCCGGCAACGACTACCTTACATGTGAGATGATCCTCCAGGGAGCCCTTCCACTTATGCTGTCTCACTTAATTAATTAGGAGTACCTAAGTACCACTAATTTATTACTGCCTAATTTTCCTGTTGGAGTTAAACAAATCTTTAGTAGGACCCTATGCCGAATCATGTACGTGTGAATGTTTGTCTATGGAGGTGAATCATGTGGTGGAGCAGGGAGGGAATATTATTAGTGTCATGACATAATAGTGCTATTGTTTTGCATGTCAATTTATTGCCATTGGTTCAATGAGGCAATGTTTTGCGTATTTTCCATCATGAATTTGATGCTACTGTTTGAGTAATATGCTAATGTATTCCTATCCTTTCTCACTCAGCTAATGAAGGTTTCACCTTGTTCCTACTTGTGCAAACAGGGATCATGTTGTGCCAATCATACATTTTAGTGGAACTACACAAGACAATACAATGAATTGTATCCCAGCCAGTGCTTTAACTCTGCTGGAAGTTCTTGATAATCTTTCGATATAATCTCAGCACTGGTAAAAAAGAGTGATTTCAACCATACATTTGAAGTGCACAAAAATATATACTATTGTGTGATTCGAGTGAGTGCTTTATCATCTCTTATGGGACTACATGAATAAGCTTTTTTTCTCAGGTTGGTACGGGCCTAAGGCCTTCATCCATATTAGTTTGCTGTCATCTCTATTTGTATCGTGCTACTGTCATGAGAAACTCCTTTATCTTTGCACTTTTAAGTTTTGCAACCTATGATAAATGGCAATGCTTTGAGTGTTAAATTGGCACTGATTAAATAAACTAATACCTCTCTTTAAGCAAGACTACTATGTTGCTAACTTTACCCATTAAGATAATGAGGGTGCTTCTATTTGTTAGTGTATGTTTCATCAACTCGTTCCACTATTATAGTAATCTCACTCTCGCAATATATGTGCCAACAGGGATGCTCGATTTTGGTGGAACTGCACAAAAACTTTGGGTGCTTCATTGCCTCGACAGCTTCCATCCTTTCCTGTCAGTCGCTAATCTTCGCTTGCTTTATTCCTTTGCTGTCAGTCGCTTGGCTTATCTCGGCTTCCAGTCAAAGGAAATCGTAATTGATATGCTACCTCACACAGGTTGGTACTGGTCTTTATCCTGATTATTGTGCCTGTCATATGTATTGGTAATTTGGTATTGTGCTACTGTTTGCCGATTTAATAAAGGAGTAATTTGGAGCCTGAACTCGCAGGCAAATCATTACATCAGGTGATTTCAGTAGAACTGCACAAAATGATTAGATGGACAGGTACTTATGCTGCTGCTATGTACTCCAAAGTTCAGTCAGACAAGCATCGATGTTGACAAGAAGTGCCTATATTCATTCAAGTATCAACCGGCGTCAACCAATTGTAAAACTCCAAGTATTAGGAAAGTGGACGCCAAAAATATTGCTTGGTGCATAGCCAAGAAAAACGTAGTCCAATCTTTGGTCCCAACTTGTGCCTTTTGGTTATCGGCACATATGGTAGCGAACTATATGGCATGGAGTCCAAAGATTCCAGACAAGTTGGTTGACGTGTATGTTCATCTCGCACTTAGTCAGTCTGCACGCCAAGGATGCTCCATTTTAGTTGAACTGCACAAAAAATTTGGGTGGTTCATTTTCTCAACCGCCTCCTTTCTCATCTGCAATGTAGAATTTTGGCGAGATACAGGACCAAGATGAGCCAGTAAACTAGTTGGATGAAAGTAGTGGCCAAGTTGCTCAAACCTCCCTCGGCACGAGGACACTATTTGAGGACAAACCTACAAGCAAAGTTCAGATTGTCTATGCTGCCTCTTATGTACTCAAAAATTTACTCGTACAAGAACTAATTTTAGCAAGAAGTACCTCCGATTGAACACCATTTACCAGTCTGTACCCTAGGTAATTAAAGTTCGTCCATGGATCATATTGGCTGTGATCTCAATCATTTGGATGCACAAACATACTGAACATGTGTATATCTGAATCTTTTTGTGAATTATGTATGAACATTATCGTGTGATCTATCAATCATTTGGATGCATAGATATGCTGAGCTTGTGTATATATGAATCTTTTGAGTTGTTGATAGTGAATGTTGGCTATGAATATGAACATGTCCTGTGAACCCGAGTTTGATATGAATGTTTAACTTTTCTATTGTATTTGTGTGTGAACTTGTTAGTATGCCTACTGTGGGGTATAAAACGCAGGTCTCTTATAAAAGTAATGCTATGTCCAATTTATGTTTTCCCTTCTAACCACATTATATATATTTATATTATTACTATTATCGTATATTTTATAGAGACTTATATATACATTATAAAAACATCCCACGTGTTATTAACTTATAAAAGTAAATGTTTAACAGAAAATCCTGGTTGTTTTTGACTCACAGGCAAGGAAAATCCTGGTGATTGCGTACAAAAGCTTGCGAAGATTTTAAGGACCAATTTAATAATAACGTGCTCATTTTTATTTTGAGCAATAACTCGCTAATTTCTTAATTATATATATAAAAAATGTGCCTCTCCAGTTTATTCTTTGATATTAATTGCTCCTTCTAACATAACATTATATATATAACGAGCCCACCTAATACGTGTATTTCAAGGAAGTGCACATGGGCTGGGATTTCTTAGAAAATATAAATGGGCCTGATTGACGCGAAATTATTTGTTCACCCAGCCCAGCAAATGGGCTGTACATTCTAGAAAACATGGGTTAAATATATGCCACATTTTTGTAGGCTGACATGTGGGCCAATAGGTCGAAGCCTATGCAGGGCGTTGTCAACTTGGTCAACAAATGATTGTGTCATCCACAACCATTGGATTTATATCCAACGGCCGGCATGCACCTTCAATCTCTCGTCTTCTTCCTCCAGGGTTGCCGGGACTGCCTGGTCCGGCCTCCGGCGGCTAGTGGCTCTGCTTAGCATGCATCGCAGTGAAGCGCTACCCCACCGCTGGCCAGGCTATCCCTCCACCCCTCGACACCTCCTATTATTCTCCACACACTACAGCCCCACGCTGCAACAGAACCAGTTATAACCCTTCTCCTCCGAGTTGTTCCCGTCCGGGACCTCGCCGTCGCCCACCGCCTCGCTGTGTTCGGTGCGGTGTGGTCAACAAATGAGAGTCATCGGAAGAGGACTGTACGTGGAGAGCCTGACGGCTGGGACCCACGAGGTCCATGGTCGCACGCAAGGAAAGTTCCTCCTTATTAAGCTGAAAAAAATGTTTCCTCCACCTGACAGCTGGGACCCACCGGCTGTATCTTCGCACGGAAGGAAGTGCCTCCTTGTTTTGCGAAAAAATTATTCATCCCGTTGACAGCTAGGACCCGTCAGATTTGGTGACTGACTTGTGGGCCTACTAAGCGGACGTGTACGCACGGCTTTGTCAACTTAATCAACAAATGATTCTAGCAGCTGGACCGTTGGATGTTAATCCAACAGCCGTGCTCCTTCTTCAACCTCTGTTCTTGCTCCTGTCTCCCGTGGGCGGCACCGTGGCTGTGCTGCCGTGCACCCGAACCAGTAAAGTTTCCCACTCCTCTCCATCTGCGACTCCACTGCCCCGTCTTCCCCATCTCCGGGTCATTCCAGTCTGGGTGCGCTCGGCATGGTGTGGTCAACATGGTCAACAATCGAGAGTCATCGGAAGATGACTTTATGTGAGAGGCTGACAGTGGGGACGCACCACGCCCATGGACGGATGCATGCAACGGAACGCGGCGAGGTCAACATGGTCAAGGAACGACTTCCATCGGAAGTATACTGTACATGGAGAGTGAGCGAGTCCTGGACTAGGGGGTGTCCGGATAGCCAAACTATCATCATTGGCCGGACTCCAAGACTATGAAGATACAAGACTGAAGACTTCGTCCCGTGTCCGGATGGGACTTTCCTTGGTGTGGAAGGCAATCTTGGCAATACGGATATGTAGATCTCCTACCATTGTAACCGACTCTGTGTAACCCTAACCCTCTCCGGTGTCTATATAAACCGGAGGGTTTTAGTCCATAGGACGAACAACAATCATACCATAGGCTAGCTTCTAGGGTTTAGCCTCCTTGATCTCGTGGTAGATCCACTCTTGTACTACCCATATCATCAATATCAATCAAGCAGGAGTAGGGTTTTACCTCCATCGAGAGGGCCCGAACCTGGGTAAAAACATCGTGTCCCTTGTCTCCTGTTACCATCCGCCTAGACGCACAGTTCGGGACCCCCTACCCGAGATCCGACGGTTTTGACACCGACATTGGTGCTTTCATTGACAGTTCCTCTGTGTCGTCGCTCATAGGCCCGATGGCTCCTTCGATCATCAACAACGACGCGGTCCAGGGTGAGACTTTTCTTCCCAGACAGATCTTCGTATTCGGCGGCTTTGCACTGCAGGCCAATTCACTTGGCCATCTGGATCAGATTGAAAGCTACGTCCCTGGCCATCAGGTCAGCTTTGGAAGTTTGAACTTCACGGCCGACATCCGCGGAGACTTGATCTTTGACGGATTCGAGCCACAGCCGAGCGCGTCGCACTGTCACGATGGGCATGATCTAGCTCTGCTGCCGGACAGTGCCCTGGAAGCCGCACAAGAGTCCGCTCTGACCCTTAGCTCGGAGCCGACTGCGCCGATCGAAGATGGGTGGCTAGACACCGCCTCGGGGGCTGCTACCTCTACGGCGATGGAGCCGAATACCGACCCTGTCCCTTGTAAAGCTCGTGACTCCGAGGTATCGGACTCCTCGCCGGACTCCGAACCTCCCACGCCCCTACCAATCGAATCCGATTGGGCGCCGATCATGGAGTTCACCGCCGCAGACATCTTTCAGCACTCGCCTTTTGGCGACATCCTGAATTCACTAAAGTGTCTCTCTTTGTCAGGAGAGCCCTGGCGGGATTACGGTCAGGACGGTTGGGATGCGGGCAACGAAGAAATTCAAACCCCACCCACCACCCATTTTGTAGCCACTGTCGACGACCTAACCGACATGCTAGACTTCGACTCCGAAGACATCGATGGTATGGACGACGATGCCGGAGACAACCAAGAACCAGCGCCCATGGGGCACTGGAAAGCCACCTCAACTCACAATGTATACATGGTGGATACTCCAAAAGGAAGCGATAACGAGGAACAACGGGACACGGCGAAGGATAATTCTCCCGAAAAATAGCCAAAACGGCGACGCAAGCGCCGCCCGAAGTCCCGCATCAATAACAATAGCACCCATACAGACCCAGCCGTAGAGCAGGGCAAACCAGTGGACGACGAATATGCCATCAAACAACCGTCCGAACAGGATGAATTGGGCGAGCAACCCACCCCCGGCGAAAACAACAGTCCAGATGATCTCACGCTGAACACATCACTAGAGCATAAGAACCTCCACAAAAGGCTCGTCGCCACTGCAAGAAGTTTGAAGAAGCAGAAGCGAAAGCTCAAAACAGCGGAAGACATACTCAGAATGAGATGGAGCAAAGTACTCAAGACCGCAGATAAATACGGCGATAGTCACCAAGCAAAGAGCTACCCGAAGCGCAAGCTATTGCCCGAATTCGACGAGGAGGCCGTAGAGCCCCCACAGTCAAAGAACAAAGAGGCTGCCCGGCCGGATAGACGACCACATGACAAACAAAGAGCGGCAAGCGGCACCGCACACAAGCCGGTAAACGATCCACATAAGGATCCTCACAAAAAGGATAGCCCGGTCAGGTCCATCTACGGGCCAAGAAAGAAGGCTCCAGGGAGCAACACAACACGTCGAGTGTTCGAAAATAACGGTACACCCAAATACAGGGGCGCCACACACCCCCTATGTTTCACCGATGAGGTACTGGATCATGAATTTCCAGCGGGATTCAAACCCGTAAACATAGAGGCATATGACGGAACAACAGACCCCGGAGTCTGGATTGAGGATTACATCCTACACATACATATGGCTAGAGGAAATGACCTCCATGCCATAAAATACTTGCCCCTCAAGCTCAAAGGGCCAGCCCGGCATTGGCTCAAAAGCCTCCCAGAAAATACCATTGGAAGTTGGGAAGAGCTCGAGGACGCGTTTCAGGCAAATTTTCAAGGGACTTATGTCCGCTCTCCGGATGCAGACGATTTAAGTCACATAACTCAACAGCCCGGAGAGTCAGCCCGAACCAAATAGTCGACTGTCCGGACGCCGAAGCCTTAGCAGCTTTCAAACATAACGTCCGAGACGAATGGCTCACCAGACACCTCGGCCAAGAAAAGCCAAGGACAATGGCTGCACTTACAAGCCTCATGACCCGCTTTTGTGCAGGAGAAGATAGCCGGCTGGCAAGATGCAGCACCAGCGACCCGAGTACATCCGAGGTCAGGGATGGAAATGGGAAATCACGACGCAGAAAGGACCAGTGCCGGACTAAGGAAAACGGCCCAAAGAACACGGCGGTCAACGCCGGGTTCAAAAGCTCTCGGCCGAACAACAAAACGCTGCCTCTTAAGGACAACAGTGACGAGCTATCCAATCTAAACAAAATCTTGGACAGGATATGTCAAATCCACAGTACCCCCGGGAAGCCTGCAAACTATACCCATAGAGATTGTCGGGTCTTCAAGCAGTCCGGCCGACTTAACGACGAACACAAGGGGCTCGACACACCAAGCGAGGACGATGACGAACCCCACAAGCAGAGCACCGGAAAACAAAAGAACTTCCCACAAGAAGTCAAAATAGTGAATTCACTTCAAGTGATAACAAGGAAAAATAGGGCGGCATCTACTAAAGTACGTGTCGCACGGTCCACCCCAGCGGAATCTGGAGATTGGATGTCAAAACCAATTACTTTTGACCATCAGGATTATTCCAGAAGTATTCGAAACGCAGGATGGACTGCTTTGATACTGGATCCTATAATCGGGGGACTACAATTTACACATGTCCTAATGGATGGCGGCAGCGATATAAACCTGCTATACCAGGACACAATCCGCAGAATGGGGATAGACCCTACCAAAATTCGCCATACACTTCCTTTAAAGGAGTAAAGCCAGGCCCTTATGCCAATTGTACGGGCTACTTACTACTAGAAGTCATGTTCGGTTCATCCGACAACTTCCGTCACAAAAAGCTAACCTTCCATATCGCCCCATTTAAAAGTAGCCATCAAGCACTATTGGGACGTGAAGCTTTCGCCCGCTTTAACGCAATACCGCATTACGCGTCTCTTACACTTAAAATGCCTGGTCCACGCGGCATCATCTCATTAAAGGGTAATTTCGAGCATTCCTCGACCACGGAAGAACATGAGACTGCCTCGACAGTCACACACTAATCCGGCCTTGCTGATTAAAGCCCCTAAACCAGGTCATTCAGACCCCGGACATGGTTAGGCGAGTCCGGTATACATAAACAAGGGGCTTCCTAGCCGCGTACCCCTTTACAAGGGGCTGCAAGAACAAAGAATGAGAGACAATAAAGCTCAATTTTATTCATTTTTAAAATCATACCCTTTTTTACCTACATTTTTCGCACGATCGTCTTTCAAACTAAGTTCTTCTCTTTTACAGATGAACAACGTGCTACACCCGTCCAGGATACAGCACAACGGAGACACAGGCGCAGACGTGCAACAGGGACCCGTTGCAAGGATTCTTTTCAGATTAAGACCCTGCGTCAACCTTTTTTACTGTCTCTTGTTGATACACATCCCCCGGTTGCTTACCATAACCGAGGAGGAGGCTGGCATTTTGGCATCGGCCGCGTCAGAAGATTTCGCGCGTACCTAGACACTAGGGGCTTAGGGCATTGTTCTGCCCGTTTTCATAAAGACCGAATACCTTAGGGAGTGTTCGGCGTCTCGAGTTAGGCCTTATATGCATCAGCTCCGAATCATGTCTTTGGTCAAATGTTGGGTTTGCCCGGCTCCTGTGTTTTGCTGCCTTATGTTCTGTTTTATCGACTAACGCGGCACCAGGAGAACTACTGCGATTGTGCCCCGGTTCGGCCTGGCGAGCACCTCAGTAGAGAAAGCCGAAAACTGACTGTCATGATACAGCGAGAGACTGCTCAACCACGCGATCGACTACCGGAATGTCTAGAATTCCTCCGCTTTGACAAAGGACCGTTTCCCGGTCAGGCACACACGCGCCCCGAATTCGAAGAGCGTGGTGCCCCTAGGGGCTATATCGTAGCCCCACCTTCGAACTCCTATGGCTAAGTGAAAGTGATAAAGCATTATAGTCCGGTTGCCTAGTTTGCTATGCTACCACCTCCTTCACAGGACTAAGACGTTGGATTAAGTGTGAAAATGCGCCTTTTTGCAAACACCCCCGCACCATGTGCGTGGGGGCTGAAACCGAAGACTGCCATCTTTCAGGTTATATATATACATATACGTTAACGGCCGCACAAGAGATATTTTAATACTTGAATGCACAAGTATAAAAAGCCCTTATATTATAAATATGGTTTTACAAATCATACATGTCATTTGAACATAACGTTTTTCGAGCACTGCGACTCTATTAAACGAGCGCCCTGCAGGACTTCCTCAAAATAGTGTTCGGCGGGTAAGCGGCTTCTGTCCGAAACCCGGGATGCAACATCGGTGGCATCCATCTCTGCCTAGTATGTTTTGACACGGGCGAGAGCCATCCGTGCACCCTCTATGCATACCGACCGCTTCATCGCCTTGATATGCGGCACCGCATCAAGGAACTGCCGCACCAAGCCAAAATAACTCTTCGGCTTGGGCCTGTCCGGCCACAGATGAGCCACGACATTCTCCATGGCAAGTCCAGACAACCTGTTCAGCTCAGCCCACTCAGCCAACCGATCGGTTAACAGAAGTGGACGCTCCGGACTATGGAATTGAGACCAAAAAAGCTCTTCCATCCCGTGATCCTTTTGACTTCGGAAATGCATGACTGCGTCTGCTGCACTCGCCGCCAAGTTCAGATAAGCATCCTCCGCACCCCACAACTAGCCCAACTGAGCATACTTCGAGTCCATGAACTTCCTACGTAGCAGAAAAGGCTTTCTAGCCGCAATATCCCCGGCCTGACGCAGCTCCTCCTTTTTGGCCCTCATCACAGAACGGGCATCCGTGGCTCGGCAGTGGCCCTTTTCAGGTCCTCTCGCTCCGCTCGGCGTTCTCTTTCAAGAATCTCACAGCAGTCGGTAGCATCCTTCAGCTTCACGGCCATTTCGGCCATTTCCTCCCTGCTTCGGCAGTGAGCAGCTTGTTCGGCTTTTAGCTCTTCGGCCGCCTTCAAGGCGGCCGCATTACTTTTTCTGGCTTGCTCCTTGGCTCGGGCAAGCTCTGCCCGAAGATCCTCCATAGCAGCGGCACCATCTGCATTAAAGCATACATGTAGTAAGGCATGGGCGTCAAGCTCCCTTACCAGGTGTTCGCGGAAAAGCCACATACCTTGTGACTCGTCAAGTCACTTATTGACCAGCGCGATGTCAGCATCCGCAACGTCCAGTTGCCGCTTCAGTTCGGCAACTCTATCAGTTCGGCTAGCCACTGAATGCTCCGCCCCCTGAATAGGAATGACGACATCTTAACACTGAGATTACGATCCTCGGCACGCCGTCACTTCTGACAATGTACCGAGTCTCAGGGGCTACTATTTATACAGGGTGCACTCTATGTGCAAAACTGTCGAAGGGTATGTCATTTTTAAGTACCTCAAACCCCGTCAGTAAACTTCTGACGGCCTCATGCAACCCGCTTTCAGCGGACGAAATCCTTTCAATCACCGCACTCATTAATGTACGGTGATCTTCTGAGATAGATGCCCTCTCAAGCAGATACTTCAGCTCCTCCGACCGTACACCAGTTGGTGCCGAACTCTCCGGCCCCGTCGGACTCGGGGAGACCCTCCGCGACGACACCTCAGGGTCGTGCGCCCCGCCTGATGGCACGGCAGATGGAGGCGTCTCGCTCTCCATCATCCCCGGACGAAGATCCCCCAAAGACGAGCTCAGCTGAGAAGGGCTGAGATCCGAACTACAAGGTAAGAACTTTTGTTATCCTCAGAAATAAAAATAGGGATGTCCCTTATTACAAAACTCCCCTTTTTCTACTTACGGCTCACTGGAGGGCTGATTTCCTTGGGAGATAGTGCGGTCGGGGCTTCTCCTGGCGCAGGACCTTCCGGTGAAGACTTCTTCCCCCGCTTTGAGGCCTTGGCCTTCGGATCTTCGGAAGCGGTCCTCTTCTCCCTCTGGAGGGAGGGATTCTCGATCCCCCCCTTTCTTGGGAGCCTCCTTAGCAGAGGCGGTAGTTCTCCTGTTTTCCCCTTCGCCCTCCTCTGGAGGCGCAACCTCCAGCATCTTGACTAACACGGGATCCGGCGTGGTCTCAGGGAGGGGGGCCGGACACCGTATCAGTTTTGCTTTCGCTATCCACTCCTGTTCAAGGGATAGCTGGTTAAAGGGCAAATCTAAGATAAATAAACGGGCGGTATGCCCGGACACAGGACTACTTACTTGAGTATCCGGGCGATTGCAGCTTAAGCCGGCATCCTCGGTCAAGTCCGGACACACCTCTTGTGATCCGAAGAACAGTTTATACATCTCCATGGGTGTCGTGCCCATGAAGTGTTGAAGAGCTTGCGGTCCCTCCGGATTGAATTCCCAACGGCGAAAGGGGCGACGTTTGCAGGGCAGAAGGCGCCGAATCAACATAACCTGCGCCACTACGATCAGATTGACCTCCCTTTCTTGGAGGTCTCGAATGCGACCCTGCAAAAGTGGCACGTCCTTGGACGGCCCCCAGTCAAGCCCTTTGTTGACCCATGACGCCAGCCGTTGTGGAGGGCCCGAGCGGAAGGCGGGTGGCGCCACCTGCCTGGTGCCCCTGGGAGCGGTGATGTAGAACCACTCCTGTTGCCATAAGTCAAGCTCCTCTTGAAAAGAGCCCTCAGGCCATGGAGCATCGGCCCTCTTACTTATAACTGCCCCTCCGCACTCTGCATGTCGCCCCTCGATCATCTTTGGCTCCACGTTGAAAGTCTTGAGCCACAAACCAAAGTGAGGGGTAGTGCGGAGGAAGGCTTCGCAGACGACAATGAACGACGAGATGTGGAGGATGGACTCCGGAGCCAAGTCATGGAATTCCAGCCCGTAATAAAACATGAGCCCCCTCACGAAGGGGTCCATCGGGAAGCCTAAACCCCAACGGAGGTGAGACAGAACACGACGCTCTCACCAGGCTCAGTAGTGGGAATGATTTGCCCTTGGGCGGGCAACCTATGCAAAATCTCGTAGGTTAGGTACCTGGCGTCTTTCAGCTTTAGCACGTCCTCTTCCGTTATGGTAGAGGGCATCCACCAGCCCTGAAGGTCGGAGCCGAACATTGTCGAAGGTCTGAAGCGCCCGAATCTAGAGCCTTGGGTGTTGGAACTCGGGGCGAGGGGCGGATTCTATTGAGGATCGAAGAAAAGGAACAGGCCTTGGTCTCATTATAAAGGGGTAGAATACCAAGAGCCGTCCCCGTGACCGTTTGGAACTCACCTTCGATGGAGGAGGCGTGGCAATAGAAGTGGTTGGGTTACCCACGTCCGTATTGATGAGAATCCCGAAATAAGGGGACACGATCTCTGCTTCGACAAGACGTGCCAAGGAAACCGCTTCGCTAAACGCGCAGAGGTGAAATAATAAAAACGATTCGAGTAAAGGCTTGGCCATGGTGTGATGTCACGCCATGAAATACGTCAGCAGAATGAACTTGTGTAAATATTATTCTCTCTATGGAGGTATGTGGAATTTATTTTGCAGAGCCGGACACTATCCTGGTGTTCACAATCTTCTATGAATTATTCGGAGGAGGAACCCGCCTTGCAATGCCGAAGACAATATGCGCGCCGGACTCGTCGTCATTGAAGCCTGGTTCAGGGGCTACTGAGGGAGTCCTGGACTAGGGGGTGTCCGGATAGCCAAACTATCATCATTGGCCGGACTCCAAGACTATGAAGATACAAGATTGAAGACTTCGTCCCGTGTCCGGATGGGACTTTCCTTGGCGTGGAAGGCAAGCTTGGCAATACAGATATGTAGATCTCCTACCATTGTAACCAACTCTATGTAACCCTAGCCCTCTCTGGTGTCTATATAAACCGGAGGGTTTTAGTCCATAGGACGAACAACAATCATACCATAGGCTAGCTTCTAGGGTTTAGCCTCCTTGATCTCGTGGTAGATCCACTCTTGTACTACCCATATCATCAATATCAATCAAGCAGGAGTAGGGTTTTACCTCCATCGAGAGGGCCTGAACCTGGGTAAAAACATCGTGTCCCTTGTCTCCTGTTACCATCCGCCTAGACGCACAGTTCAGGACCCCCTACCCGAGATCCGCCGGTTTTGACACCGACAGAGAGTCTCAGCTGGGTCCACGTCCGCAGCAAGTAAGTGCCTCCTTATTACGTAGAAAATAATGATTCCTCCAACTGACAGCAGGGACCCACTGGACGGGCCACCGCATTTTGCAAAAAAAAAAACGTTTGCCCCATGACTGCTGGAACCCACCTGACGGGCCACCGTATTTCGCGAAAAAAATGTTCCCCCCGCTGTCAGCTCGGACCCACCTGAAGTGCCTCCTTATTACGCACAAAAAAATGAATACTCCCCCTGCTAGCTGGGACCCACCTTGGTGGGAAGCTGACTTGTGGGCCTACTAAGTTGACGGGGACGAAGGACTTTGTCAACTTAGTCAATATGAACGATTCCAGCTCCAGTGACCATACGATGTCCATCCAACGGTCGTAGTGCTTCTTCAACCTCTGGTCTTCTTGCTCCAGCCGCCCAAACCAGCGTCGGTCGTGCCTCATGCTCCTTCCTCCCGTGGCCGGCTGTGCTGCTGCGGAGGCCTCATCGCCCCCTACTATTCCCACCACTACCCAGGCCCTGCGGCGACGACAGCCTCACACCGCAATCGAACCAGTGAACCCTCGTACTCCTCTCCGCGCGGGCTTCCACTGCCGCGTCTTCCCCGGCTCCGCGTCGTCCCCTTCCTAGGCCTCGCCGTCGTCCACCGCCGTGGTGCTCTCTGCGCGGCGTGGTCAACGTGGTCAAGGAACAACTTCCATCGGAAGAGTACTGTACATGGAGAGGCTGACAGCTGGGTCCACGACCACAGCCCAGTTTTTTTGTGATTTGCCAAGTAAGTCACTTTGTCAGGCCTATTGGGCTGCAAATCTTTCAAGACGAGGAGAGCTTTCATTTGGCTGGCCAAGAAAATGGCCCATCAGTAATGATAAATGGGCTGTACATTTTTAAAACACATCAAACTGGCAATTAGTTTCAAATATCTTTTTTCTTCATTTCGAGATTTTAAATTACATTAATTTTTATGCGTGGAGAATTTGTTGGATTTTATATTGATATACATTTATTTTTAAAATCAGTTTGAATGTGAGTCGAAATTTCGGGATTAAAAATAGTTCGGACCGCACCGAAATATGCAAAATTTCGTATAATTTTTTAACCGTGGCCACAATATGGGCTGTAATGCTAACAAAAAGAATATGGGCTCCAAAAAAACCTTAAGAATTAGCAAATGGGTTGTAAATTATTAAAAATAATGGCAGATGGGTTGTATGCTGTTTTCCACAGATTTGAGGCTTTCCTAAAAAAAGGTTGATGCACAAGCAGTGACTGTTGGATGGCCATCCAACGGCCGTCGTGCTTCTTCAATCTCTGCTCTTCCTGCTCCAGCCGCTCAAACAAGCGCCGGCGGGACTGCCTGCTCCCTCCTTCCCGCGGCCGGCTCTGCTGCCGCGCAGGCCTCACCGCCCCACCGTACTCCCATCGCTGGCCTAGCCAATCCTCTACTCACCCACACCTGCTGTTATTCTCCGGCAACGGCAGACGAACCAGTAAACCCTCATACAGTCGTACTCTCCCTCCACATTCGAAACAACTGCCGAGTCTTCCCTGGCTCCGTGTCGTTCCCTTCCTAGGCCTCACCGTCGTCCACCGCCCTAGTGCTCTCGGCGCGGCCTGGTTAATGTTGTCAATGACCGACATGCATCTGAAGTGGACTGTACGTGGAGAGGCCGACAGCTGGGTCCACGGCCGCACGCAAGGAAATGCCTCCTTATTACGCGCAAAATAATGATTCCTCCACCTGACATCAGGGACCCACCGAAAGGGCCTCTGTATTTCGTGAAAAAAATGTTACCGCCGCTGACAGCTCAGACCCACCAGCTATATCTTCGCACGCAAGGAAGTGCCTCCTTATTACGCACAAAAAATGAATACTCTGCCTGTTAGCTGGGACCCAGTATAGTGGCAGGCTGACTATGGGCCTACTAAGTTGACGGGGACGGAGGGCTTTGTCAACTTAGTCAATATGCACGATTCTAGCTCCAGTGACCGTACGATGTCCATCCAACGGCCGTAGTGCTTCTTCAACCTCTGGTCTTCTTGCTCCAGCCGCCCAAACCAGCGCCGGTCGTGCCTCGTGCTCCTGCCTCCCGTGGCCGGCTGCAATGCGGCGAAGGCCTCACCGCCCCCTACTACTCCCACCGCTGGCCAGGCCATCCCTCTACTCAACCACACCCCCTGTTATTCGGCGGTGACGGCAGCCTCACACCGCAGCGAACCAGTGAACCCTCGTACTCCTCTACGTGTGGGCATCCACTGCCGCGTGTTCCCCGGCTCCGCGTCGTCCCCTTCCTAGGCCTCGCCGTCGTCCACCGCCCTGGTGCTCTCAGCACGGCGTGGTCAACATGGTCAAGGAACGGCTTCCATCGGACGTGGACTGTACGTGCAGAGGCTGACAGCTTGGTCCACGGCCGCAGCAAGGAAGTGCCTCCTTATTACATGCAAAATAATTATTCCTCCACCTGACAGCGGGGACCCACCGGACGGGCCACCGTATTTCGCGAAAAAAACGATTCGCCCCCCTGACTACTGGGACCCACCAGCTACATCTTCGCACGCAAGGAAGTGCGTCCGGGCAAAAAAAACGATTCGCCCCCCTGACTGCTGGGACCCACCAGCTACATCTTCGCACGCAAGGAAGTGCGTCCGGGCAAAAAAAAACGATTCGCCCCCCTGACCGCTGGGACCCACCAGCTACATCTTCGCACGCAAGGAAGTGCCTGACAGTCAGGACCCACCTGGTCGAAGCGTACGTAGCGTTGTCATTCTGGTCGCGAACGTGTACGTACATATATACTGGTCGATGTAGAGGCGTGCACGTGTCGTAGTAGAGGCCCGTACGTGTCATAGTAGAGGCGCGCACGTAGCATGTACACGTACGTACAACGGCTCGTGTACATGGCTGGGTCAGAACAGAGAAACATCATCGTCGTCGTGTTCATGGGGAGGCAACGGAATGCGTCGTGTTCATGGGGAGGCAATGGAATGCATCGTGTTCATTGGGAGGCAACGGAATGCGTGGGAGCCAATCGGCTTGGACGGAATAGGCGATGGAAACGAGGCCTGGCGTACCGCAGAACGGAGGAAACGGCCTTGTGTTTGATCGGCCACGTTCGGAACGGGGTCCTGTTGATCGGGAGGGGTGTGGCGTACCGCAAAACAGAGGAAACGGACCTCCTACGGTCGAAATGGGGGTCCTGCTGATCGGGAGGGGTGTGGCATACCGCAAAACGGATGAAACGGACCTCCTACGGTCGAAACGGAGGTCCTGTTGATCGGGAGGGGTGTGGCGTACCGCAAAACGGATGAAACGGAATTGTGTTGGAGTGCTACGATTGAAACGGGGGTCCTGTTCATCGGGAGGGGTGTGGCTTACCGCAAAACGAGACTCCACGGGATACTGTTCATCTCCACCGTCGACCTCCTCCAGCCTCCACGGGCTACTGTCGACCTCCTCCAGCCTCCACGGGCTCATGTTCATCCAGCCTCCACCGCGCTACTCCACCGGCTACTATTCAACCACCCCTCCATGGGCACCCCTCCACCGTCTACTGTTCATCCAGCCCTCCACACCACGGGGTCCTGTTCAACCACCCCTCCACGGCCACCCCTCCACCGTCTATTGTTCATCCAGCCCTCCACACCACGGGGTCCTGTTCAACCACCCCTCCACGGCCACCCCTCCACCATCTACTGTTCATCCAGCCCTCCACACCACGGGGTCCTGTTCATCCAGAGGCAACGCCACCGCTCACTGTTCATCCAACCCCCCCCCCCCCCGTAACGCTCATTGTTCATCCAATCGATCGGCTTCAGTTAGCAGCAGTAGCGAAGGAATCGCTCGATCCGGTTCAGTTAACAGCCATCGATTGATCGCTCGGGTTCAGTAACGCGTAGCCTGTAGTGCAATCGCTCGGGTTCAGTTAGAGCCCAACGCCTCGCTCGAGTTCAGTTAGAGCCAACGCCTCGCACACACACGCGTACGTGTACGAGAGAAACACGCATCGCTCGGCCCCCGACCTCCCACCGTAACCGGCAACTCCCCGAAATTTTCCTCCCCCTCGCTTCTACCATGGTTTTTTCCGTCATCGACGGCCCAAAGAATGTCATGCAGCTGCATCTCCGGCCCACCCAGGACGAAAATCCCATTTTATGTCATGATTTTTTGTCATAGAAGTAGGAGCCCACCACATCTATGATGATACCGGGTTTTGTCACAATTATCGTCATAGAAGTGTCATATGTATGACAGAAAAAAAATTCGTTCGGCCCAAAATGTCAGGGATGTGTCTTTTTTTGTAGTGTAAGCACACACGCGAGGTGCAAGCAAAGTCAACATGCAAATTCGGGGCTCATGATAAGAGGTTGGCTTACCTGGCGGTCGAGGATTACTCCGGAAAAAGTGCGGAACGATCGCGGAAAGATTTGCCGAAAACAGTTCTCTCTCGAAGGGGGCTGTTTATGGGCAAGGGCAAAGTGGTGATTTTAACTGTGTGAAAACATAATTAAAATGATACCAACAGAAAGAGTTCGATGAGACGAAGACGTGAGCGTTGGTTTCATCTCAATCGGAGTTACGGTTGTCGAGATACGAAGGTTTGAAGTTCAGGGACCTATAGGTGAAATGTTTTTAGCAACCAGGCCCCTGGAGGAAAAACTAAACGCGCCTTTCTCAGAAATACGCTTTCCAGAGGGGAAAGTGCATTCTGGCCCGAAGAAGAGCAAGAATACGCTTTCGGCTAGAGAAAGCACATTTTCGGGAATACGTGGTCACTTATCCACGTCAGCGCCTGGGGTCAACCCCTAGTGTGACTGACGGGTGGGCCTCGCGGAGGTGGAGCCCGCCTGGCCTGCGTCTTCAACCTCCCGCTCACACGCGCGCCGGGCAGAGGGAGGGGCTCACCTCGACGGCGATAGCCGGCGCGTCCGACCACCGCTCGCGACGACCGACCTACCCACGGGTTCAGGAACGAGAGGCGCATCACGTGGTGTGGCCAGCTGCCGTCGAGGGGCACTAGGGAAGGAGCAGCAAGGTGGGCGGCGGAGCAGGCTTTGGCCTCCAGCGAACAGGGGGTTCCGGTGGGGGAGCTGGGTGGGCAAGGCTACGGGGAGGTGCACCCGACCTCGGGGAACGCATAGGTGGTGGTGGAACGGCAAGGGGGCACGGCATTGCCGGGATCGAGCAAAGCCCGAAATGGCGGCCATGGCGATGGGGAGGGGTCAGAGAGCTCCTCTAGGCTCGGGGAGAGGCTTGGGAGGGGTTGTGGACTGCTACGCTGCTCAGGGGCTTGCTTAAATAGCCGTGAGGAAGAGCTCTAGAGGGAGGGGACGAGGCGACACGTGGCACGGCTATGTGCCCGCGCGCCAACGACACGCATGCATGGACAAAGGCCACGGGAAGCGACGGGAACGCGACGAGGGCGATGCAGACGACGCGCAGGGGCTCACGGAGACGAGGGACGCTTGCGGATGAGGGGAGGAAGCAGACAGAAGCGAGGAAGGCGATAGTGCACGGGCGTGCACTGTGTTCGGAGATGGCGATGACTCAACGAGGAAGCAAATGAAGGGGGAAACGGGCCCAAGCACACGGCGATGATGAAGCTGAGCTGGTTAACAAGCTTGGACGAGCCAGAGCCAGCCGAAGCAGCTCCACTGTGGCCAACAGTGCGCAGACCACCGATTTGGTTGGCACTGCCCATGGTCACCACCGACAATGTATGCTCTGGTCATCTAGTTGGTGCCAAATGATGTCTACAGCGTAGTCCTTCCAAAGCTAATTAAGAAGGAGGTGATGGCACAAGCAATGGTGTAGAGCGTAGAGGGAACCAGGCTCGACAAATTTGCAATTGCAAACTTGGCCACATCCTAGAGACTAAACCAGAGAGGTTAAGTGGCAAACTGGATGTCTAGGAGGTTTAGGGTAGCAAGGACTACGGTCCTGGGAAGTTGGAGGGGGTTAGGACAAAGATTTAGCATAGTTGCAGTGCAATAGCCAAATCTGGTCCAGAAAACAAATGATGAAGAAGCACTCACTAGGAGTGTTGGATGGAGCTACCAGTTGGCAATTCCTCATGATTTGGTCATATGTAGATGCTGCAAAAATATCATACCAAATGGGCTAGCCAAATTGGTACTTGTTTCACAAGCATCACTTTTAACCAGAAACTTGAGAAAATTCTAGGAAACTATTGGCTATATGAAATGAGCCAAACTCTTGGGTAGGTTGGTTATATGGATGGGAGAAGGCTTGGGAATATTTTCAGCCATAATGGAGCAAGATAAAATATACTTGCTTCACAAACTGAAAATTTGGACAGAAAACAAGAATTGCTCCTGTGCTCACATGGATCAAGGAAATGAGCTGAATTTAGGGGGAGGCTAACTATTTGGGATACTAGAGAGGATTGCAAAGTTTCATCCCATTTGGAAACTCTATGAAGGTACTTCCTTCACAAAGTTGCAATCTGGTCAGAAACTTTGAAAAATTGCACAGCGAGCTAGGATGATTGGATTGATCTCATCTTTGGTATAAATGGGTGATTTATCAAGGTAAATCACCCTGCCAAATTTCAGCTCAAAAGGAATTAGGAATAAAGCACTTCCTTTGCAAAATTTCAGAGAAGGCAGAAACTTGCATCGGATCATGTGCCCAATTTTTGATCTGTGGAACATGAGATAAGGATGGAACTAGTGATTATATATCAAGGACAAGCTCCACAATTTATGTGAGAATTTTCCCTGCTATAAAAATAGTAGTTCCTTTGGAAAGTGGCAGAAATGCAATATTGGTATTAAATAGTAAAAGGCAATTTTCCGTATTTAATTATGGCCAATATCTTTGCCAGAGCTTGGATTATACATAAATCAACTCCACCAATTCTCATGAATTTAGGAGAGGACTAGATATGCCTTAGGATTTTATTCCTCGGAAAGGCAAGAAAAGGAATAAATCATAAATATTGCATGGGACTTAGCAATATTTTTGCATATCCAAGGATTTGGAGGGTCTGAGGGAACAGATGGGATGATCAACAGATCAAGGAAAATGATGGCTCCTTTGTGGTCACAAAGGCCACATTCAAATTCCAAAAATTAGAATTAGGGTTTGAGAGGATTTGAGCTGATGCAGAAGAGGGCTTGCCCACTGAAAAAGACATGAGGAAGTTTTGAAAGGTTGGAAATGATAAAATTTCCCAGAGTCATCCAGCAAACTCAGGAGAAAATTTGGAAAATGAGTGCCGGGAAGGAATAACAGCACAAAAATTGATAACCCAATTTTGGGGCTGTTACACTCTTTGGGTATTACTCACATAGCGATGTGAACTAGATTATTGACTCTAGTAAACCCTTTTGGTGTTGGTCACATGGCGATGTGAACTATGGGCGTTAATGACATAAAGATGCAAACTATTGGTGTTAAATCACATGGCGATGTCAACTAGATTATTGACTCTAGTGCAAGTGGGAGACTGAAGGAAATATGCCCTAGAGGCAATAATAAAGTTGTTGTTTTATATTTCCTTATATCATGATAAATGTTTATTATTCATGCTAGAATTGTATTGTCAACAACTTGATACATGTGTGGATACATAGACAAAACACCATGTCCCTAGTAAGCCTCTACTAGACTAGCTCGTTAATCAAAGATGGTTAGGTTTCCTAACCATAGGCATGTATTGTCATTTGATGAATGGGAGCACATCATTGGGATAATGATGTGATGGACAAGACCCATCCGTTAGCATAGTATATTGATTATTTAGTTTTATTGCTATTGCTTTCTTCATGTCAAATACATATTCCTTTGACTATGAGATTATGCAACTCCCGGATACCGGATGAATGCCTTTTGTGCTATCAAACATCACAACATAACTGGGTGATCATAAAGATGCTCTACAGATACCTTCGAAGGTGTTTGTTGAGTTGGCATAGATCTAGATTAGGATTTGTCACTCCGAGTATCAGAGAGGTATCTCTAGGCCCTCTTGGTAATACACATCATAAGCTTGCAAGCAAATGACTAAGGAGTTGTTCGTGAGGTGATGTATTACGGAACGAGTAAAGAGACTTGCCGGTAACGAGATTGAACTAGGTATGACGATACCGACGATCGAATCTCGGGCAAGTAACATACCGATGGACAAAGGGAGTTATGTATGTTGTCATAATGGTTCGACCGATAAAGATCTTTGTAGAATATGTAGGAGCCAATATGGGCATCCAGGTTCCACTATTGGTTATTGACCGGAGAGGTGTATCGGTCATGTTTACATAGTTCTCGAACCCGTAGGGTCCGCACACTTAACGTTCGATGATGATTTAGTGTTATATGAGTTATGTGATTTGGTGACCAAATGTTGTTAGGAGTCCCGGATGAGATCATGGACACGATGAGGAGTATCGAAATGGTCGAGAGGTAAAGATGGATATATATATATATATATATATATATATATATATATATATATATATATATATATATATATAGGACGATGGTATTCGGACACCGGAAGTGTTCCGGAGTGTATCAGGTATTTATCGGAGTACCGGGGGTTTACCGGAAACCCCGGGGGGAGATATGGGCCATATGGGCGATAAAGGGGAGCACACCAGCCCACAAGGGTGCCCCCCTTAGGTATGTGGCCGAATTGTAGAAGGAACAAGGGGGGTTCGCCCCCCCCCCCCTAATTTCTCTCTTCCCCTTCCCTTTCTTCTCTGGTGATACAAGGAAAGGGGGGGCGCCACTTGGGGAAACCCCAAGTAGGACTCAGATCCTAATTGGGGCGCCCCCTGGCTGCGTCTCCTCGCCGTCCACCTATATATATGTGGGGAGGTGCACCTAGAACACATAACATCAATTGTTAGCCGTGTGCGGTGCCCCCCTCCACAGTTTATGCCTCCGGTCATATCTTCGTAGTGCTTAGGCGAAGCCCTGCGCGGATCACTTCACCATCACCATCACCATGCCATCGTGCTGACAGAACTCATCTACTACCTCAACACCTGACTTGATCTAGAGGGCGAGGGACGTCATCACACTGAACGTGTGCAGAACTCGGATGTGTCGTACGTTCGGTACTTGTTCGGTCAGAGCTAGAAGAAGTTCGACTACATCAATTGCATTGTCAAACACTTCCACTATTGGTCTATGAGGGTACGTAGACACACTCTCCTCCTCTCATTGCTATGCATTTCCTATATAGATCTTGCGTGAGCGTAGGAATTGTTTTTTGAAATTGCATGCAACAAAAACCACTTGTCATTTCCTTCTGCTCCTCGTTGGGTTCGACAATCTTCCTTATTGAAAGGACTAAGATTGATCCCCTACACTTGTGGGTCATCAAGACTCTTTTCTGGCACCATTGCCGGGGAGTGAAGCGCTCTTGGTAAGTGGAAATCGGTAAGGAAAAATGTATACTACATGCTGAAATTTATTGTCACTTGTTACTATGGAAAACCATCCTTTGAGGGTTTTTTCGGGGTATCTTAACCTCGACCGCAAGCACAATTAGTTGCCCCTCAACATAATGCACCTACTAAAAATATTGGTTATGAAATTCCTTCCGGTATGATTGAACAACTGGTAGCTAATCCTTATGGAGGAGATGGAACTCAGCATCCCGACATGCATCTTATACATGTGGATGAAATTTCTGAATTGTTTAAGCTTGCAGGTTTACCCGAAGATGAAGTCAAGAAGAAGGTTTTCCCTTTAACTTTGAAGGGAAAATCATTGACATGGTATAGGTTATGCGATGATACTAGATGTTGGAACTGGAACCGATTGGAGGTGGAATTTCACCAAAACATTTATCCTATGCATCTAGTTCATCGTGATCAGAATTATATATAAAATTGTTGGCCTTGTGAAAGAGAAAGTACTGCTCTATCTTGGGGGAGGCTTAAGTCAATGTTATATTCATGCCCAAATCATGAGCTCTCAGAGAAATTATCATTCAAAAATTTTATGCTCGGCTTTCTCATAATGATCAATCCATGCTCGATACTTCTTGTATTGGTTATTTTATGATGAATACTATTGAATTTTCAGTGGGATCTCTTAGAAAGAATTAAATGCAACTCCGAAGATTGGGAACTCGACGAAGGTAAAGAGTCATGTATTAAGCTTGAGTTTGATTGTGTTATATCTTTTATGAATACTGATGTTTTTCACAAGTTTAGCACAAATATGGACTTGACTGTGAGATAGTAGCCTCTTTTTGTGAATCATTTGCTACTCATGTTGATCTCCTTAAGGAGAAGTGGTTTAAATATCATCCACCTATTAAAGAAGTAATCAAAGAACCGGTAATAGCTAAAGATGAAATTATCATTTACAATGTTGATCCGCTTGTGCCTACTGCTTTCATTGAGAAACCACCTTTCCCTGTTAGGATAAAGGAACATGCTAAGGTATCAAATGTGGTTTCAAGAAAGTAATATTAAAGAACCTAAACCTTCTAAATAAATCAAAGTATAACCTACTGTTACTATGGTTAAAGATCTCTTGGTAGAAAATATTGATGCGCATGTTTTTTACTTCTGTGGTGAAGCTGCTAGAATCGCCAAACCCATTGAAAAAGAAAAAGATAGACCCGTAGTTGGCATGCCTGTTGTCTCAGTTAAAATAGGAGATCATTGTTATCATGGTTTATGTGACGTAGGTGCTAGTGTGAGTGCTATTCCTTTTACCTTATACCAAGAAATTATGAATGACATAGCACCCGCTGAAATAGAAGACATAGATGTTACTATTAAACTTGCTAATAGAGACACCATCACACCACTTGGGATTGTTAGAGATGTTGAAGTCTTGTGTGAGAAAAAAATACCCTACTGATTTTCTAGTCCTTGGTTCCCCACAAGATGACTTTTGTCCCGTTATCTTTAGTAGACCTTTCTTGAACACTGTCAATGCTAAGATAGATTATGAAAAAGAAACTGTCAATGTTAGCTTTGGTGATGTGTCTCATGAATTTAATTTCTCCAAGTTTTGTAGACAACCCCATAATAAAGAATTTCCTAGCAAGGATGAAAAAATTGGTCTTGCTTCTATTGCCGTGCCTCCTACTGATCCACTAGAACAATATTTGCTAGACCATAAAAAATGATATGCACTTGCGTGAAAGAAATGAGATAGATAAAAATTTCTTTGAACAACAACATCTCCTTAAACACAATTTGCCTATTGAAACTCTAGGAGGTCCTCCTCCACCTAAAGGTGATTATGTGTTTGAATTAAAACAATTGCCTGACACTATGCAATATGCTTATATTGACGAGAAGAAGATATAGCCTGTTATTATTAGTGCTAACCTTTCAGAACATGAAGAAGAAAGATTATTAAAAATTCTGAAGATGCACCATGCTGCTATTGGATATACTCTTGATGATCTTAAGGGCATTAATCCCACTCTATGTCAGCACAAGATCAATATGGAGCCTGATACTAAACCCGTTGTTGATCACCAACAACGTTTAAATCCTATGATGAAAGAAGTGGTAAACTAAAATACCTAAACTTCAGGAAGCAGGTATATAATCTATCACATAGCTGATAGTAGATGGGTATGTTACGTTCATTGTGTCCCTAAGAAAGGAGGTATTACTGTTGTTCCTAATGATAAAATGAACTTATTCCACAAAGAATTGTTACTGGTTATAGAATGGTAATTGATTTTCAAAAATTAAATAAAGCTACTAGAAAAGATCATTACCCTCTGCCTATTATTGATCAAATGCTAGAAAGATTATCTAAGCACACACACTTTTGTTTTCTTGATGGATATTATAGTTTCTCTGAGATACCTATTTCATAACCTGATCAAGAGAAAACCACTTTTACTTGCCCTTTTGGAACCTATGCTTATATGCATTTTGGTTTATGCAATGCACCTGCTACCTTCCAAAGATGCATGACTACTATATTCTCTGATTTTTGTGAAAAGATTGTTGTGGTCTTCATGGATGATTTTTCCGTTTACGTAACTTCCTTTGATGATTTGTTAAGCAACCTTGATCGAGTTTTGCAGAGATGTGAGCAAACTAATCTTGTCTTGAATTGGGAGAAATGTCACTTCATGGTTAATGAAGGCATTGTCTTGGGGCATAAAATTTCCGAACGAGGTATTGAGGTGGATAAAGCTAAAGTTGATGCAATTGAGAAAATGCCATGTCCTAAAGATATTAAAGGTGTTTGAAGTTTCCTTGGTCATGCTGGTTTCGATAGGAGATTTATTAAAGACTTCTCTGAAGTTTCTAAGCCTCTCACTAGTCTTTTACAAAAGGATGTTCTATTTGTTTTTGATGATGATTGTGTAGAAGCCTTTGAAACACTTGAGAAATCCTTAATTTTTTCACCTATTGTTCAACCACCTGATTGGAACTTTCCTTTTGAAATTATGTGTGATGCTAGTGATTATGTTGTTGGTGTTGTTCTAGGACAAAGGGTTGATAAGAAACTAAATGTTATCCATTATGCTAGCAAAACTCTAGACAATGCCCAAAGAAATTATGCTACTACTAAGAAATATTTTTTTGCAGTTGTGTTTGCTTGTGATAAATTCAAATGTTACATTGTTGATTCCAAAGTAATTGTTCACACTGATCAATATCTTATGGAAAAGAAAGATGTTAAACCTAGACTTGTTAGGTGGGTTCTCTTGCTACAAGAATTTGATTTGCATATCACTATTAGGAAAGGAGCTGAGAACCCCGTAGCTGATTACTTGTCTAGGTTAGAAAATGTTCTTAATGACCCACTACCTATAGATGATAGCTTTCCGGATGAGCAATTGGCTGCAATAAATGTTTCTCATAACACTCCTTGGTATGCTGACTATGCTAATTACATTGTTGCTAAATACATACCACCTAGTTTCACATACCAACAAAAGAAAAAATTTCTTCTATGATTTAAGACATTACTTTTGGGATGACCCACATCTTTATAAAGAAGACTAGATGGTATTATTAGACGTTGTGCACCTGAGCATGAACAGGAACAAATCCTACGTAAATGTCATTTTGAAGCATATGGAGGACATCATGTAGGAGATAGAACTGCACATAAGGCACTACAATCTGGTTTTTATTGGCCTACTCTTTTTAAGGATGCCCGTAAGTTTGCCTTGTCTTGTGATGAATGCCAGAGAATAGGTAATATCGGTAAGCGTCAGGAAATGTCTATGAATTATTCACTTGTTGTTGAACCATTGATGTTTGGGGTTTTGATTATATGGGACCTTTCCTTCCTCTAATGGGTATACTCATATTTTTGTTGATGTTGATTACGTTACTAAGTGGATAGAAGCTATTCCAACTAGTAGTGCTGATCATAACACCTCCATTAAAATGCTTAAAGAAGTTATTTTCCCAAGGTTTGGAGTCCCTGGATATCTAATGACTGATGGTGGTTCACACTTTATTCATGGTGCTTTCCGTAAAATGCTTGCTAAATATGATGTTAACCATATATGCATCACCCTATCATCCTAAATCTAGTGGTCAAGTTGAACTTAGCAATAGACAAATAAAATTAATATTACAAAAAATGTCAATAGGTCTCGAAAGAATCGGTCTAAGAAACTGGATGATGCACTTTGGGCCTATAGAACAACTTATAAAAATCCTATGGGCATGTCTCGTTACAAAATGCTTTATGGAAAAGCTTGTCATTTGCCTCTTGAGTTAGAACATAAAGCATATTGGGCAATTAAAGAAATCAATTATGATTTCAAACTTGCCGGTGACAAGAGGTTATTTGATATTAGCTCACTGGATGAATGGAGAACCCAGGCTAATGAAAATGTCAAGTTATTAAAGAAAAAGTTAAAAGATGGCATGACAAAAGAATCCAAAAGCGGGAGTTCAAAGTTGGAGAATATGTTCTTTTGTATAACTCTCATTTTAGTTTTTTTGCAGGAAAAATTCTTTCCAAATGGGAAGGACCATATATTATTGAAGAAGTTTATCGTTCTAGATCTATCAATATTAATAATGGTGAAGGTACTAACCCGGGGGTGGTCAATGGGCAAAGAATTAAGCACTATATCTCAGGTACGCCTATTAATTTTGAAAGCAATATTATCCAAACCATGACACCGGAGGAACACATAAGAGAAACCTTCCAGAACACTCCAGGACCCTGAAAAGGAAGATGTACGTGATACAGTAAGTAAACAGACTCCGAAAAATCCACAAAAATATTTTCTGTTAGTTTTGGTATATTGCAAAAATTAGGAAAATAAGAAATAACTGGGAAGGCGACCGAGGTGAGTAAGATACACCAGGGCGCACCTGCCCTCCCTGGTGTGTCCTGGTGGGTTGTGCCCCCTTCGGGCACCTTCTCGAGTCTGTTTTCTTTCCGTTTGCTTGTTTCCCAGGATAAAATAATATTTATATATACCCCGAACGATTTGACCACCGTGTCGCGGAAAAATCCTTTGCTCTTGTTTCATGTTGTTTTCTCGTCAAATCTAGATCTCCATGGCTCCACCAAGCTCCTCCAAAGGCAAGTTCTTTGAGAGGGTCATCAACCCGTACTTGTCGGAGGTGATGAAGCACCCTCAAGCCATTGAGATGTGTGAGGGGGTGCTCCACATCCGGGATGTTCAGGGGCCCAAGAGGACGGGAAGCATGGAGGCCAAGCTCGAGGTGGTGGAACAAGAAATCTTCAGTGCCAGGGATGGTGGAGCATGGACTCAGCGCCAATCACTCCATGATCACGGAATTCACCTGTGATCACATGGTGGATGGCTGGTCCATGAAGGACATCATCTTCACCTTCAACGAGCAAATCAATTTTCTGCAAAGCCAAATTTACGATCTCCAAAACCAAGTTTTCGAGTATGAAGCAAGGTTAAAGGTATGAGTTTAGCTGCCAGCTGAGGATTCAGGAGACTCGTGCATCCTCTTTTGATGGTGAACCTCTGACCTAGAAGATGGAGGACAAACTCACTACCTCATCACCACCACCTTCATCATCTTCCCCATCAAACATGAGTACACGAGTTTGGGCACTCCCCTTGGCTTGTGCCAAGCATGGGGGAGGTGCCCCGATATCATATCACCATCACTTTTATTACCTTTACCTATTTTTAGTTTGATCCTTAGTTATTTTGTGATCCAGTTTAATAAAAATTTAGAATGATCTATTTTTGAGTGTTAGTTTCGTGATCTATCTATCTATGTAATCGAGTGAGAGTTATATAATAAGGTTTAGTTTGATTTTTTGCTTCTTTACTTTTATGTTTCAATCAAAATAAAGGAAATAAATGAAAAATATCATATGCTAATCTTATGGTGAGTAATGACACCACATAAGGAAAATTATAAGTGGTAAAATTTATTGAAGGTTGACAAACATAGCATTGGTCAACGATGCAATTAATGAAAGAATTAATAAGGGAAGAGAAGATTTACATGCAAATACACTATCTTGGACATCTTTTATGATTGTGAGCCCTCATTAAATAATATATGCCAAAATTGTTGACGTTGGACAAGGAAGACAATGTAATGATTTATGTTTGTTCATATTCACATATGTAGAGAAAACGACACCTATCGGATCACGAGGATACCTTCTATGGTTGGCGGGGAGAGAGTTGCGCAAAGAGCAGGTCTGGTGATCAGTGCGAGGGGTTTTTACCCAGGTTCGGGCCGCTGAGGAGCATAAAACCCTAGTCCTACTATTGGGTGTATATTTTGTGTTCTTGAGTTCTTAGACTAGCTGATATGCATGCCTAGTCCAAAAAGTCTGAATCCTCCTCTAGTACGCCTCGGGCCTCCTTTTATATGTCAAAGGGGTTGCCATAGTGGCACACATGAGGTGTAAAGTAGGCTATAGTGTACAAGCTTATCGCTGACATCGTAGGATAGACACATTTAATGCACTGCCTATGTGCCCTCCAACTTTATCGGGGACGGTAACAGAACCCATCCCATCCGTCGCCGCCACACCCCATTTCGACACGCGCCCATGCTAATGAGGCATGCAGTGCTAGGCTAGCTGGCTAGCCGCTATGCTGGCTTGGTGGCAGGGTCTTAACAAAGATCTGCATGCCACCACATAGGTGCTTGCTTAGTTGGCCCAGAACCTGCATGCCGCAACGCAGGCGTCTGCCTAGTTGGCAAGCTAGCTGTCGCACAGGAACGACAGTGAGGTGGCGAAACCTTGTCGGGCGCGGGCCTAGCTATGGCCCCGCAATAACTCTTGCCGGGGGCCTCACAGTCGTCCCTGGCAAGGGCCTTGCCAGGGGTCTTTGTCTTCTGGTCTCCACGTAGTCCTACAGGCTGCCAGTCTTCACAAAGATCTGCATGCTACTATGCACGCGCCCCCGAGTCTTGGCCTTGACGTTGTCGATGGTGTCAGAACTCTCAGCCTCAAGGGTGGTGGCTTTGCTGGTGCCCCGCACGTTGCCCCAACAAGGCTCTTGCCGGGGCTACGTAGGCTGCCCCGACAAGGGTGTTGCCGGGTGAGGTCTAGCTAGTCTTCTGCTCTGTATTCACTGGCTTGAATGCTGTCTTGGTGGTCTTGTATTCTGTCTTCTAATGCCCTTCCGAGCCTTGCCGTAGGTGTGGCTATGACTGCCCGTGCACAAGTAAGGGGTACAGAAAAGCCCATATTTTTGTACACTGACAGGAGCCCAGGGCCTGTGCCACACATAAGCGCGAAGCGTCATTGGGCCAGGCCCAAAACAGTGCGTGAGCACGAGTGGCAGGGATTAACTTCCGCAATCTTCTCGCCAGTTGCGCTTCCCCACGATTTGCATTGAGTGTGTGATGTGGGGGTCGTGCGTGGAACGGTCGGAGCATGCCTGCGACGCCTTGCGTTGAACAGTAAAGAGGCGGCCCGCGCCTTCCCCGTAAAAAAGAGGAAGCCGCAGGGGCGCTGCTCATTTACAAAGTGGACTCGAGTCATGGCTTGCATGGTGCCCGCACCCCGCGATCATGGGGCGGAAAATAGTCACCCCACTTGTCTTTATGCTTCTGGCTCACCCGCCATGTGTCCTCCATGCCTTAGGAAGGGTAGGCGATGGATGCGGAGGGCACAGCTATTAACGTCGAGGCGGGAAACCGGGCGTCGCTGATTGGAGCAGCGGGTCGGTCCTGATTCCCCGCACCTCTGGAGGCCGTTTTGGTTGAGCAGGACGGCCGCCCTTGGGTTGAGAGGCCTGGCCTGGCCCTACCCATCTATAAAAAGGGGGAGGGACGATGCCTTTCCATACTCACCTCCTTCCTCCCCTTTCTATTTGGAACCTTCTTCTTCTCGCCATGGTGAGAGGCGCGCTGGTGCTCCAATGGCGGCGACGAGGGCTGCTGCTCGACAGCGCGTCCCCCCCTCCTCCAGAGTTCACGGCAGCGAAGCCTGCTGCGAGAGGGAGACGAAGGGGGTGAGGCCAAGGTCGCCACGGCGCTCGGGGAAGAGGAGGACGGGGCAGCGCATTAGCTGCGTCTCCGCCAGTGGACCCTCCCCCCATGGAGGGCCATGTCAGAGACCAGCCCCGTGAATTCTTCATCAGGCTGCACAAGCCCGTGTGCAGTCATCTCCGCCTCCCTACCCCATTTTCTCGGGTAATGGAACTTGACCCACCGCATGCCTTAAGGCTGCACATGAGGGGCTGCGTGAACGACAGCATGTGGGTCGACATCGACTTCCTCGCTCCTCACGTCATGTACCTCCGCCACGGGTGGAAAACCTTCGCTCGCGCCCATAACTTGTCAGATGGGCACGTTCCCCAGTTCAAATTAATGGAGAATGACCAGCTCTCTGTCAAGGTCTTTGGGCGCTCGGGAATCCGCTTAGGGTGCTACGCGGAGAGTTCCACCGACGATGAAAGCTCATCCTCGAGCGACAACGACGAGGAGGACTGCGATAGTGACAATGATGGTAGTGAGCGGGAGGACGATGACTCCGACTCTGGCTGACCATCAGTGGCGACATCATCATCTGCACCGCCCCTCCCCCGCAACATGCCTTGCCGGGGGCTGTGCCCTGCTGGCTCTGGTGTCGGTGGTTGGCGGGTCACCTCCGCCATGTTCTCCATCGACGCGTTCCCCGTGCCTCCCTCTGCCTTCACTTGACGTGCCTGGGGAGGAAAGGGGCAAGAACAGGGATTACGGGGCACTTATCTTTTTTTAACTTGTAGGCACTTGTCAAATCTGAACTTTCTAGATAATGTAATCTCTCGAGTCCATGCTTATGTTCTGTAAAATTTGTACTTGCATCAGCATGTCAATGGAAAAATGAGCCTTGCCGAGAACCCATGCATGTATATGTCCATGAAGAGGCGAAACGCCTCTTTCATGTAAATAAACGAGTTTTCCCGGCAAGCTACCTTGCTGGCACCCTCTGTGCCTGCCGAAGAGTCACATCTGCCAGGTTACAGACAAAGGGTCCAGCCCCCTACCAATCTCTTTTTACCAAAGGCTACTATGACCACTCTGGCCGAAACAACGTTTAGGTCAGGGATGGGAGCACCTAAGTTTAAGAAGAGTGGTGAGGTTTTCTAATGCACAAGTTATAGGTTATGAAGATGAATGGACAAGAGGTAAACTTTATCTAGCTGGTTTGCTGGGGATCACAGTGCCGGGCGGTCTTCTCAACCTCTTGCCGGAGACAAGTTCATGACAGGAACGGCGGAACCGAGCGTCTTCACTGTGGCTGGAAAGAAGAGAGGATAGGAGCATGGAACCTTGGCGGTTCATTAGTATCTGCTTGAATCAAGGGTAATACAATATCCCGGAGAAGCATGCATGCATATACGTATATAAATAAACATGGAAATTAACAGGAAGCTGCACATACTGAAAGTTATTCGACTGCACACAGGGTCTGCGCTTGGCTCTGTACATAGGGTTACATGCCTTGCCAGCAAGGCTAGTACAAAAGAGGGGTTGCCGGGGCTCCCGGCAACCGCGCCTTACGGGTAAAACTTGCGAAGATGTTTGATATTCCAGGAGTTGCTCACCGGAATACCATCTTCGTTCTCCAGGCGGACTGCGCCGGGCCTGGCGACTCAAATTACCCGATAAGGGCCTCCCCACTTTGGCGTAAACTTGTTTGAATTCTTGGCGGATTGAATATGCCGAAGAACAAGGTCGCCTTCCTCAAGGCTTCGGGCATGAACCTTGTGCGGCTCACACAGCAGCCCGAAGATGATCTTCCTCAAGTAGTGTAGCATCATCTTGGTACAACTGCTCTTACTCAAGCTCATCATAAGCGAGCACTCGAGGTGACCCGTATATGAATTCTGTGGGGAGAACTGCCTCCGCCCCGTATACCAGGGAGAAGGGTGTCTGGCCTGTGGCTCGATTTGGTGTCGTTCTGATTGATCAAAGAACCGTCGACAACTCATCAATCCAGCGTCTTCCACACTTGCGTAGCCTATTGAAAGTTCTTGTTTTGAGGCCTCGCAACACTTTATTATTTTCCCTTTCCGCCTGGCAGTTGCTTCTTGGATAAGCAATAGAAGCAAAAAAAACTTTGCTGCCGAGGTCTTGGATATACTGCATGAAGGTGCGGCTCGTGAACTGCGTGCCGTTGTCGGTGATAACTCTATTTGGCACACCAAAACGGGAGACTAGTCCTTTGAAGAACTTGGCGGCTGATTGTGCTGTCACCTTTCTCACTAGTTCCACTTCTGGCCACTTTGTGAACTTACCGATCGCAACATACAAGTACTCAAAGCCCCCGATGGCACGGGGGAAGAGGCCCAGTATGTCGAGCCCCCAGACCAAAAATGGCCAGGAAAGAGGGACTGTTTGAAGAGCTTGAGCTGGTTGATGAAGCTTCTTTGAATGGAACTGGCACGCTTCACACTTGGTTACTAGTGCAGTTGCATCCTGGAGAGCGGTGGGCCAAAAGAAACCTTGCCGGAATGCTTTGCCAGCAAGGGCTCTTGACCCTACGTGGGAGCCACATATGCCTCCATCTATCTCTGCCAACAGCTCCAGTCCGTCCTCCTAAGGAATGCACTTTAATTTCACGTCGTTCTATCTCCTTCTGTATAGGTCATCATCCACAAACTAGTACATGCTGGACCGACGGGCTACTTTTGCTGCCTCTTCCTGTTCCTCAGGGAGTTCCCCTGTTTGGAGGAACCGAACGGTGTCATGTGCCCATGCCGGAGCCTGAGGCTCGGTGGCAAGGACTAAAGGCACATCTTCTGCCGTGGGGGCAGCTGTCTCTGCAGCAAGGCCCTGAGGCCCTGCCGAAGCCTGCTGCTTCCCAGCAAGCTTGGGGTCCCCGGCAACTTCCTTGCCGGCGGCTCCTGGAGCTCAGTGAGAAAGTACTTGCCGGGACCCGCCTTCCTTCGCTTGTTCTGCCATGCTGATGGTTCAACGGATGGCTGAGTCAATTAGAGCACAAAGGTACCTGGTTCCACAGGCAACTTGAGGGCAGTGCATTTTGACAAGTCGTCGGCAATGTTGTTTTCTCTCTCTTGATTATCAATACAATGGTCTCTTGGAGATCCATATGATGTAAGTCTTTTTGCGGTGTGTTTGTTGGGATCCGATGAACTTTGAGTTTATGATCAGATCTATGCTTTTATCCATGAAAGTTATTTGAGTCTTTTTTGATCTCTTATATGCATGATTGCTTATAGCCTCGTATTTCTTCTCCGATATTTGGGTTTTGTTTTGCCAACTTTATCTATTTATCTTGCAATGGAAAGAGGTGCTTTGTAGTGGGTTCGATCTTACGGTGCTTGATCCCAGTGACAGAAGGGGAACAGACATGTATGTATCGTTGCTACTAAGGATAACAAGATGAGATTTATATCTCCGCAATTCTACATCATGTCATTGTTCTTATTGCATTACTCCGTTTTCCCATGAACTTAATACACTAGATGCATGATGGATAGCGGTCGATGTGTGGAGTAATAGTAGTAGATGCAGGCAGGAGTCGGTCTACTAATCTTGGACGTGATGCCTATATAATGAGCATTTCCTAGATATCGTCGTGATTATTTGAAGTTCTATCAATTGCCCAACATTAACTGTTTTCCCACCGTTTGCTAGTTTTCTCGAGAGAAGCCACTAGTGAAACCTATGGCCACCGGGTCTCTTTTCATCATATTTGCCTTTGCGGTCTATTTTCCTTTGCATTTATTTTCAGATCTATTAAACCAAAAATACAAAAATACCTTGCTGCAATTTATTTGTTCTGCGATCTGTTTATCCTATCTACCACTTTTACCTCACGTTATTTGCCTATCTGGAGGCGCCGTACCTGAAAGGGATTTACAACCCCTTTAACACGTCGGGTCACGAGTATTTGTTATTTGTGTGCAGGTGTTGTTTGCATGGTGTGAGGAGGTGCTCCTACTGGTTCGATAACCTTGGTCTCATCACTGAGGGAAATACCTACCATCACTATACTGCATCATCCCTTCCTCTTTGGGGAAATACCGATGTAGTTCTAGCAAACATCAGCATGCGCGATGCTCGCTCCAGCATTTATCATGCTTAGGGAAATCCTGAGTGGAGCGCTGGTGCGAATCCATTAATCGATGCCCCAACAAGTACGCTCCGGCAAGGCCATCTGCGCTGGTGTGACATTTGTGCCATACACCGTTGGATTGTTCAAAAAGGTGTGAAGAGGAGGAGAGGGAAACCGGCCATACCTAACATCGCGTCCTGCTGTCCACAAGATACATATGATTCTTGCCGGCCCCTGTCGGGAGCTGGAGAGCAACACACGCAATAACTATCCTCCCCGAAGCATGCGAACGCGACAAGCAACCGCGGCTGGAAGAACCGAAAGGAAGCAAAGATAAGAGCTAAGTTCACACTATCCTTACCCCACTACGGTCTTTGAATTTGCATTTCTTTATCCCTTGAGTGCCAAAGTGTTCGTGTAAAGAAATATGTCACAAGATGGCACCTTTGCTAGATTCTTATCTGCACCCCTAGTCCGTAAAGAGCCTTCTCGCAGAATGGGTGGCTGCATCGGAAACTACTAACGAAAAACCTGTCGGGACGCATTCACGCCAAGATTAATGTTAAGGACCAGACCCTTACGATCATCGCGACAATATGATACCGGCAGACAACCAGAATGTGCATAAAGATTAATCATGCGATCACCAATGGGTAAAACTCAAAAGGGATAAACACGCAATTTAGGTTAAATTAAAGCATCGAGTTCCACATGAAGTGTAAACAGAACGAAGTCTAAACACAGGGCATGCATCATTGTCATATTGCAGGACAGCGCTTTGGCCATTCAAGGCCGAGCCTGGCAGCCTCGTGGAGAAGTGGGCACGGTAAGGTCCTTGTCGGCATAGGGGGTAGCCTTCTCCTCGACAGTAGCAACGTCTGCGCCCGATGGCTTCCTGAAGCCATCAGCGAGGTCGAGATCCGGGTGGCGGCAGACGATGTTGCTCAGGACCATGAAGAGGGTGTTGCAGGCGAGCTTCCGGGATTCGCTCTCAAAGCGTCTGGCTCTTCCTTCTTCATGTGCCTTCAGCTTCTCAATCATCTCATTGAAAAAGACCCTTAGCTTAGCGTTGGGGGCCTCCTGCTTGCTGGCCGAATAGATTGTCCATTCCATGCCCATCGTCGTAGTTTGGCGGTAAGACGCTCGGCGATGTTGATCAAGATCTTGGTCCAGAGGTCGGCCTGCCCGGAGTGCTTCATTAACTTGTCCCCAGCATCCTTTTAGAGGCACATTGCGGTGTCCAGATCCTTAGACAGCTGCCTCTCACGAGCCTCGATGGATTCTATCGAGCTCTCCAAGGAGCCAATCCTGGCCTTCAGATCTTTGATGGTGTCATTGGCAGTCTCGAGGTCTTGGCTCTTGGAGGAGGGCTGCGATTGCACATCTTTCAGGGGGATCTCGGCCTTCCGTGCCCCCTCCTTAAGGTACTTGACTTCCTTAGTGCTCCCGGCAAGCTATTCAGTTAACTTGGTCACCTATTGGTCGAGGTCAAAGGGCAGATCAAGAAGACCAAGACAAGCTAAAGGAGCAAGACACCACTAAGGAAGAACCTCCCTTGCCAGGCAGGAGAGCCCGGCAGGGCTGAAGTCGCTTCCAAGACAAGTCACAAGACCGTCCCAGCAAGCTTGTCGTGGGTACCAAGGGCGGACCACCCCGCCAGGGCTCCACTGCTCCACCTCACAGCAATGCAAGTCACCGATCTGTGCGGTGGCAAGCCCCTAGGTGACTAAGTGGCAGTTATTTGACACATGGCAGCTATTCTCTGTGGAAATCACGCCCAAATGACACCCGTTCAGAGACGTGTCAAGCAGAGAGGTCAAGGGGTGGCCAAGTAGCCTGGCAAGGCTTGCCGGGCACACCATGATGTGACACAAAGCGACACATTTAATGTGCTCTGCCCTGTCTGCAGAGTTAGGTATGATATCACTGTTTGCTATCTAATAAGTACACAATGACTGATTTGCCACTGTGGTGACCCCTTGATCTATAAAAGGAGGGCCAAGGCAACTTTCTGTTTTGAAACAGCAACATGTAGACTTGTAAAATAAACATGGTAAAGGCTATACTTGACATTTTTATTGAAATAAAAGATAAAAACACCTTATTATAAATAACAGCAAGAAAATCTAAACAAAATAAAATGATGCTCCAAGCAAAACACATATCATGTGACGAATAAAAATATAGCTCCAAGTAAGGTTACCGATAATGTTGAAGACGAAAGAGGGGATGCCTTCCGGGGCATCCCCAAGCTTAGTTGCTTGGGTATTCCTTGAATATTACCTTGGGGTGCCTTGGGAATTCCCAAGCTTAGTGTCTTGCCACTCCTTATTATCCTCATATCGATATCTCACCCAAAACAAGAAAACTTCAATCACACAAAACTTAACGGAGCTTCATGAGATGGGTTAGTATGATAAAGAGCAAACCATTCACTTTCTGTACTGTCAAAGACAAGATTCACAATTGTTCTCACACAATGCCTATTGTACCATATCATTTACACAATTTATATTGAGCAATATAAGCCATAGAAACTAGAAAAGAAGCAAACTATGCATTAAAAACATAATCTGTCAAAAACAGAACGGTCTGTAATGATCTGGACCACTACCATACTTCTACTACTCCAACAATTCTGAAAACTTAGGACAACGTAGACAATTTATATGTCAATCATCTGTAAAAAATTCAGAATTTTATCATGTTCCGGTGAATTTAAACAATTCTGTTACTGGAAGCAAAAGTTTCTGTTTTTGCACAGAATCAAGTAAACTATCGTCCACACTATCCCAAAGGCTTTACATGGCACTTTATTGAAACAAAAGCTATAAAACATGATTACTATAGTATCCTAATCATGTGAACACACAAAAGCAGTAGGTAGAAATGTTGGGTTGTCTCCCAACAAGCGCTTTTCTTTAATGCCTTTTTAGCTGGGCATGATGATTTCAATGATGCTCACATAAAAGATAAGAATTGAAACACAAAGAGAGCATCATGAAGCATATGACTAGCACATTTAAGTCTAACCCACTTCCTATGCATAGGGATTTTGTGAGGAAATAATTTATGGGAGCAATAATCAACTAGCATAGGAAGGCAAATCAAGAAAAACTTCAAGATTTTCAACACATAGAGAGGAAACTTGATATTATTGAGATATGTGAAAGCATATGTTCCTCTCTCATAATAATTTTCAGTAGCATCATCAATGAACTCAACAATATAACTATCACATAAAGCATTATTTTCATGATTCATAAGCATAGAAATTTTACTACTCTCCACATAAGCAAATTTATTATCATGAATAGTGGTGGGAGCAAACTCAACAAAATAACTATCATGTGATTGAAAATTAAAATCATGATGACAAATTTCATGGTTATCATTATTCAATATAGCATACATCTCATCACCATAATCATCACAGATAGCAACTTTGTTGTCATAATCAATTGAAACCTCTTCCAAGATAGTGGAATCATCATTAAATAAAGTCATGACATCATCAAATCCACTTTCATAATTATAAGAATAAGATTCAACACCCTCCAAAATAGTGGGATCATTACTTCCTAGAGTTGACACTCTTCCAAACCCACTTTCATCATTATAATCATCATAAATAGGAGGCATGCTATCATCATAATAAATTTTCTCATCAAAACTTGGGGGAGTAAAAATATCATATTCATCAAGCATAGCATCCCCAAGCTTATGGATTTGCATATCATTAGCATCATGGATATTCAAAGAGTTCATACCAACAACATTGCAATCATGCTCATCATTCATGCCAAACATTTTTTTGAATTCTTCTTCTATCAATTGAGCACAATTTTCCTTTCCATCATTTTCAAGAAAGACATGATAAAGACGAATAATATGAGTCCACCTCAATTCCATATTTTTTGTAGTTTTCTTTTTATAAACCAAACATGTGATAAAACAAGAAACTAAAAGATTCAATTGCAAGATATAAAGATATACCTTCAAGCACTCACCTCCCCGGCAACGGCACCAAAAAAGAGCTTGATGTCTACTACACAACTTGTTCTTGTAGACTCGTGTTGGGCCTCCAGCGCAGAGTTTTGTAGGAAAGTAGCAATTTTCCCTCAAGTGGATGACCTAAGGTTTATCAATCCGTGGGAGCCGTAGGATGAAGATGGTCTCTCTCAAACAACCCTGCAACCAAATAACAAATAGTCTCTTGTGTCCCATTCACACCAAATACAATGTTAAATTGTATAGGTGCACTAGTTCGACGAAGAGATGGTGATACAAGTGTAATATGGATAGTAGATATTCATTTTTGTAATAGTAACAATAAAAACAGCAAGGTAGCAAGTAATAAAAGTGAGCGCAAACGTATTGCAATGCTTGAAAATGAGGCCTAGGATTCATACTTTCGCTGGTGCAATCTCTCAACAATGCTAATCTAATGGGATCATATAGCCATCCCTCAACGTGCGATGAAGAATCACTCCAAAGTTCCTATCTAGTAGAGAACATAAGAAGAAATTGTTTGTAGGGTACAAAACCACCTTAAAGTTATTCTTTTCGTTCGATCTATTCAAGAGTTCGTACTAAAATAACAAGTTATTCTTTCCGTTCGATCAATCCAAGAGTTCATACTAAAATAACACCATATGATACGCATCAACCAACTCTAATGTCACCTAGATACTCCAATGTCACCACAAGTATCCATGAGTTAATTATACGATACGCATCAAACAATTTCAGATTCATAATACTTTATCCAACACAAAGAACCTCAAAGAGTGCCCCAAGGTTTCTACCAGAGAAGCAAGGAAGAAAACATGCATCAAACCCTATGCATAGATTACCCCAATGTCACCTCGGGAATCCACGAGTTGAGTGCCAAAACATATATCAAGTGAATCAATATAACACCCATTTTGTTGGGAAACGTAGCATGGAAAACAAAAAAAATCTACGCTCACGCAATGACCTATCCATGGAGATACATAGCGACGAGGGCGAGAGTGTGTCTATGTACCCTCGTAGACCGTAAGCGGAAGCATTTCACAATGCAGTTGATGTAGTCGAACTTTCTTCGCACTCCACCGATCGACTATCGAACATACGACACCTCCGAGTTCTGCACACGTTCAGCTCGGTGACGTCCCTCGCCTTCTTGATCTAGCAAGGTGTAAAGGTAGTAGATGAGTTCCGTCAGCACGATGGCGTGGTGACAGTGATGGTGTAGCGATCCTCACAGGGCTTCACCTAAGCACTGCGAGAATATGACCGGGGGTGTAAACTGTGGAGGGGGCGCCGCACACGGCTAAAAATTGATGTTGTTGAATTCTAGGCGCCCCCTCCCCACATATATATAGGTGGGAGGGAAGGAGAGGTAGCCAGGGGGCTCCCCAAGTAGGATCCGAATCCTACATGGGGTTTGATACGTCTCCAATATATCTATAATTTATGAAGTATCCATGCCATGTTTACAATAATTTTATATGCTTTTGGTATGATTTGCATGGAACTAACCCGGACTGGCGCTGTTTTCAGCAGAACTACCGTGGTGTTGTTTTTTGTGCAGAAATGAAAGTTCTCCAAATGAGCTAAAACTGACGATTTTTTTGGAACAAAAGAGAACCCTAAAGCTTTGTGGGAGGGCCAGAAGAGCCACAAGGAGGGCACAACCCACCGGGGCATGCCTGGGCCCTTGCCCGTGCTCCGGTGTATTGTGCTCACCTCGAGGCCCATCTAGACGTGAGACCGACGCCAAAAATTCAAATAAATAGAGAAACAATCAGAAATAACCCTGGATCGGAAGTTCCGCCACCACAAGCCTCTGTAGCCACCGAAAACCAATCGGGACCCCATTTCGGCACCCTGCCGGAGGGGGGAATCATCTCTAGTGGCCATCTTCATCATCCCGGCGGCCACCATGATGAGGAGGGAGTAGTCCACCTTTAGGGCTGAGGGTTTGTACCAGTAGCTATGTGTTTAATCTCTCTCTCGCGCGATCTTGAGATGTCACGATCTTAATGTATCATGGGCTTTGTTAACATAGATGGATCATATGATGTTTCTCCCCTCTCTACACTTGTTGTGATGAATTGAGTCTTTACCCTTTTAAGTTTTTTCTTGTCGGATTGAATGTTCAGATCTGAGAACACATGATATATGTCTTGCATATGAATACCCTGGTGACAATGGGATGTTATTTTGATTCACTTCTTATATGTTATGGCACTCAACTTGCGGATTCCCGAGGTGACTTTGGGGTAATCTATGCATAGGGGTTGATGCACATTTTTATTATTTTTCTCCGATAGAAACTTTGGGGTCTCCTTGTAGTTCTTTGTGTGGATTGAGTATTATGAATCTGAAATTGTTTGATACATATCGCATAATTACCTCATGGGTACTCGCGGTGACATTGGGGCATCTAGGTGACATTTGAGTTGGTTGATATGCATCACATGGTGTTATTTTAGTACGAACTCTTGATTAGATCGATCGGAAAGAATATCTTGCTGTTATTTTAGTACGAACTCTAGGATAGATTGATCGGAAAGAATAGCTTTGAGGTGGTTTCGTACCCTACAAACAATTTCTATCTTTTGTTCTCCGCTAATAGGAACTCGAGAGTGATTCTTTATTGCACTTTGAGGGATAATCATATGATCCAACTATGTTAGCATTGTTGAGAGATTGAACTAGTGAAAGTATGCACCATAGGCCTCATTTTCCATCATTGCAATACCATTTGTGCTCTGTTTTACTATTTACTACCTTGCCGTTTTGATTGTTTGCACTAAAAAAACTCATATCTATCCATACTATACTTTTATCACCATCTCTTCGCCGAACTAGTGCACCTATACAATTTTCCATTGTATTGGGTGTGTTGGGGACACAAGAGATTTCTTGTATTTGATTGCAGGGTTGCTTGAGAGAGACCGTATTCATCCTACGCCTCCCATGGATTGATAAACCTTAGGTCATCCACTTGAGGGAAAATTGCTACTGTCCTACAAAACTCTGCGCTTGGAGGCCCAACACATGTCTACAAGAATAAAGTTGCATAGTAGACATCAGGGTTTCCCCAAGTGGAGCCCCCCCCCCCTTTCCTTTTTTTCACCAGAGAAGAAAGGGAAGGGGGAAGAAAGAAAGGAAGGGGGCGAACCCCCTTTTTTTCTTCTGCAATTCAGCCACATGCCTAAGGGGGGCGCACCACCCCTTGTGGGCTGGTGTGCTCCCCTCTTATGGCCCATATGGTCCATATCTTCCCCCGGGGGTTCTGGTAACCCCCCCTCGGTACTTTGATAAATACCTGATACACTCCGGAACACTTCCGGTGTCCGAATAATATCATCCTATATATGAATCTTCACCTCTCTACCATTCCGAGACTCCTCGTCATGTCTGTGATCTCATCCGGGACACCGAACAACATTCGGTCACCCAATCACATAACTCATATAATACAAAATCGTCATCAAACGTTAAGCGTGCGGACCCTACAGGTTCGAGAACTATGTAGACATGACCGAGACACCTCTCCGATCGATAACCAATAGTGGAACCTAGATGCTCATATTGGATCCAACATATTCTACGAAGATCTTTATCGGTCAAAGCATAATGACAACATACGTTATTTTATTTGTCTATCAGTATGTTACTTGCCCGAGATTCGATCGTCTGTATCTTCATACCTAGTTCAATCTTGTTACCGGCAAGTCTCTTTAGTCGTTCCGTAATACATCATCCTGCAACTAACTCATTATTCACTTTCCTTGCAAGGCTTCTTATGATGTGTATTACCAAGAGGGTTGATGTCTACTATGCAACCTTCTTCTTGTAGACTTGTGTTGGGCCTCCAAGCGCAGAGTTTTGTAGGACAGTAGAAAATTTCCCTCAAGTGGATGACCTAAGGTTTATCGATCCATGGGAGGCGTATGATGAAGATGGTCTCTCTCAAACAACCCTGTAGCCAAATAACAAAGAGTTTCTTGTGTCCCCAATACACCCAATACAATGGTAAATTGTATAGGTGCACTAGTTCGGCGAAGAGATGGTGATACAAGTGTAATATGGATAGTAGATATAGGTTTTCGTAATCTGAAAATATAAAAACAGCAAGGTAGCAAGTGGTAAAAGTGAGCAAAAATGGTATTGCAATGCTTGGAAACAAGGCCTAGGGTTCATACTTTCACTAGTGCAAGTTCTCTCAACAATAATAACATAATTAGTTCATATGACAATCCCACAACGTGCGACAAAAGTCACTCCAAAGTTCCTATCGCCAAGAACATAAGATGAAATTGCTTGTAGGGTACGAAATCGCCTCAAAGTTATTCTTTCCGATCAATCCGATGGGCTATTCCTATAAGTGTCACAAACAGCCCTGGAGTTCGTAGTAAAATAACACCATATGACACACATCAGTCAACCCTAATGTCACCTAGATACTCCAATGTCACCACAAGTATCTGTGGGTCAATTATACAATATGCATCAAACAACTTCAGATTCATAATATTCAATCCAACACAAAGAACTTCAAAGAGTGCCACAAGATTTCTACCAGAGAAACAAGACGAAAACGTGCATTAACCCCTATGCATAGATTACCCCAATGTCACCTCTGGAATCCGCGAGTTGAGTGCCAAAACATACATCAAGTGAATCAATAGAACACCCCATTGTCACCACGGGTATCCCACGCAAGGCATACATCAAGTGTTCTCAACTCCGTAATAGTATTCAATCCGATAATAGTGAAACCATAGAGGTAAAACTCAATTCATCACAAGAAGGTAGAGGGGGAGAAACACCATATGATCCAACTATAATTAAAAAGCTCGCGGTACATCAAGACCGTTCCATATCAAGAGCACGAGAGAGAGAGAGAGAGAGAGAGATCAAACACATAGCTACTAGTACATACCCTCAGCCCCGAGGGTGAACTACTCCCTCCTCGTCATGGTAGCCACCGGTATGATGAAGATGGCCACCGATGATGGTTTCCCCCTCCGGCAGGGTGCCGGAATAGGGTCCCGATTGGTTTTTCGTGGCTACAGAGGCTTGTGGCGGCTGAAATCCCAATCTAGGTTTCTTTCTGGGTGTTTCTGGATTTATAGGAATTTTTGGCGTCGGTTTCATGTCAGGGGGTCCATGAATCAGCGACAAGGCAGGGGCACGCACCCTAGGGGGTGGGCGCGCCCTCCACCCTTGTCATTGACTCGGGGCTCTTCTGGCCCAACTCTTGTGCTTCGGGGGATTCTTCTGGTCCATAAAAATCATCATAAATTTTCAGCTCGTCTAGACTCCGTTTGATATTCCTTTTCTACAGAACTCAAAAACAAAGGGAAAACAGAAACTGGCACTGGGCTCTAGGTTAATAGGTTAGTCCCAAAAATAATATCAAATGCCATATAAATGCATATAAAACATCCAAGATGGATAATAGAATAGCATGGAACAATCAAAAAATATAGATACATTGGAGACGTATCAAGCATCCCCAAGCTTAAATTCCTGATCGTCCTCGAGGAGGTAAATGATAAAAGACAAATTTTTTGATGTGGAATGCTACCTAGTGCACAAGTTTGATCAATGATAATTTCAATCACTTTTTCTAGCATCATTATATATCATAAAGAGTAGCTCATCTCATAAAACTTTTCATGATCAAGTAGCAAGCTATTCACATGTTAAAGCATAGATCATAAACTTTCTTGGAAACTAACAAACTATGTTCTCAGTCATCACACAATTGCAATTCATCTTATTTTCAGGAAGGGTCTATGTAAGTGCTTTGATTTAGCAAATTCCACATACTCAACTATCATATAGTCTTCCATGATTGCTACCACTGAAAGCATATTTTTAGAACAAATAGCATCCATCAAACACAGAGAACACATAACACAAGTCGTCCCGTCTGTTGCCGCCTCTTCCTGCCTTGACAGGCGTCTAGGCTGATGAGGCATGCAGTGCCACGCTGGCTGGCAAGCTGCTTTGCTGGCACGATGGTAGAGCCTCCACGAAGATCTGCATGCCGCCACGCAGGCACCTGCCTAGTTGGCAAGCTAGTCGTCGCCTTGGAACGGTGCCGAAGTGGCGAAACCTTGTAGATGATTTACTGCAAGAGGAGATGCCCGCGTCCGCAGGTGATTTACTGCAAGACCTCTCACAGCTGCACGAGCGAGCTCGGCAGGTGATGCAAGGTATTGCCCAGGCCTTGTGGCCATCCACCTCCCTGCCAAAAGGCATGGGGGATCTCGTGGATATGCTCCAAGGAGCAAGGCGGCGCTTCTGATTATGGAAGATGTCAGCCTGCTGACAAGGTGTAAGAGAAGCCTGGGCCATGGTGAAGACGCGCTACACCAAACTTGACCCGAACCATATGGCCGAAGTTGGACCGACAGGGTCAGATAGGCAAGAAATTCCCGTTAGTCTGGTGTATGACCAGGTAGCATTAGCCGCAAAGTATTCCCAATAGGATTGCAAGCTAGATAGCCTGTTGGACGGTATAGAGGAAGAATATAGTCAGTCCAATTGACTATGTAATTCAATTGACATATGTAGTCCCTAGCCGGATTAAAAATCATTTGTCATGGCGGACCTTTTCACTTTGGCCCCCGGATCTGATAGTCTGGGGTGTATCCGAATACCCGCTCAGTTATGCAGAACCGGGGTATGCGTGGAAACCAGGCATAGGGGTCATAAGTGCTTGAACAGACAAGTACCCAACTAGCTATGTTATATTACATGGATAGTAAGAAACATCTTCCAGGGAGAATAGTTCTGTTAGGGGTTCCTTTCCCTGGGTACGCATGCATCGATGTACATGTCCGGACTGCGGACAGACACGCAGGATACAAAACTTCTGGGGATTCACGTTCTAATAAACGAAAGAAACATCTTTTGTTCACCGACCGAATATTCCCTTAAGAACGCTAGCTTTCGGCTTCACCCAGTCTGAGGTACACATCCGGCTGAACCGGCAGTAACAATCGCAGAGGTGCTCCCCTTATGCCCTAGCCGAATTAACGGGAACGTAGGGCATAAACACAAGAGCCAGGCAACCCAGCATGGCCACATCTTAAGTCATATCGATGCATATAATGGTGAAGAAAAAGCATATATAGAAAAAGAACGCATATGTGATAGGCAAAAGGCCATTAATGTAATTATATTTAGCTTCCGTATAGGAAGCCCCCAGGTACGGCTTACACACGTAGTGCGGCCGGAGTGATCCGAGCATCCGCACTGTATTGAGTACTTTGTGTGAAGAAGGAAAAAGGGCGAGAAAGGAAAAAGGGGAGGAATATAATTAAAAAAGGAGGGGGTAAGGAGACGAACACTGAGTTTGGCGCTAGGCATAGAATCTCCGGAGTCTGGCCGCGTTCCATGGGTTCGGTTCGAGTCTGTTATCGGATGCATTACGCAGGCGGTACGCTCCTTCGGTGAGAACTTTATCAATAATGAAGGGACCCTCCCACTTAGGTTTGAGCTTGTCCTTCTTCTTCTCTGGTAGGTGTAGAACAAGTTCGCCAATATTATAAGTTTTGGCCCGCACATCTCTGCTTTGGTACCGTCGAGCCTGCTACTGCTAGAATGCGGAACGGGCTTTTGCGACGTCGCGTTCCTCCTCCAGGGCATCTAAGTTGTCCTACCGATCTAACTCGGCTTCCTTCTCTTCGTACATGCGCACGCGAGGCGAATCATGGATTATGTCACAGGGTAGTACTGCTTCTGCGTCGTACACCATAAAAAATGGTGTGTATCCGGTGGTGCGGTTCGGCGTGGTCCGCAGCCCCCAGAGTACGGAGTCGAGCTCCTCGACCCAGTGCATGTCCGATTCTGTCAAGGATCGCACTAGTCTGGGTTTGATGCCGCTCATGATGAGACCGTTTGCACGTTCGACCTGGCCATTTGTTTGGGGATGGTAGACGGAGGCGTAATCGAGCTTAATGCCCATGTTGCCGCACCAAGTTTTCACTTCATCGGTTGTGAAGTTTGAGCCATTGTCAGTGATGATGCTGTAGGGGATGTCGTATCGGTGTACAACCCCGGATATGAAGTCTATCACTGGTCTGGATTCGGCCGTTTTGACTGGTTTGGCTTCTATCCATTTGGTGAACTTGTCCACCATGACCAATAAGTGTTTTTTCTTATGGCTTCCCCTCTTAAGGGGTCCGACCATATCCAGCCCCCAGACCGCGAAGGGCCAAGTAATGGGGATTGTTTTGAGAGCGGTGGGGGGCATGTGGCTCTGATTGGCAAAGAGCTAGCAACTGACGCGGTGTTGGACAAGGTCCTGTGTATCTGCTCGGGATGTCGGCCAATAAAAGCCTGTATGGAAGGCCTTGCTGACAAGTGCCCGAGCCGCAGCGTGGTGCCCGCCGAGTCCGGCATGGATTTCAGCCAAGAGCTGCCGCCCTTCCTCTTCGGAGATGCATCTTTGGAGCACCCCGGTCGCACTTTCTTATAGAGTTCTCCCTCATGGACTTTGTAGGCTTTGGAACGCCGCACAATGCAACGTGCTTCATTTTGGTCCTCGGGGAGCTCCTGCCTATTTAGGTAGGCCAAGAAAGTCTCGGTCCACGAGGCGATTACGGCCATGATTTCGTCGGTCGAAGGTATTATTTCGGTGGCAGAGCCTCCGATTACGTCTGATGGTTCAGAATCTGGGGGTGTATTCGGATCCGTGCTAGTGTTGCCGGACTCCCCTTCCCATACCACGAATGGCTTGAACAGCCTTTCCAGGAATATGTTAGGTGGGACAGGGTCGCGTTTAGCGCCGATGCGGGCGAGGATATCCGCCGCTTGATTGTTTTTTCGAGCCACATGGTGGAATTTGAGCCCCTCGAACCGGGCTGACATTTTGAGGACGGCATTATGGTAGGCCGCCATTTTCGGATCCTTGGCATCAAAGTCTCCATTTATTTGTGATATTGCTAGGTTTGAATCCCCGTGCACCTCCAGGCGTTGAATGCCCATAGAGGCTGCCATCCGAAGACCATGCAACAGAGCCTCGTATTCGGCTGCGTTGTTGGAGTCTGTGTATAATATTTGGAGTACGTATTGGACCTTGTCTCCGGTGGGGGAAGTCAGGACTACACCTGCCCCCAACCCGGCCAGCATTTTAGAGCCATCGAAGTGCATGATCCAATTAGAGTACGCGTCGTACTCTTTAGGGAGTTCAAGTTCTGTCCATTCGGCGACGAAGTCAGCCAATACTTGCGACTTAATGGCCCATCGTGGTTTGTATGTGATGTCGAATGGGAGGAGCTCGATGGCCCATTTAGCAATCCGTCCTGTAGCGTCGCGGTTGTTTATTATGTCGTTGAGTGGTACTTTGGAGGCCACCGTAATCGAACACTCCTGGAAGTAGTGTCGTAGCTTCCAGGATGCCATGAAGACCGCATATGCTATCTTTTGGTAGTGTGGGTATCAGGATTTGCATGGGGTGAGGACCGTGGACACGTAATATACCGGCTTTTGGAGCGGAAATTTGTATCCGTCTGCTTCTCGTTCGACGACGAGCACTGCGCCGACAACTTGATGTGTTGCGGCTATGTACAATAGCATAGGTTCGCCAATATTTGGCGCTATCAGGACTGGATTACTGGCCAATAAGGTTTTTATTTCATCCAGTCCGGTCGCGGCTGCATCCGTCCACACGAAGTGTTCGGTGCGTCGAAGAAGGCGGTAAAGAGGTAGTGCCTTCTTTCCTAATCGGGAGATAAAGCGGCTTAAGGCAGCCACGCATCCAGCTAGTTTCTGGATATGCTTGAGGTCTGTTGGGATAGCCAACTGCGACAGAGCTCGGATTTTGGTCGGGTTTGCTTCAATTCCTCTATTGGAAACAATGAAGCCGAGCAACTTCCCGGAGGGTACGCTGAAAGTGCAACTATCCCTAGGTGGTTTTCGTAATTCCTAACAACATATAGCTCATTGAGCTAACATCATTCCAAGATGAATATTTCAGGAAAAGCTCAATGAATGGCATGGCATGGATGAGAAAAGTGGATCCCTCAAAATGCTATGGAGAAAAGGATTGGCTCAAGCTCAAAAGCTCAAGACTCTACATTTTATATTTCAGTGATCCAAGATCACATTGAGTCTATAGGAAAAGCCAATACTATCAAGGAGGGATGAGGTGTTGCTTAATGAGTTTCTTGCTCTACAGTGCTTAGTGATATGCTCCAAAACCCTCAACTACTTTCTCATATCCATATATGACCTAAACCCAAAAGTCAAACTCGGCCCCACCGTTTCTTTCTACCCGGCGCCACCGAGTTCAGATGTCATAGCCACTGCCACAAACCCTAGGCAAATCAGTCTCACCGATAGGGATCTCGGTCTCACCGAGATGGGATTGTAATCTCTCTGTTTCCCTTCATAACGTTTCGGTACCACCGAGATGAGCGATCGGTCCCACTGAGATTGCAATGTAAACTCCCTATTTCCTTTTCGTAACACTTCGGTCTCACCGAAATGAGCGAATCGGTCCCACCGAGTTTACCTGACCAACTCTCTGGTTAGCTTATTACCAAAATTGGTCTCACCAAGTTTGTGTAATCGGTCTCACCGAGATTACGTTATGCCCTAACCCTAACCATATCGGTCCTACCGTGTTGCATGTCGGTCCCACCGAAAATCCTAACGGTCACTAGATTTGCTGAATCGGTCTGACCGAGTTTACCAATTCGGTCCCACCGAGTTTGGCAAGCTGTGTGTAACGGTTAGATTTTGTATGGAGGCTATATATACCCCTCCACCTCCTCTTCATTCGTGGAGAGAGCCATCAGAAGAAACCTACACTTCCAACTTGCTGTTTCTGAGAAGGAACCACCTACTCATGTGTTGAGGCCAAGATATTCCATTCCTATCATATGAATCTTGATCTCTAGCCTTCCCCAAGTTGCTTTCCACTCAAATCTTCTTTCCACCAAATCCAAATCCTGTGAGAGAGAGTTGAGTGTTGGGGAGACTATCATTTGAAGCACAAGAGCAAGGAGTTCATCATCAACACACCATTTGTTACTTCTTGGAGAGTGGTGTCTCCTAGATTGGCTAGGTGTCACTTGGGAGCCTCCGACAAGATTGTGGATTTGAACCAAGGAGTTTGTAAGGGCAAGGAGATCGCCTACTTCGTGAAGATCTACCGCTAGTGAGGCAAGTCCTTCGTGGGCGACGGCCATGGTGGGATAGACAAGGTTGCTTATTCGTGGACCCTTCATGGGTGGAGCCCTCCATGGACTCGTGCAACCGTTACCCCTCGTGGGTTGAAGTCTCCATCAACGTGGATGTACGATAGCACCACCTATCGGAACCACGGCTCAAAAATCACCGTGTCTCCAAATTGCGTTTGAATTCTCCAAACCCTTCCCTTTACATTCTTGCAAGTTGCATGCTTTACTTTCCGCTGCTCATATACTCTTTGCATGCTTGCTTGAATTGTGTTAAGATTGCTTGACTTGTGCTAAGATAGCTAAAATCTGCCAAAGTCTAAAATTGGGAAAAGGATAAGCTTTTATTTGGTCAAGTAGTCTAATCACCCCCCCTCTAGACATACTTTCAATCCTACAAGTGGTATCAGAGCTTTGGTCTCCATTTGCTTTGATTTCCATAGCTTTTGGTGGTCATAGCCTTGGTTTCACAACCTAGGAGAGTATGGCGTCTAGCGAGGGAAATTATCACCGTAGAGGTCCTTACTTTGATGGTACTAATTTTGCTAGTTGGAAGCATAAGATAAAAATGCATATTCTTGGACATAACCCTGCCGTTTGGGCTATTGTGTGTATTTGCTTGCAAGGTGAATTCTTTGATGGGAGAGAACCGAACCGTGAAGCGAGTGCGGAAGAGTTGAAGATGTTGCAATACAACGCTCAAGCTTGTGATATCCTCTTGAAAGGATTGTGCCCCGAAGAATTCAACAAAAACAGCCGCCTTGAGAATGCAAAGGAAATTTGGGACACTTTGATTGATATGCATGAAGGTACCGACTCCGTCAAGGAATCCAAGTTGGATGTGCTTCAAAGTCAATCGACAAGTTCAAAATGAAGGATGGTGAAGGCGTCGCCGAAATGTACTCTAGGCTTGCTCTTATCACAAATGAGATTGCCGGCTTAGGAAGTGAAGAGATGACCGACAAATTCATCATCAAGAAGATCCTAAGAGCTTTGGACGGAAAATATGATACCGTGTGCACATTGATCCAAATGATGCCCAATTACAAAGATCTCAAGCCAACGGAAGTCATTGGAAGAATTGTTGCTCATGAGATGTCACTCAAGGATAAGGAGGAACTTCAAAACAAGTCAAGTGGTGCTTACAAAGCCTCATGTGAAGCCCCCACATCATCAAGTGAGAAACAAACCTTCAATGAAGAATTGAGCTTAATGTGAAGCCCCTACAAGAGTAGAAGCAAAGAAAGAAGCTCCAAGTCATGGTCCTACAATGACAAAAGGTCTTCTAGTCGAGAGCGCAATTGCTACAATTGTGGGTGACCCGGACACTATTCCAATGAGTGTACGGCACCCCACAAAAGAAGAAAAGAATCACCCAAGAGGAGAAGTAGAAGAGAAGAATCACCACCAAGAGAGAGGAGGAGTAGAGATGATCGTTAAGAACGTAGAACTTCCCGGAGAAGCAAGGATTCGGAAAGGAAGGACAAGTCATCAAGGAGCTACACAAAACGAAGACATCAAGCTCATGTTGGTGAATGGGTATCCGACTCCGACTCCGACAATCACTCCGAGAGAAGCTATCACTCCGACTCCGAATATACTCAAGAGAAAGTGTTGCCAGTCTAGCACTTGTGTCAACCAACTCCTACGACATATTTGATTCACCAAATGAAGGACTTGGAAGATGCTTCATGGCTAAAGGCCCAAAGGTAACACACCCCGAGTATGTTGATTTCAATAGTGATGAAGATGACTTTCTAGGTGATGATGATTTACTTGTTGACAACTCTAGTGATGAATACTATGATGAAATGTCAATTAATCATGCTAATCAAGATAAAACGAATGACAATGATAAGGAGAAGATTGAGCTTCTAACTAAAGAACTAAACACTCTTAAGTTAGCTCATGAAACTATCTTAGAAGATCATCGAGAACTTTTAAGGACTCATGAGAAGTTACGCTTTGAAAAGCTCAACCTTGAGCAAGAGCATGAGTTCTTAAAGGCAATCAATGATGATCTCCGTAAGAAAAGTTCTTCTTACATTGCCAAGTGTTTACTCTTATCTACTTACATGCCTCAAGTCAAGTCCATTAACAAGAACAAGAAGGATTCTTCCTCTAGTAGTAACAATAATCATGCTAAATCCAATGTTGTTGCTTCTAGTAGTTCTCTTGATTCCACTAATGATTCTCTTAGCCAAGTTACACTTGAGCAAGAAAATAGCTTATTGAAGGGAATTATAGATAAAGGTGTTTACAAGAGCCTTGTCGGGAGTAAGCAATTTGAGGAAATTGTACGCAAGCAAGGAAGGCACCGGAAGAACCAAGGTTATGGTTTTGAACGAAAGTTCAATGCCAATGGAGTTGAGTGGGAAGAAGATCAATACCCCAAGACGAAGTTTGTTCCTCAACAAGATAAGTATGATCCTACTTCCTTCAAAGGGACACAATCTCAAGATGATCTTCCACCACAAGACCACAAGCAAAAAGGCTAGGACAAGCTTCAAGAGGAGATTGATGCATTTGAAGAAGCTCCTAAGGCCTTGGTCAAGAGGGTTCCTAGGACTACGTCAAGTTCTACTTCAACGAGTACAACTACAACTCCAAGGATTCCCATCAAGATGATGTGGATCCCGAAGAAGAACTAGAGAGTTCTTGAGGGTGACTCCACCAACATATTTCACTCATATCATTTTGGCAACTACAAGTGCAATCAACTTCCACATATTGCACTAGTTCAAGGAGTCACAAACCCTCTTGTTGGTAAGACAAGGGACAAGGTAAACTAATTCTTTCATAGACATCATCTTGTGTGTGCATCACTCTATGTCTATGGATATCCTTGTTTGTTCCTTGTGGGACTAACCCGTGTAGGTATTGAAAGTGCAACTCACTCCAAGGGATTGCTCCAAATGATCTACATCAACATTGAGCATCCACATCTTCAACACCTACATGAAGTCATCATCGACAAAACCCAAGGTTAGTTTATCCCTCTAAGGGGGGATCTCACATCTAGGGGGAGCTTAACTCTAAGAAATGAGTCAAAGCAACTCTAATGGTGTGAACACAATAATGTTTTATGTAAAAGTGGTAACCCCACTTGTGCTTAAACGATGAGTACGACCTATGATGAAATGTTCTCATTTGACTCCTAAGTCAATATACTCATATATAGATGACCTAGTGTGGGAACCCCGACTCATAAGTCGTGATCACCGATTGCACGTGTACAGTGATCCCAGAGATCAATGCTCACTGAACACACAGAAGCTGAATAACAAGAGTCTTACATCCATACATACCGTCTTACATAAACCATTATGGTCAAGTCTTGAGTATAACTTCGCAGCGGAAATCTTCGTCGATAACTTGGACCCATGCCATCTGCCTTAACCCTACATGCATTCTGACTGGGAAAGCGTCCTAGTTCGCATGTTAGTCACCGAAGTATTCTTCATCATATCCTGTTCTTTCATGCCTGGCCAATAAAATAACCAGTGGCAAGCCAATGAGTACTTTGAATGTACTCGCAAGCAACCCATGTTTTGGTCCAAGATGTAACAATACATGATATAGGTAAATTTTTGCAGAAAGCTAGTTTTGAGTACAATGACATGTTCAACAACTTGTAAGACATGCATCAAGAGAATTCAAGTAACCATGAGGACAGGTTACAGATATCAACATAAATAGAGTGGGTACCAACCCAACTCAATCATGTCAAGTCCCTTGACTTGACCCAAGTTGTTTTATCAACACACACACTCGGTTTGTAAACATGTGGACGTAGCCCAAGAGCGGTTACCCAACTGTCCTTGACCGTGGACACGGCTATTCGAATAGTTTTACACTCTGCACAGGTTGCACACTTTACCCACAAGATCTGGGGAACTTCTGTATCATCCACGACCCGCGATACCTCAAGTACCCGGGGTAAGCACCCGATTACTACCTTTCCCTAGACGACACTAACATGGAGTCCACTCGATTGGTAGTAACCCCCGTGCCCAACATTTCGCATCATAAAGTTCTGGAGCCTCGCTCCCATATTCATCACATACCACAAGCACGGGGTACCAACGGTGTGTCCGATGCCCCATGAAAACAGTCATGGCCGGCCTACCTGGCATGACCCCGTCCCGAGAGAGCGCACCAACAACTCTCCCGTCACTAGTAATGCGGGCTCCAAGCTAGTATCGGTCTAGGTAATCAATAATGCCCTTTCCCATATAAGAGTAGAGTGGTTGCGCATGTAAGGTTGGAATAACGGTCGCAACTTAAACCAATCCATTTTGGAAACAACACACACTTGCCTCAGTACACCACTTCGTCAACAAGTGGCTACCCAACTCATCATCTCCCCCGGGCATAAGTGGCACCCGGCGGGATTTTCGAAAAGTCTTTTGAAAATACTTTGCCTCCTTCACCATGCGTATTCCCGTCCCTTTTTGCGTAGCACTACTTTAGCATCCTATCTACTCCCACCGGCATAACCCTCATAAGAAGGTAGGGTCATGCACAATGCAAGTATCAACGAGGCAGTACGGTGGCAAACCATCAAAGTGGTTACTACCTCATCATGATTCTGTTGCAACAACAATATGGTGCTATATGACAAGCATAAAAAGGGTTTCATAGACATGGTCAAAGGGCTGCTTGCCTGATTCATCAGAATCTTGAAATCTTCTGGTCCTTCTCCAATTACTCCGTCTACTTCGTCAACTGACATCAGAAACAATCATAATAAGCAACACAACAAGGCAGAAAATAAAAGTGCTCTAAAAATATTAATTTGACTTTTCTAGGACATCTTTGGTTATATGAAAAATAACCAGAGTGATTTCATTGGAATTGGATCAGTGGATATCTCTTGACATTTCAATATGATGGTTGATGGAAGACATTTCAATATGACGGAATCAAGGGCTTCATGGATTTGCAAGAAGTGTACAAAAATATATTTTTGGAAAATGAGCAAAGATACCCATTTCACCAAGGATGATTTTAGAAGCATCTAGGATTTGGTTTCACTAGATTTGGAGTTCAAATGAATTTCTTATGGATTTGCAAAGTTGACAAATATGAAGAAATGGCTCATTATTTTATGTGGTACAGAAAGTATTAAGAAAAATGTTCATAAACTAAGTTATGAACTTATAAACATCTAGGAATTTGAATCATGGCATTTGGATCAATTTTGAGCTCTTTGTGATTTCTAAAGTTCACTACAGAAATGGAAAAACAAGATTTTGATGAATGTTTGTGAAGAAGAAGTCTCTGGAAAAATGTGCATGTTGCACCAACAGGTAGATCATGATTTATAGAGTCACTAGAAATTTGAATCATCAAATTTGGACTTAATATGAATATTCTATGGATTTTACCAGTCCATAGAAAAAGAAAAAGAAAAGGAATTTACCTAAATGGGCTAGATCCAGGGAGGCAGCAGCGTGCACTGGGCGAGACTTAGCGGGGCAGCGCACTGGGCCTGGCCCAGCCTCTCGTGCGTGCCCGCTGGGAGGCCACGTCGAAGGCGGCTTCGCGGGGGTGCACGTTCGCGCAGGGGAGGCGGATCCGGCCGAAGCCGTTGCCACTTAAACGGACGGGGCCCGCCCACCGGGTCGCTGACGAGCGGGGCCCGGTGCTCAGGCCGTCTCCTACCTCCTGCTCGAACAGAGCAGAGGCAGGGGAGGCGAGGCCGAGCGGGCGCCGGCGCTCTCCCGGGCGGCACGGGCCACCTCCGGCAGTGCCCGGCGCACCGGCGGACTCAGCGCGCCGCGGCGCACCCGTCCATGCTGCTGCACGCCCACGGGGGAGCCTGGGAAGAGGAGGGCTTCGGGTGCGGTGGATCGGGGCAGACGGCGGGGTTCGACAAGGCGAGGAAGGCACGAGGAGGAGGGGATGGAGTGCGGGGCGAGTCGGTGGTGGTGGTGAGGGGGCACTGGAGTGGCTAGGGAGAGACGAGAGGCTCGGGATAGCCCGATCTTAGGCGGAGTCCGGCGGTTCGGCTCCGGCCATGGGGAGTGACGGAGGGCTCGGCGAGAGGGTTGGCTGGGTCTGGGTGAAGTACGGGAGGGAGAGATGGCGAAAGGGCTCAAGAGATAGGCCTCGGGCGTCCTTATATAGCGAGGCCGTGGCTCACGGTGGACGTGGCCTACGGGCACCCGTGGAAATGGCCGCAGTGGCCATGGGAGGAGGCTCGGGGCTGTCTACAGCGTTCGTGGGAGTCGAGTAGGGCGCCAGGAAGGAAGAGAGGGAGCGGGGCGAGCTCCGGATGGAGCCACGAGCTCGCACTCACATTGGCGGGCTCGGGCGGCTCTAGGCACGCGTGGCACGGGAAGGACAGAGAGGGGAAGGAGGGGGCCAGCATGGTGGCGTGTTGCGGACGTCGAGGCACCTCGACTGGCGCAAGGGGGAGGCTCGAGGTGGTCGGGGGACGCGGCGTCAACGGTCGGGAGCACGCTGACGTGCTCCAGAGCGCGCAAATGGCCGGCACCCGCGGCTTTTTCTCGCATCCTCATGCGCCCACTTGTGTCTGGCGTTTGAAGGAGGAATAAACAAGAGGGGTGGAGGCTTTGGATGCTCTGGAACTTGCCAGGAGTGAGAGAGAGATGAGAAAGGGAGGAAAAAGTGGCTGTCCAGAGAAGAAAAATGGATCCCTGCCCCCCTTCATCATTGCCTCTCGGGCAGGGAAGCACACCAGAGGTAGAAGGGGACTAGGAGGGGCTATGGTAAAAATGATAACTCTTGGAGATTAGTGAAAGGGGTTAAAACATGAATTTTGAGATTCTGCCAGAAGGTGTTTGATGTTGGTTTGGGCAAGAAGATGATTTCCATTTGTCATGGGGCTCCACAGGGTGAAATAACACATATAATTAGGGCCTTCCACCAATTTGGAGCTTATTTGGGCAAAGTTGCCAATGCATCTTTTGTGAACCCTAGAAATGAACGAAATGGATTTTCCAAGATTTAGTCATGCAAATATATTCTCCTTGATGCACCACTTTGTGTAGTGTCATCATCTGAGGTTCTGAACATGTCCACAAAAGTTGAGATAAAAAGGAGAAAGTTTACAATGTAGAGTTGTTCAAATTTGGTTCTGGACAGGAATGGATTTGGGGCACTTTGATCAAGTTAACTTGTTCTCCAACTTGTGCCACTTGGTCTAGATGAATAATTAGAACATTTGAGCATGTTCACAAGGTTTGATAAGATTTGGAAATGTTTTGCAATGTAAAGTTGCTCAAACTTCAAAATGGACAGAAATGGTTTTGAGGGGATTTCATGGGGTTATACCTTTCTACATGACATGATACTTGTCAAGATCATCCAACATGTCATATGTGACATTCTAGAATTTCATTGGAATTTTTGGAGAATATTTCCTTTGTAAATATTTCAAAAGCTTGAAATATCCAGGAAGGGCTTTTGAGGGATTTGACCAATATTTTGAACATGACCATGTGTTGAAACTCTTATATATGGACAATATATGTCCATTGAGTTTTCCTAAGTTTTTGTAAAATATTTTTGAAACAATAAAAATGATTTTTCCCTAATAAAGACCATTTCTGGCCTTAAGAAAGAGCTTTTAAATAAAATAGGAAAATAACTTTTAAAATTATATTTTTGTGGTTTATGGATATGCTATATCTAATAGGAGTCAAATATATTTTTGGAAAGATCTTTACTGCCCTTAATTAAGTACTTGCAGTGCAAACCTCAATTCAGGGTTTTTTTGGAAAACTAACTTTTAAAAATACTATTTGGCCAAATTATTTTTGTAAGAAATTATTTTTATGTCCTATACACATGGCATGATCATTGGTTCAAGAGTTTGGAGCAAGGAGATGAAGTATAGGAGTTGGAGGATTTATTTGATTTTTAGAACACTTGCAAACAACAGACAAAATCCAATCAAGGCAAAGTCCAAAACACTCAAAAGTTTTTGTCAAACCACATTTTATCATGATTTATCATCTTAAGTGTTGTGCCATGAAAATCAGGGTGTGACAGACCTACCCCCCTTACAAGAATCTCGTCCCCGAGATTCCCAAACTAGGCGCGGAAAGGAGTATGGAAACTTGGGTCTAGGGTAGTCTTCAAGTCCTCATGTTGCTTCTGCTTCCATGTAGTGCTCCATTGAGCTTGAAGTACTTGACGGTGTGGCTTCGTGTATGACGCTCCTCTTGATCCAGGTTGCTAATGGGTAGCTCGCGGTAGGTTAGATCGGGCTAGGGGTCGATGGCTCGCTGGTTAATGCCCTCGTAGAGATCGGGCAAGTTAGGAAGTTTGAAACACTTCCGGGGTTGTGATGCATGGAAAGCATTGTGCACATCAGGTAACTCAGGTGGCAACTCCAGCTGGTAACTGTCTTATCTTCGTCTCATAGTGATCTCAGAAGGCGTTGTTAATTCTTGGAGTGATCTCGAAGGGGTCTGATGAATCTTGGTGTGGGTCTCCTTGTCATGGAAATGCTTGGTTCCTTAGAGAGAAGTGGATTGCAGGTACACCTGGTCTTCGACGCGGATGTTTACTTCTTGATGATGGTGGTAGTTCTTCCTCCTTGGCATGGCGGTCTTCAAATGTTCCTGGACTAGCTGAACGGCTCTTCTTCCGTCTTCGGGTGGACAAGTAGGTCACCAAATGATGATGCCAACTATCTTGTCTAAGCACTCCATGAAGACTTGGTTCACGGGGTACATAAAGTAGGCTGGGGAATTAGTGGTGGTCTTGTTGAGTGTGGGCCAAGGCGGTTCTAGATCTAGTGTCAAGGCCCTAAGGTCCTGATCCGACCATGTTGTAGCTTGGTAGGGCTTAAGGGTTTCAAGGATTCTAGTGTGCGAGTGAACATTTATCGTCTTATCTTTAAGAACGGTTTCTGAGATGCCAATAGTCTATCTAGTCCTTTAAACAAATCACATCATATGACTAATAGCATCATTTTGCCTAGGTCAACTCCAATCATCACTCATGTGATTCATATCCTCATGGCTCCCGGGAGGAGGTCTAACAAAATCATATATGTCTACAATCCCCAAACTCATATGTATGTCTACCCCTAAAAATCCATGGGTAGAACATATAAGCTGCTAAGCTTGAACGTGACAATCCAAGTGCTCAGCCTGTTCTTCCAAGGTCTAAGATAAAGCACCTCTATCCTAAGGAAAACACGTCGTATGCCACTCCAAAATCTTGTTTCCTTCCTATGAATCAACTCCAACAAACCATTAACTACACCAATCATTACATGATCCAGTAGTTCTTCAAATCCAATATGTATGGTGTTCCACACGATCTTCTAATATCCTATAATCCACAAATACTAGGAAGGCTACCTTACTATAGTCAGCCCACCAATTTCCGTTATCATGGTCAAGTAAACTCCAAGGTCAAGCTTATATAGAACCCTAAATCAACTCTGACAATTAATCCAATCTCTTAGTTTATTGTCCACCGAGAACATGGTATCGTGTTTGAGATCATCAGTCTAAATCCAATTTACTCCAAACCATATAGACATACATCATCATCTATATTCCACTAGGATCACCTATTTAAATCCAAATATCATGTCCAACGAGAATTTCTACACTTTTCCCTCAAGTCATTATCGTAATATCAACTATCACCTATCAATATCCCCTGCTTAAGACAAATCCAAATACTTCCAAGAATTTCAGCTTGCGATCATAATTGTCCTATTAAATCCAATTTACTCAGGGGTAATGAAAGCTATGCTACTCTATAATCATGATCCCACCAAGTTCATCTACCCACATGAAAGCCTTATAATCCTTCGAAGAGTCTCAAATAATTCCTCAAAGTCATTGATATAAACTCACCAAGTCATTTGTCCTCTGTTCCTATATCCTTGAATTGGTCTTCCCTATGGCATCGTCAGTTTTGGTGCTATCTTAGGATGATAATGTGCTCATTCACTATGTCCACTAGTTCCCTAATGAACCCAGTGATAAGCAAGGTGACGGAGGCTTAACAGGCTCTCTTGCAATTCTATGGGTTAAGCACATGGTTAAGGATTCGAGAAGGGGTATCTTATGAAGTCTCGAAGAGTCTAGGAATGGTTTCCTAATCTTGAGGAGTAGACATAATGCTACTGGGTTGCACTTGGTCGAGGAGGCTGCAACAAAAGTCTCCAGTGCTTGTTGGTTGTCGAAGTAGAATCCTCGGTGTACCTTGTCTTGCCGGTCTTTGGTTGAGGAGAGAGATGAGAGGGAGAGGTAGCATAGAGGAGGGGAATGCCTAAAGGGGGTTCTATAGTGCAAGTGCAGACAAACAGGTGCAAAAAGGGCCAAACCAAAGAAACAGGGTAAGGAGGGGATATAGTCGCGTACTTGTTGCCTAGGGCAAAAGTGCGACCTATATCAAAACACAAACAAATAAAAACAAGCAACACACAATCATGGTTCTATTCGAACTATCATACGGACTCGACTGCGCATAGGGGGTATACAACTCATCCTACCCTAGGGGTTCTCGGACTCAGTAGTCGTGCCTTGTGCCTCATGCAGTCTTCTGAGTTTTCCTCAGGTGTTGCTACATCTCTCGTAGTTGTTCGATGAAACAATCCGGGTTGAGCCTGAAGATTCTTCAACAACTTCTTGCCTGTTGAAGTGATGGGGTGAAGGTGGCTCCTCATAACTGGCATTGACTTGGTCTTCTATTGTCTTCTTAATCACGACGATCCCTTTTTGTCTTCTAAGCCACCGATGGTACCAGGTAGGTAATACTTTATGCAATGACATTATCAAGGCGTAATAGAGGTCCATCATGTCGGTTACGTTGATGACAACTTCGACACCAAGAGTGGGGGATGAGGAGAACCATTTTCCTGCTCACTATGGTGAGGCGGACCAAATGGCTAGGTTCTCATCCATCGGTGGTTGCCGATACAACAACGGTAGTGACAGGGTTACTCTATTAGCAATGTATATCATGACCTTGCATATTCTATGCCCTGATCATCGTGGGCTAAGGTTGCATCATCTTGGGGCAGTGTCAAGGGTATCACCATCTCCTGGGTCTTTAGGTCCTCATTCCTCAAGGATGTATCTTCTGTTGGTATCGTCTTGTTGTGATGTCGCCAATCTTGTGTTCAGGAGATGTGGGTGAATGTCTGGCAAGGCATCTTCCTTCTAGATTATCCACGAGGATTACAAGGAATCCAGTGGTCAGGGGCATAAGGGTTCTAGCGACCAAAGGTTTTGAAGGGGAAGAGATCAATAAGGAACTGAGAAGGGAAGAGAAGTACAGATAGTTTTGAAAACTAGTAGTAGTTTTGGAAATAGTTTTACCCTAACAAACGACCATGCTAACTAAGGCTTCCTACAGTCAGGATGGCTCTGATACCAGCTCTGTGGGGACCCCGACTCACAAGTCGTGATCATCGATTGCACGTGTACAGTGATCCCAGAGATCAATGCTCACTGAACACACAGAAGCTGAATAACAAGAGTCTTACATCCATACATACCGTCTTACATAAATTATGACCATTATGGTCAAGTCTTGAGTATAACTTCGCAGCGGAAATCTTCGTCGATAACTTGGACCCATGCCATCTGCCTTAACCCTACAGGCATTCTGACTGGGAAAGCGTCCTAGTTCGCATGTTCGTCGCTGAAGTATTCTTCATCATATCCTGTTATTTCATGCCTGGCCAATAAAATAACCAGTGGCAAGCCAATGAGTACTTTGAATGTACTCGCAACCAACCCATGTTTTGGTCCAAGATGTAACAATACATGATATAGGTAAATTTTTGGAGAAAGCTAGTTTTGAGTACATTGACATGTTCAACAACTTGTAAGACATGCATCAAGAGAATTCAAGTAACCATGAGGACAGGTTACAGATATCAACATAAATAGAGTGGGCACCAACCCAACTCAATCATGTCAAGTCCCTTGACTTGACCCAAGTTGTTTTATCGACACACACTTGGTTTGTAAACATGTGGACGTAGCCCAAGAGCGGTTACCCAACTGTCCTTGACCGTGGACACGGCTATTTGAATAGTTTTACAATCTGCAGAGGTTGCACACTTTACCCACAAGATCCGGGGAACTTCCGTGTCATCCACGACCCGCGATACCTCAAGTACCCGGGGTAAGCACCCGATCACTACCTTTCCCTAGACGACACTAACATGGAGTCCACTCGATTGGTAGTAACCCCCGTGCCCAACATTTCGCATCATAAAGTTGTGGAGCCTCGCTCCCATATTCATCACATACCACAAGCACGGGGTACCAACGGTGTGTCCGGTGCCCTGTGAAAACAGTCATGGCCACCCTACCTGGCACGACCCCGTCCCGAGAGAGCGCACCAACAACTCTCCCGTCACTAGTAATGCAGGCTCCAAGCTAGTATCATTCTAGGTAATCAATAATGCCCTTTCCCATATAAGGGTAGAGTGGTTGCGCATGTAAGGTTGGAATAACGGTCGCAACTTAAACCAATCCATTTTGGAAACAACACACAGTTGCCTCGGTACACCACTTTGTCATCAAGTGGCTACCCAACTCATCATCTCCCTCGGGCATAAGTGGCACCCGGCGGGATTTTCGAAAAGTCTTTTGAAAATACTTTGCCTCCTTCACCATGCATATTCCCGTCCTTTTTTGCGTAGCACTACTTCAGCATCCTATCTACTCCCACCGGCATAAACCTCATAAGAAGGTAGGGTCATGAACAATGTAAGTATCAACGAGGAAGTACAGTGGCAAACCATCAAAGTGGTTACTACCTCTTCATGATTCTGTTGCAACAACAATATGGTGCTATATGACATGCATAAAAAGGGTTTCATAGACATGGTCAAAGGGCTGCTTGCCTGATTCATCAGAGTCTTGAAATCTTCTGGTCCTTCTCCAATTACTCCGTCTACTTCGTCAACTAACGTCGGAAACAATCATAATAAGCAACACAACAAGGCAGAAAATAAAAGTGCAATAAAAAATATTAATTTGACTTTTCTAGGACATCTCTGGTTATATGAAAATAACCAGAGTGGTTTCATTGGAATTGGATCAGTGGATATCTCTGAACATTTCAATATGATGGAATCAAGGGGTTCATGGATTTGCAAGAAGTGTACAGAAATATATTTTTGGAAAATGAGAAAAGATACCCATTTAACCAAGGATGATTTTAGAAGCATCTAGGATTTGGTTTCAGTGGATTTGGAGTTCAAATGAATTTCTTATGGATTCGCAAAGTTGACAAATATGAAGAAATGGCTCATTATTTTATGTGGTACAGAAAGTATTAAGAAAAATGTTCATAAACTAAGTTATGAACTTATAAACATCTAGGAATTTGAATCATGGCATTTGGATCAATTTTGAGCTCTCTGTGATTTCTAAAGTTCGCTACAGAAATGGAAAAACAAGATTTTGATGAATGTTTGTGAAGAAGAAGTCTCTGGAAAAATGTGCATGTTGCACCAACAGGTAGATCATGATTTATAGAGTCACTAGATATTTGAATCATCAAATTTGGACTTAATATGAATATTCTATGGATTTTACCAGTCCATAGAAAAAGAAAAAGAAAAGGAATTTACCTAAATGAGCTGGATCCAGGGAGGCAGCAGCGTGCACTGGGCGAGACTTAGCGGGGCAGCGCACTGGGCCTGGCCCAGCCTCTCGTGCGTGCCCGCTGGGAGGCCACGTCGAAGGCGGCTTCGCGGGGATGCACGTTCGCGCAGGGGAGGCGGATCCGGCCGAAGCCGTTTCCACTTAAACGGACGGGGCCCGCCCACCGGGTTGCTGACGAGCGGGGCCCGGTGCTCAGGCCGTCTCCTACCTCCTGCTCGAACAGAGCAGAGGCAGGAGAGGCGAGGCCGAGCGGGCGCCGGCGCTCTCCCGGGCAGCACGGGCCACCTCCGGTGGTGCCCGGCGCACTGGCGGACTCAGCGCACCGCGGCGCACCCGTCCATGCTGCTGCACGCCCACGGGGGAGCCCGGGAAGAGGAGGGCTTCGGGTGCGGTGGACCGGGGCTGACGACGGGGTTCGACAAGGCGAGGAAGGCATGAGGAGGAGGGGATGGAGTGCGGGGCGAGTCGGTGGTGGTGGTGAGGGGGCACTGAAGTGGCTAGGGAGAGAGGAGAGGCTTGGGATAGCCCGATCTTAGGCGGAGTCCGGCGGTTCGGCTCCGGCCATGGGGAGCGACGAAGGGCTCGGCGAGAGGGTTGGCTGGGTCTGGGTGACATACGGGAGGGAGAGATGGCGAAAGGGCTCCAGAGATAGGCCTCAGGAGGCCTTATATAGCGAGGCCGTGGCTCACCGTGGACGTGGCCTACGGGCACCCGCGGAAATGGCCGCAGTGGCCACGGGAGGAGGCTCGGGGCTGTCTACGGCGTTCATGGGAGTCGAGTAGGGCGCCAGGAAGGAAGAGAGGGAGCGGGGCGAGCTCCGGGTGGAGCCACGAGCTCGCACGCGCATTGGCGGGCTCGGGCGGCTCTGGGAACGCGCGGCACGGGAAGGACAGAGAGGGGAAGGAGGGGGCCAGCATGGTGGCATGTTGTGGACATCGAGGCACCTCGATTGGCGCAAGGGGGAGGCTCGAGGTGGTCGGGGGACACGGCGTCAACGGTCGGGAGCACGCTGACGTGCTCCAGAGCGCGCAAATGGCCGGCACCCGCGGCTTTTCCTCGCGTCCTCACGCGCCCACTTGCGTCTGGCGTTTGAAGGAGGAATAAACAAGAGGGGTGGAGGCTTTGGATGCTCTGGAACTTGCCAGGAGTGAGAGAGAGATGAGAAAGGGAGGAAAAAGTGGTTGTCCAGAGAAGAAAAATGGATCCCTGCCCCCCTTCATCATTGCCTCTCGGGCAAGGAATCACACCAGAGGTAGAGGTGGACTAGGGGGGCTGTGGTAAAAAGGATAACTCTTGGAGATTAGTGAAAGGGGTTAAAACATGAATTTTGAGATTCTGCCAGAAGGTGTTTGATGTTGGTTTGGGCAAGAAGATGATTTTCATTTGTCATGAGGCTCCACAGGGTGAAATGACACATATAATTAGGGCCTTCCACCAATTTGGAGCTTATTTGGGCAAAGTTGCCAATGCAACTTTTGTGAACCGTAGAAATGAACAGAAATGGATTTTCCAAGATTTAGTCATTCAAATCTATTCTCCTTGATGCACCACTTTGTGTAGTGTCATCATCTGAGGTTCTGAACATGTCCACAAAAGTTGAGATAAAAAGGAGAAAGTTTACAATGTAGAGTTGTTCAAATTTGGTTCTGGACAGGAATGGTTTTGGGGCACTTTGATCAAGTTAACTTGTTCTCCAACTTGTGCCACTTGGTCTAGATGAATAATTAGAACATTTGAGCATGTTCACAAGGTTTGAGAAGATTTGGAAATGTTTGGCAATGTAAAGTTGCTCAAACTTCAAAATGGACAGAAATGGTTTTGAGGGGATTTCATGGGGTTATACCTTTCTACATGACATGATACTTGTCAAGATCATCCAACATGTCATATGTGACATTCTAGAATTTCCTTGGAATTTTTGGAGAATATTTCCTTTCGTAAATATTTCAAAAGCTTGAAATATCCAGGAAGGGTTTTTGAGGGATTTGACCAATATTTTGAACATGACCATGTGTTGAAACACTTATATATGGACAATATATGTCCACTGAGTTTTCCTAGGTTTTTATCAAATATTTTTGAAACAATAAAAATGATTTTTCCCTAATAAAGACCATTTCCGGCCTTAAGAAAAAGCTTTTAAATAAAATAGGAAATAACTTTTAAAATCATATTTTTGTGGTTTCTGGATATCCTATATCCAATAGAGTCAAATATATTTTTGGAAAGATTTTTACGGCCCTTAATTAAGTACTTGCAGTGCAAACCTCAATTCAGGGTTTTTTTGGAAAACTAACTTTTAAAAATACTATTTGGCCAAATTATTTTTGTAAGAAATTATTTTTATGTCCTATACACATGGCATGATCATTGGTTCAAGAGTTTGGAGCAAGGAGATGAAGTATAGGAGTTGGACGATTTATTTGATTTCTAGAGCACTTGCATACAACAGACAAAATCCAATCAAGGCAAAGTCCAAAACACTGAAAAGTTTTTTTCAAACCACATTTTATCATGATTTATCATCTTAAGTGTTGTGCCATGAAAATCAGGGTGTGACACCTAGTCATCGCCAATTGTTTGATAGATGCTAGAATTGGTTGTGCATGCTTTGCCACATATTTCATTTGCCATTTTATTGTGTGAGCCTGTTGGTTGCATATTTTACTCATTCGAGGACATCCACTTGTTGTTTTGTTTGATTGGTTTCTTTTTCTTTTGCCAAGTGGATGAACAAGAATGCCTAAGAACCTTCTCTAGCTATCTATGCTTTTCTCGTCTCAAACTCTATTCGTGCTACATCACAAAATTTGATCAAGTCAGATTCGAACCACTCTGTGTGAGGAGCACTCGGAGTCCCTGATTCGTCATAGGCTTAAACTTCCAAAACTTCTTTGTGCATTTCGGTCTGACCGATTCCTCCATTTCGGTCATACCGAGATCACTAAGTCGATCTAGGTTTTCAATCTCGGTGCAACCGATTTGAACTTTTCGGTCACACCGAGTTGTTGTAACTGTATACAGTTATGCATCTCGGTGCCACTGAGTTGTTCCACTTGGTCACACCGACACGGTCGGGCTATATATACTCACGGGCAAAAATTTGGAAACTTTCTCCAAACCCCTTCACCCGTGCATAGCTCGCTCTGCCTCCAGGGTCTCCGGATCGTCCTCCTCGTCGCCAGCCGCCTCCAGTCGCTGGTCTCCGCCGCCGTCAACGAAATTCATCCCCGTCGTTGCCGCCGTAGCAAGTTCATCGCCAAGCTAGGGTATGGACTCGATCACAGTGCTATCCCCGTACGATTCCTAGCACATTGTGTTCTTCATGATTCTTGCCACGTTTGAAACGATTCTATCCAGTCAAAAAAATCCATAGATTAGAAGTGAATTGAAAATTTAGGGTTAGGTTTCCGCCGAAACCATCTCGGACCCACCGAGTTGCAGAACTCGGTTCCACCTATTCGGCTAAGGCCATTGCACAAGTGATTCTCGGTCTGACTTAGAATTGCAAATCGATGTGACCGAGTTCAGGACTTTGTGAAACCCTAGCAGTCTCGGTGCCACCGAACTGTGACTCGGTCTGACCGAGTTCACTAGTTTATGTTCCAAAAGCTGCTTCGGTATCACCGAGTTTGCAAATCGGTTGATCCGAAATGCTTTCTGTGGAAAACTAAAACTAAGTTTTTGAATCATTCTTTTGCAAAAACCTCTGTATTTTGTGATGCTCATCCACTCTATCTCATCTACATCTATTCACAGGGTCAGCAGTCAGTGTGTGCAACATGTCTGATCAAGGTGACAGCCAGAACAGGGAAGAGGAGCAGGTTCAGATGAGTGAGGGCACTAGTCCCTCTAGTACCTCTAATGAGGGCAGTAGGAGCACCCCAAGCAATTTGCCCAAAGCTGCCACCAGGGCCAGAAAGAAGAAAACCTTAGAATCTGAGGATGAAGACTATGTGGCAGTAGAGGATGAAGCCACTTCCAAGAAGAAGGTGGTCAAGAAAGAATATGGATCAGCTGCAGCCACTAAGCCAGTAGTGCAGAAAAAGGCACCTGCAAGAAGGATACCCACTTCCAAACCCAGAAAGGTTGCCACTGGAGAAACCATGAAGTTTACTATTGAATCAGAAGATGAAGCTGCTGGCCAAGACAAAAAGAAGAAGAGAGTCAGAACCACTACTGCCAAAGTTCTTGGCAATCCCTCTATGAGGAGAGGCTCTAAGGAAGAGGAAGAAGAGCTTGCTGCACCAGCACCCAAGGCTCAGAAGCTTATGGGTGATGCTATAAGGTCAGGGGCTGCATCATCAAAGCCCAAAGAAGCACCCAAAGCTGCCTCCAAACCAAAGACTGCACCAAAGATGAATACCAGAAACATATCTGCTGCTGAGAATAACAAGGCCCCAGTGCCTGAAACTGCTGCTGAAGAAGAAGAAGATGAAGAGCATGTTTTGATAAAGTTGAAGCCAAAGATTCTAGACCACAATGATGCTCATCCTGTGGCTGAGAACATGAAGCTGAGAAAGGATGCAGGACTCAGACAGTGGAGGTTGTCTGATCCCTATGCTATCAGGAGAAGGACTGTTGTTGACTGCAGGTTCCATACTAAGGAACAGCAGGATTTCTATGAGACAGTATTGTTGGACAAGAAGCCTATAGTTTGTGACATGAGGTGGGTGGACTGGACCTACATGAAGGAAAATGAGGAACACTATCCTGGAGTGTATGACAGTTTCAGTGCTTGTGGAGTTGCAGACTTTGTTGGGCAGAAGCTCACAAAGTGGAATGATGAGCTCATTATGCAATTCTACTCCGCAACACATTTCTATCCAGATGGCAGGATAGTGTGGATGTCTGAAGGTACAAGGTACCAATCAACTCTTGAGGAATGGGCAAATCTGATCAATGCACCTAAGGAGAAGGAAGATGACTTGGATGTCTATGCCAAGAAGAAGATGGATCACAACTCCATGGCTCATATGTACAAGGAGATCCCAGATGCTGCAGTTGAGACACATAAGTTTGGATCTGTACATTATCTTCTGTCAGAACTCCCAACCATCAACTGGATCCTCATGCACATTCTCTTGCCCAAGTCAGGTGACCACAACATGATCAGAGGCCATGCAATAAAATTGCTACACCTATTTGATGTGCCACAGAAATTCAAGGTCATGAGCCTCATTGTTGAGACTATCAAAAGGACAGCAGCTGACCAAAAAAGAAGTTGTGGGTATGCCCCACAGATCCAGGAGCTGATAAACTCCAAGATGGGCGCATGCACATACTTGATGGACAAGGAACATTTTGCTATCTATCCAGACTTTGAGGATAACCAAGTGGTTATGGATGAAGATGAACCATCTTCTGTGCATGCTCAAGCCAAGAAGGAGAAGGCAAGGACAGAGAAGGCTACCAAGATGCCAACAATGGAAGAGGCGTCTCATTACTTTCTGAAGAGCAAACAGGATCAACTAGGCTACTTGATTGCATCCACTCTGAGGATTGAGAAAGGGCTGGCCACCTTGACTCAAAACCAGGAGAGCCTAGAGAGGATCATGGAGCAGAAGTTCTATAACTTGGATGTGAAGGTAACTGAGATCCAGTCTGTTGTTGAGAAGCTTCAGGATGACATGGAGGAGAGGAAGGGCAAGACAACCACTGATGGATTTGCCAGAGTGCCTAGAGCTCAGAGACCAGCTGCAGTGCCAGTGACAGACACCAGAGCCACTTCATCTGCACCAGCTACAGCTCCTACAGCTCCAGTGCAACCAGCTTCAGCACCCACACCTCCATCTCCATCTACATCAACTGATGCTTTTGTCCTTGGCGTTTTATCTACACCACCACCTGAAGATCAAGCCTGAGAGTCGATCTAGTGCTATGCATTTTCTATGAACTTTTTGGTAACTTGTTGCCAAAGGGGGAGAAAAATGTATAGATCATAGGCTTCGAGAGAGAGTGTTGCTTTTTATTCTCTCTTGCTTTGGTGGTTAAACTCTATTTGCTTGTTTGAGATACTCTATGTCTGTGTGATACTTGATGATCATGTGTTTGATCATACGCTACATTTATGCTTGTTGGATGACATTATCTCGTTTATATCTATATGATCATTCACTTTGCTTGGTGATGAGTGCATGTATTCAGTTATTATCATTTTGAGCGCTCCACCAAGATGTATGTGACATGGAAGAGTTACCCATGAGCTTAACTCCTTGTGCATTTGCAGTCCAAAGCAACTCTTAAACTATGCACAAATTTTGGGGGAGCTCTTGCTTATCACATACTTCTCAAAGCGACAATGTTTTTCACTCTTATTATCATTTGTCGAAGCTTTGATCTATATGTTGTCATCAATTACCAAAAAGGGGGAGATTGAAAGTGCAACTATCCCTAGGTGGTTTTGGTAATTCCTAACAACATATAGCTCATTGAGCTAACATCATTCCAAGATGAATATTTCAGGAAAAGCTCAATGAATGGCATGGCATGGATGAGAAAAGTGGATCCCTCAAAATGCTAAGGAGAAAAGGATTGGCTCAAGCTCAAAAGCTCAAGACTCTACATTTTATATTTTAGTGATCCAAGATCACACTGAGTCTATAGGAAAAGCCAATACTATCAAGGAGGGATGAGGTGTTGCTTAATGAGTTTCTTGCTCTACAGTGCTTAGTGGTATGCTCCAAAACCCTCAACTACTTTCTCATATCCACATATGACCTAAACCCAAAAGTTAAACTCGGCCCCACTGATTCTTCCTACCCGACGCCACCGAGTTCAGATGTCATAGCCACTGCCACAAACCCTAGGCAAATCGGTCTCACCGAGATGGGATTGTAATCTCTCTGTTTCCCTTTGTAACGTATCGGTACCACCGAGATGAGTGATCGGTCCCACCGAGATTGCAATGTAAACTCCCTGTTTCCTTTTCTAACACTTCGGTCTCACCGAAATGAGCGAATCGGTCCCACCGAGTTTACCTGACCAACTCTCTGTTTAGCTTATTACCAAAATCGGTCTCACCGAGTTTGTGTAATCGGCCTCACCGAGATTACGTTATGCCCTAACCCTAACCATATCGGTCCTACCGCATTGCATGTCGGTCCCACCAAAAATCCTAACGGTCACTAGATTTGCTGAATCGGTCTGACCGAGTTTACCAATTCGGTCCCACCGAGTTTGGCAAGTTGTGTGTAATGGTTAGATTTCGTGTGGAGGCTATATATACCCCTCCACCTCCTCTTCATTCGTGGAGAGAGCCATCAGAACAAACCTACACTTCCAACTTGTTGTTTTTGAGAAGGAACCACCTACTCATGTGTTGAGGCCAAGATATTCCATTCCTATCATATGAATCTTGATCTCTAGCCTTCCCCAAGTTGCTTTCCACTCAAATCTTCTTTCCACCAAATCCAAATCCTGTGAGAGAGAGTTGAGTGTTGGGGAGACTATCATTTGAAGCACAAGAGCAAGGAGTTCATCATCAACACACCATTTGTTACTTCTTGGAGAGTGGTGTCTCCTAGATTGGCTAGGTGTCACTTGGGAGCCTCCGACAAGATAGTGGAGTTGAACCAAGGAGTTTGTAAGGGCAAGGAGATCGCCTACTTCGTGAAGATCTACCGCTAGTGAGGCAAGTCCTTCGTGGGCGACGGCCATGGTGGGATAGACAAGGTTGCTTCTTCGTGGACCCTTCGTGGGTGGAGCCCTCCGTGGACTCGCACAACCGTTACGCTTCGTGGGTTGAAGTCTCCATCAACGTGGATGTACGATAGCACCACCTATCGGAACCACGGCTCAAAAATCACCGTGTCTCCAAATTGCGTTTGAATTATCCAAACCCTTCCCTTTACATTCTTCCAAGTTGCATGCTTTACTTTCCGCTTCTCATATACCCTTTGCATGCTTGCTTGAATTGTGTTAAGATTGCTTGACTTGTGCTAAGATAGCTAAAATCTGCCAAAGACTAAAATTGGGAAAAGGATAAGCTTTTATTTGGTCAAGTAGTCTAATCACCCCCCCCCCCCTCTAGACATACTTTCGGTCCTACATACGCTGAAAATGCATTTTTCTGGGTTTAGCTTGATGTCGTATGTACAGAGGTTATCGAATGTAAGCCTCAAGTCATCTATTAGAGTTTCGACGTGTCTTGTTTTTATGACCACATCGTCCACATATGCCTCCACTGTTTTGCTGATTTGCTTTTCCAGGCATGTTTCAATCATGCGTTGATAGGTTGCACCGGCATTTTTAAGTCCGAAAGGCATAGTGTTGAAAGGACCATATGGCGTTATGAAGGCTGTTGCAGCTTGGTCGGACTCTGCCATCTTTATTTGATGGTATCCAGAGTATGTGTCGAGGAAACACAGTGAGTCTTGTCCTGTGGTGGCGTCGATGATTTGGTCGATGCGAGGGAGGGGGAAGTGATCCTTGGGGCAAGCCTTGTTGAGGTCTTTGAAGTCAACACATAGGCGCCAGGATTTGTCCTTCTTCGGTACCATTACCAGATTTGCCAGCCAATCCGGATGCTTGATATCTCTGATGAATCCGGCCTTAAGTAGCTTGGCTAGCTCTTCTCCCATGGCTTGCTGTTTGGGCTCTGAGAAGCGCCTAAGAGTCTGCTTGATAGGCTTGTATCCTTCCAGTATATTGAGGCTGTGTTTGCCCAGTCCGCGTGGGATGCCCGGCATGTCCGAAGGGTGCCAGGCAAAAATGTCCCAATTCTCGCGTAGGAGGCCTCGTAGCGCGGCGTCCATTGTGGGGCTCAACTGTGTCCCGATGGAGGCTGTCTTCGTGGGGTCCGTTGGATGGACCTGGAATTTGACTATCTCGTCTGCGAGTTTAAATGAGGTGGACTTGGGTCGCTTGTCGAGTATCACGTCGTCCCTGTCCACGGTGGCGCATAGTGTTGTTAGTTCTTCGGATGCTAGAGCTTCGGATAATGCTTCCAGGGCTAGTGCTACAGTTTTATTTTTGGCGCGGAGTGCGACGTCCGGATCACTAGCTAGAGTGATGATTCCATTGGGCCCGGGCATTTTGAGCTTCATGTACCCGTAATGGGGTATAACTTGAAAGCTTGTGAATGCGGCCCGCCCTAAAAGGGTGTGGTATCCGCTGATGAAAGGAGCCACTTGGAATGTGATTTCTTCGGACCTGTAATTCTCCGGAGTGTCGAATACTACATCGAGTGTGATTTTTCGCGCACACCGTGCCTCCCGACTAGGGATGATTCCCCTGAAGGTTGTGCCGCTTTACTCAATGCGGCTTTTATCAATTTCCATCTTGTTGAGTGTTTCTTCATAGATCAAGTTCAATCCGCTTCCGCCGTCCATGAGTACTTTAGTGAGCCGAAAGCCGTCCATGATTTGGCTAAGGACCAAAGCGGCTGGTGCCCGGACTGTGTGGAATTGAGGTTCATCACTGGCACTAAAAGTTATGGCAGTGTCGTTCCACGGATTTATTTTTGCCACATGGCAGATTTCAGCGTAATTTCGATGAGCTCGCTTGCGCCTATTATTTGAGGCAAAAGTCTCGAAGACTGTCAGTACCGCATTGTTGTCTTTGGCGGGATGTTGTTCTGCTTTATGGCCTACAAGAAGATCCTCGCCACTTTTTGCTACCTGCCGGAGTATCCAACATGCTCTAAGGCTATGCGTTGGTGTAGTGTCCGGCGTGCTGTGGAGTTTACATGGCCCATTGAGCCATTCTTCCAATACGGTTCCACGCCCTGGTGTGGGCTTTGGTTTCTTGGGGATTTGATCGGTTAACTTACAAGAGTTCGCCCGTCTAGCTCGGACAAAGGTTTTAGTGAGAGCCGGCCTATCCCAAAATTCTGTTTGGGTTTTCCAGGCGCATTCCATCGCACAGTACTTCTGTACTATGGCTGCTAAGTCAACAAAGTGTACTATGTCACGGCGACTTATAGCATTAAGGATCCCTTTGTTCATGCAGTTTTTGCATAAAAGTGAGATTGCGTCTTCATCACGACTGTCCTTGACCTTGTTTAACACGAGGAGGAATCTGGCCCAGTAGCGATGTACTGTATCTTGGGGCTCTTGTCTGATATGGGAGAGAAGGTTTAAGTCCGGGTGGGTGGGCGTAGCTGAATCTGGATTCTGATCCGATCCAATGCCCAGGGGCAGAGGAGCTTCCGGGCTTGAAAGCTCGGGATCCGCGGTGCTGCCCGATTTATCCGGCCCGATACCCGATTCTAAGTCCGGGGTCTGGGTCATGTCCTCCCATGAGCGGGTATCTGGCTCAGAGAGCTCGGTAATCCGGACATAATTCATCCTCAAAATAGAGGGATAATCCGTGTGTGGATCCTCCACTACCGCTATCTCGTGGGTGACCGGTGGGGATTTAATATCCCTTTGGTCGGGTTTAAGCCCAATCCGGTCATAGTCTGTAGCGACTCCCAAAGTGGCAATGCGATCCAAGAGCTCATTAAGGGGGGAGAGCTCCATTGGATCCATCTGTTCGCGAGTTCCGAATTGACGTGGAGGCTATTCGTGATGACCCGAGAGGTCATCATCGGCGCGGCAGCCGATTGGGCGGTCATGACAAAGCCGCCTAGTCGGAGAGTTTGGCCTACAGCCAGCGCTGCCCCAGAGGTGATGTTGTCCTTGACAACGAGATGGGCCATCAAGACTTGCGGTGACAATACAGAGGAACTCTCAATGAAAGCACCAATGTCGGTGTCAAAACCGGCGGATCTCGGGTAGGGGGTCCCGATCTATGCGTCTAAGGCTAATGGTAACAGGAGGCAAGGGACACGATGTTTTGCCCAGGTTCGAGCCCTCTTGATGGAGGTAAAACCCTACTTCCTGCCTCATTGATATTGATGATATGAGTATTACAAGAGTTGATCTACCACGAGATCATAGAGGCTAAACCCTAGAAGCTAGACTATGATGATTATGATTGTCCCCCTAAGGACTAAACCCTCCGGTTTATATAGACACTGGAGAGGGCTAGGGTTTACGCAGAGTCGGTTACAAAGAAGGAAATCTATTATCCGGATCGCCAAGCTTGTCTTCCACGTAAAGGAGAGTCCCATCCGGACACGGGACGAAGTCTTGAGTCTTGTATCTTCACGGTCCACCAGTCCGGCCAAAGTATATAGTCCGGCTGTCCGGATACCCCCTAATCCAGGACTCCCTCACCCGCCCCTCACCTTCATGTATCCTTGCCATGGGTGGAAAACTTTTGCACGCCCCCATAGCTTGTCGGAGGGGCATGTTCTGCAGTTCAAGTTAGTGGAGAACAACCTGCTCTCCGTCAAGTCTTCGGGAGCTCAGAATCCGCTTAGGGTGCTGCGCGGCGAGTTCTACCAACGACGAAAGCTCCTCCTCGAGCGACAGTGACAAGGAGGACTGATACGTCTCCAACGTATCTATAATTTTTTATTGTTCCATGCTATTATATTACCTGTTTTGGATGTTTAATGGGCTTTACTAAGCACTTTTATATTATTTTTGGGACTAACCTATTAACCGGAGGCCCAACCCAAATTGTTGTTTTCTTACCTATTTCAGTGTTTCGAAGAAAAGGAATATCAAACGGAGTCCAAACAGAACGAAACCTTTGGGAGAATTATTTTTGGAACAAACGCAATCTAGGAGACTTGGAGTAGACGTCAGGGAAGCTTCGAGGAAGCCACGAGGGTCTAGGGCGCGCCCTACCCCCCTGGGCGCGCCCCCCACCCTCATGGGCCCCTCGTGGCTCCCCTGGCCGACTTCTTTCGCCTATATATATCCATATACCCCGAAAACATCCAGGAGCACCATAGATCGGGAGTTCCGCCGCCGCAAGCCTCTGTAGCCACCAAAAAGCAATCGAGACCCTATTCCGGCACCTTGCCGGAGGGAGGATCCCTCACCGGTGGCCATCTTCATCATCTCGGTGCTCTCCATGACAAGGAGGGAGTAGTTCACCCTAGGGGCTGAGGGTATGTACCAGTAGCTATGTGTTTGATCTCTCTCTCTCTTTCTCGTATTCTTGATTTGGCATGATCTTGATGTATCGCGAGCTTTGCTATTATAGTTGGATCTTATGATGTTTCTCCCCCTCTACTCTCTTGTAATGGATTGAGTTTTCCCTTTGGAGTTATCTTATCGGACCGAGTCTTTAAGGATTTGAGAACACTTGATGTATGTCTTGCATGTGCTTATCTGTGGTGACAATTGGGATATTCACGTGATCTACTTGATGTACGTTTTGGTGATCAACTAGCGGGTTCAGTGACCTTGTGAACTTATGCATAGGGGTTGGCACACGTTTTCGTCTGGAATCTTCCGTAGAAACTTTGGGGCACTCTTTGAAGTACTTTGTGTTGGTTGAATAGATGAATCTGAGATTGTGTGATGCATATCGTATAATCATGCCCATGGATACTTGTGGTGACATTGGAGTATCTAAGTGACATTAGGGTTTTGGTTGATCTGTGTCTTAAGGTGTTATTCTAGTACGAACTCTATGATAGATCAAACGGAAAGAATAGCTTCGTGTTATTTTACTATGGACTCTTGAATAGATCGATCAGAAAGGATAACTTTGAGGTGGTTTCATACCCTACAATAATCTCTTCGTTTGTTCCCCGCTATTAGTGACTTTGGAGTGACTCTTTGTTGCACATTGAGGGATTGTTATATGATCTAATTATGTTATCCTTGTTGAGAGAACTTGCACTAGTGAAAGTATGAACCCTAGGCCTTGTTTCGAAGCATTGCAATACCGTTCTCACTTTTATCATTAGTTACCTTGCTGTTTTTATATTTTCAGATTACAAAAACCTATATCTACCATCCATATTGCACTTGTATCACCATCTCTTCGCCGAACTAGTGCACCTATACAATTTACCATTGTATTGGGTGTGTTGGGTACACAAGAGACTCTTTGTTATTTGGTTGCAGGGTTGTTTGAGAGAGACCATCTTCATCCTACACCTCCCATGGATTGATAAACCTTAGGTCATCCACTTGAGGGAAATTTGCTACTCTCCTACAAACCTCTGCACTTGGAGGCCCAACAACGTCTACAGGAAGAAGGTTGCATAGTAGACATCAAGGACAACACCAGCGATGATGACGGCAGCGGACGGGAGGACTCCGACTCCAGCTGACCATCAGTGGCAGCACCATCATCTGCTCCGCCTCCTCCCTCGGCAACACGCCTTGCCAAGGGTTGCACCCTACTGGTTCTGGCGTCGGTGGTCGACGGGCTACCTCGCCAAGCTCTCCATCGACGCGTTCCCCATGCCCGTCTCCGTCTTCACTTGCCGTACCTGGGGAGGAAAAGGGCAAGAACGGGGATTACGGGGTACTTATCTTCTTTTAGTTTGTAGGCACTTGCCAAATCTTCAACTTTCTAGATAATGTAATCTCTCGAGTCCATGCTTATATTCTGTAACATTTGTACTTGCATCAGCATGTCAATGAAAAAGACGAGCTTTGCCAGGAACTCATGCATGTATATGTCCACGCAGAGGCGAGACACCTCTTTAATGTAAATAAATGAGTCCTCCCGGCAAGCCATCTTGACGGCGCCCTCTATGCCTGCCGGAGAGTCACATCTGCCGGGTTACAGACAAAGGGCCCAGCCCCCTACCAATCTCTTTTTATCAAAGGTTACTGCAACCATTCTGACTGAAGCAGCATTCGGGTCAGAGATGAGAGTACCTAAGTCTAAAAAGAGTGGCGAGGTTTTGTAATGCACAAGTCACAGGTTACGAACATATATGGACAAGAGGTGAACTTTATCTGTTCGGTTTGTCGGGGACGACGTGCCGGGCAATCTTCTCAACTTCTTGCTGGAGCCAAGTCCACGACAGGAACGGCGAAACCGAGCATCTTTACTGTGGCTGGAAAGAAGAGAGGATAGGAGCATTGAACCTTGGCGGTCCATTAATATCTGCTAGAATCAAAGGCAGTACAATATCCTGGACAAGCATGCATATATGTATATACATAAAATATGGAAATCAACAGGAAACTGTACATACTAAAAGTTATCTGACTATGCACACGGTCTGTGCCTAGCTGTGTACATAGGGTTACATGCCTTGCTGGCAAGGCTAGTACAAAAGGGGGTTGCCGGGGGTCCCGGCAACCGCGCCTTATGGGTAAAACTTGCAAAGATGTTCGATATTCCAAGAGTTGCTCACCGGAATGCCATCTTTGGTCTCCAACCGGACTACGTTGGGCCTAGTGACTCTTATTACCCGATAAGGGCCTTCCCACTTTGGCGTCAACTTGTTTGAATTCTTGGCGGATTGAACACGCCAAAGAACATGCTCGCCTTCCTCAAGGCTTCGGGCATGAACCCTACGGCTATGATAGCGGCACAAGGCTTGCTGGTAGTGAGCGGCTCGCACAGCAGCCTGAAGACGATCTTCCTCAAGGAGCATTGCATCATCTTGGCGCAACTGCTCTTGCTCAAACTCATCATAAGCGAGCACTCGAGGTGACACGTATATGAGTTCTGTGGGGAGAACTGCTTCTGCGACGTATACCAGGGCAAAGGGTATCTGGCCAGTGGCTCTATTTGGTGTCGCTCTGATTGACCAAAGAACCATTGGCAGTTCATCAATCCAGTATATTCCGCACTTGCGTAGCTTGTAAAAAGTTCTTGTTCTAAGGCCTCACAACACTTCAGCATTTGCCCTTTCTGCCTGGCCGTTGCTTCTTGGATGAGCAACAGAAGCAAAGCAGACTTTGCTGCCGAGGTCCTGGATATACTGCACGAAGGTGCGGCTCATGAACTGTGTGTTGTTGTCAGTGATGACTCTGTTTGGCACACCAAAACGGCAAACGAGTCCCTTGAATAACTTGATGGCTGACTGTGCTATCACCTTTCTCACTGGCTCCACTTCTGGCCACTTTGTGAACTTGTCGATCGCAACGTACAAGTACTCAAAGCCCCCGCCAGCATGGGGAAAGGGGGCCAGTATGTCAAGCCCCCAGACCAAAAATGGCCAGGAAAGAGGGATTGTTTGAAGAGCTTGGGCTGGTTGATGAAGCTTCCTTGAATGGAACCGGCATGCTTCACACTTGGTTACTAGTACAGTCGCATCCTGGAGAGCGGTGTGCCAGAAGAAACCTTGTCAGAATGTTTTGTCGGCAAGGGCTCTTGACCCTATGTGGGAACCGCATATGCCTTCATGTATCTCTGCCAACAGCTCCAGTCCATCCTCCTAAGGAATACACTTCAATTTCGCGCTGTTTGGTCTACTTCTGTATAGGACATCATCCACAAATTGGTACATGCTGGACTGACGGGCTACCCTTTCTGCTTCTTCCTGATCCTCGGGGAGTTCCCCTGTTTGGAGGAAACGAACGGCATGACGTGCCCATGCCGGAGCCTGAGGCTCGACGGCAAGGACTAAAGGCATGTCTTCTGCCATGGGGGCAGCTGTCTCTATGACAAGGGCTTGGGGCTCTGCTGGAGGCTACTGCTCCCCAGCAAGCTTGGGATACCCGGCAACTTCCTTGTCAGCGGCTCCTGGGAGCTCAGCGAGAAAGTACTTGCCGGGGGCACCTTCCTCCGCTTATTCTGCCCTACTGATGGTTCAACGGATGGCTGAGTTAGTTGGAGCACAAAGGTACCTGGTTCCACATGCAACTTGAGGGCTGCGTGTTTTGACAAGTCATCGGCAATGTTGTTCTCTGCTCGAGGAACATGCTCTGCTTGCAGACCGTCAAAACACTCCTCCAACTTCCTCACTTCATTCACGTAGGCCTCCATCAACGGGCTATGATAATCCTTGTTGACTTGTTTGACGACGAGCTGTGAATCACCTCTGATGATGAGCTTCCTGATTCTGAGGTCCGCCATGATCATGAGACTGGCAAGCAGCCCCTCGTACTCTGCAGTGTTGTTTGTTGACCTTTCCTGGGGAAAGTGCATCTAGACTACATACTTGAGGTGCTCTCCGGTGGGCGCGATGAGTAGCACGCTGGCACCAGCACCTTGCAGCGAGAAAGCCCCATCAAAGTACATAATCCAATCACTACTTGCCTCCTTGCCAGGAAGAGTGGTCTCTTGAACTTCTTTGTCGGGCGTGGAGGTCCATTCTGCTATGAACTCTACCAAGGCTCTGCTCTTGATCGTCTAAGTGCTTTCAAACTTGAGGCCGAAGCTTGATAGTTCCAACGCCCACTCCACAATCCTCCCAGTTGCATCTGGGTTATGCAAGATCCGTTGCAGCGGGAGGCGAGTGACGGCGGTGATCTCATGTGCTTGGAAATAGTGGCGTAGCTTTCTCGAGGCCATGAGAAGGCCGAAAAGCAACTTCTGCATACTAGAATACCTTGATCTAGCCCCCTGCAAGAGGGAGCTGACAAAATAAACTGGGTGTTGCATCACCTTCTTCTTCTGTTTTTCTTCACTCACTTGCACAAACTCTATCTTGCTGGGACCGGATTCTGCCGAGGAAAGCCCCGGCTCCTCATCCGACGGCATCGCTGTCGTCGTTGCCTCTTCCTCAACTTATCTCTGCGCCACTAGCGCAGCACTGACCACTTGATTCGCTGTCGCTAAATATAGCAGCAACGGCTCTTACGGTTTGGGCGCGCCTAGTATCGGCGTAGAGGAGAGGTATTTCTTCAAGTCTTGCAGCACTGCCTCTACCTCCAGAGTCCATTTCATTGGACCCGCCTTTTTCAAAATCTTGAAAAAGGGGAGGGCGCGCTCAGCAGATTTGGAGATGAACCTACTCAGGGCGGCAACGTAGCCAGCAAGTCTACGGACATCCTTGACTCGTTTCCGCACCTCAATCTGCTCAATTGCTTTGATCTTGTCGGGATTTGCTTCAATTCCATGTTGAGATACAAAGAACCCAAGAAGTTTGCCGGACGGGACGCTGAACACACACTTCTCAGGGTTGAGCTTGAGGTTGATCTTGCGCAGATTTGCAAATGTTTCCTCCAGATCTTGCACGAGTGTGGCCATGTCCTTGGTTTTGACCACTATATCATCCATATAAGCTTCCATATTTCTATGTAGCTGGGGCTCAAAACCAATTTGGACTGCTTGGGAAAATGTTGAACTAGCGCTTTTCAACCCGAAAGGCATTCGTACGAAACAGTACGTACCACGTGGGGTGATGAACGCGGTATTTTCTTGACCTTCCTTCTTCATGAAGATTTGATGGTATCCTGAGTAGGCGTCAAGGAACGACAGCAGGTCACACCCGGCAGTGGAGTCCACTATCTGGTCGATGCGTGGCAAAGGAAAAGGATCCTCCAGACATGCTTTATTGATATCAGTATAGTCAATACACAGCCTCCATTTCCCATTCGCCTTACGTACTACCACTGGATTCGCCAACCATGTTGGGTGGAGCACTCCTTTGACCAAGCCTGCCGCTTCCAACTTCCTGATCTCTTCAATGATGAACTCTTGTCGCTCCAAAGCTTGCTTTCTAACCTTTTGCTTGACGGGCCGTGCATGGGGGCAGACAACAAGGTGGTGCTCAATCACCTCCCTGGGAACACTGAGGATGTCGGATGCTTTCCATGCAAACACATCGACATTCGCCCGCAGGAAGGCGACGAGTGCGCTTTCCTATTTGTTGTCAAGGGTGGAGCTTATGGTAAAAGCTCTGCCCGTGCCATCCTCCTTGACGGGTACCTTCTTGGTTTCTGGTGAAGCTGCCTTGGATCTCTTGCTCTTGCCAATGGAGCTCTCTGGCACGTCCTCAGTGGGAACGCAGCACTCCGAAGAGGCGCGTTTGCCGAAGTGGGTGCAGGAGCCCTTGCCGGAGCCAGGAGTCTTGCCGGCGGCCAAGGCCTTGCCGGTCTTCTTCTCGGTGTTAGGAGCAAGTATCCTGGCGGCGGATGCTGCAACTGCCTCTCGGTAGAATTGATCGGCCCAAATGAGCGCATCCCTCTTATCGCAGCTGACGGTGATGATGCTCATTGGGCCGGGCATCTTCAGCTTGTTGTACGCGTAGTGTGACGCCACCATGAACTTGGCTAGTGTTGGACGGCCAAGGATCCTGTTATATGGCAACGGGATCTCGGCGACATAAAAAATGATCTTCTTTGTCCTGTAGTTTAGGTCGCCACCAAATGTAACTGGTAGCGTGACCTTTCCCTTGGGATGACTTCTCCCTGGATTGATCCATTGGAACGTACCCGTTTCCTCGAGATCTTCATCAAGGATCTGCAGCCTCTTGATCACATTGGGCGAGATCAAGTTCAGACTGTCCCCACCATCAACTAACATTTTCGTCACCTTGAGGTTGCGTATTGTTGGTCAGACCAACAATGGCAAACACCCGACCGCGGTTGTGCGATCAGGGTGATCCTCGGCGTCGAAAATGATAGGCGTGGGGACCACTTTAGTGGCTTCTGGGCGTCGACCATCGGTTCCGTTGCATTAATCTCACACGCCCACTGTTTAAGCTGGCGGTGGGAAGAATGTAACGAGGCACCTCCGTCAACACACATGACCTCCGTTGCTTTCTAAAACTCATGCTCGGTGGACTCGTCATCATCGTCATCTTCCTCTTTCTTGTCGCGGCCTCGGGCAGGCCTTTCTTGTTGCTTCTCCTTGTCGCTGCGACCTCCCCGGCCGCCACACTTCTTGCCAGGTCCCTCAGCGCCATCTTGGCCCTTCTCTTTGTCTCGTCTCTCATACTCAGCCCACTCAGCCCTCTGCTTCTCCATCAGCTGCGCAACTTGGTGGCAGTTTTGGAGGTTGTGGCCCTTGGTACGGTGGAACTTGCAATACTGCTTGTCGGAGCCTTCTGGCTTGCCGGCAGCCGCCAAGGCCCGGCAGGCATTGCACCCGACAATCTCCTTACCGGGGTCGTCAACCTTGGCCTTGTTAGCAGTGTCGGGGTCGCCAGATTCCTCGACGGCAAGCACGGTCTTGCCCTTGCGCTCCCTGTTGCATCGCCGGCCCTTCTTTGCTGGGGTGACAACGTCTTCATCTTAAGTGTCACTTCCCGAGTCGGTATCTTCGCCGGGGTACTTCCTTCCTTCCTCAGCTCGGGCACGTCTGTCGGCTAGAACATACAGTTCGGCAACATCCGCAACCTTGTTCATCGCCAGCTCTTCACGCATCTTATGATTGCACATGTTCTGATGGAACACATTGATGACAGCAGTGGGGTGAACATCGGGGATGTTGTACTGCACACGGCTAAACCTTTGTATGTATTTGCGCAGGCACTCGCTGTCCCTCTGAGGGATCACATGTAAATCACTTGCCTGGCCAGGAGCTACGTGGCCGGCGGTAAAGGCACCAACAAACTCGTGGCACAGATCCGACCAAGAGGAGATGGAATCTATTGGTAGGTGTATCAACCATGATCTGATGTTAGGCTTGAGCACCAACGGAAAATAGTTGGCGTGTACCTTGTCGTCTCGTGCTCCGGCAGCTTGCATCGCGATGGTGTAAACACTCAAGAACTCAGACGGATGGGTCTTGCCATCGTACTTCTCCGGGACCTCTTGTTTGAACGTGCGGGTGGTGGGCCACTGGAACTGTCGTAGCTCGCGGGTAAACGCTGGACAGGTTATTGCATAAGGCAAGTCATCGGCATCCCCCAGCGCAGGCCTCTACGTGGTAGGCCCAGCATGCCTATCAGATTGATGACGCGCCTCCCGTCATCGCTCGATGGTGGTCTGGGCGTCTTCCTTGAGCTGCTCCTGAAGAACTTGACATTGGTCACAACGCGCTCGCGGGTCAGATGACGCCGTGGACATGTTATCACGGGCGTCAACACGACGGGCCGGCTGTGGTGGAGGGGAGTGCACCGTGGTTGCGGCGCCACTGTCAACTCGCGCCGGCTCAGTGGTCCGGCGCCACGAGGGACTTGCCTCCCGGTGGCCATCCCTGTTGGCGTGGCCAATAAGGCTTTGGATGGCAGCCCTCCACTCTTCCTGCTTCTCCGCAGCAGGAGGAAAGTCCAGGAGTAGTTGTGCTCATGCCAATGCTTCTGCTCATGTCGGTGGCAGCGACAGGCACGAGGAATGGGAGGAACTCAGACTTCTAACCATGTTAGAAGGAGTTCCATCACGGTTCCGCGGCCGCGTGCCTTTTTCGCCAGCATAATGGCGTGCATGTCGGCCCTGCGCGTCTTGAGAGTGACGCTGAGGTCTCTTGCCACGGTGACGCCCGGGGTCCTCAACGACACGACACTGCTCATCGCGCATGAGCTGTGAGGATCGCGGTGCATGCGTTGGCGGGGTCGTATTTCTGCCCTTGGAGGCCCCCACACCGCCCGTAAGCAGCGCGGCTCCGTCCTCGGGCGCGGCGGCGTGCGGACCATCGTCGCTGCTATGGACGACGCCGCTCGCCTGGCTTCTCATATCAAGGTGGCGTGGATGATCTTGGTCTCCTCCGCCACCAGCGTCTGCCACGTCACCTGTCCGTGCTAGCACGGACGGAGCGGCCCCAGACGAACCAATCGTTGTGATCTTCTTCGTCTTCGGAGCCATCGCGATGAAGAAACTACTGCCCTAACTACTAGGCCAGATTCCCACAACTTCTTTCCCCTACCTGGCGCGCCAAAGATGTCGGGGAAACAAACACCTATGGGATCACGAGGATCCCTTCTACGGTTGGCGGGGAGAGAGCTGCGCGAAGAGCAGGTCTAGTGATCAGCTCGAGGGGTTTTTAGTCGGGTTCGGGCCGCAATGGTGCGTAAAATCCTAGTCCTGCTTGTCTGTATATTCTGTGTTCTTGAGCTCTTGAACTAGATGCGGTGCATGCCTAGCCCAAAAAGTCTGAATCCCCTCCCAGTATGCCTCGGGCCTCCTTTTATATGTCAAAGGGGTCGCCAAAGCGGCACACAGGAGGTGGAAAGTATCTATAGTGTACAAGTTTATCTCTGACATCGTATGACAAACGCATTTAATGCGCTGCCTACGTGCCCTCTTACTTTATCGGGGACGGTAACAGAAGCCGTTCTATCCGTTGCCACCTCTTCCTGCCTTGACACGCGTTCAGGCTGACGAGGCATGCAGGGCCACGCTAGCTGGCTAGCTGTTGTGCTGGCACGATGGTAGAGCCTCCACGAAGATCTGCATGCCGCCACGCAGGCGCCTGCCTAGTTGGCAAGCTGGTCGTCGTGTTGGAACGGTGCCGAAGTGGCGAAACCTTGCCAGGCGCGGGCTTGGATGTGGCCCCACAATCGTCCCCGGCAAGGCTTTCCAGGGGGCTCGCGGTCGTCCCCAGCAAGGGTCTTGCCGGGGGTCTTTGTCTTCTGGTCCCATGTGGACCCGCAGGCTATCAATCTTCACAAAGATCTGCATGCTACTTTGCACGCGCCCCTTGAGCCTTGGCCTTGACGCTGTTGATGGTGTCAAAGCACTCGACCTTAAGGAATATGGCCTTGCTGCGCTTCATAGGTTGCCCCGTCAAGGCTTTTGTTGGGGCCACATTGGCTACCCCAGCAAGGGTGTCACCGGGGGAGGCCTAGTCTGTCTTCTGCTCTTTGTTCTTTGGCTTGATTGTTGTCTTGGTAGCCTTGTGTTTTGTCTCTTGCTGCACTGCCAAGCCTTGCCGCTGGCGTGACTATGACTACCCGTGCACAAGTAAAGGGTACATAAGAGTCCATACTTTTGTACACCGACACCATCACATGATGCTTGCCAACTAAAGTGTAGGTTGGAATGAGAAGGAACACTACTGACTCTTGCATAAAAGTAAAAGATAGGCCCTTCGTAGAGGGAAGCAGGTATTTGTAGAGGTGCCAGAGCTCGAAGCTTCTAAAACAGAGATGAAAATAATTTTGAGAGGTATGCTTTCATTGTCAATGTAAAAAACCAAGAGTTCCAATATCTTCCATGCTAGACACGTTATAGGTGGTTCCCAAACGGAAAGGTAAATTTTATACTCCCCCTGCACCAACAATCACACTCCACGGCTGATCTGAAAAAACAGGTACCGTCCATACCAATAACTTTCCTGGGGGAGTTTTGTTTAATTGTTTGCAATTTTGTTTTTTGATCATTTGATCATAGGACTGGGCATCCCAATTACCAGCCACTCTCTCGTGAATGATAAGTGAATAAACACTCATCACGAGAATAACCCACCTAGCATGGAAGTTACTGACAGCCCCTAGTTGCTACATGAGCGATTCGAGCATACAAAACAGATTATTATTTGAAGGCTTAGAGTTTCGCACACGCAAATTTACTTGGAACGGCAGGTAAATACCGCATATAGGTAGATATGGTGGACACTTATGGAAGAAACTTGGTTCAAGGATTTTGGATGCACAAGCAGTATTCCCGCTTTGCATAGAAATTTTGGCTAGCAAAAGATTCTAAAAAGCAAGCACCACATGTTGGAGGGTCCATAACAATATAACTTCTATACAAATATACCCAAACATAACTCATTATGTTGTCTTCCTTGTTCAACTTCAACTAATTTGCTAAAGTTTGAAAATAATTAATGGGGCTCACAATCATAGAAGATGTCCAAGATAGTATATTTATATGTGAAATCTCTCTTCCTTCAATACTCCTTCATGAATTGTTCAAGTGACCAATACTATGTTTGGCAACTTTCAATAAATTTACCACTTCCATTTATTATATGTGAAGTCATTACTCCCGATGGGATAAGCATATAAACATATATAAATTCAGATTTATGATATTCAGTTCATTCAACCACTACTACAAGATGCTGCTAACGCGACACTACGATCCGAGACCCTTCGACGAAACTGTGTGCAATGCAATAATCGCAAAAGGTGGTGTAAAAAAACCGTCAAAAAGGTGCAAAACGTTTGCGATGACGGATGCATCAAACACGGTTCAGATTTTGGTTGCGTGTGCGATTTAGGGCATACGGTTCAGTTTAGTTAACTATTTGCGATGCGGAGGAACAAAAGAATTGGGCTGCCAGATGAAGGTGTGTGCGATGTAGAGCATATAGTTCACTCAAATGAACTATTTGTGATGAGGCGGAACAACAGAAACGGGCAGCCAGATGAAGGTGTGTGCGATATACGGCACATAGTTCACTCGGATTAACTGTTTGCGTTGAGCTAAGAGAACAGAAACGGTTCAACTTAACAAGATGTGTGTGATAGGCAGCAAACAGGTCTGTAATCAGAAATGTGTGGGAAGACCGATAACAACATAGACGATTCCTGTTAACAAGTTGTGTGTGTTGTGAGCAAACGATTGATGGTATACAATTGTCAGTGATTCATGAAATCATCACCGACGGGTTCCATTGTTTAGTCCGTGTGCGATGTGATTTGCTCTGTCTACATAGCATCAACATATATACTTAAAAAGACAACATTGCATAACCAAATTAAGCATACAAATACACAAGTGACTACACACATAACATTTTCACACACCAAAGTAAGCAATTACATGCATACTAAACTAGGAGAAGCGAGGATCTAATCATCTACTTCTTATTGCGATGACGCTTGCCATTGCTATGCTTCCAGCTGGATCCCTGGCCGTTTTGGGGAAGGAGGCACTTACTCATGTCAACAATCCGCATGTACATGTCATAGCATGTGTATGCCTCCCTGGCCGTGTACACGACGTGAGCTTTGTCGAGTTTCTCCATCCAGGCCGAGTGCCAGGCACACTTGTTCTTGTTGCAGGAATCCTTCATGTCTCTATAGTGGGGGTCGATGATGGCCTCAGCGAGGTGAACAAGTGAGTCCTTCTCATGCTCCTTGCTGCCCCAGATCTTGTATTGGCCCTGGATGTCGACAAGATTCTGGCAGTCGATGCCTGAATTCTTGAGCACCTTGACATCGTTGGTGATGTCCACCATAGCGAACATGTAGTGGGGGCTATTGACAAACCTGGCAAAACGCTCGCAAGGCCTTGTGGCCAGGCAGTAGTGGTAGACGAGGACGTGGTTGCGCATGCACATATGGGCGACGGCGACCTCAGGATGAGACCCAGCACGAGCGCGGGTGTACTCAAGGTCGAACCCGACCACCTTGTACTTATCCTCAGCAAGCAACAGCTCCATGATGTGGATGGAGTGCTCCACGCAGACTGGGTTGTTGGTGTACACCACCAAGAGCTCCATGAACCTTCGGTGGGTTTCCACCACGGCATGCATGGTGAACTGCTGCTCGTCGTCGGCAGCCGCTCTGAGCGCCATTGGAGCCGCGCAGGATACTCTCTAAGAATTTGTCGTGGTGGGTGTGCTTCTTGCAATGGTGGGGCGCGATCGAAAGGTTGAAGAAAAACAAGGGTTAAATAGCCGCTGTAACAAATGGGGGCCAGCCGGCCTGTAATCGTCATGTCTTGTCATGGCGTTCATAGCGGAGGATTCTAGTGCACGATTGACAACACCGCACCGCACGCATTTCGCTTGACCATGCGTGGGCTCAAAGAGGCGCCAAATGTATCATCGGTGAGCCTGTTCCTGCGCTACCGCGTAGTTTACCGTGCAAGCTTCCCGCCCGGCTTTGTTTGCCACGCGTCGGCTAGAAGAGGGACAAATGGTGGGTGTTTATTGGCAAAAAGCTTTGTAAAAACGAAGTGTGTGGAATGACTTCATCATAAGTTTACCCGTGAGTGATGAGGTCAAAGTTACATAGAAGGGTGATGATGGACACTCGGGTGTGATAATTAATTCTGCGCTCTACAGGGCACACGATGGAAGAAACCAACTTTGTGCAATAATGTCGAAGATCGCAGTCGAGTTAGCTATATAGATCGTGTGTTGTGAGATCAACAAGGTAAAGGATTTGAGAATGGTTAATAAAATCTAAGACCATTGCATATTAAGGTCAAAATAGTGCTACCAATATACGAGTCTCATACGATGCCCTTTCAACGATTGTACCACAAAAGCTTGAAATATTACAAGGTTCAAATTCCAGAGTTATATGGCTCAAATTCGAAGATTACAAGGTTCAAACTGATATTAGAAATGAAATTCAGCTCATCAGCTGCAAACGCTCGCGCTGATCCGCTGAACATGGATATTAGAGAGGTTCGAACTAATATTACCACTTCTAAGTCTGGTTTCGAAACCTCACAACTTTTGCATAGGGGTCAGCCACTGAGAAGTCATGTATGGGGTTGACACGATGACTTCCGATTACTCTGTCATTTGAAGTTCCAAAATGAAATTCAACATTTTTGGATCCTATTCCATTCTGCCGCAGGCCCGGTGCTGATCAACAAACCATTCATTTTTGCGAAATAAATGTAGGGCAAACCTCATTACCTTCAGCACCCTTGCTTTGACAACAAAGAACCTGGCGAATATAATCTCCGGTAAGGTCCCTCGGTAGGAGTTCAAAGTAATTTCTGAGAGATGCAGTTCTAGGCATTCGACGTGATTGTTATATTGTATCACATTATCCACCATTGGGCCTAATCTTATCTTCAAAAGAAGAAAACGTGTTAGTGCCTAGATGTGGTTTCGAACACTACTACAGGCCTATTTGGTTTGCAGGATTTGTAAAATGCACTAACATGCCATCTTCGATCTGACATGATTAACATGGGCATTAACATGCCATCTTCGATCTTCACAAGATGTTGGAGTGGATGAAAAGTTCCCTAAGAAAACTAGTACATATGAAACCAAAGGAGAATTTAATATGGATTGTAACCATATGGATCAAGCATTGTCATTGTAAACTTGGAAAACGAGACATGTATGTACCGAAATCCTCCAAAAGAATCCTTCAGAAATCCTAGTACATTGTCATTGTAAACTTGGAAAAAGGTGTCACAAATTGAACTATCTTATGGTTAACATTTAACAGGAAAGGAACATCACCTCGATATATAGCTTCTCCAGGCACGAAAAGCATCTCAGGAAACTGACAACTTGCTCTAGGTTGGGGCCGATAGATTCTAGTGCCAAGACCTTCACTGTGCGCAGTTTCGGGGATAACGTTGTCAGAATCATTTTTTGGATGACAGGCGGACATACATTTTCAAATTAGAAATAATGTTAGTTTTTAGAAGGAGAGGTAGAAGGCAGTTGTTGTACCTGAAGGGGTGTGGATCCAATAACAAGTTCGGAGTATTTGTCAGACGAGTAGCCCAGCACTGTCAATTTCGACGTAGAAATGATACTGATTCTTGTTAGACCTACTTGATCAAGTACAAGTAATCTCTCAAGTGCAGGTGTGTCCTCAATGACCATACCGTGGTACACATCTTGTGATGTCTTCCTGCCAAACCAGCAACACACATAAATAGTTTGGAGAGTTATGGAGGTGATGTGGAATGTACTCAACCAATTGATCGCCTGAAGACGAAGGTACTCGAGTGCAGTACAGCCATGGAGCGGGCGCTCCATGTCACCGTTTGAGAGGCAGACAACGACAAGCTCGAGGTGCTTCAGTTGTGGTAGAATAAGGGCGGGCGCGTCATTAAGGGGGTGGCAGTTCCTGAACTTGGCGACGCGCAGCGTGGGCGCGAGGCGGAGCGTGGACGTTGGCAGCAAGCGCATATGCCCATCATCAAAAGTGAGCTCCTCGAGCTGATCTAGGGCGGGGGATCGGAACCAGTCGTCAAGCTTGGCTCGGTCCCTGCCGTTGGAATGGAACTTGCCCATTCTGAGGCCTCTGGTTGGGCCAAGGTGACTGCCGAGGATCTTGGAGAACGCATCCAAGCTTTTGTGATAGCCATGGAAAATCTCGTGGGTGTCGATGAGGTTGAGAGGGGTGGAGTTCCATAGAGGGTGCCACTGCCGGGAAAGGATGGTTGTCCGTGCCCCATATTTGTTGCGAGGAGGGAGATGATGACTGTCAACATATCATCGGGGAGGCTGTTGATGAAGTCTAGGCCTGCTGGAGTCACTTGCGGTTCTAGCTCGCCCCGCCTCCGCTTGTTGGCAGCCCCATTCTCCACCTCTGGAGTCTCCTTCTCAGCGGTGCTTTCTGATAGAAATGGGAGTACAGGGAATATTTAGTTAAAACAGGTCAATAGAAAAGTGTATTGGTAACTAGAAGTTATTAGGTAGGAATATAGTAAGAAAAGGGAATGACAATCAGTTGCTTAAATACTACACAATTCATTTGACATTGCTGGGTAAGTCAACATGCAGATAGTTGAAAAGAAAACTTACTTCGAACAAAGTCTCGACAAATGATTTTATCGGGGAAGTTAGCATATATCTCATGACCATGCCCTTTTATGTGCAGTGCAATTTTAGTGCCATCTTTCAGTACATAAAACTTAGTATTTTCTTTCCAAAAGCCAGTGCCAAAATAGGAGTCACCACATTCATCAAGTCTTACAGTAGCAACGATTGTAAATCCATGGTTTGTGTGCAATATGACATCCCTGCAGTCTTGATCTATGTAAAGGCAAAAATTGTGCACTACATAATCTGTTGCATAGCAAGGGACGCGCTGCAGAAAATGGTAGGATTGTCAAAGAAAACATGGTAACATGCAAATATGGGCCCAAATTGAAAGAATTGTACAGCTGTTGAAATGGAAGGACAAAAATCTATAATTAAACAGATAGGGTAAACATGATGTCATGGAAATATGAGATTAATCGAAAGAACAATACATCATTAATTTTCCTAATATAGAAAGAAGAGGGGGAAATCCCCTTTGACGTATATGGTGCATGTGGCACCTTTTATCCAAATGTAGCAATATTTAGAATATGTTCAGGAAAGTAGGCCATGCCAACCGATTTAGGGTGAGATTGAACATACCGCGCGCATCCTCAAGTCATCTGGTATAGTGAGAAGCAATCTCTGGCGGAGGTCGCAAAGTCCTGATGTGTCGGCGCCACTGTACACTCTATGAATGAAAGAAAACCATCAAATCAGCTCGAATAAAAATGAATTCACGGCGATTTCCATTGGGTGATTAAAGGAGGCAGATGAACTAGGATAATAGATGAGATAATATCTCATTAAATTAGTTACCTTGTCGTCCATGAGAAAGAACCCTCAGTACGGCAGATTCCCCAACCAAGCGGAGCTGGGTCGACTGCGAGCAACATCGAGAAAGTCAATGTCGATAGATAGTGGTAAGAGGAAGTGGCGAAATGTAGTGGGGTTTGCCGGCAGCCTGGCGATGGCGGCAGGCGTCGAGCTAAGTGGTTACCGCCGTGATAGGCAGTGCCATGCATAGACGCGGAGGAGCTTGTGCAGGTGTGAATGGAGTCCGGAGGTAGGGGGTGGTGGGTGGGAGTGAAGGTTTATGTGACGTGGGGATGGCGAGGGTTTTCTTTTTTCTTTTTTGAATTGGGTGGTGAGGGTTTTCTGTCCCACAAAGAATTTCGGAGGCAACAGTTTGCTAGAGCCAACCGTGTGTGATTGACGCAACAGGCAAAATGAAAGTCATTGCACACGGTTCCAATATGATTGACGTACTACCTCCATCCTGGTTTATTGGTCCCCTTTGTAATTTGTACCAAATTTCGACCAAATATTCAACTAAGAAATGTTTGTGCATGTCACCAAAAATTATATCATTGAACACTATGTTCAAATACGCATCCAAAGATATAATTTTAACTGACCTGCACTAACATTTTGTCAGTTAAATCTTTGGTCAACATTTAACACAAATTACAAAGGGGACCAAGAAACGAGGACGGAGGTAGATTCCATCAACCGAACTGATTGCATCCATATCCCAAAGTTAGACATAAGTAAACATAGATTAAACATACTCAGACATAGATAATAAGCATACATGTACACAAGCATAGTTCAACCATCATCAAGCATGCTCAAGCGTACATAGTTCGATCCCACATCTCATCTCACATGTCGGCACGATCCTGAAGCTTCTCCAGGTACTCGGCGTATGCGTCGTGCGCCACCCTGCGAGAATACTTCTGCTTGAAGGAGCCAACAACCCGTCCTATTGCATGCGCCAGAACACTTTGATACGCGTCGTGAAGCTTGTGGTTGCAAAATGGGCATCGATAGCCGTCGTCCCATGTCCTAATACGCCTATTATGCATTCCCGCATAAATCTCCCTCATGATTTGCCTCTTGTACCTCCTCTGGACATCTTCATCCTCGATGCCCACATCGTCAGACAACACCTATACAAATAGTAAAAAAATGTGGTGTCAAATTAATGGTTACAAACTAATCTCTAGCGAACATTTGGCAATTGCCAAAAATTGGCATAAAATCAATGATTACATGCCGTGAAGTAGGATTAGGAATTTATGGCTATTTATTTATACATATCCAGATATTATGGTTCGACTTTTAAGCACATTCATCTATGTACAGATCAATCTTGAAGAAAATAATGGCACAAACATATGTAGGTCATTCAAAATCAATTGTCAAGTCCTGTCTAGGAATTATTAGCACAAACACTAACCCTAGTCGGATTACTAGCAGAAATCATTTCCACAGATGAAACAACTAATCACTTATCACTTGTACCATTCAAACAATCAATACACTACACGGATCTAACAAAACTTACTCAGATTTCATGGATTGTGAGAACATAACCATAGGATTTATATTCCAAAGAGCGGGAGGCAGGAGTAACCAGAGAGACCCTAGGATCTATTTGACACATAAATGGGTATAGATGACTAACTAGTTGTCCGTCGTCGTCCGAGTCATCGCAGAGTGGTCATCGGAGTTGTTGCCGGGGTCGTCGCCCGAGTCGTCACCAGAGTCGGTGTGGAACTCCGCCTCCAGTTGTGGATGCTCGACGCCGTCGATGACGTCAGGGTGCAGCGATAACTCGCCGACGATGAAGGCAACCTCTCTCTCCATCTCCACGCCGTGCTCTGGTGCTTTAGCAGCCCCGGTGTCGTCACTCCCTCCGATGGGGCGCTTCGGCGGCATCCTCATACACTGACGGCTTTGAGGACTGAGAGCGGCGTCGAGGATGCAAGTGGAGAGCGAGGATTGTGTGTGGCGAGGATGGGGGGTGCAGCCGCTCGGGCGCACCATTAATATGGAGTAGTGGGAGAGAGGCCGGCAGCGGTCAAACCGTTGGCTCGCCTCCCGGTGAGCCTACGCACCGGACTGTTGGCATGCCTACCGTCATTTCACACAGCTACTCGCATGCCTCCCGATGACACTGCACAGCGAGCATGCCTCCATCAATTCACACACCTGCATGCATGCCTCCCGGTCTGCCTGCACGGCGGATTACTCGCATGCGTCCCGTCAACTCACGCCTGCTCGCACAACACACGGGTCGCGTGGCGGCACGTATACTGTTTTCCTATTTGGATGATTTTCTACTGCCACTTTATTGCTTAACTGAAGCATGGCACGTATCAATTGTTGGTCTAACACTCACGGTTCGAATAAATAATCCATTTGGGATATTGGTTCCAAATTATTAATAATCTCGCATTTGTAATTAGATAAAGATTACATCAAACTAGTCTCAAATTTAACAAAAAAAAAATACAATGCAACTTTGTATTGGTGTCCATATGACAACACGATAAGTTTCATGAACTTCAAATAAGTTTTGGATGTACTAGAATTTAAAAATCAAGATTCTCATTGTTTGAAATTTGTTGCAAGGGGAGTAAACATGCACCCAGTGAGACACATGTGTTTTTGCAATCCATTTCGGTGCACTGTCACGTGTGCATGTAGCTCGAATTTGATTTTTGCACATTGTACCCATAGAAAATCAATCAATTAATGTACTAAAATTTCTTAATGATCTCTGATTTTTTTCAAAATTAAAACGTCCCTCCTTTGGTAACATATATATGTTCACCGCGGGATAATTAATTTAACATGCATCATAGTTGTGGTGGATTCGTGGTGTGTGTGTGTGTGGGTGTGTGCTCCTGGGGGTGGCGAGTGGCTCGCAGTACACTACAAGTTGTGAGCCACCTTGTGGGTTGACTGTTTTGTTAGGCAGGCCGGTGCCACATCAGAGTCATGAATTCGTAATTTAAAACATTACACAACCCTTTCATACATACATGTTTTGGCCACATGCAGTCGATGGTTGTCCTACACGACACTCGATACTCGTGTATGGCGCTTTCTGTGGGCCCGCGAGGTCGTCGTCCATCACTTTGATGAACAGCCGGTAGTGAGGTTAATTTGACCAGCAAGGTAGAATCTTTTTTGTTTGTGTTATGGTGGTATATAGTACGAGTCAAAGAGGTGGGAGGGGACTAGCATATATACTATACGTACGCGTCCGTGAACAAGTACACCTCACTCAGTGTCGGGACTTTTCGGTTTTTGAGGAACGTGCCGCATCAAAATTGTGAAATTGGCTATTCAAACATCACACAACACCTTTGCGCCACATGCATGCAGGCGGTGGTTATCCTAGGTAGGACACTCACGTGTGATGTTTCCATCTGTGGGCCCACAGGGCCATCGGCGATGCATGCATCACTTTGACCTACATCGGGAGAGGTTAATTAATTTCACCATCGATGAGGATTCTTTTTGGGTTGTATTACGGTAGGAGCATATGGTATGCGTCAAAGAGGGGGAAGGGGACCATCATATGTAGTACGGTTCATGAACCTTGCTCTGTGTGGGTGCATGGTTTACGGTTTTTGAGGCATGTGGCACATCAAAGTTGTGCATTTTGGGTATTCAACATATGTTTGGCCCACATGCAAACCGATGGTGGTTGTCCTCTCGCACCCACTTAAGCGGTTATCAGCGATATCGATGCTTTCCATCTGTGGGCCTACTTGGTCCATCACTACTTTTTGCATGATAATGAGAGTGGTTAATTTGACTTAGGAGGGGATTATTTTTTTGCTTGTAATACTGTATATATATATAGGTCATGCTCTTGGATGACATGCATGATACAGTTTGAGCACACACACATGCATGTGTACGCATGAATCCCTCCCATCAAGTCGAAGTGGCTAGTACAACGACACGTCATGAACCGATCTTGCTCTATGTGGGGAGTGTACGATTTTCGATGCACACGCCACATCAATGTTGTGAAATGGTATTCAAACATGCATGCACACATCACCTCCATACATATGCATGTAGTGGTTGTCTTCGAAAGGTACACTCCCTCGCGTGGTTATCAGCAACAAGCCTATATATTCGCAGGCCCGTGTGGACATCCATGATCACCTTGACCGACAACAAGATAGGTTACCATGGCGGATTCTTCATTTGGTTCGTGTTATCATAGTATAGGTCATGGTGAGATTCAGACCTAATTAAAGTTTGAGCGCATATACTATGCACGCATGCATGCATCAATCCCCGTCGTCGGCTTGAAGTGTGGTGTAACATACATATGCATCGTCAACCTAACCCTCACTTAGTGTGGGGAGTTCTAGTTCGAAATCACGGTGCCACATCAAAGTTGTTCCATTGTGTACTCAAAAACACACCTCTCCATACATATGTTTGGGCCACACGCATGCAGTGGTTGTCTTCGGGGACTAGCTACTTGCGTGATTATTGGCGAGCTAGCCTATCTCCGGGGTTGCATGGACGACCATCACTTTGACCAACAACAAGAGAGAGGTTGTACGACCAAGGTGGATTATTCTTGGTCTGTTTTACGATCAATCTTGGTGAGATGCCTCTCTGGCCCGCCGACTGGAAGTGTGTGGGGGGGCTGCTACTTTGCACTTTGCTAGGTGAACCTCGGTTGGGGGGGCATGCATTCATAGCTTAGGATTCCCTTCATGCCGACACAAGGGGGGTTGCTAGCTACTTCACACTTTTCTAGGTGAACCACGGCTAGGGGGCATCCATTCATAGCTTAGGATTCCCTTCGTGCTGACACGAGGGAGGGGGGCTGCTAGATACTTTGCACTTTGCTTGGTGAACCTCAGTTGGGGGGGGGGGGGCATGCATTCATAGCTAAGGATTCTCTTTGTACTGACATGAGGGGGGGCAAGCAATACCGTGCTCTTTGCGAGATAGGTGCGACATCAAAGTGGCATTTGGTATTTGAGAATCAAACCACCCTTTTCATACATAAATTTGGTCCACATGCAAGTGTGTTCGTGTTCTGACCCTCTCCCGCGTCATTTTTCGCCAAATTTATGAACATTAGACAAGTCGGATGACGCAACAGACACGGTTCACTCAAACTAACCGTGTGCCACGCCGGTGCCCCTGTCACGCACACATCCGCACAGTACATTGGGTTCACGAGGCCCCCCTGTCAAAAATATTTGCCCGCCTCGAGGGTTTTTCTGTTTCATAACACACGGTTGTTATCTCCGGACCGTGTGCGATGTTTCTTGTTCCCAATCCAGCCTGCATCCCTAGAAAATATCTGTTCGCCTCGAGGGTTTATCTGTTTCATAACACACGGTTGTTATCTCCGGACCGTGTGCGATGTTTCTTGTTCCCAATCCCGCCTTCACCCCTAGAAAATATCTGCCTTCCTCGAGGGTTTTTCTATTTCATAATACATGGTCATTATCTCTGGACTGTGTGCAATGCACCATCATCAAAAATTTCAATCGCCCCGACATTTCACTCCCGCGTTTGACTCCCGCGTAGTAAAATTTTCAGTACCCGCATCATTTCCTCAAACACACACCCCTCCACACACACGCACGCACACACACCAAACCTCCTCGGGCGCGCGGGCACACACACGCACCCTCCCTCGCTCGAAAACCCTAGCAAGGTCCCCGCAGCCACCGCCGCCGCAAGGCCTCCGTTGTCAACATCTGCCGGTTTGCCCGTGCAGCTTACCCACCAATCTCCATACCTAGGTCGCCCTGAGTTTCTTAGATGATGCCTGCCAAATGCCCCCTTTCCCACAGATCCCCATCACAATCCCCATACCCCACTCCAGAGGGTCGCAGCCTAAGCCCAGTTATGCTTCCCATGGAGCTCGAGGAGCGACTGGCCCAAAAGAGGTGCATCGCGGTCTCTTCGCCCGACATCGCCGAGGAAGCTGACGACCATTACTGGCCGCAGACACTCAATCAGTGGGCTAGACTATGCGGGTATGTCACGGACGCCGGCTGCGACATTGAAGTCATCGACAGCGACGGCCTGAGGCGGGCTATGTCAAAGGTTAAGTGGCCCACCCCCAACCCCTCGGGTTCAACCGCCGTCAATCTCATCAATGGCCCCGCCACTGATCTCCTCTGGCTTGCTGTCAAGAATTTGCCATCCTACATTGCCATCGAGCCCCTTTTGTCATTTCAGAAGGACATGTTCTGCGACGTTCTCTTGGGATCCACAGCTTCCAAGTCAGACCTTATCGACGGCGACCATGAGGAGGGAACCCTCTCCGACTCTTCCAAGGGGAAAGAGACCATCTGCGACATCAGGGAGGGCACCCCTAAAGCCTGCTACTTCTTGAGCTTGCGTTGGTTTTTCCCTTGAAGAGGAAAGGGTGATGCAGCAAAGTAGAGTAAGTATTTCCCTCAGTTTGAGAACCAAGGTATTAATCCAGTAGGAGACAATGCACAAGTCACCAAATACCTGCACAAACAAAATAACAACTTGCACCCAACACGATAAAGGGGTTGTCAATCCCTTCATGGTTACATGCAAAAGTGAGATCTAATAGAGATAGATAAATGGTAAAGTAAATATTTTTAGTCTTTTTGGTTTATAGACCAGAATGTAAAAGATTGCAAAATAGTAGATCGGAAACTATTGTGATGGAAAATAGAACTTATATGATGGAAAAGAGAACTTGTATGATGGAAAAGAGACGCGGGAGCCATAGGTTTCACTAGTGGCTTCTCTCAAGATAGCAAATAATACAGTGGGTGAACAAATTACTGCCGATCAATTGATAGAAGAGTGCATAATTATGACGATATCTAAGGCAAAGATCATGAACATAGGCATCACGTCCGTGTCAAGTAGACCGAAACGATTCTGCATCTACTACTATTACTCCACATATTGACCAACTCGTGCTTGCATCTAGAGTATTAAGTTCATAAAGAACAGAGTAACGCATTAAGTAAGATGACATGATGTAGAGGAATTAACTCAAGCAATATGATGAAAACCCATATTTTTATCCTTGATGGCAACAATACAATACGTGCCTTGCTGCCCCTACTGTCACTGGGAAAGGACACTGCAAGATTGAACCCAAAGCTAAGCACTTCTCCCATTGCAATAAAAACCAATCTAGTAGGCCAAACTAAACCGATAATTAAAAGAGACTTGCAAAGATATCAAATCATGCATATAAGAATTAAGAGAAGACTCAAGTAATATTCATAGATAATTTGTCATAAATCCACAATTCATCGGATCTCGGCAAACACACCACAAAAGAATATTACATCTAATAGATCTCCAAGAACATCGAGGAGAACATGGTATTGAGAATCAAAGAGAGAGAAGAAGCCATCTAGCTACTAGCTATGAACCCGTACGTCTGAGGTAAACTACTCATGCTTCATCAGAAGGGTAATGGTGTTGATGCAGAAGCCCTCCGTGATCGAATCCCCTTTCGGCAGAACTCCAGAAAATGCCCCTAGATGGGATCTCACGGGTACAGAAGGTTGTGGTGGTGGAAAAGTATTTTCGTGGCTCTCCGTGATGGTTTTGGGGTATAAGAGTATATATGGGCGAAAGAGTTAGGTCAGGAGAGCTCTGAGGGGCCCAAGAGGTAGGGGGTGCGCCCTACCCCCTAGGCGCGCCCTCCACCCTCGTGGCCGCCTCGTTGCGTCTCCGACTTCATCTCCAAGTCCCTTGGTTTGCTTCTGGTCCAAGAACGATTATTGCGAAAGTTTTATTCCGTTTGGACTCCGTTTGGTATTCCTTTTCTGCGAAACTCTAAAACAGGCAAAAACGGAAACTGGCACTAGGCTCTAGGTTAACTAGAGGAAACCCCGTGTGTTGCAGCGGGATTTTGTAGAAATTAACTTTAGTGTGCATGAAAAATCTTATGCAGAAGCAATCTCTAAAGGATAATAATTATAGAAAAATGTTTAGGTTCAGGATCACAAACATTAGGACCGTGCATGTCTTATTATTTCCTGCTCTACTAACCATTAACCATAAATATAGTTCACTAAACAGTCAAAGTGATGCTTCATGGGTGTAGCCATGCAATATTAAATTTATTAATCCTGTCACAATATCTAAATGCATGTAAAAGTGCACAAACAGATTTTGGCATCGAACCAATGGTGTCACCCAAAATAAAGATTGCAGTTTTGAAGAAAAAAACAAAAATATAATCCGGATTATGCAGATGTAGGTGCACAAATGACTAAATGTGCTCCATTGTAGAAACGTCTGGCAAACAACAGTGAATGGCCGGGAAAAAAATCAATCCAATATGATTCATACAAAAAGGGTTAGTGTATAGCTCATCACAAAAAAAAGGTATGGTTACCAATCTCGAACTGCAATATCTGGAATAAGAAAATTGATATCTTTTCCATTGCTTAAAAATACAAAAAAGGCAAGAAAACATGACCCTCTTTTCATTGAATCATAGAATCAATACATATACTATTGGGCCAAACCCCAGCACGGCCGGGGCACTCACGCTCGGAGTCACCCATCCATGCGTGTGGGTGTAGCCGTGCGGGCGTCTGCACCATGGAGGCCGTAGGGCACGTCACACAAGCGCTTGGCGACCACATACTGGTCCATGAGCATCACCATGAGGGCATCTTTCTTGGGAGCACACCAGTTGCGAGCTGGATGATCTAGACAAAGGTCGGTGACTTGCCGTGGGAGTAGTGCTCGTTAGAGAGACCTGACTAGCCAGGGACGCGGGTCGTCGCGTTCAATATGGCGGCACTGCCACTGCTCGCCATGGCGTTCGACAGCAGATGTGAACAAATCGGTGATGCAAACAATTAAGTACTCCATTGGCGATGAAGCTTGGCCGCCGCCGGTGCAACATGGAGAGAGAGAGATAGGGAAGATGAGACATCGATGGATTTTATAGGGAATCGGTGGAGATTTATTTGTCCACGGAGATGAAGGAACCTAGTGGTGTTATCAAGCAGTTTCCTTGTTCACCTCCCGTGTTAATAGCTAGGTAGATGTACTTCGATCCTATATTCCTGGAGTCGCTGCATGCAGTATTAACTGTCGTTTATTGGGCATGGCTAGCGATGGGAGTTATCTGTTGCTAGTTATCTGTTGCATTCGGGAGACTACCAAAGATTAAGCTGGATAGGCTGCATGTCTCATGGCTGGATGGATGGAGCACCGCTGACATGGCAGGTTGATGATGTGGACAGGCTGCATGTGAAGATAAATCTAGTAGTGGGGATGAACTTTTTAAGTACTAGCAAAAGAGCCTGTGCGTTGCAACGGGAGAAAAAACACAACACACACTCTTAACCGAACAACCATCACTCCTTTATTTTAGCGACGCATCATATTTGTGTTGCCGCTTATCCTTCTTCCCACCCTCGCCAGCGGTGGCCTTATTGTTCACACAAACCAAAACGTGTTAGAATGTGGTTAATCCTAAGACGTCTCTCTCTCCCTCTCTCCTCCCTCTCCCTCTCTCTCGCTTTCTCTCACACTCGCCATGAGAAATCCGTTGTTTTCCCCTGCGACGTATTCAGAGGTATGCATGTGTAGTTCTCAATGTTTTCTTTTCCCTATATGATTATAGTGGGTGTTTATTTGCAACCCGGATCGCCGCCTGTATGAAAGAAAAATGGATCATGCGCTATAGTTATAAGTTTGCTTCCAAACAAATATTTAAAAAAAATTAACAGGTAAAGTTAACATCATATACAGGTTTCACACATTTTCCTAATCAAATTTCATATATAACATATTAAAATCGGAGTTACGGTTTAAAAGATACGTATAATTTAGAAAACTATTTGTTTGAATTAAATATATTCCAAAATAATATTAATAAATACTTAAAAGGTTAAAATAATCTTATATTCATATTCTACATATTTTTCTAATCAAATTTCATATATAATATGTTTAAATCGGAGTTACGGTTTAAAAGATATGGATGGCTTAGAAAAGCATTTGTTTGACTTAAATATGATCAGCGGATGAAATACCTAAAAAGTTAGGGTTTTTTTTTAAAAAACTGTAAAATAACGGTTCAGTGTGACTTAAATCTGGACTGCGGGTTGATTTCATGAAAACACAGGGGCATTTTAGCAAATTGGTGCGACGGACAGGCAGAAATCCTACGTGCTTTATTATTAGGTAGAGATATAGGATAGGTTAGTCCCAAAATAATATAAAATAGTATATAAATGCATATAAAACATGCAAAACAGATAATATAATAGCATTGAATAATCAAAAATTATAGATACATTGAAGACGTATCAAGCATCCACAAGCTTAATTCCTGCTCATCCTCGAGTAGGTAAATGATAAAAACAGAATTTTTGACGTGGAATGCTACCTAACATATTCATACATGTCATTTTCTTTATTGTGGCATGAATGTTCAGATCTGAAAGGTTCAAAACAAAAGTTTAATATTGACATAAAAACAATAATACGTCAAGCATACTAATAAAGCAATCATGTTTTCTCAAAATAACATGGCCAAAGAAAGCTATCCCTACAAAATCATATAGTCTGGCTATGCTCTATCTTCATCACGCAAAATATTTAAATCATGCACAACCACGATGACAAGCCAAGTAATTGTTTCATACTTTTGACGTTCTCAAACTTTTTCAATCTTCACGCAATACATGAGCGTGAGCCATGAGTATAGCACTATGGTGAAAGAGAATATGGTGGTTGTGGAGAAGACAAAAAGAGGAAGATAGTCTCACATCAACTAGGCGTATCAACAAGCTATGGAGATGCCCATCAATAGATACCAATGTGAGTGAGTATGGATTACTATGCAACGGATGCCCTAGAGCTATAAGTGTATGAAAGCTCAAAAAGAAACTAAGTGGGTGTGCATCCAACTCGCTTGCTCACGAAGACCTAGGGCAATTTGAGGAAGCCCATCATTGGAATATACAAGCCAAGTTCTATAATAAAAAAAATCCCACTAGTATATGAAAGTGACAAAATAGGAGACTCTCTATCATGAACATCATGGTGCTACTTTGAATCACAAGTGTGGAAAAATGATAGTAACATTGCCCCTTCTCTCTTTTCTCTCATTTTTTTCTTTTTTCCTTTTTTCCTTTTTTCTTTTGCTTCTTTTTTTCTTTTTTTCGTTCGGAGTCTCATCCCGACTTGTGGGGGAATCATAGCCTCCATCATCCTTTCTTCACATGGGATAATGCTCTAATAATGAAGACCATCACACGTTTATTTACTTACAACTCAAGAATTACAACTCGATGCTTGGAACAAAATATGACTCTATATGAATGCCTCCAGCGGTGTACCGGGATGTGCAATGAATCAAGAGTGACTTGCATGAAAGAATTATGAAAGGTGGCTTTGCCACAAATACTATGTTAACTACATGATCATGCAAAGCAATATGACAATGATGAAGCGTGTCATAATAAATGGAACGGTGGAAAGTTGCATGGCAATATATCTCGGAATGACTATGGAAATGCCATAATAGGTAGGTATGGTGGCTGTTTTGAGGAAGGTATATGGTGGGTGTAAGGTACCGGCAAGAGTTGCGCGACACAAGAGAGGCTAGCAATGGTGGAAGGGTGAGAGTGCGTATAATCCATGGACTCAACATTAGTCATAAAGAACACACATACTTATTGCAAAAATCTATTAGTTATCGAAACAAAGTAGTACGCGCATGCTCCTAGGGGGATAGATTGGTAGGAAAAGACCATCGCTCGTCCCCGACCGCCACTCTTAAGGAAGGCAATCAAAAAAATAAATCATCCTCCGACTTCATCACATAACGGTTCACCATACGTGCATGCTACGAGAATCACAAACTTCAACACAAGTATCTCTCAAATTCACAATTACTCACTAGCATGACTCTAATATCACCATCTTCATATCTCAAAACAATTATAAAGAATCAAACTTCTCATAGTATTCAATGCACTTTATATGAAAGTTTTTATTATATCCCTCTTGGATAACTATCATATTAGGACTAAATTTATAACCAAAGTAAATTACCATGTTGTTCTAAAAGACTCTCAAAATAATATAAGTGAAGAATGAGAGTTCATCGATTTCTATAAAATAAAACCACCGCTGTGCTCTAAAAAGATATAAGTGAAGTACTAGAGCAATATTGCCTAGCTCAAAAGATATAAGTGAAGCACATAGAGTATTTTAATAAATCGCGATTCATGCATGTCTCTCCCAAAAGGTGTGTACAGAAAGTATGGTTGTGGTAAACTAAAAAGCAAAGACTCAAATCATACAAGACACTCCAAGCAAAACACATATCATGTGGTGAATAAAAATATAGCCTCAAGTAAAGTTACCGATAGATGAAGACGAAAGAGGGGATGCCTTCCGGGGCATCCCCAAGCTTAGGCTTTTGGTGGTCCTTGAATATTACCTTGGGGTGCCTTGGGCATCTCCAAGCTTAGGCTCTTGCCACTCCTTATTCCATAGTCCATCAAATCCTTACCCAAAACTTGAAAACTTCACAACACAAAACTCAACAGAAAATCTCATGAGCTCCGTTAGTATAACAAAATAAATCACCACTTTAAGGTACTGTTGCAAGCTCATTATTTATTTATAGTGGTGTAATATCTACTGTATTGAAACTTTTCCATGGTTCATACCCCCGATACTACCCATAGATTCATCAAAATAAGCAAACAACACATAGAAAACAAAATCTGTCAAAAACAGAACAGCCTGTAGCAATCTGTAACTCTTGAATACTTCTTTAACTCCAAAGATTCTGAAAAATTAGGACGACCTGAGCAATTTGTGTACCAATCCACGTAAAAAAGAATTAGATCAAAAGCACGTTTCTGTGAATTTTGAAAAATATTTTCCTGGGCGCAAAAGTTTCTGATTTTCAGTCGGATCAACACAACTATCACCGTAAGCTATCCTAAAGGTTTAACTTGGCATAAACACTAATTAAAACATAAAACCACATCTAACCAGAGGCTATGTGAATTATTTATTACTAAACAGGAATAGAAAGTAAAGAACGAAAATAAAATTGGGCTGCCTCCCAACAAGCGCTATTGTTTAACGCCCTTAGCTAGGCATAAAAACGCGAATAGATCTAAGTATTATCATAATAATGATAAGGCAAATCTTGAAAACTCGTCTCATACTCTCTATGTTCAACAACAAGTTTTCTTTGTGGCAAGTAAAATTAATAATAAGGGCTAAATTTAATGGGATAAAAAATCCCCAAGATCAAGCTCGGGAGGAATTGATTCCTCCTTTGGCCCTTCATATTGTACAACCAACTCATCATTGTAAGCATTCTTTTGGGAAAAAGTCATGAGATTTTGTTCAAGAGAAAAACCCAACCCATTCTTCTGAATATCCAAATCATCATTAAGCTCAGAAATCCTATCAACTAGAACATCGGTAGGAACCCTCTTTCTTAAATTTTCATTATAAGCAACATGATCTAAGGATCGTAAATGCATTATGTTTTCTTGGTTAAGGAGAGTTGCTTCTATGGGAGGACGACCAACGTCTACCCTATAATGCGCAAAAATTTCACTAGCCTCTTTTATTATAAATCTGAACTCATGTGCTAGAAATATGGTAGCCGCGCGCTTAACAGAAGAATGCTCAATATTAGAAAACTCTAGAAAAATCCTTTGTATGGATGGATGCATGTGAATAAATTGTCTTCAAGTTCAACTACGAGCAAAGATATAGCATCTGCAAGACTACTAGTTTTATGGAGAATAGATCCACCCATAGTGGGTAAAGCACCAGAACAAGTAAAGAAATCTTGAATAACCCCTTTCCCAATAATATTGCCGCTACCAATGTGAAACTTTTTAGTGTGCAAAATACTAGGTTCTTCATGAGGATTAGTATTAGCAAAAGCATCAAAGTTCCCCCATCATTACTACTATCCTTTTCAACAATAACATCCCCAATTTCAGACATGGTGGCAACAAACCAACCTAACAAACAAGCTCACACAAGAAGCAAGCAAAGAAGACGAACAGAAGAGGGGCGAAGAAAAGGCAAATCTTTTCAAAAATCATTTTAGAGGTGGGGGAGAGGAAAACGAAAGGCGAATGGCAAATAATGAAATGCAAGAGATGAGAGTTTATGATGGGTACTTGGTATGGCTTGACTTGGCGTAAATTTCCCTGACAATGGCGCAAGAAATTGGCAAGTTGATAAGAGACAAATCTTGACTTGACTTGGCGTAAATCTCCCCGGCAACGGCGCCAGAAATTCTTCTTGCTACTTCTTGAGCTTGCGTTGGTTTTTACCTTGAAGAGGAAAGGGTGATGCAGCAAAGTAGAGTAAGCATTTTCCCTCTGTTTGAGAACCAAGGTATCGATCCAGTAGGAGACAACGCACAAGTCACGGAATACTTGCACAAACAATCAACAACTTGCACCCAACGCGATAAAGGGGTTGTCAGTCCCTTCACGGTTACTTGCAAAAGTGAGATCTGATAGAGATAGATAAACTGTAAAGTAAATATTTTGGTGTTTTTGGTTTATAGATCGGAAAGTAAAAGATTGCAAAAGTAGATCGGAAACTAGTATGATGCAAAATACAACTTATATGATGGAAAAGATAACTTGTATGATGGAAAAGAGAACCGGGGGCATAGGTTTCACTAGTGGCTTCTCTCAAGATAGCAAATAATACGGTGGGTGAACAAATTACTGCCGACCAATTGATAGAAGAGTGCATAATTATGATGATATCTAAGGCAATAATCATGAACATAGGCATCACGTCCGTGTCAAGTAGACCGAAACGATTATGCATCTACTACTATTACTCCACACATCGACCGACTCCTGCCTGCATCTAGAGTATTAAGTTCATAAAGAATAGAGTGACGCATTAAGTAAGATGACATGATGTAGAGGAATTAACTCAAGCAATATGATGAAACCCCCATCTTTTTATCCTCGATGGCAATAATACAATACGTGCCTTGCTGCCCCTACTGTCACTGGGAAAGGACACCGCAAGATTGAACCCAAAGCTAAGCACTTCTCCCATTGCAAGAAAAACCAATCTAGTAGGCCAAACTAAACCGATAATTCGAAGAGACTTGCAAATATATCAAATCATGCATATAAGAATTCAGAGAAGACTCAAATAATATTCATAGATAATCTGATCATAAATCCACCTCGTTGCGTCTCCGACTTCATCTCCAAGTCTCCTGGTTTGCTTCTGTATCAAGAAAGATCATCGCAAAAGTTTTATTTCATTTGCACTCCATTTGGTATTCCTTTTCTGTGAAACTCTAAAACATGCAAAAAATAGAAACTGGCACTGGGCTCTAGGTTAATAGGTTGGTCCCAAAAATAATATAAAATAACATATAAATGCATATAAAACCTCCAAAACAGATAATATAATAGCATGGAACAACCAAAAATTATAGATATGTTGGAGACGTATCACAGCCGTGCTCTTCCAAGGGGAAGGAGCCCATCTACGACAACATGGAGTGCATCCAGGGTCCATGCTCTTCCCATGGGAATGAGCCCATCTGTGACAAGTGAGGAAACCCATGATTTGGTTTGTCGTGCCTCTTCACAGGGGGAAATCCATGATTTGTTTTGTCGAGTCCCTTTTGTAGTGTAGTGAAATATGTCCAGTTTTAATTGCTATACTTAGTTGTTTGTAGTATGGCGTGTTTATTTCAGTTGTTCACAATGTGATGCTCTATATGTGCAATTATTTACTATGCAGTACATTTCATCAATCCAGTTTTAAACATACCGATAGGAATGCATATATTTGCTTGTTGTTATGCCTGTTATATAGCATATATTTGCTTGTTGTTATGCCTCTTTTAAATATTTCTGATTGTTCTGTTGTTTGTAGTTAGCATATGTCCAGTTTCAAATGCTATCTTTGGTTGTTTGTAGTATGCCTTGTTTATTCCAGTTATTCACAACGTGATGTTCTATATGTGCAAGTATGAACTATGCAGTTCAATTTCATCAATACCAGTTTAAACAATACCACTATGAATGACTACATTTGGTTACTGCATCTTGTAGTTAACAAGCCTTTCCATTTTTATTTAACAATAACCAGTGTACTTAGACCGGCACAATACCAGTTTGAATGACTATGTTTGCTCGTTGTTAAATGTTACGCCTGCTGCAGTTAACACACCTTTCCACTTGTTTTGTTGTACTAGCGTGCTTAAACCTGCACACTAAAGCTATCTTTTGGAGATTATTTTGTCTGCCATGGATAATTTTGGTTGATGTTTAGCCTGTTGTGCTTAACATGCTTCTCGATGTACCTACATAGGACAATTTTTGGGAACAACTGTTGTTTTCCATCAAGGTTAGTTTCATCCCATGGCTTATATATGCTCACTATTTAGGATATCGGTAGCTGGTACCATATAGGCCGGGGGCTGATAAGGGACTAATCGGTGAATCAGACTTGTTTGGATATGATGTCTACTACGCAGCCTTCTTCTTGTAGACGTTGTTGGGCCTCCCAGTGCAGAGGTTTGTAGGACAGTAGTAAATTTCCCTCATTGAATGACCTAAGGTTTATCAATCCGTGGGAGGCCTAGGATGAAGATGGTCTCTCTCAAACAACCCTACAACCAAATAACAAAGAGTCTCTTGTGTCCCCAACACACCCAATACAATGGTAAATTGTATAGGTGCACTAGTTCAGCGAAGAGATGGTGATACAAGCGAAATATGGATGGTATATATAGGTTTTTATAATCTGAAATTATAAAAACAACAAGGTAACAAGTGGTAAAAGTGAGTGAAAACGGTATTGCAATGCTTAGAAACAAGGCCTAGGGTTCATACTTTCACTAGTGCAAGTTCTCTCAACAAGGATAACATAACTAGATCATATAACAATCCCTCAACGTGCAACAAAGAGTCACTCCAAAGTCACTAATAGCGGAGAACAAACGAAGAGATTATTGTAGGGTACGAAACCACCTCAAAGTTATTCTTTCCGATCAATCCATTGGGTTATTCCTATAAGTGTCACAAACAGCCCTAGAGTTCGTAATAAAATAACACCTTAAGACACACATCAACCAAAACCCTAATGTCACCTAGATACTCCAATGTCACCTCAAGTATCCGTGGGTATGATTATACGATATGCATCACACAGTCTCAGATTCATCTATTCAAGCCAACACATAGAACTTCAAAGAGTGCCCCAAAGTTTCTATCGGAGAGTCAAGACGAAAACGTGTGCCAACCCCTATGCATAAGTTCACAAGGTCACTGAACCCGCAAGTTGATCACCAAAACATACACCAAGTAGATCACGTGAATATCCCATTGTCACCACAGATAAGCACATGCAAGACATACATCAAGTGTTCTCAAATCCTTAAAGACTCAATCTGATAAGATAACTTCAAAGGAAAACTCAATCCATTACAAGAAGGTAGAGGGGGAGAAACATCATATGATCCAACTATAATAGCAAAGCTCGTGCTACATCAAGATCGTGCCAAATCAAGAACACGAGAGAGAGAGAGAGAGAGAGAGAGAGAGAGAGATCAAACACATAGCTACTGGTACATACCCTCAGCCCCGAGAGTGAACTACTCCCTCCTCTTCATTGAGAGCGCCGGGATGATGAAGATGGCCACCAGTGATAGATCCCCCCCCCTCTGGCAGGGTGCCGGAACAGGGTCCCAATTGGTTTTTGGTGGCTATAGAGGCTTGCAGCGATGGAACTCCCGGTCTAGGTTTCTTTTCGGGGGTTTCAGTATTTATAGGAATTTTTGCGTCGAGAACAAGTCAGGGGGGGTCTCCGAGTCATCCACAAGGTAGGGGGCACGCCCGGGGGGTAGGGCGCGCCCTCCACCCTTGTGGATGGCTCGGGACTCTTCTGGTCCAACTCTTTTACTTCGGGGGCTTCTTCTGGTCCATAAAAATCCACAAAAGTTGGTAGGTCAATTGGACTCCATTTGGTATTCCTTTTCTGTAAAATTGAAAAACAAGGAAAAACAGAAACTGGCACTGAGCTCTAGGTTAATAGGTTAGTCCCCAAAATCATATAAATGCATATAAAACATCCAAGATTGATAATATAATAGCATGGAACAATAAAATATTGTAGATACGTTGGAGACATATCAGGATACTCAACTTAGCTAGAGGTTAGAGTTAGTTTCTAGCTCATGACTAAACCTGAACTAACTCCATCCAAAGAGGTGTTTGGATGACAGGGTTAGATACTTAGATTGACAATAAATGCACTAGGATAACTAGCTCCAGTTAGCACCTCTTGGGTTGGATAGTTTTTTTTGGGTGGGTTATAGATGCAACTAGCTCAAACTAGCCCTCATGTTTAGATATACTTTAGGGCTATTTGAGCCCGAACTAGCTCAAACTAACTCTAACCCATGGATACATCAGCAGTTAATCAGTCGATAATTTGTAAGAATGCAATAAACTCCTTTCGGCCCATAATATATGATGTTAATTCATCTAATATGTGAGTATATTGGATGTTATAAGATATTATAAAAGAGTGTTGTACTACATCATTGTGCAATTGGTGTTTAGCTTCTAATATTAACTTGCTGCTTTTAGGTACATATGTCATTGGTAAAGGTCCGCGCTTCGACCCTTTTTGCATATGGGGAAATGAGATATCAATGAACCAGCATCAAGTGAGGAAGATGATAAAAATTGTTAGTAAAATGGGTCAAAAGATGGCAATTAAACTATTTGTTTACACTTTATCCAATACAACATCGAACTGCAGGATAGTAAGTAAGAACTCTGCAGTCTTCTTTTTACTACCCATAATGAGTTGTCTTAGATGACAATGTCTGAATCTTTTTTCCTTTGCATTGGTTCCCAAAGCAGTTTACTCAAGACTACCTATCAAACTACATGATTGGTGGGCATGCAAAGGTTAAAGTATTTCTACCAGAACACGATGATTATCTAGATGTTTTCATGAAGACCGTGAAGGATGGGTGGTCGTCCATCACAAGGGGTTGGACTAGAGTCGTGCGTGCCTTCTGCATGGATGATGGCACAATATGGGCATTCTGCTTCACCTTGTTCAGCAACCAGAATGTATTTCGCATCTTTCTTTACCGTCTTTAATAGTACAAGTATACAATTGTGGTTCATCATTCTTTATTTGGTTCTTATGTAATTCTTGATATGTACCTATGAATCGAATAATGCATTGGTTGTCTGAACCTGACGGATATGAATAAAGCTATAGCATACATTCAAATTCAAATTCAAATTCAAAACCAGTACAATTTGATATAGCAGCAATTAAATTACGGTGAAATTATGCTCTCCAGGTCGTTACGGCACACACGGTAGGTAAAACACAAATTTTTGCAATATACACCATAATCCGAGACAGTTCACGGAGAGGAAACATGTGCAAGCGTGCACACAGTTGCCGTTTGCAAAGCGTGTGCGATGTTAGACAATATCACAAACGGTGCGGGCAGACTAAATGTTTGTGATAGTTGCCTTATCATACACGATTAGCAACCACGAACTGTTTCAGATGAAGTATGCATCGTAAACATTGCACCATAGAATAGCATGTGCGATAGTTGTCGTGTACAACGATGTTACGACTGTCCGACGTTTCGTAATCCTATTCGACACTCGTACGATGATTAGCTAATCTTCTTAATTACTTATCGCATACGGTTTGGGAAAAGCGGATGTGTGTGATTGTATGCTTATAATACACGTTCTATAATAGTGAACCATTTGTGATGGGCCGCACATTGTTAATGTAGCACCTTAGAATACTGACTGTGATGGCAATGCAAGCACAAACGAGTAGGAGTACTGTATATGCATCTTGGCTGCCTATCCCCGACGGTTTCTGGGTTGTGTGGGAAGGACCCCCCTATCACCCACACTCACTTGGCGATGGTTCCAAATGCCGTCGCGGAAAGGGGTTAAAAACCATTTATATAGCACCAACGCGTACCAGTGAACCATTTACTCATAGGATATAAGTGAAGCACGAGAGTAAATGACAAACTACTCCAAATAGATAAAAGTGAAGATCAATGAGTAGTTGAATAATTATGTAGCTATCTGAAGACTCTCTCTCATAAAAAAGATCTTAAGTACTTTGTTAAAACATCAGGCAAAACAAAATAAAATGGCATTCTAAGGATAGCACATATCATGTGAAGAAGCAAAAACTTAGGTTCAACCAAACTGATCGATCATTGTTGCAGAAGAAAGGTGGGATGCCAACCGGGACATCCCCAAGCTTAGATGCTTGAAACTTCTTGAAATATTAATTAGGGATGCCTTGGGCATCCCCAAGCTTGAGCTTTTGTGTCTCCTTAATTCCTTTCATATCGCGGTTTCCCCAAATCTTAAAAACTTCATCCACACAAAACTCAAAAAGAACTCGTGAGATAAGTTAGTACATATCAACGCAAAACCTTATCATTATCTACTGTAGAAAATCACTAAAATTATAATTTCACATTGCATACTAAATGCCTCTGCATATTTAATAGTCCTATCCTCAAATAGAATTATTAAACAAGCAAACAATGCAAACATAACAGCAATCTGTCTAAACAGGACATCCTGTAAAGAATGCAAGAGGAATCATACTTTCCTAATTCCAAAAATTCTGAAAAATTACCACACTGTAGAAATTTTGTTGTTACTCATTGTATTAGAATTTCAAGATTTTATCACATTCTCACTTTCCATAAGAATTCAGACAATGATAGAAAACTTTCTGTTTTCAAAGCAGCAACATATAGACTTGTAAAATAAGCATGGTAAAGGCTATACTTGACATTTTTATTGAAATAAAAGATAAAAAACCTTATTATAAATAACAGAAAGAAAATATAAACAAAATAAAATGATGTTCCAAGCAAAACACATATCATGTGACGAATAAAAATATAGCTCCAAGTAAGGTTACCGATAATGTTGAAGACGGAAGAGGGGATGCCTTCCGGGGCATCCCCAAGCTTAGTTGCTTGGTATTCCTTGAATATTACCTTGGGGTGCCTTGGGAATTCGCAAGCTTAGTGTCTTGCCACTCCTTATTCTTCTCATATCAACATCTCACCCAAAACTTTAAAACTTCAATCACACAAAACTTAACGGAACTTTGTGAGATGCGTTAGTACGATAAAACAAATTATTCACTTGGGTACTGTCAAATACAAGATTCATAATTGTTCTCATACAATGACTACTGTACTCTATCATTTCCACAATTTATATTGACCAATATAAGCCATAGAAACTATAAAACAAGCAAACTATGCACTGAAAACAGAATCTATCAAAAAAAGAATAGTCTATAATGATCTGAACAACCAACATACTTATGCAACTTGAAAAATTCTGAAAAACTAGTAAAGTGTAGGGAATTTTTATATAAATCATGTGTAAAAAATTCAGATCAAAATCATGTTCCATTGAATTTACAATATTCCTGGACTAAGAGCAAAGTTTCTGTTTTTGCACAGAATCAAGTCAACTATCATCCACACTATCCCAAAGGCTTTACTTGGCACTTTATTGAAACAAAAGCTATAAAACATGATTAATACAGTAGATTAATCATGTGAATACACAAAAACATTAGGTAATGGTGTTGGGTTCTCTCCCAACAAGCACTTTTCTTTAATGCCTTTCTAGCTAGGCATGATGATTTCAATGATGCTCACATAAAAGATAATAATTGAAACATAATGGGAGCATCATGAAGCATATGACTAGCACATTTAAGTCTAACCCACTTCCTATCATAGGGATTTTGTGAGCAAATAATTTATGGGAACAAGAATCAACTAGCATAGTAAGGCAAAACAAACTTAACTTCAAGATTTCAACACATAGAGAGGAAACTTGATATTATTGCAACTCCTACAAGCATATTCCTCTCTCATAGTAATTTTCAGTAGCATCATGAATGAATTCCACAATATAACTATCACATAAAGCATTCTTTTCATGATCCACAAGCATGGAATTTTTATTACTCTCCACATAAGCAATTTTCTTCTCATGAATAGTAGTGGGAGCAAAATCAACAAAATAACTATCATGTGAGGCATAATCCAATTGAAAATTAAAATCAAGATGACAAGTTCCATGGTTATCATTTTTCTTTATAGCATACATATCATCACAATAATCATCATAGATAGCAACTTTGTTCTCATAATCAATTGGGACCTCTTTCGAAATAGTGGATTCATCACTAAATAAAGTCATGACCTCTCCAAATCCACTTTCATAATTATCACATAAGATTCAACACCCTCCAAAATAGTGGGATCATTACTTCCTAAAGTTAACACTCTTCCAAATCACTTTCATCAATATAATCATCATAAATAGGAGGCATGCTTTCATCATAACAAATATTCTAATAAAAACTTGGGGGACTAAAAATATCATATTCATCAAACATAGCATCCCCAAGCTCATGGCTTTGCATATCATTAGCATCATTGAAATTCATAGCAAGCATACTAACAACATTGCAATCATGCTCATCATTCAAAGATTCAGTGCCAAACATTTTATTAACTTCTTTCTCTAGCAATTGAGCACAATTTTCCTTTCCATCATTTTCACGAAAGACATTAAAAAGATGAAACATATGTGGCAACCTCAATTCCATTTTTTGTAGTTTTCTTTTATAAACTAAATTAGTGATAAATGAGAAACTAATAGATTCAATTGCAAAATCTAAAGATATACCTTCAAGCACTTACCTCCCCGGCAACGGCGCTAGAAAAGAGCTTCGTTAACGGGATATGAGTGTCGCTTACCTAGCCTCCCCGGCAACGGCGCCAGTAAAGAGCTTCGTTGACGGGATATGAGTGTCGCTTACCTAGCCTCCCCGGCAATGGCGCCAGAAAACAACTTGATGTCTACTATGCAACCTTCTTCTTGTAGACTCGTGTTGGGCCTCCAACCGCAGAGTTTTGTAGGACAGTGGCAAATTTCCCTCAAGTGGATGACCTAAGGTTTATCAATTTGTGGGAGGCGCAGGATGAAGATGGTCTCTCTCAAACAACCCTGCAACCAAATAACAAAGAGTCTCTTATGTCCCCAACACAAGCAATACAATGGTAAATTGTATAGGGGCACTAGTTCGGCGAAGATATGGTGATACAAGTGTAATATGGATAGTAGACATAGTTTTTTGTAATCTGAAAATATAAAAACAGCAAGGTAGCAAGTGGTAAAAGTGAGCAAAAACGGTATTGCAATGCTTGGAAACAAGGCCTAGTATTCATACTTCCACTAGTGCAAGTTCTCTCAACAATGATAACTTAACTAGATCATATGATAATCCCTCAACGTGCGACAAAAGTCACTCCAAAGTTCCTATCGCCGAGAACGTAAGATGAAATTGCTTGTAGGGTACGAAACCACCTCAAAGTTATTCTTTCCCATCAATCTGATGGGCTATTCCTATAAGTGTCACAAACAGCCCTAGAGTTCGTAGTAAAATAACACCATATGACACACATCAATCAACCCTAATGTCACCTAGATACTCCAATGTCACCACAAGTATCCGTGGGTCAATTATACGATATGCATCAAACAACTTTAGATTCATAATATTCAATCCAACACAAAGAACTTCAAGGAGTGCCCCAAGATTTCTACGGGAGAAACAAGGACGAAAACGTGCATCAACCCCCATGCATAGATTACCAGAATGTCACCTCGGGAATCCGCGAGTTGAGTGCCAAAACAATGTCAAGTGAATCAATAGAACACCCCATTGTCACCACGGGTATCCCACGCAAGACATACATCAAGTGTTCTCAAATCCATAATAGTATTCAATCCAATAATAGTGAAACCTCAAAGGTAAAACTCAATTCATCACAAGAAGGTAGAGGGGAAGAAACACCATATGATCCAACTATAGTAACAAAGCTCACGGTACTACTAGTACATACCCTCAACCCCCGAGGGTGAACTACTCCCTCCTCGTCATGGTGGCCGCCGGGATGATGAAGATGGCCACCGGTGATGGTTTCCCCCTCCGGCAGGGTGCTGGAATAGGGTCCTGATTGGTTTTCCGGGGCTACAGTGGCTTGCGGTGGCGGAACTCCTGATCTAGGTTTCTTTCTGGGGGTTTCTGGATTTATAGGAATTTTTGGCGTCGGTTTCACGTCAGGGGGGTCCATGAGTCAGCGAAAAGGCAGGGGGACGCAACCTAGGGGGGTGGGTGCACCCTCCACCCTTGTCGTTGACTCGGAACTCTTCTACCCCAACTCTTGTGCTTCGGGGGCTTATTCTGGTCCATAAAAAATCACCGTCAATTTTCAGCTCGTTTGGACTCCGTTTGATATTCCTTTTCTGTAGAACTCAAAAACAAGGAAATAACAGAAACTGGCACTGGGCTCTAGGTTAATATGTTAGTCCCAAAAAATAACATAAAATAGCATATAAATGCATATAAAACATCCAAGATGGATAATATAATAGCATGGAACAATCAAAAATTATAGATACGTTGGAGACGTATCAAGGGCCCAGATACACCTCTCAGATACTCGGAGTGACAAATCCTAATCTCGATCTATGCCAACTCAACAAACGCCTTTGGAGATACTTGTAGAGCATCTTTATAATCAACCAGTTACGTTGTGATGTTTGATAGCACATAAGGAATTCCTCCCGTATCCGGGAGTTGCATAATCTTATAGTCGAAGGAATATGTATTTAACATGAAGAAAGCAATAGCAATAAAATTGAACAATCAATATGCTAAGCTAACGGATGGGTCTTGTCCATCACATCATTCTCCTAATGATGTGATCCCATTATCAAATGAAAACTAATGTCCATGGTCAGGAAACCTTTACCATCTTTGATCCCGTTAGCACAAGTCAAGTAATCTTAGTACAATTCAAGCAAGCATGCAAAGAGTATATGAGCAGCGGAAAGTAAAGCATGTAACTTTCAAGAACGTAAAAGGATGGGATTGGAGTATGCAAACGCAATTGGAGACACGGATGTTTTTGGCATGGTTCCGATAGGTGGTGCTATCGTACATCCACGTTGATGGAGACTTCAACCCACGAAGGGTAATGGTTGCACGAGTCCACGGAGGGCCCCACCCACGAAGGGTCCACAAAGAAGCAACCTTGTCTATCCCACCATGGCCATCGCCCACGAAGGACTTGCCTCACTAGGGTAGGTCTTCACGAAGTAGGCGATCTCCTTGCCCTTACAAAGTCCTTGGTTCAACTCCACAATCTTGTCAGAGGCTCCCAAGTGACACCTAACCAATCTAGGAGACACCACTCTCCAAAAGGTAATAGATGGTGTGTTGTTGATGAACTCCTTGCTCTTGTGCTTCAAATGATAGTCTCCCCAACACTCAACTCTCTCTCTCTCTCTCATAGGATTGGATTTGGTGGAAAGATGATTTGAGTGGAAAGCAACTTGGGGAAGGCTAGAGATCAAGATTCATATGGTTGGATTGGAATATCTTGGCCTCAACACATGAGTAGGTGGTTCTCTCTTAGAAAATGAATGATGGAAGTGTAGGAACGTTCTGATGGCTTTCCCTAGGAATGAGGAGTGGGTGGAGGGGTATATATAGCCTCCACACAAAATCTAACCGTTACACACAATTCACCAAACTCGGTGGGACCGAATCAGAAAACTCGGTCGAACCGATTTAGTTCATAATGTGACCGTTAGGCATTTCGGTGGGACCGACACGTCAACTCGGTGGGACCGATATCATTAGGGTTAGGGCATAATGTAATCTTGGTTCGACCGATTACACAAACTCGGTGGGACCGATTTGGTAATAAGCAAAACAGGGAGTTAGTCAGGCAAACTCGGTGGGACCGACTCGCTCGTCTCGGTGGGACCGAAGCGTTAGAAAAAGGAAACAGGGAGTTTGCATTGCAGACTCGGTGGGACCGATCGCTCATCTCGGTTAGACCGAAATGTTACGAAGGGAAACAGAGAGTTTGCAATCCCATCTCAGTGAGACCGAGATCCCTATCGATGAGACCGAAGTGACTAGGGTTTCTGGCAGTGGCTGGAAAGTAAAGCATGCAACTTGCAAGAAAGTAAAAGGATGGGATTGGAGTATGCAAATGTAGTTGGAGACACGGATGTTTTTGGCGTGGTTCCGATAGGTGGAGCTATCTTACATCCACGTTGATGGAGACTTCAACCCATGAAGGGTAACGGTTGCGCGAGTCCACGGAGGGCTCCACCCACGAAGGGTCCACGAAGAAGGAACCTTTTCTATCCCACCATGGCCATCGCCCACGAAGGACTTGCCTCACTAGGGTAGGTCTTCACGAAGTAGGCGATCTCCTTGCCCTTACAAACTCCTTGGTTCAACTCCACAATCTTGTCGGAGGCTCCCAAGTGACACCTAACCAATCTAGGAGACACCACTCTCCAAAAGGTAATAGATGGTGTGTTGTTGATGAACTCCTTGCTCTTGTGCTTCAAATGATAGTCTCCCCAACACTCAACTCTCTCTCTCTCATAGGATTGGATTTGATGGAAAGATGATTTGAGTGGAAGCAACTTGGGGAAGGCTAGAGATCAAGATTCATATGGTTGGATTGGAATATCTTGGCCTCAACACATGAGTAGGTGGTTCTCTCTCAGAAAATGAATGATGGAAGTGTAGGCACGTTCTGATGGCTTTCCCTAGGAATTAGGAGTGGGTGGAGAGGTATATATAGCCTCCACACAAAATCTAACCGTTACACACAATTCACCAAACTCGGTGGGACCGAATCAGAAAACTCGGTCGAACCGATTTAGTTCATAATGTGACCATTAGGCATTTCGGTGGGACCGACACGTCAACTCGGTGGGACCGATATCATTAGGGTTAGGGCATAACGTAATCTCAGTTCGACCGATTACACAAACTCGGTGGGACCGATTTGGTAATAAGCAAAACAGGGAGTTAGTCAGGCAAACTTGATGGGATCGATTCGCTCGTCTGAGTGGGACCGAAGCGTTACGAAAAGGAAACAGGGAGTTTGCATTGCAGACTCGGTGGGACTGATCGCTCATCTCGGTTAGACTGAAACGTTATGAAGGGCAACAGAGAGTTTGCAATCCCATCTCGGTGAGACCGAGATCCCTATCGGTGAGACCGAAGTGACTAGGGTTTCTGGCAGTGGCTGTGTCAAATGAACTCGGTGCGCCAGATGGATCAAATATGTGGGGCCGAGTTTGACTTTTGGTTTGGGACATATGTGGATATGAGAAAGTGGTTGAGGGCTTTGGAGCATATCACTAAGCACTTTGAGCAAGCAAGCCATTAAGCAACACCTCATGCCCTTTTAATAGTATTGGCTTTCCTATAGACTCAATGTGATCTTGGATCACCGAAATAGAAAAAGTAGAGTCTTGAACTTTAGAGCTTGAGCCAATCTTTTGTCCTTAGCATTTTGAGGGGTCCAGATTCCTAATCCATGCCATGCCAATCATTGAAATTTCCTGAAATATTTATCTTGAAATGGCATTAGTTCAATGTGCTATATGTTGTTAATCATTACCAAAACAACCCAGGGATAGTTGCGCTTTCAATCTCTCCCTTTTTGGTAATTGATGACAACATATAGATCAAAGCTTCGACAAATGATAATAAGATTGAAATGCATCATCGCTTTGAGAACTATGTGATAAGCAAGAGCTCCCCCTAAATTTGTGCATTACTTAAAATTTGCTTTGGACTGCAAATGCACAATGTGTTAGGATCATGGGTCACTCTTCCATGTCACATACATCTTGGTGGAGCGCTCAAAATGATAACAATTGAAAACATGCACTCATCACCAAGCAAAGTGAATGATCATATATGGATATAAGGGATAATATCATTCAAGCACACATTAAAGTAGCATATGATCAAATACATGATCATCCAAGTATCTCACAAAAGGACATAATGTATCAAGCAAACACACAATAAAGTCCAACCAAATAAAGTGCAAAGAGAGACAAAACAACAACACACTCTCTCTCTCGAAGACTATGATCTATACATATTTCTCCCCTTTGGCAACAAGTTACCAAAAAGTTCAAATATGCATAGTGCTATGCGTCTCTCAAGCTTATTCTCCATGAGGTGGTGTAGTGATGACTCCCAGGACAAAGGCTTCTGTTGATGTAGCTGGAGCTGGTGGAGTGGCTGCTGGAGGTGGCACTGATGCTGTGGCTGCTTTTGCAGATGTAGTGGCTCTAGTATCAGGAACAAGCACTGCATCACACCTCTGACCTCTTGGCACATGCACTCGCTGAAAAACATCCGTTGTTGTCTTTCCCTTCTTCTCCTCTGCTTCCTCCTGGAGCTGCTCTGTTGCTGACTGAATCTCAGTTACTTTGACATCAAGATCATAGAACTTCTGCTCAATAATCCTCACCAAACTCTCCTGATTTTGAGTCAGGGTGGCCAAGCCCTTCTCAATCCTCAAGGTGGATTGGATCAGATACCCAAGCTGACCTTGTTTGCTCTTTAGGAACACCTGAGATGCCTCTTCACACTACAAAAAAAAGACACATCCGTGACATTTTGGGCCGAACGAATTTTTTTCCTGTCATACATATGACACTTCTATGACGATAATTGTGACAAAACCCGGTATCATCATAGATGTGGTGGGCTCCTACTTCTATGACAAAAAATCATGACAGAAAATGGGCTTTTCGTCCTGGGCGGGCTGGAGACGCAGCTGCATGACATTCTTTGGGCCGTGCATGACGGAAAAAACCGTGGTAGAAGCGAGGGGGAGGAAAATTTCGGGGAGTTGCCGGTTACAATGGGAGGTCGGGGCGGAGCAATGCGCGTTTCTCTCGTACAGGTACGCGCGTGTGTGCGAGGCGTTGGCTCTAACTGAACCCGAGCGAGGTGTTGGGCTCTAACTGAACCCGAGCGATTGCACTGCAGGCTACGCGTTACTGAACCCGAGCGATCAATCGATGGCTGTTAACTGAACCCGATGGAGCGATTTCTTCGCTACTGCTGCTAACTAAAGCCGATCGATGGATGAACAGTAAGCATTGCGGGGGGGTTGGATGAACAGTGAGCGGTGGCGTTGCCTCTGGATGAACAGGAACCCGTGGTGTGGAGGGCTGGATGAACAGTAGACGGTGGAGGGTGAAGGAAATATGCCCTAGAGGCAATAATAAAGTTATTATTTATTTCCTTATTTCATGATAAATGTTTATTATTCATGCTAGAATTGTATTAACCGGAAACATAATACATGTGTGAATACATAGACAAACATAGTGTCACTAGTATGCCTCTACTTGACTAGCTCGTTTATCAGAGATGGTTATTTTTCCTAGCCATGGACAAAAGAGTTGTCATTTGATTAACGGGATCACATCATTAGGAGAATGATGTGATTGACTTGACCCATTCCGTTAGCTTAGCACTTGATCGTTTAGTATGTTGCTATTGCTTTCTTCATGACTTATACATGTTCTTGTAACTATGAGATTATCCAACTCCCGTTTACCGGAGGAACACTTTGGGTACTACCAAACGTCACAACGTAACTGGGTGATTATAAAGGAGTACTACAGGTGTCTCCGAAGGTACATGTTGAGTTGGCGTATTTCGAGATTAGGTTTTGTCACTCTGATTGTCGGAGAGGTATCTCTGGGCCCTCTCGGTAATACTCATCACTTAAGCCTTGCAAGCATTATAACTAATGAGTTAGTTGTGAGATGACGTATTACAGAACGAGTAAAGAGACTTGCCGGTAACGAGATTGAACTAGGTATTAGATACCGACGATCGAATCTCGGGCAAGTAACATACCGATGACAAAGGGAACAAAGTATGTTGTTATGCGGTTTGACCGATAAAGATCTTCGTAGAATATGTAGGAACCAATATGGGCATCCAGGTCCCGCTATTGGTTATTGACCAAGAATGGTTTTAGGTCATGTCTACATAGTTCTTGAACCCGTAGGGTCCGCACGCTTAACGTTTTGATGACAGTTTTATTATGAGTTTATAAGTTTTGATGTACCGAAGTTTGTTCGGAGTCCCGGATGTGATCACGGACATGACGAGGAGTCTCGGAATGGTCGAGACATAAATATTGATATATTGGAAGCCTATGTTTGGACATCGGAAAGGTTCCGGGTGAAATCGGCATTTTACCGGAGTACCGGGAGGTTACCGAAACCCCCCGGGGGGTTAATGGGCCTACATGGGCCAAGAGGGAGAAGAGGAAGGAGCCAGGAGGGGGCCGCGCGCCCCTTCCCCTCCTAGTCCGAATAGGACAAGGGAAGGGGCGGCGCCCCCCCTTTCCTTCCCCTCTTCCTCCTCTTTCCCCTTTCTCTCCTACTCCTACTTGGAAAAGGGGAGTCCTACTCCCGGTGGGAGTAGGACTCCCCCCTTGGCGCGCCCCCTAGGCCGGCGGCCTCCTCCCCCTTGGCTCCTTTATATACGGGGGCGGGGGGCACCCCATAGACACACAAGTTGATCTACGGATCGTTCCTTAGCCGTGTGCGGTGCCCCCTTTCACCATATTCCACCTCGGTCATATCGTCGCGGAGCTTAGGCGAAGCCCTACGCCGGTAGAACATCATCATCGTCACCACGCCGTCGTGCTGACGGAACTCATCTCCGGAGCCTTTGCTGGATCGGAGGGCCGGAGATCGTCATCGAGCTGAACGTGTGCTGAACTCGGAGGCTCCGTGCGTTCGGTGCTTGGATCGGTCGGATCGTGAAGACGTACGACTACATCAACCGCGTTGTGCTAACGCTTCCGCTTACGGTCTACGAGGGTACGTGGACGAACACTCTCCCCTCTTGTTGCTATATCATCACCATGATCTTGCGTGTGCGTAGGAAATTTTTTGAAATTACTACGTTCCCCAACAGAGGGGTGGTTGAACAGGACCCCGTGGTGTGGAGGGATGGATGAACAGTAGACGGTGGAGGGGTGCCCGTGGAGGGGTGGTTGAACAGTAGCCGGTGGAGTAGCGCGCGGTGGAGGCTGGATGAACAGGAGTTCATGGAGGCTGGAGGAGGTCGACGGTGGAGATGAACAGTATCCCGTGGAGTCCCGTTTTGCGGTATGCCACACCCCTCCCGATGAACAGGACCCCCGTTTCGACCGTAGCGCTCCAACACAAGTCTGTTTCGTCCATTTTGCGGTACGCCACACCCCTCCTGATCAACAGGACGCCCGTTTCGACCATAGGAGGTCCGTTTCCTCTGTTTTGCGGTACGCCACACCCCTCCCGATCAACAGGACCCCCGTTTCGACCGTAGGAGGTCCGTTTCCTCCGTTTTGCGGTATGCGACACCCCTCCCGATCAACAGGACCCCGTTCCGAACGTGGCCGGTCGAACACAAGGCTATTTCCTCTGTTCTGCGGTATGCCAGGCCTCGTTTCCATCGCCTGTCCCGTCTAAGCCGGTTGGCTCCCACGCATTCTGTTGCCTCCCGATGAAAATGACGCATTCTGTTGCCTCCCGATGGACACGACGCATTCCGTTGCCTCCCCATGAACACGATGCATTCCGTTGCCTCCCCATGAACACGACGATGACTCTGTTTCTCTGTCCTAACCCAGCCATGTACGTATGCGCGAGTAGGCGTTCGAGACCCCGCCCGTATGTACGTACATGGCCGTATTTTCTTTCTTGCACCCTGGCCGATGTACGTACGTGTACATGCTACGTGCGCGCCTCTACATCGACCAGTATGTACATACACGTTCGCGACCAGGATGACAACGCTACGTACGCTTCGACCAGGTGGGTCCCGACTGTCAGGCACTTCCTTGCCTATGAAGATGTAGCTGGTGGGTCCCAGCAGTCAGTGGGGCGAATCGTTTTGTTTTTTGTTTTTTTTTGCCTGAACGCACTTCCATGCGTGCGAAGGTGTAGCTAGTGGGTCCCAGCAGTCAGGGGGAAATGTTTTTTTCGTGAAATACGGTGGCCCGTCCAGTGGGTCCCCACTTTCAGGTGGAGGAATAATTATTTTGCGCGTAATAAGGAGGCACTTCCTTGCTGCGGCCGTGGCCCCAGCTGTCAGCCTCTCCACGTACAGTCCACGTCCGATGGAAGCCATTCCTTGACCACGTTAACCACGCCGTGCCGAGAGCACCAGGGCGGTGGACGACGGCGAGGCCTAGGAAGGGGACAACACGGAGCCGGGGAAGACGCGGCAGTGGATGCCCACACGTAGAGGAGTACGAGGGTTCACTGGTTCGCTGCGGTGTGAGGCTGTCATCGCTGCAGAATAACAGGGGGTGTGGGTGAGTAGAGGGATAGACTGGCCAGCGGTGGGAGTAGTAGGGGGCGGTGAGGCCTCCTCCGCATCGCAGCCGGCCACGGGAGGCAGGAGCACGAGGCACGACCGACGCTGGTTTGGGCGGCTGGAGCAAGAAGACCAGAGGTTGAAGAAGCACTACGGCCGTTGGATGGACATCATACGGTCACTGGAGCTAGAATCGTGCATATTGACTAAGTTGACAAAGCCCTCCGTCCCCGTCAACTTAGTAGGCCCACAAGTCAGCCTGCCACTATACTGGGTCCCAGCTAACAGGGGGAGTATTCATTTTTTTGTGCGTAATAAGGAGGCACTTCCTTGCATGCGAAGATATAGCTGGTGGGTCCGAGCTGTCAACGGCGGTAATGTTTTTTTCGCGAAATACTGAGGCCCTTTTGGTGGGTCCCTGATGTCAGGTGGAGGAATCATTATTTTGCGCGTAATAAGGAGGCATTTCCTTGCGTGCGGCCGTGGACCCAGATGTCGGCCTCTCCACGTATAGTCCACTTCAGATGCATGTCGGTCATTGACCACGTTGACCAGGCCACGCCGAGAGCACCAGGGCGGTGGACGACGGCGAGGCCTAGGAAGGGAACGACACGGAGGCAGGAAAGACTTAGCAGTTGTTTCCCACGCGGAGGGGAGTATGACTGAACGAGGGTTTACTGGTTCGTCTACCATCGCCGGAGAATAACAACAGGTGTGGGTGAGTAGAGGGATGGCTAGGCCAGCGATGGGAGTACGATGGGGCGGTGAGGCCTGCGTGGCAGCACAGCCGGCCGCATGGAGGAGGGAGCAGGCAGTCCCGCCCGCGCTTGTTTGAGCGGCTGGAGCAGGAAGAGCAGAGATTGAAGAAGCACGACGGCCGTTGGATGGCCATCCAAAAGTCATTGCTTGTGCGTCAACCTTTTTCTTAGGAAAGCCTCAAATCAGTGGAAAACAGCATACAACCCATCTGTCATTATTTCTAATAATTTACAGCCCATTTGCTAATTCTTATTTGGAGCCCATATTCTTTTTGTTAGCATTACAGCCCATATTGTGGCCACGGTTAAAAAATTATACGAAATTTTGCATATTTCGGTGCGGTCCGAACTGTTTTTAATCCCGAAATTTTGACTCACATTCAAACTAATTTTAAAAATAAATGTATATCAATATAAAATCCAACAAATTCTCCATGCATAAAAATTAATGTAATTTAAAATCTCAAAATGAAAAAAAAGATATTTGAAACTAATTGCCGGTTTGATGTGTTTTAAAAATGTACAGCCCATTTCTCATTACTGATAGGCCATTTTTTCGGCCACCCAATGAAGCTCTCCTCATCTTGAAAGATTTGCAACCCAACAGGCCTGACAAAGCGACTTACTTGGCAAATGACAAAAAAATTGGGATGTGGCCTTGGACCCAGCTGTCAGCCTCTCCACGTGCAGTACTCTTCCGATGGAAGTCGGTTGTTGACCACATTGACCACGCCGCGCCGAGAGCACCAAGGCGGTGGACGACAGCGAGGCCTAGGAAGGGGACGACACGAAGCCGGGGAAGACGCGGCAGTGGATGCCCACGCGGAGAGGAGTACGAGGGTTCACTGGTTCGGCTGCGGCGTGAGGCTGATGTCGCCGCAGAATAACAGGGGGTGTGGGTGAGTAGAGGGATACCCCGGGCCAGCGGTGGGAGTAGTAGGGGGCGGTGAGGCCTCCGCGACATCACAGCCGGCCATGAGAGGCAGGAGCACGCGGCACGACTGGCGCTGCTTTGGGCGGCTGGAGCAAGAAGACCAGAGGTTGAAGAAGCACTATGGCCGTTGGATGGACATCGTACGGTCACTGGAGCTAGAATCGTTCATATTGACTAAGTTGACAAAGCCCTCCATCCTCGTCAACTTAGTAGGCCCACAAGTCAGCCACCCACTATGGTGGGTCCCAGCTAGCATGGGGTATTCATTTTTTGGTGCATAATAAGGAGGCACTTCCTTGCGTGCGAAGATATAGCTGGTGGGTCCGACCTGTCAGCGGGGGGGATGTTTTTTTCACGAAATACAGAAGCCCTTCCCACGTACAGTGCACGTATAGTGCGTAATAAGGAGGAACTTTCCTTGCATGCGACCATGGACCTCGTGGGTCCCAGCCGTCAGGCTCTCCATGTATAGTCCTCTTCCGATGACTCTCGTATGTTGACCATGCCGCACCGAGCGCACTGAGGCGGTGGACGATGGCAAGGCCCCAGACTGGAACGACCCAGAGATGGGGAAGACGCGGCAGTGGAGTCGCAGACGGAGAGGAGTGGGAAACTTGACTGGTTCGGGTGCGGGGTGGGCCTACACTCGGCAGAGAATAACAGGAGGTGCGGAGTGGAGGGATGGCCTGGCCGTCGGCGGGGTAGCGTTTCGCTAAGGAGCGCAAAATAACGCCACTGGACGCCGAAGGCTGGAGCAGGCGGTTCCGGCAGCGCTGGGGGAAGAAGACGAGAGATTGAAGAAGAATGCCGACCATTGGATGTAAATCCAACGCCTTCTTAGGCTTCGACCTACTGGCCCACATGTCAGCCAGTCCATTTGTTTTTTAGTCCATTTGGTGGGCTGGATGAAACAATGATGTAGCATCTATGCAGCCCGTTTAAATCCCATTTGCATTTTTCTCGAAATCCGCAGACTTGCTGGGCTGGGTGAAAATATCATGTTGGGCTAGACGGAGAAATGTTATAAAAACGTAAACACATGATTGCATGTCAGTAAAATCTTTGCAAGCTTATGTACGCAATCACTAGGAGTTAACTTGGCAAGTTATATATAAACAATTATTATTATTATTTTGTAAGAACTTTCAACTTACGAAATAAAATATCATTTTAATTTGATGAGTTAATAGTACGTGGGGTATTATTATTTTTTAGGCTAGACATGGGACAGTTGAGTTGGTTCTAGGGGAAAGTACTGGGAGAAAACTCAGTTTACATCGAAAAAGAAAGTGGAAGAAAATTCAGAGACCTGCTGGGTCCACCTGAGGAGAGGAATATGTTGGGAGGAAGGAGATTCAAAGCACGGCAGCCGAGTGAACTAGTTTTTTTTACGGCCAAGTGAACTAGTTTACATACATAAGCAAATAGCCACTAAAAAAGCAATCAGGTTAATGGGTTCTTAAAAGAAATATTACGGACAAAACAGATAATTACGACACATAGGCTAATGCATGAAACACTCAGATGATAAAGGTGCTTATAAACAGATAAAGTACAACATCTAGACCTTCCTGGCATGCTTGATCATGACGTTGTGGCTGTCCGTGTACTCGTCGGTTACCGGAAGCAGACACGCCCTCATGTCCAAGATCTGCATGTACATATAGCATGCGTATGCGTCCTTGGCCATGTAGGTTATGTAGGCTAGATTCAGAGGTACCTCCCACGTGTTCAGGTCGTCTTATTTCATGTTGGCGTATCAAGGGTCGATGATGGTCTTAGCGAGGTCAACCACGGAGTCCTTCTCCTGCCCATTGCTAATGATCTTGTATTGCTTCTGGATGTCGACAAGCTTGTTGCACCAGATGGCCGAATCGTCGCGTTCTTCCTTCTCTCCACCGTAGCGAAGGTGCAGTCGGCGCTGCCGATGAAATGGGCGAATGCTCCAGAACCTGGTGCAGCCATAGGACTGAGGCGAGGCAGAGCTTCACCGGGTCCGTATCGTTGGTGTACATCACATTCAACTTGGTGCAGCCATAGGACTGAACGGCGAACTAACTCCTTGCTGAAGTCCATATCCATCAGGCTCACCCCTCGGATCGCCATTGGAGTCTCTTCGAGTGAACGAGTGTGTAGGCGGCGGCAGCAGTTCGTTTTTCAGCTCTTGGGGAACTGGATTCAACAGTAAGCTGAGTGTGTTCAGGCAACAACAGTTACTACCCCTCCCTCGTTCGCTGCACGCCCGGCAGAAGATGCACCCTTGGCGCATTCAAACGCCTCCATTAAGAAACCTACTCCGGCCACACGTCGGTTCACAAGCGGGTCTGTATTGGTGCTGTAATAACAGGAGTTAGTGGTCACTTTACTTAAATTTAATTAGCTTTAATAGAAATTTATACTTAAAACAAGCAATGCATTGGCTCGTTCTATCAGTGCCACGGGATCAACATGCACAATAATTAGAATTATTATTCTCAGGACGCACACAATCAGCACATTTGTCGCACTTTCACAAAGATAATACTACCAAGTTTGAACTATTTGTTATGGTTGTTGTCCTCTGCATCATCATGCCGTGTTTCCCAGCTTGCAAGATTCAGAACCAACAAATAAGATCCAAATAATAAGTACAACAAAGATGCCTACACGTCTCATTGATTCCCAGCTTGCAAGATTCAGAACCAACAAATAAGATCCAAATAATAAGTACAACAAAGATGCCTACACGTCTCATTGATTCCCAGCTTGCAAGATTCAGAACCAACAAATAAGATTCAAATAATAAGTACAACAAAGATGCCTACACATCTCACTGATTCCCAGCTTGCAAGATTCAGAACCAACCCATTAGAGCCTTTTGATAAAGTGAATATCGGGATTAAATCCATCTTGGCTAGCCATGTCATACAATCGAAGAACTTGGCGAATGCTCTTGACCGTCACAACATCTGTAGTAGAGTATTCCTGTTTGCACAGCATGTTTGCATAGCACAAACAAGGAGACAGGAGAGCATGATTTCGCTTTAGTTGAACCATTTTGTGCAGTTCCACCAAAATTGAGAGATGTTGCCCACGTGACATTTTAGTTGAACTACACAAGACACTCATTCAAAAAAAAGTGTTTTGTGCAGTTCACCAAAAGGTCACAATACCAACAAGGTGAAATGGATATCCCTATCTGCACAAAATGATAGAAAGAAAACAGTTGCTGGTCAATAAGAATATACGAAACATATACAAAATGAAAAGAAGCATCTTAATTATGTTCATGGCAATCACGCAAGGACAGTAGAAATTTTAAAACGTCAGCAATGCTCCATGTTACCAGAAGCATTACGATCAACAATGAGATTCCTCAGATATGGGATTACTTTAATGGTGGCATTGCTTGTTTACCAGACACAGTAAATCAACAACAGCTAAAGAGTTGGTTTAAGGGCATGTGACCGTGGGGACACCAGGACAACTCAGCAGCGTAAAGGAGCAACTTACTTATCATACTGGGGAAAACAGCAGGAGTGCCATTTGTAACACAGTTTAATTGCATCTTATCACTGGAGGCATTAGATTAACAATAACACTGGTTAGACATGTCCCTAAGGTAACAGTGTGATCGCTTCATTTTACATGCGCCCTTACAACAAAAGGTTGGTTTACCCGCAAAAAAAACAGCAAAAGGTTGGTATAAGGACATGCGACAGTGGACGCATCAGCACAATGTACCTACAAGGAGGCATAAAGTGGTGATGCCGAGCTTGTTAACGCTATGTGAGGGCAGCAAACCTAATCCTGGAGAGCTTTTCTATACTACTCTATAGTGTACCAGTTTTGAAATGGATCCAGAGCATCAATCATAACCGTTGGTCTCCAAAATCCAAGGGCTAAGATCAGCCGGATTCGCCATGAATAGTAGACTGATGTTGCCTCTACTCTGTTCTAGAACATTCACGTGGCCCTTCCAGGAAAAAAGGCCCATATGTGATGCCTCATGGGCCATGTTACCGTTTGAGTGGATGACGACTTGAGCCCAGATAAGATGGTTTAGGAGGAGAATGGGGAGAAAAAAAAAGATAGAGTAACATACAGTTTTTTTAATGAACCTACAGTATTTTAGATGTGAATGTACAGTTTTTTGTGTGAATATAAAAAACTATTGTGGGTGGAATTCCATTTATCAAAATCACTCTGGTATACTTTTTTTGAGTCATGCTTCAAAATCACTCCATTCTTTTAAGACGTGCATTGCACGTGCATACATACTAGTACTATGTGAGGGCAGCAAATCTAATCCTGGAGACCTTTTACTATGTGAGGGCATCAAATCTAATCCTGAGACCTTTTACTATGTGAGGGCAGCAAATCTAATCCCGAGACCTTTTACTATGTGAGGGTAGAAAATCTAATCCTGAGACCTTTTACTATGTGAGGGCAGCAAATCTAATCCTGGAGACCTTTTACTATGTGATGGCAGCAAATCTAATCCTGGACATACTCTGTTGACTTGTCCACCAGCCGTCACTTTCTATCCTTTTTTCAACCAATAATAGATATATTCCTTATCCAGTTTGTACTGCGTTTTCCCATTATTTTCCTTTTCAACCAAGAGACCGGTTGGGTATCCGGTCTCTACTACTTTCACCATATTATTTCCTCTTTGAATCAAGTCCTAGGTTCATGCTACAACTTTCCCCCCTTTCTTCCTTGTTTGAACAAAGCCCTAGATTCGAATGCATGAAGTAGCTTTACCTCTAATAATACTAGGTGGCTTTGGAAGAGCTGATGGGATTAGAAAAAGATGCACATGCAGACACATGGGGAGCTGGGGTAGTAGAGCAAGGACGCTTTCGAATAACTTATACCTGAGGGTCGCCAGGATGTCGGCGGCGGTAGGTCGGATCTGCAGACAATACGGCAGGGAGGAAGAAGGGTCGGAGGACCTCCCGAGCCGGCGCTACGTCGGAGAGAACGGCACGGGCAGAGGATCGGGCCCCTCCGGCAGCTGTGGGTTTCCTCCCTCGGCGGCGATGACCGCGTGAACGATGCACCTTTTAGTCCTCTACACACACCGGCCGAAGGGATCCGGCCGGATCTGTGACCAGCGGCGAGCAGAGAGAAAATGTAGCTACTGTTGTCTTGTTTATATCTGGAGAGGATGAGAGAATGAAGAGAGCAACCCTAGTAAAGCAAGCGCTCAGGCCCCTGCGTCCATATATAGTGGAGTGATTATCTTTTTTCTCTCCACAACAAGCGTTTCAATTTGTGTACGTGGCATTAAAGAAAAGAAACTCTCTATTTAAGGTGACTACTCTACGACTCCTACTTACTACTATAGTACTACCTCCGTCCTGGTTTATAGGTCCCTTTTATAGTTTGTGCCAAATTTTGACTAAAGATTTAACTAACAAAATGTTAATGCATGTCAAGAAAAATTATCTCATTGGATTCGTATTTGAACATGGTTTTGAAAAATATAATGTTTGGTGATATGCGTGAACATTTTCTTAATTTAATCTATGGTCAAAATTTGGCATGAAATACAATGGGGACCAATAAACCCGGACAGAGGTAGTATTGTTCACTTGTGCTCCCCGCCCCTCCATTCATTGAACAACCCCACGGGTGAATAAACATACAGTAAGTACTGTATTTATATAGAACGAACAAGCTCGAACTATTTTCGTGTAGTTAAAAGTTGAGGGCGGGGATTTTCCCGGGCAGTACGCGCGGCAGTTTTCGGGTAGGCGGTTTGACAGAGAGGCGAGGAGGGTGAGCGAGTGGGGCTGTGTGATTTCACGGCGCGTTACTGCTGGAAAGACTTGTGATATGACCACTCACTATAGTCATGAATTACTGGCACTCCGACCGGGGTGATGCCCCCCTTCCGTTCCGTGCTCTAATCTGGTGCATGACACGTCGACCCGGATGCTGGCTCTCCCACATGTCGGAGTAGTAAGAAGGAGCAAAGAATGATGCGGTATATACTAGTACTATACTACTCCCTCCGTTCCTAAATATAAGTCTTTGGAGAGATTTCACTATGGACCACATACGGAGAAAAATGAGTGAATCTACACATAAAATGCATCTATATACATCTGTATGTGATCCACAGTGAAATATCTACGAAGACTTATATTTAGGAACGGAGGGGGTACTACTCATGTTGGAGGAGTGCGAACCACGGCAGCCCATTGAACCAGCCGTGCGAACCACGGTAGCCCAGTGAACCAGCAGTAGAAAACAATGTGGTGATATGGCCATAAAAGACAATGTGCTATGGTCCACACTATAGCATGTATAGTAACACTCCTCTTTGTTTGGATCCCTGAGTTAGAGCTAGTTTGGGTTGAAATAGCCTCAAATTATCGAAACAAGAGGGGTTAGTTTGAGCTAGTTTGCTCTAACCCAGCTAAAAAAACTATCCCGGTGGAGAGGTTCTAATTGGGTTAGTTATCCTCGGGCCCACTAAAAGAGAACTAAAAAAATCTCACCTGCCCGCACCAGATCGCTCCCCGAAAAAAAATCTCACCTGCCCGCACCAGATCGCTCCCCCCCCTCTCGCACGACTCCTCTCTGTTCCCCATAGGGCCGCCCGCCCAAGCGCCGCTCGCCCTCTCTATCCTCCGACCGCCCTCTCCTCCGGCCGCCCTCTCCTTCCGGCCTCCGCCGCCCTACTCCGGCCGCCCTCTCCCTCCGACCTTCGAAGGTCGCCCCGCTCCCCCTTCACCAGTCGTTTTTCTTCCTCTGTCATGCGTGGCGGCGACGCATCTACCAGGGAGGTCGTGAGAGGGGTGAGTTTGTTCGTTCCTTCTCTGTCTCACGGCCATATCATTGATCTTTCTTGCTCTAGTGCTAGTTCTGATTTGGAAAAGTAGATCCTGATCAAACTTGCTATAGATTTGTGGTGCACGCATGGAATTGTTTGATGCTGCTTGAGGAGGTAATAAATCTTTCTAGAGGCCCAAAGATTCAGGTCACCTTTCTAGGTATTTCAATTTCAGGCTTGCATTATTTGTAGAGGCCCAAAGATTCAGTTCACCTTTCTTGGTATTTCAATTTCAGGCTTGCATTGTTTCTAGAGGCCCAAAGATTCAGTTCACCTTTCTAGGTATTTGAGTTTCAGGCTTGCATTATTTCTAGAGGCCCAAAGATTCAGTTCACCTTTCTAGGTATTTCAGTTTCAGGCTTGCATTATTTCTAGAGGCCCAAAGATTCACTTCACCTTTCTAGGTATTTAAGTTTCAGGCTTGCATTATTTCTAGAGGCCCAAAGATTCAGTTCACCTTTCTAGGTATTTCAGTTTCAGGCTTGCATTATTTCTAGAGGCCCAAAGATTCAGTTCACCTTTCTAGGTATTTTAGTTACAGGCTTGCATTATTTCTAGAGACCCAAAGATTAAGTTCCCAGTCGACGGCAAGCGGCCCTGCTACCCATGCCGGTGTCGACCTCAACTCGCAAGGGCCGGCGTCGGAGGGGTTCCCGGGGCTTGGGCTCTATAGAGCCTTCCTCCAGAGCGACGATGGCAAGCTCCTCCCTCGGTGCGTGAGGGGCTCCGGGCTCCCTCCCTATCATGAACGACTTCCGTGATGAGTTAGCTCATTCTTTGTTTCATGAAGTGTTTTTTTATTTTGTGAAACTTGATTGACGACTTGTATGTTTAAGTGGGATATCTCATTTGTATGGACAAAGTAAAAATTATCATGTTTTGCATGCTTGATTTGTATAGATGGTTCGTTTATGTCAATTGTGAGCGGGAGGAGGCCACAGAAGAGCCGGCCACACCAAGAGGGTGCTTGGATCGAAGGGACTTATTTTAGTTTGACTAAAAATAGGGTCCAAAATAGTCAAATGATTGAGATAGAGCATTTATTGTCAGTCTAACTCTGCCATCCATACACCTCTTTGGTTTAGAGTTAGTTCAGGGTTAGAATCTAACTCTAACCTCTAACTGAGTTAGAGTTCTCCTCGTCTCGGTTCATCGCCATCATACTTTCCCCATTCCTGTGTTTTCAGTATCCTGCGAATTAAAGAGGCCCTTTTTTGGGAAAAATCAAAGAGGCCCTTAGACTGGTTTAGGTCCGGTCATTTTTTATAAACGTGTTATGTCCAAAATTTAATGAACGTGCTCCGGTTTCCACGAAAATAATCTGGTTTCATGTAGCAATTCATTGATTTATTTATTCTTCTGCGGGGGGTTTGCATGTAATTCGTGAGGTCTGAAATGTAAAGTACCCTGGCATATGCTCCGAGTCATGCATGCACTATGACCCAGATGCTCTATGTCCCACATGTCGGCGAATGGGAGCACGTGGAAATAGCCTAGGAGTGCATATATGAGGATAAATGCGTGAAAAAATATGTATTGTGAAGCGTAGCTGCGGTTCGAAAAGGAGACCTAAAGTGATGACAGCTATAGGTCACACGCACCCAACTAGTGGTACTAGACATACGACTAATTTTTCCCTCAAAAAAAGAGGCACGAGTGCTCAGTACTCCTATTCTATAAACACAAGTCCCATCTGACAACAGCGTCCGTGCTACAGCTAGCTCTCCTCCCTCGTTTCTCTCTTCTAACTCTAAACTCGGCCGACGCCTAGTGGGTGGGTGGGTTTGCTCAACTGCGGCCCCACCTCACAGTGAAAACGTTACGACTGGAATAAAAAATGCCATATACTCCCTCCGTTCATAAATATAAGCCTTTTTAGATACTACTAGTTCAAATGGAATACAACATACAGATGTATGAAGACATAGTTTAGAGTGTAGATTCACTCATTTTGCTCCGTATGTAGTAGTCACTTGCTGGAATCTTTAGAAAGACTTATATTTGGGAACGGAGGGAGTACTATACTAATAAAACATTAAGGCCATGAGGCGATGCAGTGCTGGTTACAGGAGGAAAGAAGAAGAGATGCATCCATCGACGACGTCCACCTCCTTGACTCAAGGCGCCGGCCCACCGAACGGCGCCTAAGTAGCAGTGGCTTTCATGGCCAGGTCGACGTGCTTCTGAACAATGGCGTCCAAAGATTCTAGCCGCTGGAAGAAGGCCAATGTCTTTTTGTCCTCGCTTGCCTTGTAGTGGCCTATGTAGATGATTTCGTCGTAGACGTGGATGTGCAGGTCGACGGTTTCTTGCATGGCGAGGCATTGCGCGGCGAGCACGGCCTTGAGGTGCACATTCTTCGTCGCGACCTCTGGCACCTGCAGGGCCACCAGGGCTTGAAAGAGTTCGTCACCATGTAGGCCGATGAGGGTGGCAGGCAATGAGGAGCCTGGGGCGCGGGCTGGAGCAGTACGGCAAGGTCATCCGCGCGCTTCTTGACGGCAGTGAACTTGCGGATGGAGTTGACCATCATGTCGTCCATGCGAGAGGTGAAGCCGGCGTCGGCGAGGGCTATGATGCCTACGGTCGCCAGCACCGTCTGGAAACGCTGCACGGTGCGGGGCCGCAGGCTGGCGCCTTGGATGATTTGGCACAGCCGACTGCCGCTTGTGTCCATCGCCCCCATAGGTGCTTGTGGCTTCTGGTCACTTGGTCTTGGATTGGAGTGAGCAGTGTTTCGCAGCGACTTGGGAGTAGATGGATTGGAGTGGTGGGGCGCCTTTATTATATGAGAGTCCAAACTCTGTTGCATTCACATCGTGCTGGCTCCAGTCTGCTTCTCCAATTAATTCCCTCTGCATGTAATTGAGGATGCATCATTGACCGTTCAACGTCTCGGGAACCGCTACCCTCTTCCTCCTTGGCATTCAAGCACCTATGGACCCGTCGACGACGAGGTGCCTATGGTGACTTCGTAAATTTCAAGATGATACTGCCGTGCATGTGTGCGTTCATAGGGGTGAGTGTATGCGCGTGTATATGAGCGCTTGGGTCTGTACTATGTCAAAAAAAACAACATAAATGCGTGTCAAAAAGAGACTAGTCAGTATACTCAATATTGTGCACCTCGGAGAGGAAAACAACAGAACTAGTACATATTTATTTACGGTGCAGATTCACTCATTTTGCTCCATATGTACTCCGTCTCGGTGTAGTCTAGTCACTTGTTGAAATCTCTAGAGGGCAAATACTCCTTTTTGGTTTACAGGGCTATACTAGCAAGTAGTTGTGCGTACTAGTACAATAGTGGGCTCCCACATAGAAATTTTGTCTCATGCAAGAGCCTGGCTATATGCGTGCTCCAATGTTCGCAACTGCAACGTTCGGTTTGCGCTTGGCTCTTCGCCTCTTCGAGAAGATGAACAATGATGGTACTACTATTGCTTCTACAGTGTCGAATCCACTGCTGCATGTCTATCCATCGCGAGCGGGACGGATAGCTTGTTGTAGAAGTACTACTACTAAGCAAAAGCCTGTCCTCGTTTAATTTAAAAAAAAAACTTCGGGACGCCCACATAGCATGGAGCCGACCCCAACGATTTTAAGCTTACAGGCACGGTACACGCTATCTAGACTACTCTACACATGAAACTGCCACACGAGCGTCCGGGCTGTGCTTGGCTCTTCGCCTCTTCGGGAAGTCGAACAATGATGGTGTACTATTGCACTGAAGGAGTTCTACAGTACGCTTATGGCCATCTGACACCGATTGAACTGCTGCATGTCCACCGCGTGCGGGAGGGAGAGTGTGTAGCAAAAGCTTCTCCTAGTCTTGCCAGCCACCACGCTCATGGGCGAGGGAGGGACGCTCCTGTCTTTGTGTGTATGACAGGTGGGCTCGATAGGTGTGTGGCCAACCTGTCATACAGCCAAAGGCGGGTGTAGTTAAGTCTGTGAGGGAGAGGATAATCAAACTTCTCGTTGATGTACGAGTTGACGCGACACATCAAAGCACTGCACTCGATATATTTCAATAATTTGCATTTACCGATGCATTAATTACAACGCATGCATGCATGCCGTGACTCTTCTTTTGATAGTACTTGCATGTGTTGATTTAATGCACCTTGAAGTAGTACTCCCTCCGTTCCTAAATTATAAGTCTTTGTAGGGATTCCATTATGCATTACATACGGATGTATATAGATGCATTTTAAGTGTGGATTCATTCATTTTGCTCCGTATGTAGTCCACCTAGTGAAATCTCTATAAAGACTTAATCCGGCCCAAGTCGAGAGATGGTTGTGCACGAGGAGGGCGAGATCATGCAGACCGAACAGGAACAGGACCCGACGATGGAGCTCTCTTATGTCTCGATGGACCTCACCGTGCTCCACTACCCCTTGTGCCTCCGCCCCTTGACGCCTCCAGTGTATGAGGTTCGAATACACCTCGTCCATTAGGCTGATTGAGCAAGGTGCAGGTTTCTTGATTGATGTGCTGTTGGATTGATTTCTGCAGTGCAAGGGAGGGCACCTGGCCTGCGCGGACTGCCGCGTCGAGCGCCCCGGGAACCAGCGGCAGTGCCAGAAGTGCGAGCGCGGCGGTGGCTTCGACGTGCGGAACACGGAGGTGGACTTCGTCCTTTCGTCGATGAGGGTGGAGTGCCCGCACGAAGGCTGTGGGCTCTACGTCACTTACCACAAGCTCGCCGATCACCAGAGCGTGTGTCCGCTCGCGCCCTGTAAATGCCCCGTGCCGGTCTGCGGCTACAAAGGCCCGCCGCCGGCGCTCTACCACCACATCAGCATTGCGCATCCCATGTTCGTGCACAGGATCCAGTACGGCAAGGTGCTCCAGCTACAAATGCCACTGTCGAAGCCATGGCTCTTGCTGTTCGCGGAGGAGGACCGCCGCGCGTTTTTCTTGGTCGGTGGAGTGCTCGACATCGGTGCGCCTATCGCCGTGTCGGTCGTCTACATCAGAGCGGGGGCGTCCCCACTACCGCACTACTTGGCCAAGCTGTGGGCGAACGGCCCGCCGGGGGAGCACAAAGGCACGACCGACGCTGTCAAGGTGGAAATGGAGGTGACAAGCAGCAAGGATCCCGGCAATGTCGACGTGCAGGAGCTGACCTTCTTGACAGTTCCGCCCAAGCTGCTGGTCAGGGCTAAGCTTGTGTCCCTCCACATTCAGATTGACAAGCTCACGTCCTAAATGTTTCGACAGTGCCTTCTGTTTATCTTAGTAATATGCTAATATAGGGATTACCTTGGTCTACTTTAGCTTAAGAAATGGTGGGTTTTGGTGGCGATGCAGCAATTACTTCGACATCAGATCAGTAATTTCCAACAGTCGAACGGATATTTTGTGTCTGTTGGATATAAAGTTCCTTTGGGTAAGAAGTACTACTTGTCATCAAAATGGATAAAAGGATATGTATGTAGATGTACTTTAGTTCTAGATACGTCCCTTTTTATCCATTTTGATGACAAGCACTCCCTCCGTTCCATAATACATGCCTTCCATTTGTCAAAATATAGATGTATCTAGACATGTTTTAGTATATAGGTACATCCATGATAGAGCCAATCGGATGGTTGAGAACACTACAATTCGTAGCTACATATGCGTGTGTGAATCCCAGATGCAGAGGCCGGGGGTCATCATCCTCCTTTTCGAGAAAAAACAGACGCGTGTGTGAGAGGACGAGTGCGTGCGTGCACCTCTTCTCTTCCTGTATAACGTACTACTAAACTCAGAGTACAACTTTTTGTGGGTGGCACGATGGTGCGTGCGAGAAGTCCCGAGAGATAGGTTTAATGCATCTGAAAAAAGGACTAGCCTAGAGCTCGCCACGCGGCTATTCCTATCGAACGCCCCATTAACCGTAAGATATGTATACGACGGTGCCAGTTATTGCACGTACACAGCAGTACTCCCTCCTTTCCGGTTTATGGTGAGTGGTGGAATATTTTTTGTAGTTTGCAAAAGCACCTAATTAATGCTCTTGTTTTTCTCAAAAAATTATGTTTATCAATGCATTAACTACAATGCATGCATGCATAAAGTACATGCATTGGTCAATTTTCTCTTAATACTTGCATGCAATGATTTAATGCACCTTGGAATCTGAACATGTGTTGGGGAACAACCAAATTGAGCCTTATAAAATGGAAAAACTAAAATTTTGAGATAAGCCCTATAAAACCGGAAAGGAGGGAGTAGAAAAGGAAGTACTCCATCCGGGAATAGTGCCGCACTTCGAAACTAGAACCGTCAATAAATTTTGAGCTTGCGTCTCATCACATTCCAAATTACTCCACGCTATATTGAATTGCAAACCTGTTCACACCGATCACAACCTAAACGGTTTCCCACTTAGGAGCGTATTAGTGCCACGCTAGTATATTGAATTCCAAACATGTTCACACCGATCACAACCTAAACGGTTTGCCACTTAGGAGCGTATTAGTACTCGATTATAAATACTAGTATGCCAAGATGACTGCACATTCCTCCTCAACTCCTCATCCACAAAAACAAACAAGTCATTCAGCATCCTTCCCTTGCATCTGCCATGGCCAGCGTGAGTTCTAGGTCGAGAGATTGCCACCAGGGAGAGGCAAGCATGGAAGCGGAAGCACGAGGGATGTCTCGCCTCGCTGCGAGAGCAGCCGACATGTCCCGCCGCACGGAAGTAGCAGCACAGAGGTCCCGCCGCGCTGTCGATGCAGCAGACTAGTCCGGCCGCGCCGCGGAAGCAATAGAGATGTCCCACCGCGCCATGAATGCAGCAGAGATGTCCCGCCGCGCCGCGGTGGCCTGGGAAAATTTCCCGCGGGCAGGCGACGACTGTTACAGGCGCATGCATGCGATCGTCCATAGCCAGATGGATCAGATCTCTGGCTTGGTGAGGTTGCAGAACGACGTGAAAGCCTCGTTTGAACAGGCTACCGGCATCATCCGGCAACTAAGGGAGGGCAATGAGAGGCTCCGGGCCGAGCGCGACCTGCTGAGGGAGAAGATCGTCCGAAGTGCAGACCAGCAGGAGGAGACCAGTGCCTTGTTGAAGAGGACCGACGTCATCGTCAAGAAACTTATGGACGAGAATGACATGCTCCGCAACGAGCACCAAAGGCTGGTGGAGGAATCCGTGGATGTTCTCAAGCAGCATCTTGAGGACACAAAAGAGCTCATCGCCGCTCGCCGCAGAGACTAGTTCCTGTGGCCTGCAGCAACGCATCAAGAAAGTAGAGATTAGCGAGCCAGATCCTTGTCTTCCTTCTTCTTTTGCCCTTGTGTATTTCGGGCGTAGCCGCATGTGGATTTTTAATTATCTTTCTAATTATGTAAGACAATTAATCGTCCTTATCTTTCTGTGGAAGATCAATGTTGCGAGGCTGGAATGAAGAAAACTCTTGCTGTGGCGACCCTGGCGTTGTTGTTCTTCTAGTTGCTGCTGGGCTTCCTTCAGTTTCCTGGTTTCTTTTGATGTAATAATCGGTTTAGGATGTGGATTGTGTCGTCGGTTGTGAAATGTTGGGTTCTAGCGTGGATGTTTGTCCTTTGTTGGCCTCTTGGGATGTTGCAATTTCAATCTGGTACTCCCTCCGTCTCGTAATGTAAGACGTTTTTTGACACTATACTAGTGTCAAAAAGCTTCTTATATTATGGGACGGAGGGAGTAGCTTTTAGTCCTTCGTGTTAGGCTGGAGTTGTGCTGAACTTCTTGTGAATTGTGGTGGTTTTCAGTAATGAAAATCGGAAGGGGCAAGCCCTTCTTTGATAAAAAAAATCGTCCTTATATATTCATCAGTCTTGCTACAAGTCGCAGTAGATGCTATATAGGTCCGTCGGATCTTACATCAAGATCCGTGCTTTCAGATTTTCTTTTTTCTCTCTTAAATCTCAGTCGAGTGAGACATAGCCACGCCATTAAACAGAGGCTCGGGCGCCATTAATGGAGACCTTGGGAGAGAGGTGGACGGCAGATGGAGGTCAAAGGGTTGTCCTCCCAATAAGCACGCGTAGGGGTCTGATCGCACGCCTCTCGTACTCAAATAGCTACCCTGCACGGCGCCTCCTAGCTAATAAAAAATGGGGACGCGTGGCGGCACGTAAATGGTACTAGTGAGTAGAACGCCCATGGTTTCAATAATACTTGTGTTTCCGATTGTAACGTGACAGCACTTGTTCCAAAATGACTTTGTTGATTGTTAATGTGTGCGCCTTCGCAAATCGGGACTGCAATTTTACCACAGCATGTTGGTGCCATCTCATGGCACCAAGCCAAGTTTCATTATTTTCATGCGTGTTTTGGATTTACAGGAATTAAAAAAGTAAGTTTCTCAATGTTTCCAACCCAGCCACGACGCCTAGAATTTTGAATTTCATTCCCATTTCTTGCATGGAACCTAGAAATTTACCCGTGGACACACATGTGATTTTTCAACCAACTTTGGTGCACTGGAACATGTGCTTGTATTTCAAATTTGAATTATGCACACAAAGGTGACACGTTCCCTCCCAGAACCACGAGCCTTCTTGAGAGAAGCTCCGATTTGCAAGAAGCTTATACCAAAATTTGTTCCTATTCGGCCAATTTTTTTTACCACGGCATGGTACTACCATGACATGACACCATGCCAAGTTTCATGATTTTAAAACCAAGTTTCTCAATGTTCTTGACCGAGCCACGATGCCCAGATGTTTGAATCTTATTCTCATTTTTTGCATGGGAGTAGAAATTCACCTGAGGACACAAATGTGATTTTCAACCAACTTTGGTGCACGGGGGCACGTGCTTGTAGTTCAAATTTGAATTATGCACATTAAATGACCAAAAACTCAATTAATGTGTAAATAAGGCCAAACGAAGCCGGAATAATTCCAAAATTTAATAGGGCACTCATGTAGTTCTATGTTGCCTTTGTAAATAAACTCAAGGGGGACAACATATATTGTTTCGCACTCAAAGGTGACACGTTCCCTCTCAGAACCACGAGCCTTCTTGAGAGAAGCTTCGGTTTGCAAGAAGCTTATACCAAAATCTGTTCCTATTCGGCCATTTTTTTTTACCACAACATGGTAGTACCATGACATGACATCCATGCAAAGTTTCATGATTTTCAGACGTGTTTTGGATTTACAAGAATTTTAAAACCAAGTTTCTCAATGTTCTCGGCCGAGCCACGATGCCCAGATGTTTTAATTTTATTCTCATTTCTTGCATGGGACCTAGATATTCATCCGGGGACACAAATGTGATTTTTCAACCAACTTTGGTGCACGAGAGCATGTGCTTGTAGTTCAAATTTGACTTATGCACATTAAATGACCAGAAACTCAATTAATGTATAAAAACAACAAACGAACTCGGAATAATTCCAAAATTTAATATGGCACTAATGTAGTTCTATGTTGCCTTTGTTAAGAAACTCAAGGGTGGCGGGGGGCAGCGTATATCGTTTCACACTCAAAGGTGGCACGTTCCCTCTTAGAACCACGAGCTTCCAAATCAGCCCAATTTTTTACCACAACATGTTAGTGCCATGACATGACACCATGCCAAGTTTCCTTATTTCTAGCCGAGTTTTGGATTTACATGAATTTAAAATCTAAGTTTCTCGATGTTCTCGGCAGAGTCATGACGCCTAGATGTTTGAATTTCATTCTCATTTCTTCCATGGGACCTAGAAATTCAACCAAGGACACAAATGTGATTTTTCAACCCACTTTGGTGCACCGGAGCATGTGCATGCAATTCATATTTAGATTCTGCACATTAAAAGTCCAGAAACTCAATTAATGTATAAAAAGGCCAAATGAACCCGAAATAATTCCAAAATTTAACAGGGCACTCATATAGTTCTATGTTGCCTCTGTAAATAAAATCAGGGGGGAGGCAGCGTATATCGTTTCGCACACAAAGGTGACACGTTCCCTCTTGGAACCACGAGGCTTGTTGAGAGAATCTCCGGTTTTGCAAGAGGCTTATACCAAAACTTGTCCCAACTCAGCCAAAAATTATACGTATGAAAACAGGGTTTAGATTATCCCAAACATCTCGCTACCTAGACCAATAATGTACTATGATTTGAATTCAACATAAAATGGATACAGATATTTGAATTGGAGGGCGTATGGTACATGTAGTTCATAGTGAAATATGATTACTGCTATATGCATGTCTTTTTGTTATCAAGATAATATTTAAATTATTGTATAACTTGACAACAATCGTATTCAAATAAGGAAAATTGATTCAAATTTAGTCCATATGGTAAACGACAATATATATGTTCAGATGGTGGAGTAAAATGTTCATATATGATGGAAGATCAAAATGTATGACTACATAATTTATAAACCGCAAGGTCACCTAATGATATATTCGAATTCAACATAACGTGGATTCAAAAATTGAAATTCGAGATCATGGCATCTGCAATCATATAAAAAGGGACATTACTCTTTCTTTGGTGGGAATTGATTTGTTTTTTGTTGTTGTTGAGGGAAGTGCGAATCGATTTGGTACTGTGCAGGGTAATCATGTTCTCCCGATTTTTTTTACATTTTTCTTGTTTTTTCAGTGGCATCTATAGCAATATAGTAAAAGGGGACATGACTCTCTTGTGTCTTGTATGATTTTTTTTACACGTTAAGTTTGTTCTGCCGAACAAGGAATCCGCACCTTGTTATCCCGAAATTTTCAAGCTCGAGTATCTTTTGTCTCACCTGCTTTGAAACTCCCACTTCTTCAACCCGCGCTGCGCCTTGTTATCCCGAAATCTGGACGCGCGCGAGAACTCCCTCCTCATCCGAAATCGCTCCCGTAGCCCAGACACGCGAAATCCCCCTTCTACCCCTCAGCCGGAAATGAAGCTCCACGTCACGGTGTCAAAACCGGTGGGGGTATGCTGGTAACTTACCCTACATTTCGGACAAGCGCGTCCCTAATCTTGGATCCCCCTCCCCCTTCGCCCCCCTCCCCCCCCCCATTCGTACACCGAGGCTGCCAAAACCCGCGAAACCCCAGGCTCCTTCGTCGGCCTCCCGACCGCCGCCCAGCCGGAGACTCATCCCCGACTACGTCGTCCACCGCAACAGCTCGCCGTCCCTCATCCACCGCACCGGATGAGGATCCGTTGTCGATATCGTCGTCCCGCCGGATCAGCCACCCCGTCCTCCACCTCCAAGGAGCTGCCCCGATGTTCGCCTCATCTATCGTGCCACCTCAATCCCCACAGCACCGTCTTGACCTGCCCCACTGGGACCGCAGCACCCTCACCAATTCCTCCGATGAAGTCGAGGCCAACTCGGCGCCACCAAGGAGGTTCTGCACTCACCGCTGCATTTTATCTTTTATTCGATCTCACGGGGCTGCCGGTGCTCGATACCGAGCAGACATGGCGTCTCCATCAACGGTGCCGTCATCCACGGCGTTTCTCCCCCATGTCGTTGCTTCCTCGGCGGCGAATTCCACAACAGCACTAGCTGCAGCTGCTCCGGCTCTCGCTCGCGCTGCGGCTCTGTTCTTGTTGTCGGTCGCGCTGCTGCACTACTCCTGCTTTCGTTTGTGCTGCCGCTCTGCTCTTGCTCTCGCTTGCGCTGCTGCTGCTGCTGCACGACCTCCGATAGCTACAGGAGTTGCTGCTTTAGCACTCGCTCACGGTGCTACTACACGACTTGCTCTCTGCTAGTGCGTTCCCTGCTCGAGCGTCTGCTGATTTAGATCACTGCTTCTCTGCTATTAGTGCTCGAACGCCCTAAACATCTATTGCAATGCTCTGTTACTAGTTCAATCAGTTTCGACAGTAAAATTCAGTTTCGACTGCGAAGATCATTTTCTTCAGTTAAGTTCAGAGTGAACAGTACTTACAGCATCTGTCGGAGCGGCCGTGGCGCGGCTTTTGCGTTTTACATCTAGCACTTTTTGGTGATGTATTTTACATCATCTATTGCAGATGATATTAGGGTCCCACTTCAGATTAAAGTTGTCTGTCTTGTCATGCTTCAGCCTCGTCTCCGTACACCTTAGCGGAGCTGCTCCAACGACGGAACCGTCCATCACAGCGGAGCAATACCCTCGGCGTCGTTTCCAGAGGCCTCAGATCTTCTTCCCCGCCTCCGATAGTCACACCAGCATCATCACCATCCTCCACGTCCAACCCAATGATGCTGAGGTCCACAAGGCTATGCCAAAGAGGTTGTACACTCGTCGCATCACTTTGTTTCTCCATTCCTCTGTTCTTCCAATTCATGTGAGCCAAACACCCAGGTTGATTGAAATCCTATGTTTCCAAATGCTCTGTTTTGCACATGCATTCCTATCCTATTCCTGTGTTTTTCATGTCCCTGCGTTTATAGAATCCTCCAATTCTAAGGAGCCCTTACAAATTTACTTCATTTTCAGATTGGCGTCAAAGAAAACTCTGTGTGTTATGTCCTGCTCCTGTCATGCCGTCATCCACCCCACCTGAGGTGCACCATCGACAGAAGCGTTCACTGCAGCAGAGATCCCCCTGCAGACTTTCTTTCGCCACCTCAGATCATCTTCCCCGTTGCCGGCAGCCATGCCAACTGCATTACCATCATCGACTGAGCAGATGAACCTGAGGACTAGACAGTTCTAGAAGAGAGGTCGCAGTCTTTCGTGTTTGCTTACATTATACATCGGTTATTATTACCTGCTACTTTATCATTCAATCTTGAGTTTTGAATTGCCCATGGGTCTCATATCGAGCCAGCAACGAATAGTATCTATCTACTATCTGGTTCATCTGGGGTCTTCTATGTGGCAACAAACAATAGATGATCCATTGTCTATCTTTTTAAACTGAAGCTATAATCTACCTGCTATCATTAGTTTGGATCCATCCACTCATTTGCTACCATCAGTCTTGATTTTTGCATGCACCCCTTAGGCCTTACAGAATCTAACTATTTTTTTATTATTATGCATGTCAGATATTGTACACAATCGTACTGAACATGTAGAGAAAAAGAGAAGACTGTTGCGTGCGAATATAATGTCATGTAGATGCTGCTCCATGGTGGACGAAGTGCCCTCCCCCTCTCTTGCATTTCTAGATTGTATTCCAGAGGAAGATAACTGTTCAGATGGAGATTCAGAAGGAGCCGACCATGCCTGTTTACAACCTGAGGTGTTTGCTCTAACCTGGCATGCTGATGTTGGTCATATCATGCATATGGCGCCTTGCATTGCTTACATTACACATCTTATATGTCATCAGCTTAGTTTAGATTTGCTTTGTGTGAATGCCACCTATTTGGTTTCTATATCATACTCCCACCATTCCTAAATATTTGCCTTTTTAGAGATTTCAACAAGTGACTACAAACGGAACAAAATGAGTGAATCTACACTCTAAAATATGTCTATATACATTCGTATGTGGTAGTCCATTTGAAATCTCTAAAAAGACAAATATTTAGGAACGGAGGGGAGTATATGGGAATTATGCAATGCCATCTTCTTTAGCCAGGCATCATATACGTGAATCATGCAATGCCATCCTGTTTAGCCAGTCATCGTATATGTGAATTGTATCATGCCATATTTTTTTCCATAATGTATTCCATTTGTCAACGATGTTTATACATTCATCTACTCTTCCTGTGCATCAGCAATTTGAGTCGGTCATGGGAAAATCTGGAGTGAAAACAAGGTCTTCTGAGCAGTCAGTGCTACCTGTCGATGCAGATTTCTTGCTGGTTACAGATAGCTCCTCAAGGAGGATTCAGAGAGAGATGACCAGTCGTATTCCCCCCCCCCCCCCGAGGTGCATGCTCTAACTTGGCTGGGTTATATTGCTCATATCATGCATATGGTGTCTTGCATTGCCATGCCATCTGCTTAGATTAGACATGCTTTGTGTGAATGCCTCCTGTTTGCTTTCTATATCAGATATGTGAATTATGCAATGCCATGTTTTTCAGCCAGTTATCATATATGTGAATTATGCACCGCCATGGAGCCAGGCATCATATATGTGAATTATCTCATGCCATCTTTTTTTTCATTACATATTCCATTTGTCGACAATCTGTGTATATTGAACTACTCTTCATGTGTATCAGCCATTTGAGCCGGTTATGGAAAAATCTGGAGTGAAAACAAGGTCTTCAGAGCAGGCAATAGTACATGTTGAAGCATATATCTCGATGGTTACAAGGAGCTCCTCAGAGGAGGATTCAGAGACAGATGACCAGTCCTATATCCCACCTGAGGTGTATGCTCTAAGTTGCAATGTTTATATTTCTCATATGATGCATATGGTGTCTTGCATTGCTTAGTTTAGACATCATATGCACAATATTGAATTCTATCTGCTTAGTTGAGAGATCATACATGCGAGTGCCAGCTGCTTAGTATATGAATCAATTATGTCAATTATATCATGCCATCCTGTATACTTAGACAACATGTATGTGAATTATTTCATCCCAACCTATTTTAGAAAGACATCATATAGTTTTGTCATGTCATCTTGTTTAGGTACTCATCATATGTTGAATTATGCCATTATATCCTGTTAAGTTATCCATCATATATCTGAAACTGTGTCATGTTATCCTGTTTAGTTAGGCATCATATATGTGAAATTGTGTCATGATGTCCTGTTTGGTTAGACAACATATATGTGAATTACCACATCTGTCTATCATACAATGTCTGTACGTTCAATTTCTTTTCTTGTTTATCAGCCATTTGAATTGGAGGGGGTGATGGCAGTATCTAAGGGAGCAAAAACCCGTTCTTCACAAAAGACAGTGCTACCTGTCGATGCAGATAGAACCATGGTTGTACTGGCCCACAAACTAGCCCCACCACACATAATCGAGACTCTTCCAGATTGCACACTTACACCGTTGGGCAGAGAACCAGCTACAACCCATCTAACCGCAACCCCAGCGGATAGTAACCCACTTATAGTTGACAAAGCACCATTTCCACCACAGAGTACCCCCACACGAGCAGTTTGTAAAGCTACTGCAGTGCCCAAAGCACGAAGACCACCACAGCTAACCCAAACTCCACATTTAAAGCAGAAGAGCAACTGTTCTCAGGTCAGATTCCGTAGCTATGGTCCATACTCCTTTGATGTTGCATCACTGTATTTACTCATACCAACTACTTTCGAATTTGAAGGATCCAATTGAAACTCCAATGGCGTAATAGGTATGTTTTAAACCTATTTCTTTAACTGGATTGTTGTTCTAACTTCTTGCTCTATGTTGATTTCAGTTTAAGTTGTATAAACAGTTATGTTCTCATGTGATGCACATTACAAGTGCTGCCAATGTTGTGTAGTTTCACACACTTATATTCTATCTATGCTGCTGTGTCTTAAAAATATATGAGTTGAACTGTGTCTCTATCTTGATTAGGGAACATAAACTAGAATGATATGGACAATACAGTGACCATAGTACATAGATATGTGTTTGTTTCATGCTGTTATCCTGTCCACCTTACTACTGAACCGGTTTACCAAAATGAGTTTGGTATACTACAAGCTAAACCTGTGATGTGTCTACTTGTTTCTCTTGTAGTATGCAAACAGAATATTGGAGAAGAGCACCCCACTATGCAATGGTAGAGAAAGTATGCAGATAAGGTTCAAGATAGTGAGACAACCCTGTTGGTCTCCAAGAAAGGTGATAAAAACGATCTTGTAGACAGTGAGAAAACCCCACAGTCCTGCGTTGATGTTGTGTTCGAGTTACTGGCCAGTACCGCTGGCACAAGCTCTTCAAACTCGCTACCTGAATCACTTCGGCTTCTTCAGTCTCAGCTACAAGCTGAAAGGCATCAGTCAGCTGTGCTGCGGCAAGAAGCCGAAGGACTGAGGAAGTCCCTGCAGAATTCAGATGCGTACTTTATTGCGCAACAGCAAGCGCTGGAGGATTTAAGCGCCAAACAAGAGAAAGTTAATAAGCTTGCTAAGCATCTTGCCAGCATTATGGGTACCCAGGATATTGTTTCTTGAACTCTTCTGAAGTGATTTCAGTTCTAGACTTGTTTTACTGCGGCGTTTATATGTTGCTGTGTTCCCTATATTTGCACTGGTGGTGAACTTTGATGCCCAGTGGATGTAATATGTGTAATAGCCGTGATAGCCTAGCATAAGTTGCTTGCTTATTTATTTCCTTGTTGTTTTGTTTATTTGTTTGCTTGTAGTCAGTGCAGTTCTTTTTCCGCAGTTTGCTAGTGGCTGCAATAACCTATTTTTTAAAACTAGGCCACAATAACCATGGGCTAATATTTACTATAGTGACACAGGGCCTCCTACGGGCCGTAGAAACATTGGGCCTTCTACGGATCGTAGAAATAATGGGCCTTCTACGGGCCGTATCATCAATGGGCCTTATACGGGCCGTATGATCGATTGGCCAAACATGGGCCAATAACAGGCCGCATTATGGCCGTAAACGGGCTAGAGTTGGAATCGTCTGTTCATGGGCCGACCATAACGAACCATCGTTAATAGGTTGTATTTGATGACGCTATGAAAACGGCCCAATGTATTAACGGACCAAAAACGGGCTGACTGTAACCACAGGCTGAATTTGGCCCACAAGCAGAAAATGGCAGTAACGGGCCGTAAGTAAATGAATGCTCGAAATGAGCCCAAGAATGAATGGGCTCTGAGAAGGCCGAAAGATAACATGGGCTAGAAACGGCCCAACTGAATAACAGGCCCTTAATGGGTATAAAGTGATACACTGTTCATTACGGGCCAGTTTCTGAAGGAAATATGCCCTAGAGGCAATAATAAAGTTATTATTTATTTCCTCATATCATGATACATGTTTATTATTCATGCTAGAATTGTATTAATCGGAAACATGATACATGTGTGAATACATAGACAAACATAGTGTCACTAGTATGCCTCTACTTGACTAGCTCGTTAATCAAAGATGGTTAAGTTTCCTAACCATAGACATGATTTGTCACTTGATTAACGGGATCACATCATTAGGAGAATGATGTGATTGACCTGACCCATTCCGTTAGCTTAGCACTTGATCATTTAGTATGTTGCTATTGCTTTCTTCATGACTTATATAAAGATCCTTCAACTATGAGATTATGCAACTCCCGTTTACCGGAGGAACACTTTGTGTGCTACCAAACGTCACAACATAACTGGGTGATTATAAAGGTGCTCTACAGGTGTCTCCAAAGGTACATGTTGAGTTGGCATAATTCGAGATTAGGTTTTGTCACTCCGATTGTCAGAGAGGTATGTCTGGGCCCTCTGGGTAATACTCATCACCTAAGCCTTGCAAGCATTGTAACTAATGAGTTAGTTATGAGATGATGTATTACGGAACGAGTAAAGAGACTTGCCGGTAACGAGATTGAACTAGGTATTGGATACCGACGATCGAATCTCGGGCAAGTAACATACCGATGATAAAGGAACAACGTATGTTGTTATGCGGTTTGACCGATAAAGATCTTCTTAGAATATGTGGGAACCAATATGAACATCCAGGTTCCGCTATTGGTTATTGACTGTTGGGTACACCTTCTATCACAGATCCGAAGGCAAGACATTCATTGCTAAGAATGGATCCTTTCTAGAGAAGGAGTTTCTCTCGAAAGAAGTGAGTGGGAGGAAAGTAGAACTTGATGAGGTAACTGTACCTGCTCCCTTATTGGAAAGTAGTTCATCACAGAAATCAGTTCCTGTGATAAATACACGAATTAGTGAGGAAGCTAATGATATTGATCATGAAACTTCAGATCAAGTGTCTACTGAACCTCGTAGGTCTTCCAGAGTAAGATCCTCACCAGAGTGGTACGGTAATCCTGTTCTGGAAGTCATGTTACTTGACCATGATGAACCTACGAACTATGAGGAAGCGATGATGAGCCCAGATTCCGCAAAATGGCTAGAGGCCATGAAATCTGAGATGGGATCCATGTATGAGAACAAAGTATGGACTTTGGTTGACTTGGCCGATGATCGGCAAGCCATTGAGAATAAATGGATCTTTAAGAAGAAGACTAACGCTGACGGTAATGTAACTGTCTATAAAGCTCGACTTGTTGCGAAAGGTTTTCGACAAGTTCAAGGGGTTGACTACGATGAGACTTTCTCACCCGTAGCGATGCTTAAGTCTGTCCGAATCATGTTGGCGATTGCCGCATTTTATGATTATGAAATTTGGCAGATGGATGTCAAAACTGCATTCCTGAATGGATTTCTGGAAGAAGAGTTGTATATGATGCAACCAGAAGGTTTTGTCAATCCTAACGGAGCTAACAAAGTGTGCAAGCTACAGCGATCAATCTATGGTCTGGTGCAAGCCTCTCGGAGTTGGAATAAACGTTTTGATAGTGTGATCAAAGCATATGGTTTTATAAAGACTTTTGGAGAAGCCTGTATTTACAAGAAAGTGAGTGGGAGCTCTGTAGCATTTCTAATATTATATGTGGATGACATATTGTTGATTGGAAATGATATAGAATTTCTGGATAGCATAAAAGGATACTTGAATAAAAGTTTTTCAATGAAAGACCTCGGTGAAGCTGCTTACATATTGGGCATTAAGATCTATAGAGACAGATCAAGACGCTTGATTGGACTTTCACAAAGCACATACCTTGATAAAGTATTGAAAAGGTTCAATATGGATCAGGCGAAGAAAGGGTTCTTGCCTGTATTACAAGGTATAAAGTTGAGTCAGACTCAATGCCCGACCACTGCAGAAGATAGAGAGAAAATGAAAGGAGTTCCCTATGCTTCAGCCATAGGCTCTATCATGTATGCAATGCTGTGTACCAGACCTAATGTGTGCCTTGATATTAGTTTAGCAGGGAGGTACCAACGTAATCCAGGAGTGGGTCACTGGACAGCGGTCAAGAACATCCTGAAATACCTGAACAGGACTAAGGATATGTTTCTCGTATATGGAGGTGACAAAGAGCTAGTCGTAAATGGTTACGTCGATGCAAGCTTTAACACTGATCCGGACGATTCTAAATCGCAAACCGGATACGTATTTTTATTAAACGGTGGAGTTGTAAGTTGGTGCAATTCTAAACAAAGCGTCGTGGCGGGATCTACATGTGAAGCGGAGTACATAGCTGCTTCGGAAGCAGCAAATGAAGGAGTCTGGATGAAGGAGTTCATTTCCGATCTAGGTGTTGTACCTAGTGCATCGGGACCAATGAAGATCTTCTGTGACAATATTGGTGCAATTGCCTTGGCAAAGGAATCCAGATTTCACAAGAGGACCAAGCACATCAAGAGACGCTTCAATTCCATTCGGGACCAAGTCCAAGTGGGAGACATAGAGATTTGCAAGATACATACGGATCTGAATATTGCAGACCCATTGACTAAGCCTCTCTCACGAGCAAAACATGATCAGCACCAACACTCCATGGGTGTTAGAATCATTACTATGTAATCTAGATTATTGACTCTAGTGCAAGTGGGAGACTGAAGGAAATATGCCCTAGAGGCAATAATAAAGTTATTATTTATTTCCTCATATCATGATAAATGTTTATTATTCATGCTAGAATTGTATTAACCGGAAACATGATACATGTGTGAATACATAGACAAACATAGTGTCACTAGTATGCCTCTACTTGACTAGCTCGTTAATCAAAGATGGTTAAGTTTCCTAACCATAGACATGAGTTGTCACTTGATTAACGGGATCACATCATTAGGAGAATGATGTGATTGACTTGACCCATTCCGTTAGCTTAGCACTTGATCGTTTAGTATGTTGCTATTGCTTTCTTCATGACTTATACAAAGTTCCTTCAACTATGAGATTATGCAACTCCCGTTTACCAGAGGAACACTTTGTGTGCTACCAAACGTCACAACGTAACTGGGTGATTATAAAGGTGCTCTACAGGTGTCTCCAAAGGTACATGTTGAGTTGGCATAATTCGAGATTAGGTTTTGTCACTCCGATTGTCGGAGAGGTATCTCTGGGCCCTCTCGGTAATACTCATCACCTAAGCCTTGCAAGCATTGTAACTAATGAGTTAGTTATGAGATGATGTATTACGGAACGAGTAAAGATACTTGCCGGTAACGAGATTGAACTAGGTATTGGATACCGACGATCGAATCTCGGGCAAGTAACATACCGATGACAAAGGGAACAACGTATGTTGTTATGCGGTTTGACCGATAAAGATCTTCGTAGAATATGTGGGAACCAATATGAACATCCAGGTTCCACTATTGGTTATTGACCGAGAATAGTTCTAGGTCATGTCTACATAGTTCTCGAACCCGTAGGGTCCGCACGCTTAACGTTACGATGACAGTTCTATTATGAGTTTATAAGTTTTGATGTACTGAAGGTTGTTCGGAGTCCCGGATGTGATCACGAACATGACGAGGGGTCTCGAAATGGTCGAGACATAAAGATTGATATATTGGATGACCATATTCGGACACCGGAAGTGTTCCGGGTGTTTTCGGAGAAAAACCGGAGTACCGGAGGGTTATCGGACCCCCCCCCCCCCGGGAATTAATGGGCCTTAATGGGCCCTATTGGAGAGAGAGAGGGGCCGGCCAGGGCAAGTGGCGCGCCCCTCCCCTTGAGTCCTAATAGGACAAGGAGGGGGGGCGGCGCCCCCCTTGCCTTCCCCTTCTCCCACTCCTTCCTTCCCTCTCCTTCTTGGAATAGGAAAGGAAGGGGGAAACCTACTTGGAGTAGGTTTCCCCCTCCTAGGGCGCGCCTCCCCTTAGGCCGGCCCCCTCCTCCTCTCCCCCTTTATATACGGGGGCGGGGGGCACCCCATAGACACACAAGTTGATCTACGGATCGTTCCTTAGCCGTGTGTGGTGCCCCCCTCCACCATAATCCACCTCGGTCATATCGTCGCGGAGTTTAGGCGAAGCCCTACGCCGGTAGAACATCATCATCATCACCATGCCGTCGTGCTGACGAAACTCATCCCCGACGCTTCACTGGATTGGAGCCCGAGGGACGTCATCGAGATGAACGTGTGCTGAACACGGAGGTGCCGTACGTTCGGTGCTTGGATCGGTTGATTCATGAAGATGTAGGACTACATCAACCGCGTTGTTATAAAGCTTCCGCTTATCGGTCTACGAGGGTACGTAGACAACACTCTCCCCTCTTGTTGCTATGCCATCACCATGTTCTTGCGTGTGCGTAGGAATTTTTTGAAATTACTACGTTCCCCTACAGTGGCATCCGAGCCTAGGTTTTATGGTTTGATGTTATATGCACGAGTAGAACACAAGTGAGTTGTGGGCGATACAAGTCATACTGCTTACCAGCATGTCATACTTTGGTTCAGCGGTATTGTTGGATGAAGCGGCCCGGACCGACATTACGCGTACGCTTACGCGAGACTGGTTTTACCGTCGTGCTTTGCACACAGGTGACTAGCGGGTGTCAGTTTCTCCAACTTTAGTTGAACCGAGTGTGGCTACGCCCGGTCCTTGCGAAGGTTAAAACAGCACCAACTTGACGAACTATCGTTGTGGTTTTTGATGCGTAGGTAAGAACGGTTCTTGCTCAGCCCGTAGCAGCCACGTAAAACTTGCAACAACAAAGTAGAGGACGTCTAACTTGTTTTTGCAGGGCATGTTGTGATGTGATATGGCCAAGACGTGATGCTATATTTTATTGTATGAGATGATCATGTTTTGTAACCGAAGTTATCGGCAATTGGCAGGAGCCATATGGTTGTCGCTTTATTGTATGAAATGCAAACGCCCTGTAATTGCTTTACTTTATCACTAAGCGGTAGCGGTAGTCGTAGAAGCAATAGATGGCGTAAACGACAACGATGCTACGATGGAGATCAAGGTGTCGCGCCGGTGACGATGGTGATCACAACGGTGCTTCGGAGATGGAGATCACAAGCACAAGATGATGATGGCCATATCATATCACTTATATTGATTGCATGTGATGTTTATCCTTTATGCATCTTATCTTGCTTTGATTGACGGTAGCATTTTAAGATGATCTCTCACTAAAATTATCAAGAAGTGTTCTCCCTGAGTATGCACTGTTGCCAAAGTTCGTCGTGCCCAGACACCACGTGATGATCGGGTGTGATAAGCTCTACGTCCATCTACAACGGGTGCAAGCCAGTTTTGCACACGCAGAATACTCAGGTTAAACTTGACGAGCCTAGCATATGCAGATATGGCCTCGGAACACGGAGACCGAAAGGTCGAGCGTGAATCATATAGTAGATATGATCAACATGAAGATGTTCACCATTGAAAACTACTCCATCTCACGTGATGATCGGTTATGGTTTAGTTGATTTGGATCACGTGATCACTTAGATGACTAGAGAGATGTCTGTCTAAGTGGGAGTTCTTGAGGAATATGATTAATTGAACTTAAATTTATCATGAACTTAGTACCTGATAGTATTTTGCTTGTCTATGTTTGTTTGTAGATAGATGGCTCGTGCTGTTGTTCCGTTGAATTTTAATGTGTTCCTTGAGAAAGCAAAGTTGAAAGATGATGGTAGCAATTACACGAACTGGGTCCGTAACCTGAGGATTATCCTCATTGCTGCACAGAAAAGTTATGTCCTGGAAGCACCGCTGGGTGCCAGGCCTGCTGCTGATGCAACTGACGACGTTAAGAACGTCTGGCAGAGCAAAGCTGATGACTACTCTATAGTTCAGTGTGCCATGCTTTACGGCTTAGAACCGGGTCTTCAACGACGTTTTGAACGTCATTGAGCATATGAGATGTTCCAGGAGTTGAAGTTAATATTTCAAGCAAATGCCCGGATTGAGAGATATGAAGTCTCCAATAAGTTCTACAGCTGCAAGATGGAGGAGAATAGTTCTGTCAGTGAGCATATACTCAAAATGTCTGGGTATAATAATCACTTGATTCAACTGGGAGTTAATCTTTCGGATGATAGCGTCATTGACAGAATTCTCCAATCACTGCCACCAAGATACAAGAGCTTTGTGATGAACTATAATATGCAAGGGATGAACAAGACTATTCCCGAGCTCTTCGCAATGCTAAAAGCTGCGGAGGTAGAAATCAAGAAGGAGCATCAAGTGTTGATGGTCAACAAGACCACTAGTTTCAAGAAAAAGGGCAAAGGGAAGAAGAAGGGGAACTTCAAAAAGAACAGCAAGCAAGTTGCTGCTCAAGAGAAGAAACCCAAGTCTGGACCTAAGCCTGAAACTGAGTGCTTCTACTGCAAGCAGATTGGTCACTGGAAGCGGAACTGCCCCAAGTATTTGGCGGATAAGAAGGATGGCAAAGTGAACAAAGGTATATGTGATATACATGTTATTGATGTGTACCTAACTAGAGCTCGTAGTAGCACCTGGGTATTTGATACTGGTTCTGTTGCTAATATTTGCAACTCGAAACAGGGACTACGGAATAAGCGAGCACTGGCCAAGGACGAGGTGACGATGCGCGTGGGAAACGGTTCCAAAGTCGATGTGATCGCGGTCGGCACGCTACCTCTACATCTACCTTCAGGATTAGTTTTAGACCTGAATAATTGTTATTTGGTGCCAGCGTTGAGCATGAACATTATATCTGGATCTAGTTTGATGCGAGACGGTTATTCATTTAAATCAGAGAATAATGGTTGTTCTATTTATATGAGTAATATCTTTTATGGTCATGCACCCTTGAAGAGTGGTCTATTTTTATTGAATCTCGATAGTAGTGATACACATATTCATAATGTTGAAGCCAAAAGATGCAGAGTTGATAATGATAGTGCAACTTATTCGTGGCACTGCCGTTTAGGTCATATCGGTGTAAAGCGCATGAAGAAACTCCATACTGATGGACTTTTGGAATCACTTGATTATGAATCACTTGGTACTTGTGAACCGTGCCTCATGGGCAAGATGACTAAAACACTGTTCTCCGGTACTATGGAGAGAGCAACAGATTTGTTGGAAATCAAACATACAGATGTATGTGGTCCGATGAATATTGAAGCTCGTGGCGGATATCGTTATTTTCTCACCTTCACAGATGATTTAAGCAAATATGGGTATATCTACTTAATGAAGCATAAGTCTCAAACATTTTAAAAGTTCAAAGAATTTCAGAGTGAAGTGGAAAATCATCGTAACAAGAAAATAAAGTTTCTGCGATCTGATCGTGGAGGAGAATATTTGAGTTACGAGTTTGGTTTACATTTGAAACAATGCGGAATAGTTTCGCAACTCACGCCACCTGGAACACCACAAATAAATGGTGTGTCCGAACGTCGTAACCGTAATTTACTAGATATGGTGCGATCTATGATGTCTCTTACTGATTTACCGCTATCATTTTGGGGTTATGCTTTAGAGACGGCCGCATTCACATTAAATAGGGCACCATCTAAATCCATTGAGACGATGCCTTATGAACTGTGGTTTGGCAAGAAACCAAAGTTGTCGTTTCTTAAAGTTTGGGGCTGCGACGCTTATGTGAAGAAACTTCAACCAGATAAGCTCGAACCCAAATCGGAGAAATGTGTCTTCATAGGATACCCAAAAGAGACTTTTGGGTACACCTTCTATCACAAATCCGAAGGCAAGACATTCGTTGCTAAGAATGGATCCTTTCTAGAGAAGAAGTTTCTCTCGAAAGAAGTGAGTGGCAGGAAAGTAGAACTTGATGAGGTAACTGTACCTGCTCCCTTATTGGAAAGTAGTTCATCACAGAAATCAGTTCCTGTGATAAATACACCAATTAGTGAGGAAGCTAATGATATTGATCATGAAACTTCAGATCAAGTGTCTACTGAACCTCGTAGGTCTTCCAGCGTAAGATCCGCACCAGAGTGGTATGGTAATCCTGTTCTGGAAGTCATGTTACTTGACCATGATGAACCTACGAACTATGAGGAAGCGATGATGAGCCCAGATTCCGCAAAATGGCTAGAGGCCATGAAATCTGAGATGGGATCCATGTATGAGAACAAAGTATGGACTTTGGTTGACTTGCCGATGATCGGCAAGCCATTGAGAATAAATAGATCTTTAAGAAGAAGACTAACACTGACGGTAATGTAACTGTCTATAAAGCTCGACTTGTTGCGAAAGGTTTTCGACAAGTTCAAGGGGTTGACTACGATGAGACTTTCTCACCCGTAGCGATGCTTAAGTCTGTCCGAATCATGTTAGCGATTGCCGCATTTTATGATTATGAAATTTGGCAGATGGATGTCAAAACTGCATTCCTGAATGGATTTCTGGAAGAAGAGTTGTATATGATGCAACCAGAAGGTTTTGTCGATCCTAAAGGAGCTAACAAAGTGTGCAAGCTCCAGCGATCAATCTATGGTCTGGCGCAAGCCTCTCGGAGTTGGAATAAACATTTTGATAGTGTGATCAAAGCATATGGTTTTATACAGACTTTTGGAGAAGCCTGTATTTACAAGAAAGTGAGTGGGAGCTCTGTAGCATTTCTAATATTATATGTGGATGACATATTGTTGATTGGAAATGATATAGAATTTCTGGATAGCATAAAAGGATACTTGAATAAAAGTTTTTCAATGAAAGACCTCGGTGAAGCTGCTTACATATTGGGCATTAAGATCTATAGAGACAGATCAAGACGCTTGATTGGACTTTCACAAAGCACATACCTTGATAAAGTATTGAAAAGGTTCAATATGGATCAGGCGAAGAAAGGGTTCTTGCCTGTATTACAAGGTATAAAGTTGAGTCAGACTCAATGCCCGACCACTGCAGAAGATAGAGAGAAAATGAAAGGAGTTCCCTATGCTTCAGCCATAGGCTCTATCATGTATGCAATGCTGTGTACCAGACCTGATGTGTGCCTTGCTATTAGTTTAGCGGGGAGGTACCAAAGTAATCCAGGAGTGGGTCACTGGACAGCGGTCAAGAACATCCTGAAATACCTGAAAAGGACTAAGGATATGTTTCTCGTATATGGAGGTGACAAAGAGCTAGTCGTAAATGGTTACGTCGATGCAAGCTTTGACACTAATCCGGACGATTCTAAATCGCAAACCGGATACGTATTTTTATTAAACGGTGGAGCTGTAAGTTGGTGCAGTTCTAAACAAAGCGTCGTGGCGGGATCTACATGTGAAGCGGAGTACATAGCTGCTTCGGAAGCAGCAAATGAAGGAGTCTGGATGAAGGAGTTCATTTCCGATCTAGGTGTTGTACCTAGTGCATCGGGACCAATGAAGATATTCTGTGACAATACTGGTGCAATTGCCTTGGCAAAGGAATCCAGATTTCACAAGAGGACCAAGCACATCAAGAGACGCTTCAATTCCATTCGGGACCAAGTCCAAGTGGGAGACATAGAGATTTGCAAGATACATACGGATCTAAATATTGCAGACCCGTTGACTAAGCCTCTCTCACGAGCAAAACATGATCAGCACCAAGACTCCATGGGTGTTAGAATCATTACTATGTAATCCAGATTATTGACTCTAGTGCAAGTGGGAGACTGAAGGAAATATGCCCTAGAGGCAATAATAAAGTTGTTATTTATTTCCTCATATCATGATAAATGTTTATTATTCATGCTAGAATTGTATTAACCAGAAACATGATACATGTGTGAATACATAGACAAACATAGTGTCACTAGTATGCCTCTACTTGACTAGCTCGTTAATCAAAGATGGTTAAGTTTCCTAACCATAGACATGAGTTGTCACTTGATTAATGGGATCACATCATTAGGAGAATGATGTGATTGACTTGACCCATTCCGTTAGCTTAGCACTTGATCGTTTAGTATGTTGCTATTGCTTTCTTCATGACTTATACAAAGTTCCTTCAACTATGAGATTATGCAACTCCCGTTTACCGAAGGAACACTTTGTGTGCTACCAAACTTCACAACGTAACTGGGTGATTATAAAGGTGCTCTACAGGTGTCTCCAAAGGTACATGTTGAGTTGGCATAATTCGAGATTAGGTTTTGTCACTCCGATTGTCGGAGAGGTATCGCTGGGCCCTCTCGGTAATACTCATCACCTAAGCCTTGCAAGCATTGTAACTAATGAGTTAGTTATGAGATGATGTATTACGGAACGAGTAAAGAGACTTGCCGGTAACGAGATTGAACTAGGTATTGGATACCGACGATCGAATCTCGGGCAAGTAACATACCGATGACAAAGGGAACAACATATGTTGTTATGCGGTTTGACCGATAAAGATCTTCGTAGAATATGTGGGAACCAATATGAACATCCAGGTTCCGCTATTGGTTATTGACCGAGAATAGTTCTAGGTCATGTCTACATAGTTCTCGAACCCGTTGGGTCCACATGCTTAACGTTATGATGACAGTTCTATTATGAGTTTATAAGTTTTGATGTACCGAAGGTTGTTCGCAGTCCCGGATGTCATCACGGACATGACGAGATGTCTCGAAATGGTCGAGACATAAAGATTGATATATTGGATGACCATATTCGGACACCGGAAGTGTTCCGGGTGTTTTCGGAGAAAAACCGGAGTACCGGAGGGTTACCGGAACCCCCCCGGGAAGTAATGGGCCTTAATGGGCCCTATTGGAGAGAGAGAGAGGGGCCGGCCAGGGCAAGTGGCGCGCCCCTCCCCTTGAGTCCGAATAGGACAAGGAAGGGGGGGGCGGCGCCCCCCTTGCCTTCCCCTTCTCCCACTCCTTCCTTCCCCCTCCTTGGAATAGGAAAGGAAGGGGGAAACCTACTTGGAGTAGGTTTCCCCCTCCTAGGGCGCGCCTCCCCTTAGGCCGGCCCCCTCCTCCTCTTCCCCTTCATATACGGGGGCGGGGGGCACCCCATAGACACACAAGTTGATCTATGGATCGTTCCTTAGCCGTGTGCGGTGCCCCCCTCCACCATAATCCACCTCGGTCAGATCGTCGTGGAGTTTATGCGAAGCCCTGCGCCGGTAGAACATCATCATCGTCACCACGCCGTCGTGCTGACGGAACTCATCGCCGACGCTTCACTGGATTGGAGCCCGAGGGACGTCATCGAGCTGAACGTGTGCTGAACACGGAGGTGCCGTACGTTCGGTGCTTGGATCGGTCGATTCGTGAGGACGTACGACTACATCAACCGCGTTGTTATAACGCTTCCGCTTAACGGTCTACAAGGGTACGTAGATAGCACTCTCCCCTCTTGTTGCTATGCCATCACCATGTTCTTGCGTGTGCGTAGGAAATTTTTTGAAATTACTACGTTCCCCTACAGTTTCACCACGGGCCGTTAATGGGTCTAAAGTGATACACTGTTCATTGCGGGCCAGTTTCACCATGGGTCGTTAATAGGCCAAGAGTTTCATAGGGCCTCATATGGGCCGAAAGACGTCATGGGCCATACATGGGCCAGAAGTGAAAACGGGCTGAATCATATTGGATGGCCCAGATGACGCTACTGGGCCTAATTCAGATAGGGCGTAATGGGCCTTGGGTTAGCGGGCTGTAATGGGCTATATGCGAACATGCCGTTAATAGGCTTTCCGTGGGCCGGCCTGTCACCTTTTGACCAAGTCAAACGGGCTGGCCTTTTCACAGGAATGGGCCTCTGTTGGGACGTGCCACGTGTCGACATATCATAGGTGCTATTTGTCCAATGAGTGGATGACATCTGTCCCAACAATGAGCCGAGACGTGTTTCCTCCAGCCAATGATGATTTTACACGTGGAAAATCCCCATTGGTCGGGGCTGTTAATGGGTTATCGGATCCAAAACCCGACCCAATAGCTTAACGGCGTTCCATTACGGTGAATGCCACGTGTCGGTCACCCTTGACGAAAGCACTTCTGTGACGTGCGATTTATCGTCATGGAGGTGGACACTTCCGTGATGATAATTTTGGTAATGTCATGGAACACTTCTACGACAGCACAGGTATGACTATCTTGGTTCTGTCATAAATTTGTCATGGATGTACATGCATGACAAAAAACGCGACCTACTGTGACAAACACGTATCATCACGGAAGTGTATTTTTTTGTAGTGTCAGCACTTGGCATCTTTGCAGCTTTCTCTGCCTTTGCTTTTTCTCTCTTCTCATGTGCTTGCACTGAGGAAGGATCTTTCTCATCCATGACCATAGTGTTATCCTCAAAATCTGGCTTGAGAGTTAAATGCTCCTTGTCCAACAAATAAGTGCATGTGCCCATCTTTGAGTTGATGAGCACCTGAATATGTGGAGCATACCCACAAGACCTCTTCTGACCTGCAGCTGTCCTCTTGATTGTTTCCACAATCAGACTCGTCACCTTGAACTTCTGAGGGAGATCAAAAATGTGCAGCAAGTTGATGGAATGTCCTCTTATCATTCTGTGATCTCCAGACTTGGGCAAAAGAGTATGCCTAAGGATAGTGTTGATAGTTTGGCAAACCAGACAACAGAAACTTCATTGAGCCCAACTTGTGTGTTTCTAGGGCATCATCAGGAATCTCCTTGTACATATTAGACTTAGAGTTGTGGTCTTTCTTATTCTTGGCATACACATCCAAGTCATCCTCATGAGTTGCTGGGGCATTTATAAAACTGGCCCATTCATCAATAGTGGGTTGGTACCTTGTACCTTCTGACATCCAGACAATCCTTCCATCAGGATAGAAGTGAGCAGTGGAGTAGAATTGCATGATCAGCTCATCATTCCACTTAGTGAGCTTCTGGCCAATAAACTTGTCCACTCCACAAGCCTTGAAGCTATCATAGACACCTAGAAAATGATCTTCATTCTCTCTGATGTATGTTGATGACCCACAAGTGTAGGGGATCTCCTTTTGATAAGTAAGAGTGTCGAACCCAACGAGGAGCAGAAGGAAATGATAAGCGGTTTTCAGTAAGGTTTTCTCTGCAAGCACTGAAATTGTAGGTAATAGATAGTTTTGTGATAAGATAAATTGTAATGAGTAACAAGTAATAAAAGTAAATAAGGTGCAGCAAGGTGGCCCAATCCTTTTTGTAGCAAAGGACAAGCCTGGACAACATCATACTTAGCAAACATCTTACGGAAAGCACCATGAATAAAATGTGAACCACCATCAGCCATAAGATATCTAGGGACTCCAAACCTTGGAAAAAATAACTTCTTTAATCATTTTAATAGAAGTGTTATGATCAGCACTACTAGTTGGAATAGCTTCTACCCACTTAGTAACGTAATCAACAACAACAAAAATATGTGTATATCCATTAGAGGCAGGAAAAGGTCCCATATAATCAAAGCCCCAAACATCAAATGGTTCAATAACAAGAGAATAATTCATAGGCATTTCTTGATGTCTACTAATATTACCAATTCTTTGACATTCATCACAAGATAAGACAAACTTACGAGCATCTTTGAAGAGAGTAGGCCAATAAAAACCAGATTGTAGTACCTTGTGTGCGGTTCTATCTCCAGCGTGGTGTCCTCCATAAGATTCAGAGTGACACTTGCGTAGGATATGTTCCTGTTCATGCTCAGGCACACAACGTCTAATAACACCATCTACTCCTTTATAAAGGTGTGGGTCATCCCAGAAGTAATGTCTTAAATCATAAAAGAACTTTTTCTTTTGCTGGTATGTGAAACTAGGTGGTATAAATTTAGCAACAATGTAATTAGCATAATCAGCATACCAAGGAGCAGTACGAGAAGCATTAATGACCGCTAATTGTTCATCAGGAAATCTATCATCAATAGGTAGTGGGTCATCAAGAACATTCTCTAGCCTAGACAAGTTGCCTGCAACGGGTTTCTCAGCTCCCTTTCTATTAATAATATGCAAATCAAATTCTTGGAGCAAGAGAACCCATCTAATGAGTCTAGGCTTAGCATCTTTCTTTTCCATAAGATATTTAATAGCAGCATGATCAGTGTGAATAGTAACTTTGGAATCAACAATATAAGGTCTAAACTTATCACATACAAACACAACTGCTAAGAACTCTTTTTCAGTAGTAGCATAATTTCTCTGGGCAGTATCAAGAGTTTTACTAGCATACTGGATAACATTCAATTTCTTATCAACTCTTTGCCCTAGAACAGCACCTACAACATAATCATTAGCATCACACATAATTTCAAAGGGTAAATTCCAATCAGGAGGCTGAACAATAGGTGCAGTAATCAAAGCTTTCTTAAGTATTTCAAATGCTTCTACACAATCATCATCAAAGACAAAAGGAATATCTTTTTGCAATAAATTAGTCAGAGGCCTAGAGATTTTAGAAAAGTCCTTAATGAACCTCCTATAAAAACCGGCATGACCAAGGAAACTTCTTATACCTTTTATGTCCTTGGGACATGGCATCTTTTCAATAGCATCAACCTTAGCTTTATCAACTTCAATACCTCTCTCGGAAATCTTGTGCCCCAAGACAATGCCTTCATTAACCATAAAGTGGCACTTTTCCCAATTCAAGACGAGATAAGTGTCTTCGCATCTCTGCAAAACTCGATCAAGGTTGCTCAAACAATCATCAAAAGAGGATCCATAAACGGAGAAATCATCCATGAATACCACACAAATCTTTTCACAAAAGTCAGAGAATATAGCCATCATGCATCTTTGAAAGGTAGCAGGTGCATTACATAATCCAAACGGCATACGTTTATAAGCAAAAGTACCGAAAGGGAAAGTAAAAGTAGTTTTCGATTGATCCTTAGCTGACACAGGTATTTGAGAGAAACCAGAATAACCATCTAGAAAGCAGAAATGTGTGTGTTTGGATAGTCTTTCTAGCATTTGATCAATAAAAGGTAAAGGGTAATGACCTTTCTTAGTAGCTTTATTTAATTTACAGAAATCAATTACCATCCTATAACCTGTAATAATTCTTTGCGGGATCAATTCATCTTTATCATTAGGAACAATGGTAATACCTCCCTTTTTAGGAACACAATGGACAGGGCTTACCCAATCACTATCAGCAACGGGATAAATTATACTTGCCTCAAGGAGCTTTAGTATCTCCTTTCTTACCACTTCTTTCATCTTAGGATTCAATCATCGTTGAGGGTCTCTAACTGGTTTGGCATCGTCCTCCAAATAAATTTTGTGTTGGCATAACGTGGGACTAATGCCCTTAAGATCATCCAGGGTATATCCAATAGCAGCACGGTGCTTCTTCAGAGTTTTCAATAATCTTTCTTGATAGAGGCAAAGGTGTCCCGTCTTTCGATGAGATGTTGGATATCGCTTTGGTGGAAGTCGACTTTGACGATCCGACTACGAACGTGCGAGGACGTCGCGCCTTAGCAATCGCTAAACCAACTCCGAGAGGTTATTGACCACGCCGGAGCATGATCAACCTGACCACGAGGGTCTGTTTCCTGCGAGCAAACGAAGAACAAGCAAGAAACTGAGATTGCAATCTGGATATTGCGAATATAAGATGAAAGCTTTATTGATCAAGGTGGGGTTCTGTGACGCCTTTGTCTGGTCGTTGAACACAAACGAAGTACGCGAAGTTGCAGCTATAGCGAACTTTAATCTAAACAAAACCCAAAGTCTAAACGACGCCCTAAGGGCTGTATATATGGAGGAAGAGGGGGGAATTTTGTGGCCCTTGGGGAAGGGGTCCGAAACCAACCCTATCTCTTGTTTCCCCACACATACGGACTCTAAAAACAGCCTATACTCAAGTATTTTGAAATTACATGGGCCTGGCCCAATAATAAGGTGACGCAACACCTAAAATAGCCTCTGGACGAAATTTATGAAGTAGCATCTTGTATATTTCGTCCAAGGCTTCATCCACTCATTATGGTGGCTTCAAGATCCTGAAATCATCACTTGTAACTCCGTTCTTGTTCCTCTTGCGCATGCCATCATCTCCATGCTTGTTGTTTCTCCAATGTTCATCCTTCTCCAAGCTAGGCCCTTCATTTGTAAGCAAAACAAATGTATCCAATTTAGGCAGCATCATATTCTCATGAACATTAGAATCATTACCAAGAAACGAAAGTACCTGGTAATTTAATTGGCGTGCGCGAGCTCTAGTAATTGGTCCAGTATGGATAGCAGCAGGGGCTGTGGGTGTAACCATGGTATTGATGTCCTCATCATCCTCCCCTTCTTGAAATGAAGTTGTCCTCGACGGAAGCTCATCTTCCTCACCCAAATAAGGCTTCAAATCTGCAATGTTAAAAGTGGGACTAACCCCAAAATCTGCAGGCAGCTCAAGTTTATATGCATTATCATTTATTTTCTCTAACACCTTAAAAGGACCATCAGCACGTGGCATTAGCTTCGATTTGCGCAAATCAGGAAATCTATCCTTACGCAAATGTAACCAAACAAGATCTCCAGGTGCAAACACAACATGTTCTCTACCTTTATCTCTAGCAAGTTTATATTTAGCATTCATACGCTCAATGTTTTCCTTAGTTAACTCATGCATTTTTAAAATCAATTCAGCACGTTGTTTAGCATCAAAATTAACCTTCTCCGAAGATGGAAGAGGCAACAAATCAATAGGTGCACGAGGTAGGAAACCATACATAATTTCAAAAGGGCACATCTTAGTAGTAGAATGCAATGAACAATTATAAGCAAATTCAATATGAGGCAAGCATTCCTCCCACATTTTCTTATTATTCTTCAAAACAGCCCTAAGCATAGTAGACAATGTTCTATTGCCTACTTCAGTTTGTCCATCAGTTTGGGGGTGACAAGTAGTACTAAAAAGCAGTTTAGTCCCCAACTTAGCCCATAAACATGTCCAAAAGTGGCTAAGAAATTTAGTATCACGATCTGAAACAATAGTATTTGGCACACCATGCAAGCGAATAATTTCATGAAAGAACAAATCAGCAACATTAACAGCATCATCGCTTTTATGACATGGTATAAAGTGTGCCATTTTCGAGAATCTATCCATGACAACAAATATGCTATCCCTCCCCTTCTTTGTTCGAGGTAAACCTAAAACAAAGTCCATAGATATATCCTCCCAAGGAACACTAGGTACAGGCAAAGGCATATATAAACCATGAGGATTGAGTCGTGACTTAGCTTTTTGACATGTAGTGCAGCGAGCAACAAAGCGCTCAACATCCCGTCTCATCTTTGGCCAAAAGAAATGTGTAGCAAGTACGTCCTCCGCCTTCTTTACGCCAAAGTGTCCCATTAGTCCTCCTCCATGCACCTCCTGCAACAACAAAAGACGAATGGAGCTAGCTGGAATGCATAGCTTGTTAGCACGGAACACAAATTCATCATTAATGACGAACTTGTTCCAAGTTGTTCCTTCTTTACAATTCTGCAATACATCTTTAAAATCAGCATCATGCACATATTGATCTTTGATGGTCTCCAAACCAAATATTTTGAAGTCAAGTTGTGAAAGCATAGTATAGCGACGAGACAATGCATCAGCAATAACATTTTCTTTACCCTTCTTGTGTTTAATGACATAAGGGAAAGTCTCAATGAATTCAACTAATTTAGCATGTCTACGATTCAGTTTAGCTTGACTTTTAATATGTTTCAAAGATTCATGATAGAATGTATAACAAATTCTTTGGGCCATAAATATTGTTGCCATGTTTCTAAAGTCCGAACAAGACCATATAATTCTTTATCATAAGTAGAATAATTCAGACTAGGCCCACTCAATTTTTCAGAAAAGTATGCAACAGGTTTGCCATATTGTAATAAGACACCTCCTAATCCAATTCCGCTAGCATCACATTCAAGCTCAAAAGTCTTATTAAAATCAAGAAGTTGGAGTAAAGGAGCATGTGTCAACTTATCTTTCAACACCGTGAAGGCTTCTTCCTGTGCAGTACCCCAAACAAAAGGCACATCCTTCTTTGTAAGCTCATTGAGAGGTGCAGCAATGGTGCTGAAATCTCTCACAAAACGCCTATAGAATCCAGCGAGGCCAAGAAAACTCCTCACTTGTGTGACCGTTTTAGGCTGCGGCCAACTCTCAATAGCTTCAATCTTGGCTTTATCAACTTCAATTCCCTGTGGGGTAACAACATAGCCAAGAAAAGACACTCGGTCGGTGCAAAAGGTGCACTTCCCAAGGTTACCAAACAAACGTGCATCATGTAGAGCAATAAAAACAGCACGTAAATGTTCCAAATGTTCCTCCAAAGATCTGCTATAAATCAATATGTCATCAAAGTAAACTACCACAAATCGTCCAATGAAAGCACGTAAAACTTCATTCGTTAATCTCATGAAAGTACTAGGTGCATTAGTTAACCCAAAAGGCATGACTAACCACTCATATAATCCAAACTTAGTTTTAGATGTTGTTTTCCATTCATCCCCCAATTTCATACGAATTTGATGGTATCCACTACGCAAATCAACTTTGGAGAATATTGTAGAGCCACTCAATTCATCAAGCATATCATCTAGCCTAGGAAAGGATGACGATAACGAATAATAATATTATTAATGCCTCTACAATCAACACACATACGTGATGTACCATCCTTTTTCGGCACTAGAATAATAGGAACAACACAAGGACTAAGGGATTCACGTATATAACCTTTGTCGAGAAGCTCTTGTACTTGACGCATAATCTCCTTCGTCTCCTCTGGATTGGTACGGTATGGCGCACGGTTTGGCAGTGAAGCACCGGGAATTAAGTCAATCTGATGCTCAATCCCTCGAATAGGCGGTAATCCCGGTGGCACGTCTTGTGGAAAGACGTCAGCGAACTCCTGCAAAATGTTAGTGACAGCAGGAGGCAAAGAGGAAGGCACGTCCTCGATGAAAATAATGCCTCTTTGCACACAAAAGCATAGCAAACAGATTTGCTAAAATCTAGCTCATCAATATCAGATTTAGTGGCAAGTAAACATGCACTTTTCAATTTAATTTCAGAAGCAACACTAGATGGTTTACTATTAGGCTTCATTTGTTGCTCAAATTCTTTTGCCACAATCTGATTTTCACTGTTATTTTTCTCTTGTTTTGCTTTATTAGCTCTATTAATATCATCTTTCAAAACGGACTCAGGAGTCATAGGAAGCAAAGTAATATTTTTATCCTTATGAACAAGAGTATACTGATTGTTTCTACCATGGTGTACAGAATTTTTATCAAATTGCCATGGTCGACCAAGTAATAGGGAACATGCTTGCATAGGTACCACATCACAATCAACATAATCAGCATATGTAGAGATACTAAAATGCACACGAACAGTACGTGTTACCTTAACCTTGCCACTGTTGTTGAACCATTGGATGTAGTAAGGATGTGGATGTGGTCTTGTGGTGAGAGATAGCTTCTCCACCATCTCCATGCTAGCCAAGTTGTTGCAGCTCCCTCCATCTATGATGACGCGCACAGAACGTTCCTTCACAACTCCCTTTGTATGGAACAAATTATGCCTCTGATTTTGCTCAGCTTGTGTAACCTGCACACTCAAAACACGTTGAGCAACTAAACATTCATACCTGTCAGCATCTTCAGGAGCCATGTATTGCGTCTCATGATCAGAATCATCTTCACCGTGTTCTTCACTTGTAATAAGGGCTAAAGTCTCCTCATCATAGTCACTAGAAGACTCATACCCACCATCCTCAGTAGCAATCATCACACGCTGAGATTTGCATTCTCGCGCATAATGTCCTCTTCCCTTACAACGACGACAAATAATATCACTTGTGTGCCCTGTTGATGCCATGGACGAAGAAGAGCTCTGTGCAGGCCCGGCAGGTGCGCTCTTGGCAGATAGTGGTGGTTGTGCCTGCTTTCTTGTATACGGCTGGAGGTAGCGGCTGATGGAGTTGCTGGTGCAGTGGAAGTAGAGGATGCATGCGGTGTCCATGATGAAAGTCGACCTGCAGAAAAGTTAGGTCGCGCCAATGCTTGTCGATCCTGCACTTCACGTTCAGCTTTACAAGCAAGATGGAATAAATGAGTGATATTAGTATACTCCTTATACTCTAGAATGGTATGAATCTCTCTAGTTAATCCACCCATAAAACATGCAAGCATAGCTTCATTCTCCTCAACAATACCACATCTAATCATGCCAGTTTGTAATTCCTGATAATATTCTTCTACATAATTTTTTCCTTGTCTTAAACGCTGCAATTTTTGAAGCAATTCACGTTGATAATATGGTGGAACCCAACGAGTATGCATAGCAGTTTTCAAAGCAGCCCAAGTAGTTGGAATAGGATATAATCTACAATGTTCAGACCACCATACACATGCAAAACTAGTGAAAGCACAAATAGCAGCAGCAACCCGTCTCTCCTCGGGATATTGTAAACATGTAAAACGTTGTTCAATTTCTAACTCCCAAGTAAGATATATATCAGGAACATATCTACCCTCAAATGGTGGAATATTCAATTTCAATTTCGGAATATGATCATTATCTCGTACCTGAGGTGGTGGTGTAGGCCTACCGTTGCGAATATATACCTGAGGTCGACCTGCTGGTGGTGGTGCTGGTGGCTGCACGTAGTTCTGATTTTGATCAACCTCATCCTCGTAATAGTCCTCCACCTCTGTAGTAACAGCAGGAGCTACAGAAGCACCAACAACAGTAGCAGCGGCACCAGAATTTTGTCCTGGCTCAATAGGAACACGCTGTGCTCGCCCTACTGTATCGCGGCATAGAGCTGGTTGTGGGAGACGTTTGATTAATTCATCAAACTTGGCGTCCAACTTGGTGTCAATTGACTTCTCAATGTCATCCATCTTCTCCATTGCCTTTCCAAAGCTAGCCATCACGTCTTCCACTTGTTGACCCAACATTTGATGAAACTTATCATGAAGCTCCTTGTTCGTCATGTTCTCCCAATCAATCTCGTCGACTTGTGTTCCTGCCATAGTTAGCAGCAATAGAAACAGACAAGAATATGATCCTACAGACTACTGGAATATGGTGGTGGTGGGGTGTCACAAATCCGTCAAGCAAATCTCAAATTCTTACCAGTTCTTACCCAGCAGCAGGTGGTGATCGGCAACCGTTGTAGTCAAAACTCTCAAAGCTTGGATAGAGCGATTACCAGGGAGAGTCAAACGCACGACGTAGATGTATGTGGAGCTGGGAAGGCTTATAATATGGTAGCAAAAAGGGTCAGCAATAATCAATTCAGAGATGCAAAGTTGAATAAACGCTCAACGACGGTACTGTGCTGGTCCTAGGCTAGACTGTGCTAGAGACGCGAGCCTAGAACACCAACAAAATCACGGCGCGGCACGTAAACAAGGGAGGAGCACACTCTGAAAAAAAATTCTCTTTTTCCCCCTTTTTTTGCACTTTTTTTCCTCTTTTTTTTGCTACGCAATAATTTTTTTCGAAAAAGCCTACAAATGGTCTAAAAACTGCCTAGCCAGAATTTTCCAGACTTAGTTTTTTTTTAGTTTGGAACTATTTCTCTACTGCGGGTAGCATGGAAGTTGGGGAGTCCTTCTCTGTCACGACTCGGAGTATGGCGTGATCTGGAAATCCAAAACAGAGTAACAAAATACTGGACTCGGAATAGGACTGCTGGCGGAGATGAAACTGGTGGAACTCGAACTGGTGGCGGAGGTGAATCTGGTGGAACTCGGACTGGTGGCGGATATATGTTGTAGGTGGACTCGGATTGGCGTGATGGCGGCGGATATGTGGTGGCGTATATGGACTCGGATTGGCGGTGAATATGTGGTGGTGGTATATGGCAGCAGCGACGATGATGATGCGGTGGTGATATATGGCAGCGGCGACGTGACAACCTGTGAACAGAACTCGAAACTCTAAAGGACTAGACGCTAAGACCAGCAACTTGACACGACGATGCAACCGCAAATTCAACAAACCAAATATAGAAAAGATTATGCAAAGGCTCAGATTGGTTCGGATGGGATGAACTAACCCTAATTTTTTTTGGCTTTTTCGTGGACTATAGGTATGAAGAACATACTCGATCTAAACTACGAAAAACTGTAAAATCTCACCGAGCAACCTGGAAATCTGATACCACTTGATAGAGGCAAAGGTGCCCCGTCTTTCGATGAGATGTTGGATATCGCTTTGGTGGAAGTCGACTTTGACGATCCGACTACGAACGTGCGAGGACGTCGCGCCTTAGTAATCGCTAAACCAACTCCGAGAGGTTATTGACCACGCCGGAGCATGATCAACCTGACCACGAGGGTCTGTTTCCTGCGAGCAAACGAAGAACAAGCAAGAAACTGAGATTGCAATCTGGATATTGCGAATATAAGATGAAAGCTTTATTGATCAAGGTGGGGTTCTGTGACGCCTTTGTCTGGTCGTTGAACACAAACGAAGTACGCGAAGTTGCAGCTACGGCGAACTTTAATCTAAACAAAACCCAAAGTCTAAACGACGCCCTAAGGGCTGTATATATGGAGGAAGAGGGGGAATTTCGTGGCCCTTGGGGAAGGGGTCCGAAACCAACCCTATCTCTTGTTTCCCCACACATACGGACTCTAAAAACAGCCTATACTCAAGTATTTCGAAATTACATGGGCCTGGCCCAATAATAAGGTGACGCAACACCTAAAATAGCCTCTGGATGAAATTTATGAAGTAGCATCTTGTATATTTCGTCCAAGGCTTCATCCACTCATTATGGTGTCTTCAACGTCCTGAAATCATCACTTGTAACTCCGTTCTTGTTCCCCTTGCGCATGCCATCATCTCCATGCTTGTTGTTGCTCCAATGTTCATCCTTCTCCAAGCTAGGCCCTTCATTTGTAAGCAAAACAAATGTATCCAATTTAGGCAGCATCATATTCTCATGAACATTAGAATCATTACCAAGAAACGAAAGTACCTAGTAATTTAATTGGCGTGCGTGAGCTCTAGTAATTGGTCCAGTATGGATAGCAGCAGGGGCTGTGGGTGTAACCATGGTATTGATGTCCTCATCATTTCTTCTTCTTGCTCTGAAAGGTTAGCACTAATAATAACAGGATATATTTTCTTTTCATCAAGGTAAGCATACTTAAGATTAACAGGTAATGGTTTGAGTTCAAACACGGGATCACCCTTGGGTGGAGGGGGATCCCCAAGAATTTCAACGGGAAGGTTGTGTTTCAGAATAGGTTCCTGATGAAGGAACACTTCATCTATTTCCCTTCTTTCCTTCATAAACATATCACTTTCATGGTCAAGCAAATATTGTTCTAACGGATCAGTAGGAGGCACGGCAATAGAAGCAAGACCAATAATCTCATCCTTACTAGGTGATTCTCTATCACGAGGTTGTCTATGAAACTTAGCAAAATTAAACTCATGAGACATACCCTCTAAGCCAATTGTAACAATATCCTTTTCACAATCAATCTTAGCATTAACAGTATTCAAGAAGGGTCTACCAAAAATAATGGGACAAAAGTCATCTTGTGGGGAACCAAGAACAAGAAAATCAATAGGATATTTAACCTTCCCACACAAGACTTCAACATCTCTAACAATCCCAACTGGCTTAATGGTATCCCTATTGGCAAGCTTAATAGTAACATCAATATCTTTTATTTCAGCGGGTGCAATATCATGCATAATTTCTTTATTTAAGTCATAGGGTATTGCACTAGCACTAGCACCCATGTCACATAAGCCATGATAACAATGATCTCCTATTTTAACAGAAATAACAGGCATTCCCACCACAGGTCTATGTATCTTAGCATCTGGTTTAACAATATTAGCAGTCTCACCACAGAAATAAATAACATGCCCATCTAAATCATCATCCAAGAGATCTTTAACCATAGCAATACTAGGTTCAACTTTGATTTGCTCGGGAGGTGTATAAGTCCTAGTATTACTCTTGTGAACAACAGTCGAAGTTTTAGCATGATCCTTTATCCTAACAGGAAAAGGAGGTTTCTCAACATAAGTAGTAGGAACAATAGGATCACTATAAGTGACAGTCTTTTCTTCGACTGTAATAGGTGCAACTGCTTTTTACTTCAACGGGAGGATTATATTTAAACCACTTATCCTTAGGGAGATCAACGTGAGTAGCAAAAGATTCACAGAAAGAAGCTGCTATCTCAGAGTCAAGTCCATACTTAGCGCTAAATCCACGAAAAGCATCGGTATCCATAAAAGATTTAATGCAATCAAACTTAGGTGTCATACCTGACTCCTTACCATCGTCGGACCCCAATCTTCAGAGTTGCGTTTAATTCTTTCCAATAAGTCCCATTTGAATTCAATAGTCTTCAGCATATAAGAACCAGCACAGGAAGTATCGAGCATGTTGCGATCATTGGGAGAAAGACGAGCATAAATTTTTTGAATAATCATTTGTCTGGAGAGCTCATGATTGGGGCATGAATATAACATTGACTTAAGCCTCCCCCAAGCTTGAGCGATGCTTTATCCTTCGCGAGGCCAAAAATTATATATGTAATTACGATCACGATGAACAAGATGCATAGGATAGAACTTCTGGTGAAGTTCCAACTTCAATCATTTATAATTCCAAGATCCCGTATCATCACATAGCCTATACCATGTCAATGCATCTCCCTTCAAAGATTAAGGGAAGACCTTCCTTTTGATAACATCATCGGGAATACCTGCAAGCTTAAATAATCCACAAACTTCATCCACAAAGATAAGGTGTAAATTGGGATGCAATGTTCCATCTCCTGCAAAGGGATTAGCTAGCAGTTTCTCTATCATACCCGAAGGAATCTCAAAGTAAATATTTTCAGTAGGTTCAGTAGGTTGAGGAGCAACTCTTTGCTCTTCTGGTCGGGGTGAAGATACCCCAAACAAGCCCCTCAAAGGATTAGTTTCCATAGTAACAAGTGACAGAAAATTTTAGCACACTATATAAATGTTTCCTTACCAAGTTCCACTCACCAAAAGTGCTACACTCCCTGGCAACGGCCGCCAGAAAAGAGTCTTGATGACCCACAAGTGTAGGGGATCTATCGTAGTCCTTTTGATAAGTAAGAGTGTCGAACCCAACGAGGAGCAGAAGGAAATGATAAGCGGTTTTCAGTAAGGTTTTCTCTGCAAGCACTGAGATTGTAGGTAATAGATAGTTTTGTGATAAGATAAATTGTAATGAGTAACAAGTAATAAAAGTAAATAAGGTGCAGCAAGGTGGCCCGATCCTTTTTGTAGCAAAGGACAAGCCTGGAAAATTTCTTATAATGAGAAAAGAGCTCCCGAGGACACATGGGAATTATTGTCAAGCTAGTTTTCATCACGCTCATATGATTCGCGTTCGGTACTTTGATAATTTGATATGTGGGTGAACCGGTGCTTGGGTACTGCCCTTACTTGGACAAGCATCCCACTTATGATTAACCCCTATTGCAAGCATCCACAACTACAAAAGAAGTATTAAGGTAAACCTAACCACAACATTAGACATATGGATCCAAATCAGCCCCTTACGAAGCAACGCATAAACTAGGGTTTAAGCTTCTGTCACTCTAGCAACCCATCATCTACTTATTACTTCCCAATGCCTTCCTCTAGGCCCAAATAATGGTTAAGTGTCATGTAGTCGACATTCACATAACACCACTAGAGGAAAAGACAACATAAATCTCATCAAAATATCGAACGAATACCAAATTCACATGACTACTAATAGCAAGACTTCACCCATGTCCTCGGGAACAAACGTAACTACTCACAAAGCATATTCATGTTCATAATCAGAGGAGTAATAATATGCATTAAGGATCCAAACATATGATCTTCCACCAAGTAAACCAATTAGCATCAACCACAAGGAGTAATAAACACTACTAGCAAACCACACGTACCAATTTGTGGTTTGGATACAAGATTGGATACAAGAGATGGGTTTTGAGAGGAGATGGTGCTGGTGAAGATGTTGATGGAGATTGACCCCCTCCTGATGAGAGGATTGTTGGTGATGATGATGGTGATGATTTCCCCCTCCCGGAGGGAAGTTTCCCCGGCAGAAGAGCTCTGCCAGAGCTCTAGATTGGTTCCGCCTCGTGGCGGTGGAGTTTCGTCCCGTAAGTTTGCCCACGATTTTTTCCAGGGTAAAAGCCTTCATATAGTAGAATATGGACACTGGAGGGCCACCAGGGGGCCCAAGAGACAGGGGCGCGCCCAGTAGGGGTGGGCGCGCCCCCCACCCTCCTGGCCAGGGTGTGGGCCCCCTCTGGTGTTTCTTTCGCTCAATAATTCTTATTAATTCCAAAAATAAGTTCCGTGGAGTTTCAGGATTTTTGGAGCATTGCATAATAGGTTTCCAATGTTAGCTCCTTTTCCAACCAGAATTCCAGCTGCCGACATTCCCCCTCTTCATGGTAAACCTTGTAAAATAAGAGAGAATAGCCATAAGTATTGAGATATAATGTGTAATAACAGCCCATAATGCAATAAATATTGATATAAAAGCATGATGCAAAATGGACGTATCATATGTCCAGTCAACCCATCTCATATCACAGACTATTGGCTTCTTGTCAAGCAGAATGGTATCATAAAAGTCTTGTTGTTCCTTAGTGTGGAACCTGTAATCCACAACAGTTCCCCTCCTCACAGCATATGGGTCACTTTTCCTCCAATGTCTCAGACCCGCATCCTTCCTGATGCTCATGTCCTCTGCCATAGGATGTGTGTCATTATGGTCTAGGATCTTTGGTTTGAGCTTCCTTAGCACTTGGGCTTCAGCTTCTTCTTCTTCAGCTTCAGGCACTGGGGCCTTGTTCTTCTCCTCGGCAGGGATGTTTCTTGTACTCCTCTTGGGTGCAGACTTGGTGGCTGGAGCAGCATCTTTGGGAGTAGGTTTGGGCTTAGGAGTAGCCCCTGACTTGATTCCATCTCCCATTAGCTTTTGTGCCTTAGGTGCTGGAGCAGCATCCTCTTCCTCTTCCTCTTCATCATCAGCTGGATCTCTCACCATAGTAGATTTTCCAAGAACTTTAGCAGTAGTGGTTCTTGCCCTCTTCTTCTTTTTGTCATCACCAGCTGCCTCTTCATCAGATTCAATTGTGAACTTCACGGTTTGTCCTGTGGCAACATTTCTTGGCTTGGAGGTTGGGATCCTCCTGGCAGGTGCCTTCTTGTTCATGCCAGGCTTAGTGGATGTAGCAGTGCCAAACTCCTTCTTCACCACTCTCTTCTTTGAGATGTCCTCATCCTCAGCTGCAACATAATCCTCATCTTCAGAATCTGAGGTTCTCTTATTCCTTGCTCTAGTGGCTGCCTTGGGCAAGTTACTAGGTGTGCTCCTGCTGCCCTCATCATAGCTGCTTGAGGGACTAGTGCCCTCACTCAACTGCTCTTGCTGTTTAGATCTGTTCTGGCTGTCACTTTGGTCAGACATCTTGGAAACAACTGACAGCAAGCCCTGTGAATAGATTATAGATGAGGTAGAGTAGATGAGCATCACAAAGTACAGAGGTTTTGGAAGTTTAAGTCTATGATGAATCGGGGACTCCGAGTGCTCCTCACACAGAGTGGTTCGAATCTGATTTGGTTAAACTTTGTGATGTAGCATGAATAGAGTTTGAGACAAGAAAATCATAGATAGCTAGAGAAGGTTCTTAGGCATTCTTGTCCATCCACTTGGCAAAAGAAAAAGAGCCAAACAATCAAAACAACAAGTGGATGTCCTCGAATGAGTAAAATATGCAATCAACATGCTCACACGATAACATGGCAAATGAAATATGTGGCAAAGCATGCACAATCATTCTAGCATCTATCAAGCAATTGGCGATGACTAGGTCATCTATATATGAGTATATTGACTTAGGAGTCAAATGAGAACATTTGATCATAGGTCATACTCATCGTTTAAGCACAAGTGGGGTTACCACTTTTACATAAAGCATTGTTGTGTTCACACCATTAGAGTTGCTTTAGCTCAATTCTTAGAGTAAAGCTCCCCCTAGATGTGATATCCCCCCTAAGAGGGATGAACTAACCTTGGGTTTTGTTGATGATGACTTCATGTAGGTGTTGAAGAGGTGGATGCTCAATGTTGATGTAGATCTTTCGTAGCTATCCATTGGAGTGAGTTGCACTTTCAATAACACGGGTTAGTCCCACAAGGAACAAACAAGGATATCCATAGACATAGAGTGATGAACACACAAGATGATGTCCATGAAAGCATTAGGTTACCTTGTCCCTTGTCTTACCAACAAGAGGGTTTGTGACTCCTTAAAGTAGTGCAAGATGTGGAAGTTCATTGCACTTGTCCTTGCCAAAATTATATGAGTGAAGTGTGTTGGCGGAGTCACCCTTAAGAACTCTCTAGTTCTTCTTATTTGGGATCCACATCATCTTGATGCGAATCCTTGGGGTTGTAGTAGAACTTGATGAAGTAGAACTTGATGTAGTCTTGGGAACCCACTTGACCAAGGCCTTGGGAGCTTCTTCAAATGCATCAATCTCCTCTTGAAGCTTGTCCTTGCCTTTTTGCTTGTGGTCTTGTGGTGGAAGATCATCTTGAGCTTGTGTCCCTTGGAAAGAAGTAGGATCATACTTCTCTTGTTGAGGAACAAACTTCGTCTTGGGGTATTAATTTTCTTCCCACTCAACTCCATTGGCATTGAAACTTTCATTCAAAACCAACACCTTGATTCTTTCGGTGCCTTCCTTGCTTGCTTACAATTTCCTCAAATTGCTTACTTCCGGCAAGGCTCTTGTAAACACCTTTCTCTATAATTCCCTTCAATAAGATATTTTCTTGCTCAAGTGTAACTTGGCTAAGAGAATCATTAGTGGAATCAAGAGAACTACTAGAAGCAACAACATTGGATTTAGCATGATTATTGTTACTACTAGAAGAAGAATCTTTCTTACTCTTGTTGCTAGATTTTACTTGAGGCATGTAAGTAGATAAGAGTAAACGCTTGGCAATGTAAGAAGAACTTTTCTTGCGAAGATCATCACTGATGGCCTTTAAAAACTCATGTTCTTGCTCAAGGTTGAGCTTTTCAAAGCATAACTTCTCACGAGTCTTTAAAAGTTCTCGATGATCTTCCAAGGTAGTTTCATGAGATAACTTAAGAGTGTTTAGTTCTTTAGTTATACGCTCAATCTTCTCCTTATCATTGTCATTTGTTTTATCTTGATTAGCATTATTAATTGACGTTTCATCATAGTATTCATCACTAGAGTTGTCAATAAGTAAATCATCGTCACCTAACAAGTCATCTTCATCACTATTGAAATCAACATACTCGGGGTGTGATACCTTTGGGCCTTTAGCCATGAAGCATCTTCCAAGTCCTTCATTTGGTGAGTCAAATATGTCGTAGGAGTTGGTTGACACAAGTGCTAGACCGGCAACACCTTCATCCTGAGTATATTCGGAGTCGGAGTGATAACTTCTCTCGGAGTGATGGTCGAAGTCGGAGCCAGATACCCATTCACCAACATGAGCTTGATGTCTTCGCTTTGTGTAGCTCTTTGATGATTTGTCCTTCCTTTCCGAATCCTTGCTTCTCTGGGAGGTTCTTTGTTCATAGCGATCATCTCTACTCCTTCTCTCTCTTGGTGGTGATTCTTCTCTTCTACTTCTTCTTTTAGGAGAACCTTCTCTCCTTTTGTAAGGAGCCGTACACTCATTGGAGTAGTGTCCGGGTCTTCCACAATTGTAGCAATTACGTTCACGACTCGAAGATCTTTTGTCATTGTAGGACCTTGACTTGGAACTTCTTTCCTTGCTTCTACTCTTGTAGAACTTGTTGAAGTTTTTCACCATTAGGCTCAACTCCTCATTGAAGGTTTGTTTCTCATTTGATGATGTAGGAGCATCACATGAGGTTTTGTAAGCACCACTCGACTTGTTGTGAAGCTCTTCCTTATCCTTGAGTGACATCTCATGAGCAACAATTCTTCCAATGACTTCTGTTGGCTTGAGATCTTTGTAGTTGGGCATCATTTGGATCAATGTGCACACAGTATCATATTTTCCATCCAAGTCTTTTAGGATCTTCTTGATGATGAATTTATCGGTCATCTCTTCACTTCCTAAGCCGGCAATCTCATTTGTGATGAGAGCAAGCCTAGAGTACATTTCAGCGACACCTTCACCATCCTTCATTTTGAACATATAAAGTTGACTTTGAAGCACATCCAATTTGGATTCCTTGACGGAGTTGGTACCTTCGTGCATATCAATCAAAGTATCCCAAATTTCCTTTGCATTCTCAAGGTGGCTGATTTTGTTGAATTCTTCGGGGCACAATCCGTTGAAGAGGATATCACAAGCTTGAGCATTGTATTGCAACATCTTCAACTCTTTCGCGGTAGCTTCACGGTTTGGTTCTCTCCCATCGAAGAATTCACCTTGCAAGCCAATACACACAATAGCCCAAACGGCGGGGTTATGTCCAAGAATATGCATTTTCATCTTATGCTTCCAACTAGCAAAATTAGTATCATCAAAGTAAGGACCTCTACGGTGGTAGTTTGCCTTGCTAGACGCCATACTCTCCTAGGTTGTGAAACCAAGGCTATGATCACCAAAAGCTATGGAAATCAAGGCAAATGGAGACCAAAGCTCTGATAGCAATTATAGGATCGAAAGTATGTCTAGAGGGGGGGTGATTAGACTACCTGACCAAATAAAAACTTAACCTTTTCCCAATTTTAGTTCTTGGCAGATTTTAGCAACTTAGCACAAGTCAAGCAATCTTAGTACAATTCAAGCAAGGATGCAAAGAGTATATGAGCAGTGGAAAGTAAAGCATGCAACTTGCAAGAAAGTAAAAGGATGGGATTGGAGTATGCAAACACAATTGGAGACACAGATGTTTTTGGCATGGTTCCGATAGGTGGTGCTATCGTACATCCACGTTGATGGAGACTTCAACCCACGAAGGGTAACGGTTGCACGAGTCCACGGAGGGCTCCACCCATGAAGGGTCCACAAAGAAGCAACCTTGTCTATCCCATCATGGCCATCGCACACGAAGGACTTGCCTCACTAGGGTAGGTCTTCATGAAGTAGGCGATCTCCTTGCCCTTACAAACTCCTTGGTTCAACTCCACAATCTTGTCGGAGGCTCCCGAGTGACACCTAACCAATCTAGGAGACACCACTCTCCAAAAGGTAATAGATGGTGTGTTGTTGATGAACTCCTTGCTCTTGTGCTTCAAATGATAGTCTCCCCAACACTCAACTCTCTCTCTCTCTCATAGGATTGGATTTGGTGGAAAGATGATTTGAGTGGAAAGCAACTTGGGGAAGGCTAGAGATCAAGATTCATATGGTTGGATTGGAATATCTTGGCCTCAACACATGAGTAGGTGGTTCTCTCTCAGAAAATGAATGATGGAAGTGTAGGCACGTTCTGATGGCTTTCCCCATGAATGAGGAGTGGACGGAGGGGTATATATAGCCTCCACACAAAATCTAACCGTTACACACAATTAACCAAACTCGGTGGGACCGAATCAGAAAACTCGGTCGAACCGATTTAGTTCATAATGTGACTGTTAGGCAATTCGGTGGGACCGACATGTCAACTCGGTGGGACCGATATCATTAGGGTTAGGGCATAATGTAATCTCGGTTCGACCGATTACACAAACTCGGTGGGACCGATTTGGTAATAAGCAAAACAGGGAGTTAGTCAGGCAAACTCGGTGGGACTGATTCGCTTGTCTCGGTGGGACCGAAGCATTACAAAAAGGAAACAGGGAGTTTGCATTGCAGACTCAGTGGGACCGATCGCTCATCTCGGTTAGACCGAAATGTTACAAAGGGAAACAGAGAGTTTGCAATCCCATCTCAGTGAGACCGAGATCCCTATCGGCGAGACCGAAGTGACTAGGGTTTCTGGCAGTGGCTGTGTCAAATAAACTCGGTGGCGCCGGATAGATTAAATCGGTGGGGCCGAGTTTGACTTTTGGTTGGGACATATGTGGATATGAGAAAGTGGTTGAGGGATTTGGAGCATATCACTAAGCGTTTTGAGCAAGCAAGCCATTAAGCAACACCTCATCCTCTTTTAATAGTATTGGCTTTCCTATAGACTCAATGTGATCTTGGATCACTAAAATAGAAAAAGTAGAGTCTTGAACTTTAGAGCTTGAGCCAATCTTTTGTCCTTAGCATTTTGAGGGGTCCACATTCCTAATCTATGCCATGCCAATCATTGAACTTTCCTGAAATATTTATCTTGAAATGACATTAGTTCAATGAGCTATATGTTGTTAATCATTACCAAAACCACCCAGGGATAGTTGCACTTTCATCTATCATGATTATGCATTCACATGTTAGTATACTCTATCTTCACATGACTGCATACATGTAGGGGGAGCTTATGCGTGTTACATGTATTTCCAAAGCTTTACCTATTACTCTTCATATCATTTACTTAAATCTTTGATGTATGTTGTCATAAATTACCAAAAAGGGGGAGACTGAGAGCACAAGTGCTCCCTGGGTGACTTTGGTAATTAATGTCAACATATCTCTTGTTGGACTAATGCTTCTATCTTGTGTATTTCAAACAAGTTCAACAATGGCGCTGGAAAGGACAAGAGGATGTGGAACCCCTTCAAGGTGTCAAGGACAAGCATTGGCTAAAGCTCAAGACTCTTCATTTCTACTTTCATGATCCAAGATCACATTAAGTCCATAGGAAAGCCAATACTATTAAAAGGGGATGAGGTGTTGCTTAATGGCTTGCTTGCTCAAAGTGCTTAGTGATATTGCTCCAAAGCCCTTGTTGACACCTGTTTTTGGCAAGATACAGATTGCAATGAAGATGGTATCGAGTGAATGGGCCTTCAGCATGAAAAGATTCACGTCGCCGAGTGGAACAACTTTGATGTTTCGGTTATATTCATTCGACCTTATCTTACGGACCGAAACTATACTCCGAGTGGCATAATTCAATGTTCCGAGTGATTTTTGGCCAATCACGCCTTCAAGACGAACTCAGATGAAGGTGTACTCTAAAGGAATTGTCTTCATCTCATCGAGACAGTCGATTTTCATATATAAATCATCTCAATCCGAGTTCATATGCAAAAGTTATAGCCAATACGGTCTGGACAGGTCAGAGACCAAAATATTACGCTTGACACCAGACACATGTTGATAAGTGTCTGATGCAATGCGTGAGCAATTCGGCCTTCAAGACGGCCTTGAATTGAAAAACCTTCAACACGGAAAAGTTTCGTCTCGTCGATCCGATCGATTTTCATATATAATTCGTCTCAATCCGAGGTCGTATGAGACTTGGAGAGACAAATCAAGATCAGGCTATGTTTTTGGTCGAGTGAAAAACTTACCATCCGAGTGAAAACTCACCGGTCGAGTGAAAACCTACCGATCGAGTAAAAGGTCGAGTGAAAACCTACCGATCGAGTAAAAGGTCGAGTGAAAACCTACTGATCGAGTAAAAGGTCGAAAGCCTACCGATGAGTAAAAGGTCGAGTGAAAACCTACCGATCGAGTAAAAAGTCGAGTGAAAACCTACCGATCGAGTAAAAGGTCGATTGAGTAAAAGGTCGAGTGAAAATTGATCGATCAAGTGAAAGATTGTCTTCCGACTGAAAATGTGATCATCATCCAAGTGAAAGATTGTCTTCCGAGTGAAAATATAGTCATCCGAGTGAAAAGGTCCAGTCGAGTGAAAGACTCTAATATCCGAGTGGATGAGCTCAAATCCGAGTGAAACTGAACATGTGCCCAAAAGTTTATCAAGATAATCTCGGATGAAGAAGTGTTCAATACAGAAGTTGTGCGTATCATCAAGACGGTAAACTTTGGTTTTAGAGTCATCGTCATCAGAGATAGTATATGACCTGCAAATTCACTACAACACTCGGATAATTCAGTCTACCGCAAGACCGAGTCCGACTGGAAGGTAAAAACGACCTCGAAAAGTATTCAAGATGGCTTTATTTGAAAAAGTGGTCAACATGAGAGTTGTTCGTATCGTCGAGGCGCACAAGTTTGATGTTTAGGCCATCTTGATTAGAGGTTATATGGAGGCTCGGCGGCCTGCACAAGGAGGAAGACAGAAGTTGGGCCAGATTCAGACTGAATCCGAGTTGGAATAGAACTAGGACTCTAGGACGCGAATTGATGTAATTTTTCTTGTAAGGAAAGCCTAGATGAATCCTTTACTTGTACGGGAAGTCCAGCCGCCTCTTATATATGTTGGGGGCGACGGCCGATTGAACAACACCAATCGAACCAATCAATCTATTACACTTTTGTGTTCATCTATCTTTATCCCCTACCCTTGTATCTTTCTTTCTCGTTCTTCGTTCGTTCTTCGCATTGGAGGGCAGCGATCCACGAGGCTCTAGGGGCGAGCGAATTGACCTAGGGCAGCCCATTGCCGCCGCACTCCCTGACGGGGTCCCTCCCGGGCGTGTGGGGTTTCGGGTCTACAAAAGCGCCCGCCGACTGTCTTGCGTATCGCGCTGTCGGTCGGGTCTCCTTCGACGTGAGCTGCGGTGCATCACCCCCGGCGTCGAGGGTACACGTGACGTGTTCGTGTGCGAACACACTTTTTGGCGACTCCGCTGGGGACGAAGCTTTGCACAGTTTCCAGCCTGTTCTTGCTACGAGGAGAGCGTCATCAAGCGGCTGCAATCTACAACGGTAACATGTATCATCAACCTCCTTATGTAGATGCGAATAGCCATTATGTTGATGTTGCTAGATCTTTCAATGGACATGTCATGTCGGCTAGCCCTAACGAGCAAAGGCCGACTAGTTATTCCGTTGGATAAACTTGGAATTTACAGAATTGCGACATGCAACCTATGAATCTGAACTTTCGTGCATCGGCAACATCTTTCAATATGCCGGTGAACAACACGATTTGTTCGAGTAATCAATATATGACACCTCAATTACAGGAGGGTGTCTCACTGTTTTATCCATCGGTAGCCGACTCGCAATATGCGGGTTCATCCCCAAACATGCCGATGGATGGGGGAATCGGCCATGCTTCCATTAGCTATTTGGCCGGTTATCCTCAAACATCATATGATACACCTCATGATATTAATTGTTCAGCATCATATGCAACTAAAGGTATTCATGACTCGGCTCACTTTTATGGCCGAGTGAATGGAGATTCTACAGGAGTGTATGTGTCTAATATTGCAGGAGATGAGGTGACTTTGGCTGCGTTAAAAAGCTTAGCGCAAAATAAGAAGATTACCGCTCTTTGCCTTGAGCAACATGATAAAGGTTTGATTCCTGATTATGAGGCAATAAAAGCTAGGGTTTTAAAAGAAGACGAAGTGTTGCCGATTGATCAAATTGGCGTGAGAAAATATTCAACAACAGTGCACACATCTTCACCTATCATTGCAGCATGTTATACACCCCCTATACAATTGCAAAGTTTCGGCAACATCAATCCATTGCTGAAAGATCATAAAAGTATTGGGGGGCAAGCCAATCCAAGCAGGGCTGAGTTTAAAGAAAAATATGTCGCCCGAGTGGATGGGGTCAAGCCAACTCTCACAGGGAATAGAGTCAATGGCTTTACTACGCCAACTCTTGAGGAATTACCAGCAGAATATCGACAGGCTTACGAAGCACTCAAGAAGAGCCGTGGAGAGGAATATTTGCAAGAATACGTCAAGTGCCTTCCTCCATCCAGCAACTATGTTGGCCCTTCTGCGATATTGAAGAAAAAAGGTTTGCAAGCAAATCATCAAGAAAGGGTTCACTCGCCTAATATGGTTGATTCGGTTGAAACTGAGTCAAATAGGAATAAGTCATCTACAGCCGAGTCGAACGATTCCTTTAAAGAAGAGACGATGGTGGATTCGGTTGAAACCAGATTGAGCACCGAGAGAGCTAAGGTCGAGTGCGTAGAGTCAATATCGAGTGCGTCGAACCAACCGAGGGCATCGAGCCAGTTAAGGCCGAGTGCATCAAGTCAGCCAAGTGCATTGAGTCATCCGAGTGCATCACCGGCTAATGTTGAGTGCATAGAGCCAGTTATTACCAAGTGTACCAAAACAGATGATGCAAGCTTCACCAAGCAGAGGAACAACAAACACAACAAATTGGCTATGCTCGATTTTTCTAAATGCAAGGGATCTTTCATGCTGCCATATGAGTTTCGTGCTAAAGAAATTGATGAGCATCAAGAACAAAGTAATACGGCCGAACACGGTTCGGTTAACGATGAACATCAAGAACAAGAACATGCAGCTAAGCAAAGTTCAGCTGACAAAGATCATTCGAGTGGAATCCATTTGGGTAATCCGAGTGACGAGGCACGAAATCCAGAAGAAGAAGATGAGGCGTTGGGGGATCATCTTGGGATGGAGCAAGACATTGTTCCACATATACGATCATCATATTCCACCAACCTTGTCGCAAAGGTACGTCTAGCAGATAATTTACTCGCTTTCCGATTTGGTCAAAAATATATCATTGATGCATACATTAGCAAGTTCATAATTAACTTGGAAAGACCAATCGAGATGAGTAACTTGTTTGTTAGAAATAGTCTTGTCACTAATTATGCTAGTCAACATATTGTACCATTCATAGAGACTGCTAGTGATAGATTATCGCAACCAAAGCTTTTCCCATTATGCCGACTGAGAATTATGCTCGTATGGATAGCTTTGATTGTTTCGTGCTTGGCTAACATTTGGTATCAAATGAGACGTATGTTCTGTAGTTACTTTGGTTGCAGAAACATAAAGCCAGGTCCAAAGTCCTCCGAGATAGCCGATTCAGGAGCATCGGGGAAGGAGGACGAAAATCAATGCATAGCCGAGTCAAATAGCATTGAACCGGCACCACTTGGTTGTTTTGCTCCAGAGCCGGTATCACAATATCGGTTAATGGATGAGCAGTGTACCTTCAATCTGGGCATAGGTGATCACATCATCGGTACATCGTCAACTAATCCTATTATTATAATTGATCACGATGTCGAGCTATCAAGACAAGAACAAATGCAATGTTCGTTTGAACAGAATGTCAAAGACAACAATGTGATTCATCAAGCCACACAATCAGCTTACACGGGACGATTGGTGCTCGTTGAGGAACAAGCATATGGCCAGTCGACTCAGATTGGTCTTGATGGAGATCAAGCATTGACTCGGCTACCTCAACCCGACTCGTCCAAAGATGGACAGGAATACGCTAATGATGATGGGATCAAATCTTCAAGTGAGGTAATCATTCAAAAGTGCATCAGCAATAATATTGAAGACAAGAGTTTCATCAAAGCTACAATGGCGACATCTAGCACTGGGGGGCAACGAGAAAATTCAAAGACCGATGCACGCACAACTAAAGAAAGCAAAGGCAATGGTAAGCACGAAGGTAAAAAGCCGAAAGTCACTTTCGCGCAGTTATTAGAAAAATATCAGAGAATAAGTGAGGCAAAGAGTGCTTATCGGCCGAGTGAAACAAAAGTATCGAAGTCACCCCCAAGGCATAAATTTGAAGACTTGGATTGGCAAAGGAAGACGTTGAGCAAGCAGACTTCATATCCTGCTTTTGGGCTGCCAATGCCAATGTCGTGGGTGCCTCCCTACACTCATATAAATCCATATCCGTCATGGGGCAGGTATGATACAAGGGCAAATTATCCATCTTATTTTAGATCATCTCGCAAACATTATGCAGCTCCAAAAAGATCAACATTTGATGAACAATCACACGTCAAAAACCGTTTCAATCGTAAGGAATCGGTCCGGAGCTCAAGGAACAAGAAAGAGGTGGTCAAGCAAGTGTACCAGGTCAAGAAAGATGGTCGTAAGTGTGCTACTTCAGATTTGTTCTCAAATAACAAAGAGCTATTTAAAGTATTGACATTGGCTACAAAAGGCAACAAGGCAAGTCAATCAAGTGCCAAATCTGAAGGGAAGAAGTTGAGAGTGCACAAGGCCAAAAAAGAGTTAGCATTGGTTGAAACAGAATCACAGCCGAGGTGCCCACTCGGCTTAGCACATTGGCAAGAGAAGGAATTACAAAGACTTAGTGCACATGAGTTGAGAAAGAAGAACATGGCATGGGTTCCCAAGAGGAGCAGTCAAAGTAGAAATGATGTCAGACCTTCTATTGCAACAAGTGTTAAAAAAGTGAAGAAAGAAAGGGATGGCCGCAAGAGTGCTATTTCAGATCCGACTCCAAATGACAAAAATCTAGCCAAGCCTATGTTGGCTGCAAAGGACAAGAAAGTGAAGCAAGTAAATTTCAAGGATCCAATAGTCAAGTTTGGACAGGCCAAGCCAGAGATGCCCAAAGACAGAAAGAATTTGCCAGTGCATAAACCAAAGTACCAGCCGGGACGCCCACTCGGCTTACCATATTCGCAACAGAAGAAGCTAAAACGGCTTAGGGCCAAAGAGCTGGAGAAGAGGAACATGGCCTGGGTTCCTAAGGGAAATCCTCGAGTCAAGAGCGGCATCACATCTCCTGTTGCAAAGCCAGCAGAAATAAGGGAGTACAAGTGTAAAGCCCGTAGGCAAGGACGACAATTTTCATATAGGAGACTCCAAGAGGCGTCTCATCCATATTCTTCGATCGTACCATCAAAATCAACGCTATGGAATTTTTCCTCAGCCGAAACATCTGACTTATTTCGGCTATTCACACTTTGGTGGACGGACTCCCGAGCACTTTTGAGATAAGAAGGCATGGCCGATATTTGTATATCGCCCTCATAATTCATTGTGTTGGCAAAACCTGGCATCTGGCTAACGGTGTTCACCATGGTGGATTTCCTACTCCTATAGCCGATGCTCAGTGTTTGCCAGTACTGGCGAGGCCGACTTAATTATTGAGTCGACCAACAATCAAGGGTCTAGTGTATAAAAGAGCCCCGACTCCAAATGTTATTTATTTACAGGATTCAAGTCAGGAGACAGACGTTGTTCGGCGGAGGCTTGATGGTGTACTTTGATAATGAGTTGAGTCGTCGAACAGTTGATAGTATTCCTTTGAGCTGCGTGGTCATAATCGTTTGGCAACCGTCTTCGTTGAAGGGTTCTAATATTCCCAGGGAATTCCTGGACAAATGCAAGGTCCGGATTGACATAAGAAACTTACGTAGAAGCCTTTGTGACATCCAATTGTTGTTTTCAGACAAATGTTGTCCAAGAGGCTCTAGCGAAGAAGCAACAAACATGAGCATATGGATGATTAAAATTATCATACTCAACATGCACAGCCGATGGAGTGTTGACATCGTGCTTAAAAATTACCCTAGGCAAGGTATTTTCTGGCACGCAAGCTCTGCCAGAAAACAGGAGGGCATGTGTTGACACCTGTTTTTGGCAAGATACAGATTGCAATGAAGATGGTCTTGAGTGAATGGGCCTTCAGCATGAAAAGATTCACGTCGCCGAGTGGAACAACTTTGATGTTTCGGTTATATTCATTCGACCTTATCTTACGGACCGAAGCTATACTCCGAGTGGCATAATTCAATGTTCCGAGTGATTTTTGGCCAATCACGCCTTCAAGACGACCTCAGATGAAGGAGTACTCTAAAGGAATTGTCTTCGTCTCGTCGAGACAGTCGATTTTCATATATAAATCATCTCAATCCGAGTTCATATGCAAAAGTTATAGTCAATACGGTCTGGACAGGTCAGAGACCAAAATATTACGCTTGACACCAGACACATGTTGATAAGTGTCTGATGCAATGCGTGAGCAATTCGGCCTTCAATACGGCCTTGAATTGAAAAACCTTCAACACGGAAAAGTTTCGTCTCGTCGAGCCGATCGATTTTCATATATAATTTGTATCAATCCGAGGTCGTATGAGACTTGGAGAGACAAATCAAGATCAGGCTATGTTTTTGGTCGAGTGAAAAACTTACCATCCGAGTGAAAACTCACCGGTCGAGTGAAAACCTACCGATCGAGTAAAAGGTCGAGTGAAAACCTACCGATCGAGTAAAAGGTCGAGTGAAAACCTACTGATCGAGTAAAAGGTCGAAAGCCTACCGATGAGTAAAAGGTCGAGTGAAAACCTACCGATCGAGTAAAAAGTCGAGTGAAAACCTACCGATCGAGTAAAAGGTCGATTGAGTAAAAGGTCGAGTGAAAATTGATCGATCAAGTGAAAGATTGTCTTCCGACTGAAAATGTGGTCATCATCCGAGTGAAAGATTGTCTTCCGAGTGAAAATATAGTCATCCGAGTGAAAAGGTCCAGTCGAGTGAAAGACTCTAATATCCGAGTGGATGAGCTCAAATCCGAGTGAAACTGAACATGTGCCCAAAAGTTTATCAAGATAATCTCGGATGAAGAAGTGTTCAATACAGAAGTTGTGCGTATCATCAAGACGATAAACTTTGGTTTTAGAGTCATCGTCATCAGAGATAGTATATGACCTGCAAATTCACTACAACACTCGGATAATTCAGTCTACCGCAAGACCGAGTCCGACTGGAAGGTAAAAACGACCTCGAAAAGTATTCAAGATGGCTTTATTTGAAAAAGTGGTCAACATGAGAGTTGTTCGTATCGTCGAGGCGCACAAGTTTGATGTTTAGGCCATCTTGATTAGAGGTCATATGGAGGCTCGGCGGCCTGCACAAGGAGGAAGACAGAAGTTGGGCCAGATTCAGACTGAATCCGAGTTGGAATAGAACTAGGACTCTAGGACGCGAATTGATGTAATTTTTCTTGTAAGGAAAGCCTAGATGAATCCTTTACTTGTACGGGAAGTCCAGCCGCCTCTTATATATGTTGGGGGTGACGGCCGATTGAACAACACCAATCGAACCAATCAATCTATTACACTTTTGTGTTCATCTATCTTTATCCCCTACCCTTGTATCTTTCTTTCTCGTTCTTCGTTCGTTCTTCGCATTGGAGGGCAGCGATCCACAAGGCTCTAGGGGCGAGCGAATCGACCTAGGGCAGCCCATTGCCGCCGCACTCCCTGACGGGGTCCCTCCCGGGCGTGTGGGGTTTCGGGTCTACAAAAGCGCCCGCCGACTGTCTTGCGTATCGCGCTGTCGGTCGGGTCTCCTTCGACGTGAGCTGCGGTGCATCACCCCCGGCGTCGAGGGTACACGTGACGTGTTCGTGTGCGAACAGCCCTCAACCACTTTCTCATTCCAAATATGTCAAAATCCAAAACTCCAACTCGGCCCCATTGATTCATCCTATCCGGAACCACCAAGTTCATATGACATAGCCATTGCCAGAAACCCTAACAGTTCGGTCACACCGATACGGATCTCGGTCCCACCGAGATGGCCTTGCCAGCATGCTGTGACTTGTTGCACTCTTTCGGTCCCACCGAGTCAGTGCAATCGGTCTCACCGAGTTGGCTTGACATCTTCTTTGTTGCTTATTGCTTCACTTCGGTCTCACCGAGTTAATACAATCAGCGCCACTGAGGTGATGTTTTCCCTAGGCCCTAGCACATCGGTCCCACCGAGTTGTCCCAATCGGTCCCACCGAGATTCCTAATGTTCACATTTTGAACTAAATCGGTCTCACCAAGTTCTTGTATTCAGTCTGACCGAGTTGGGTCAAATGTGTGTAATAGTTGGATTTTGTGTGGAGGCAATATATACCCCTCCACCCCTTCTCCATATGAGAGAACCATCAGAACCTGCCTACACTTCCAGCATACATTTTCTGAGAGAGAACCACCTACTCATGTGTTGAGATCAAGATATACCAATCCTACCACAAGAATCTTTATTTCTAGCCTTCCCCAAGTTGATTTCCACTCAAATCATCTTTCCACCATATCCAAATATTTGAGGAAGAGTTGAGTGTTTGGGAGACTATCATTTGAAGCACAAGAGCAATAGTTCATCATCAACACACCATCTATTACCTTTTGGAGAGTGGTGTCTCCTAGATTGGTTAGGTGTCGCTTGGGAGCCTCCGTCAAGTTGTGGAGTTAAACCAAGAAGTTTGTAAGGACAAGGAGATCGCCTACTTCATGAAGATCTACCCGAGTGAGGCAAGTCCTTCATGGGCGATGGCCATGGTGGGATAGACAAGCTAAGGTTGCTTCTTCATGGACCCTTCGTGGGTGGATCCCTCCGTGGACTCGCGCAACCATTACCCTTCGTGGGTTGAAGTCTCCATTAGCGTGGATGTACGATAGCACCACCTATCAGAACCACGCCAACATTCTCTATGTCTTGATTGCGTTTGCACACTCTAATCCCATCGCTTTACTTTCTTGCAGTTAGCATGCTTTACTCTTTCCGCTGCATATACTCTTGCCATGCTTGCTTGAAATGTACTGTGAATGCTTAAACTTGTGATAAAACTCCACCTCAACTTGAACAACCTAAAAATTGCCACTTTTACTTGTTAAGGGTCTAATCACCCCCCTCTAGATCCCTCTTCTCGATCCTTTCAGACATGCCAAATGGAGTGAGTTTATTGAGTCATTTCCTTATGTCATGAAGTACATCAAAGGTAAGGAAAATGTTGTGGCGGATGCTCTTTCCCGCAAATGCATGCTTGTAACTAAACTTGAATTGAATGTAATTGGCTTTGAGCACATAAAAAACTTGTATGTGTATGATCCTACTTTTGCTATTCCTTATACAAAATGCCTGACGCATACATCTTGGGAATGCTATTACACCAAGGATGATTATCTAATGAGAGTTAACAAACTTTATATACCCGAGTCTTCTCTTCGTTTGTTACTTTTGCAAGAAGCTCATGGAGGAGGACTTATGGGACACTTTGGACACGACAAGATATTTTCTACACTCTCCAAGAACTACTATTGGCCCAAGATGTTGCGCGACGTCTCCCACTACACCAACCAATGCTCTACATCTCGCGAAGCTAAGTCTAAAGCTCAATCCCATGGTCTCTATATGCCACTTCCTATTCAGTATCACCCATGGGAATATATTAGTATGGACTTTGTGCTTGGTTTGCCTAGAAATCAAAATGGAAAGGATTTTGTGTTTGTTGTTGCGGACCATTTCTCTAACATGGCACACTTTATTCCATCCAACAAGATAGATGATGCTTCACATGTTGCCAATCTCTTTTGTAGGGAAATTTTGCGTCTACATGGAGTGCCAAGAACTATTGTCTCGGACCGCGACGTCAAGTTCCTAAGCTACTTTTGGAACACCCTTTGCCCCAAGCTTGGAATCAAGCTCTTGTTCTGTTCGACATACCACCCACAAACCGACGGCCAAATGAAGGTCACAAACCGGACGCTATTGATACGTCCATTTTGCATCATGTTTTACTATTGTTATTTATAGTGTTTTTGTGCTTTATATGACTTTATGGAGTAATTCTAATGCCTTTTCTCTCATAATTTGCCAGGTTTACACAAAGAGGGAGAATACCGGCAGCTGGAATTCTGGGCCTGAAAAAGCTATGTCAGAGATACCTATTCTGCACATCTCCAAATGAGCTAATTTTTTTACGGAGAATTATTTTGGAATATATAATAAATATTGGAGAGAAGAACTACCAGTGGGGGTAGCCAGGTGGCCACAAGACACCAGGGTGCGCCAGACCCTCCAGGCACGCCCTGGTGGGTAGTGGGCACCCTGGCCCACCTCTGGTGCCCATCTTCTCGTATATAAGGTCTTTTGACCTAAAAAAATAAGGAGAGGACTTTCGGGACGGAGCGCCGCCATCTCAAGGTGGAACTTGGGCAGGAGCACTTTTTCCCTCTGACGGAGCGATTCCGTCGGGGAAACTTCCCTCTCGGAGGGGGAAATCGAAGCCATCGTCATCACCAACAACCCTCTCATCTTTGGGAGGCCAATATTCACCAACATCTTCAACAACACCATCTCATCTCAAAACCCTAGTTCATCTCTTGTGTTCAATTTTGTACCAGAACCTCAGATTGGTACTTGTGGGTGACTAGTAGTGTTGATTACATCTTATAGTTGATGCTAGATGGTTTATTTGGTGGAATATTATATGCTCAGATCCATTATGCTATTTAATATCCCTCTGATCTTGAGCATGCATATCATTTGTGAGTAGTTTCCTTTGTTCTCGAGGCCACGGGAGAAGTCATGTTGCAAGTAATCATGTGAATTTGATATGTGTTCGATATTCTGATGATATGTATGTTGTGATTCCCTTAGTGGTGTTATGTGAACGTCGACTACATGACACTTCACCATCTTTGGGCCTAAGCAAATGCAATGTGGAGTAGTTATTAGATGATGGGTTGCTAGAGTGACAGAAGCTTAAACCCTAGTTTATGGCTATTCCGTAAGGTACTGATTTGGATCCATATGTTTAATGCTATGGTTAGATTGTTATCTTAGTTCTTCTTTCGTATCTGCTAATGCTTGCAAGGGGGTTAATCATAAGTGGGAGTCTTGTTCAAGTAAGAACAACACCCAAGCACTGGTCCACCCACATATCAAATTATCAAAGTAGCGAACGCGAGTCAAACCAACATGATGAAAGTGACTAGATGAAATCCACGTGTGCCCTCAAGAATGCTTTGCTTATTATAAGAGACCATTCCAACCCGTCCTTTGCTACAAAAAGGATTGGGCTACCTTGCTGCACTTTATTTACCGTTACTGTTACTTGCTCGTTACACATTATCTTACTATCAAACTACTTGTTACCGACAATTTCAATGCCTGCAGAAATTACCTTACTGAGAACCGCTTGTCATTTCCTTTTGCTCCTTGTTGGGTTCGACACTCTTACTTATCGAAAGGACTACGATTGATCCCCTATACTTGTGGGTCATGTTGATCAAGAGGAACATCAAGGAGTGGGAAGAGTGTCTACCCATCACCGAGTACGCCTACAACCATGCAAGACATTCGACTATCGGCAAATCCCCTTCGTGGTCGTCTATGGCTTCAACACGATGTCCCCGTTAGACATTCTACCGCTATGCTACTTCTTGAGCTTGCGTTGATTTTCCCTTGAAGAGGAAAGGGTAATGCAGCAAAGCAGAGATAAGTATTTCCCTCAGTTAAGAACCAAGGTATCAATCCAGTAGGAGGCACAAGCAAGTCGCCAATAGACGCACATGCACGAACTAACAAACCCTTGCACACAACGCAAAAAAGGGGTTGTCAATCCCTTCACGGTCACTAGCAAGAGTGAGATCTGATAGAGATAGGTATAAAAGATAAGTAAAAAGGTAAAAGTAAATAAAGTAATAAATTGCAGCAAGGTATTTTTGGAATTTTGGTTTTATAGATCTGAAAATAAATATGGTAAAAACAGACCCGGGGGCCATAGGTTTCACTAGAGGCTTCTCTCTTGAATAAAGCATACGGTAGGTGAACAAATTATTGTTGAGCAATTGATAGAAAAGCGCATAATTATGACGATGTCTAAGGCAATGATCATGGATATAGGCATCACGTCCGTGACAAGTAAACTGACTCCTACCTGCATCTACTACTATTACTCCACACATCGACCGCTATCCAGCATGCATCTAGTGCATTAAGTTAACAAGAACGGAGTAACACCTTAAGCAAGATGACATGATGTAGAGGGATAGATCCAAACAATATGGTAAAACCCCCATCTTTTTATCCTTAATGGCAACAATACAATACGTGCCTCGCTACCCCTACTGTCACTAGGTGAGGACACCGTAAGATTGAACCCAAAACAAAGCACCTCTCCCATTGCAAGGTAGATCCATCTTGTTGGCCAAACCAAATCAATAGATCAGAGAGAAATACAAATCTATCTTAATCATGCATAAAAGAGTCTAGAGAAGACTCAAATAATATTCATAGATAATCTGATCATAAACCCACAATTCATCGGATATCAACAAACACACCGCAAAAGAAGATCACATCGAATAGATCTCCAAGAACATCAAGGAGAACATTGTATTGAAGATCACAGAGAGAGAAGAAGCCATCTAGTTACTAGCTATGGATCCTTAGGTCTGTGGTAAACTACTCACGCACCATCAGAAGGACAACAAGGTTGGTGTAGAGGCCCTCCATGATCGAACCCCCCTCGGGCAGAGTGCCAGAAAAAGGCCCCAAGATGGGATCTCACGACAATAGAATCTTACGGCGGCGGAAAAGTTTTTTTGGTGTGCCCCATGGTATACGAGGAATATTTGGGTATTTATAGAGCTGGAACTAGGGTTAGGGGGGCTCTACATGGGGCCCACAAGCTTTCAGGGCGTGCCCTGTGAGCTTGTGGCCCACTCATGGCTCTCCTGGCCTCCTCCCGAAGCTTCATGGTTGTCTTCTGGTCCAAGAGAAATCCTCAAAAAAATTTGTTCCGTTTGGTATTGATTTTTTGTAAAAGACAAAAACAAGGAAAAAACAACAATTGGCACTGGGCACTAGGTTAATAGGTTAGTCCCAAAAAATGATATAAAATAGCATATTAATGCATATAAAACATCCAAGATGGATAATATAATAGCATGGAACAATAAAAAATTATAGATACATTGGAGACGTATCACGCTACCACTACAAGAACACATCAACATGGACGCGAGTGCATGAGCGAGCTATCTCAAGAAGGTGCATGAAGATACAAGGCACACCATTGAGCGCCAAGTACAACGCCTCACGACCAAGATCAACATCAACAAGCACCCCATGATATTCAACATTTGAGATCTTGTGTGGCTACACCTTCGCAAGAACTGCTTTCCCAACGAACGCAAGTCAAAACTACTACCTCAAGCCGACGAACCCTTCAAGGTGTTAGAACACTACAACAACAATACATACAAGATCGACCTCCCACGCGACAAATACAACGTGAGCAATATCTTCAACGTCGAGGATCTCTCTCCCTACCATGGTGATGAGGTTTTCGATCTGAGGTTGGATCTTTCTCGGGGGGGGGGGGGGGGGAGGGGGGAGATGATGCGGAGCATCTCAAGGTCATCCCCCTGGACCTACCATAGTCTCACCAAGTGCCAAGTGGACCCATGACACGTGCTCGGGCAAGAGCTCTCGAACCCGAGTGACATCTCTCCTCTCGCAATTCCTCTTTGAAACACATGAGACATGGCTACTACCTCAAAGAAAGACACTTTGCATACTCAGGTACCAAGGAGTTAGCTATGGAGAAGCTAAGGAGCAAGGCAGATCGAAGGAGGAAGTCGAACGTGAAGACGGAGAAGAGAAAGGGCAAAAATGGAGTTGCTCGGATGATCCGGACCGGCGTCCGGACGATCCGGACCCCGCCCCAGATGATCCGGCAAATGTGCCCGAAGACACCCGAAGCCAGCTCGCTGAAGCCGGATCATCCGGACGAGCCCGGACGTCCGGACCAGGACACGGACATCCGGACAGCCAGCAGCCTCCATGACACGTCCGGATCTTCCAGACACCGTCTTGAATCATCCGGACCACCGAAACCCGTATCATCCAGACCAACATTTGGATCATCCGGACAGTGCGTGCGCGCATGATGTTGGGCCGAGGCCCATGTACCCATTCGTCCCCCTAGCCTACATATATGCCTCCACCTCTACTTTTCTAGGGTTAGCATTGTGATAGCTCATACTAGAGACAGAGCTCTGCTCATCTACTTGATACCTACTCCATTGGAGACCAAGGCCTCCTAGGAGAAGATCCCCCAGGTGGATTCAAGACCCCCTCTTGAAGGAAGATCCCTAGTGGATTCAAGGCCTCCTTCTAAGAGATGAACTAGTGCCCTTTGTATTCCCCTTTGTTGGGTTTGAATCATGTATCTCTCTTTGTGTTCATGGATCTAGCACATGTGTGACCGTTTCTCGCTGATTTGAGTGTTTCCTCTCGTTTCCCCTCGTGTTTTCCCTTGTGTGTTCATCATGTTCTTCGGGAATCCCCCTCCAAATCGTGAAAGATCGGCCCCTAAGGTTCCACCCTACATCAGATGGGGTGTCACACACTATATTTTGCATGAAACTTATAAAGAAAACATCTTTCATCCGGTGTCTTGTGCACCCAAGTAGCTCAACTTGGGTATGCCCACATGAGGGTTCCTCATGTGAGGGATACAATGATGACGATGATGGTTGCTACCAAGAGTTGTTCTTTTCTAGATGAGTTTAGATCTGATGCCCTAGGGGCTCCCCAACCTCCACTTATGTAGACTGGAGAGGTTAGGGTCTTACAGGCGGAGATGCGATCTAGGCTACCACCCTCCTTGTTTTGGAGAGTAAATTTGCACAAGGCCGGCTCCGTCCTTGTTGGGCCCCTCCGGGCTCTGTCCCATTCATTCGCCCGATCCATCTTGGTTAGCTACCCCCGGGTCTTGGCCCCCATCACCCGCCACCCCAAAGCAGCTCAAGTAGCCGAGCAATGTCCCCACCGCCCCAATGCTAGCTGATCCAGCTTGCGTGACGCATCCTCCTCCGCGGTGATCGAACAGTCATCCTCTTCGGAAGAGGTGGTCCGTGACATCCTGCATTAGTCCTTGACCATGTAGGAGTTTGTTGCCCGTTGCGCCATCGGAGGAACGTGAAGGCACTCCGGGAGGGGCTTTGCCCTCCCCACCAACGAACAAGACCACCGCCTGAGCTCTCGCAGGACTGTATGAGAAGGAACACGAGGACTCTGACAACCCACACATTGCCCTCAACATTCACTTGCGCTTTGGGAAACGCCGATAAAGTTGTTGTCCTTTGTCCTGCTATGTTGTATGATCTCTATGTCATATGACATTTGTTGAATGAACTCTATCTCCTATGTATTAGTATGTCTTTTTCCTATCAAGATGGCCTATGCCATAGGAGGTGAGGAGAAACGAGGATCAACCTTGTGCTGTCCGCAGACATATGGGGGAGCTTTTTTAACACTTGCCCCTGAAGACGCTCTATGTGAAAGGATATCTTGTGTGGGTTATTTTATAAAGGCCAAGTGGTGTGTGCACTTAGCAAAAGAGTAAGGACATTTTCAAATAAATTTTAATGTGAATTTTGCTAAAGGTCTTTAGTGATATTAATGAATCCGATGATGATAGTGCACCTCCCCGTCTTCCACGCACAAATCCCTATAAAGATTGCCCTTTGAACAAATCATTTGTGTTGAAAAATGTTTCCTCCTACCTAACAATCCTTTCAAAGTCTAAGCATCCTTTCAAAAAAAAAAATCTTTTAGTAAGTATATTAGGCGAGGAAGCGTAGACACCAAAATTCAAATCCTCAATATATACATTTATAGATTGAGAAATAAAAACATGCGAACAGAGAGTTTACTAGCTGTGAACTATAGTTTGTATCTAGAAAGCTAATGAAGTTGCTCATCATTGCGCCAAACAAGCAAAAAATATAGGGTTTACTAGCTGTGAACTATAGTTTGTATGTAGAAATGCTAATGAAGCTGCTCATCGTTGCCCCAAAGAAGGTACATACTATACAAATAAGCTGTTGATTGGCAAAATAAGAATAAAAATGAGAGGGTCAAATATAGCCACCGTGCACATTTTTCTATAGAACACCCGCAAAAACCTATTTTTGTGTGAAATTCGCAGGTTCAGACATCAACCCAGATGAAATTTTAGTTCGATTTTTGAGCCGGTGCATAAAGCACCCCGGTACTCAAAATGGAATTTCCCTAATGCTATCTCTTTTTCGGAAGAGCCCATATGAAATCAAATTATTACGGCCGTAGCCTCCTAAACTCGTATGCAAAAGAGAGGGCCACGCAGCCATCTTTCAGACCGCATCGAACTCCTCCTTTCCGCCGCCGCCGCCGCCGCCGCAGCCATTCATGGCGAGGCGCCGCCGGGGAGGATTCGAACATTAATCCATGCTATTCCCCACCCGTCCCTGTAAATCCCAAGCTCCTGCCGCCGTAGCTGCTATCTGCAGCCTCCGCCTCCCCTCCTCATCGCCGGCGCTTATCCCTCCCCCGTATCACGACGACAACCCATTCGCCTCACTACTTACTTCCGATCCCCCTCCGCCGGATCCGCTCCGCCAGGTTCTCGCCACGGGAGACGTCCACGGCGCGCTCCGCGGCCTCCCTGGCCTCGCTCGCCAGCTGTTCCGGTGGGCGGAGGGCACCCCGCACGGTTTCCCCCGCTCCGCCTCCGCATTCGCCGCCGTCCTTGTCCCGCTCGCTGAGGCCAGGAGCAACCGCTCCGCTTATCCCGTCTCCCTCCGCGCTATCCAGGCTGGCCTTCTCCTTCCCCTCATCTCTCTCCTCCTCACGTATCCCCTGTCCCCCTCCTCCCACCACCTCCTCAACTTCCTCTTACGCATGTCCACCAAGTTTGTGCCCGAATGCCAAGCTCAGGACCCTGCGCCCACCAGCTGTTCGACGCAATGCCTTTCCGCCTTCCAAGAGATGGCGCGTCAAGGTGTCGCCCCTTATGTCAAGGTGTGCAACTGCGTGCTCTCTGTGCTGTGCGACGCGGCCAGGTGGGACGACATGCGTGCTGTATATTCAGATATGCTTCAGCTTGGGGTTGAGCCATCCATTGTCACATACAATACATTGCTGGATTCTTTTTGTAAGGCAGGGAGGATCGATCAGGCTGTCATGCTGCTCAAGGATATGGAGGCCCAAGTTGCTGGGTGCTTGCCGAATGATGTCACCTATAATGTGGTGATCAGTGGGCTGGCCAGGAACGGTGAGCTGGACAAGGCGGCTCAACTGGTTGACAGAATGCGGTTGTCCAAACAAGCGTCAGCCTTCACATATAATCCACTTATCAGTGGGTTGTTAGCAAGGGGTTTTGTTGAAAAGGCTGATGCTTTGCAGCAGGAGATGCAGAATGATGGCATTGTGCCAACGGTGGTGACATACAATACATTCATTCATGGGTTATTTAAAAGAGGGAACGTGGAGGCGGCAGAGTTGAAATTTCTGGAAATGAGGGCAATGGGGTTGCAGCCAGATTTGATTACTTACAATTCCTTGATAAATGGACATTGCAAGGCATGTAATTTGAAGCAGGCACTTTGGTTGCTTGGTGATTTGAGACGTGCAGGGCTAGCACCAACAGTTATGACTTATAACATCCTTATAGATGGCTATTGTAGATTAGGTAATTTAGGGGGGGCTATGAGATTCAAGGAGGAGATGAGAGCAGAGTGCTGCCTGCCCGATGTTTGTACATATACTATTCTTATGAATGGGTCATGTAAGGTCAAGAACATTGCTATGGTAAGGGTGTTCTTTGATGAAATGCTGAGCAAGGGTTTAAAGCCAGACTGCTTTGCTTACAACACAAGGATTTCAGCAGAGCTGACTCTAGGTGCTATTTCCGATGCTTTTCAGTTGAGGGAGGAGATGATGCCGAGTGGAATTTCTTCCAATACAGTTACATATAATATTCTTATTGATGGACTGTGCAAGGCTGGTAGCCTGAAAGATGCCTATGTGTTGTGGATGAAGATGGTCAGTGATGGTTTACAACTTGACTGTGTCACATACACTTGCTTGATTCATGCACATTGTAAGTTGGGGCTTCTAAGGAAAGCAAATAATATTTTTCGTGGCATGGTTGCAAGTGGTTTGTCACCCTCGGCTGTGACCTATACCATTCTTATTCACACATACTGTAGGGTGGGAGATCTTGATTCAGCATATGGCTGGTTCCGGAAGATGCTGGAGGAAGGAGTGGAACCTAATGAAGTAACATATAATGTGCTCATGAATGCACTATGCCGGATAGGGAGAACTGAATTGGCTTATCAGTATTTTCATGAGATGCTGGAGAGAGGATTGGTGCCAAACAAATACACATACACTTTGTTGATAGACGGGAACTGTAAAAAAGGTAACTGGGTGGAGGCTGTAAGGTTGTACTGTGAAATGCATCAGAAAGGTATTCATCCAGACCATTGTACACATAATGCCTTGTTTAAGGGATTTGGCGAAGATCACATGCACGACACAATTCAGTACTTGGAGAATGTTGTTTTGGGTGCATAGGATGGTCTTCAAGAAAGGATCGTCTTAGCCTTGCTTGGTGGAAAACTCTGTAAGAATTATCCCTATATGCATATTCTCTTTATCAGTAGTTTTTTTAACGATGGTAATTTCTTCCAGCATATTTTGATTTTGCTTTCAATCAGCAGATGACAGATGGAATTTGGGGTGACACTCTGGATAAAGGAGCTATGTGATTTCCAGACAGATAACACAAACAGGTCCTTCTCTTGCTGTGTGAACTTCCTCACAATTTCCCCCTGGTCATATGCTTATGGTCATGGAGAAACAACCCCCATTGTTTTTTCTTTTCTTTCGATAAGGCATAATGGAAATCTTTTGACCATGCCTCTCCAGTATCTACTATCTCAAAAGTGAATGGCTATGGACCTTTTGGGCCGAGCTTCAACAATAACATATAGGCTTTCTCTTGGTAAGATACTACCAAGAATTTTGTAAAACGAATAATCCTTGTACCACAGATTCACGGTCAATTTTGCCATAGTCATCTGGCACACACATTGACTTGTCAGATATGTAACATTGTTCCCATTCTTTGGATCATTTAATGGATTTTCTTCTTCTCAATGATTAGTATGGTGGGTGGAGGGGAATTTTTGTCTCAACTCTCAATCGGTATCAGCCAAAAAACGTCTATTTATGAGATTAAACTGCAGTGCAACGGCCCTTTAATTGAGCGAACCACATTAGCATTTTTTGTTTCATTTATTTGTGCTATAAAGTCATTGCATAGCTTTTCTATACTGCTGCTAGATTGTGGAGCGGCTTGGCAGGAGGGGACTGCCGACCTACGGCAACTGCATTCTGCTCATTACACCGTGAAACCACCGATCACCTTTTGACCGGCTGTGGAGGAATTGCTGCCCTGGAGAGGTCTACAAGCCTGCACTCCAACGCTAGGGTGTGAATTCGGTCCTTGGTGGATTGAGAAACATGAGGGGATTCAATGCCTTTGTCCTGTTGATAGCCTGGACAAATTTTTTTTTTTTTTTTTGATATGGTTTCCAGTGAAAAAGCCTAGCCTGTTAAGCAGCTAGTGAGGACAGTCAAAGACTATAATGCGCTAGGTGATGTGAGGCTGGCTATAGCGAGATGAGAAAGGCTGCTTGTTCGTGGTGGTTTAGCAGAAATTATTTAGCCTTTCCTAGCTAGCCATGCTTCCATACGGTCTGTTTTTTTTCTTTCTTTTGCCCTTTCTTCCTGTGGCTTGCCTTTCTTCCTGTGGCTTGATTCAATCCAAATTCGGCAGTTTGTTGCTTGGTTTGGGGCAAAGTTGTATGTGTTGTTTCCTATCCTAATATAATGTCATGCAGGCCTACTGCATGTTCTCTAAAAAAGAGAGATTAGATTTGCAGTGCAAACCTGTTTAATTCACCTACAGTATGTCTTTCGGCGACTCTTCGAATGGTCAAATTCCATCCAACTTCTACTCCTTGAAACGTTCCACGAGATTAGGATGATAATCGTGTGCATAAGCCTGGGGTCATCTATGTTTATTAGTAAGCTGATTCAGTGAATTCTGATATCTGGACCATCTGATTTATTTTCCTCCTGTTCTGTTTCTTCCGAAGTAATTCTGAAAAAATGATTTGCGGTACTTTCCTATGGTTATTCTGACGGGAGCAAATTCATGCTTGATACACAAAGATATTATCCAACCTATGCATGTTTGAATTGTAATGTCCAGTACCTTTCCATTTGTAAAGTTTAGGCACCTTGTCCGATATGTTATGGTTTGATGAATTACTGCATAGTCATTTTGGAAGGGCAGTAATTATGTCATGGTTGCATATGTCGATATTAACTACTTCCTCCGTCCCATAATATAAGAGCATTTTTGACACTAGTGTAGTGTCAAAAATGCTCTTATATTATGGGACGGAGGGAGTACATACCATATGAACAGATTCTTTCTCTTAGGCCAACTACTCCCTCCGGTTGGGTTTATAAGCCGGGCATGGGTTTTTAGGTCATCAATTTGACTATGAAAACATGTATTATATTCTATAAAAAATGTATCTTTAGATTAGTTAGTTGTCAGATGTAATTTCTAACCATATAATTTGTGTGGTATATTATACATGTTCTATTAGACAAATCGAAGACCTAAAAACCCGTGTCCGACTTGTAAACCCAACCGGAGGGAGTATTTTCAGTTTGTACTTGATCTTGGCTACATTACAATTTTTGAATTATGTGTTTACATCGTCTTGAACAAATAATAAATCTTTTATTAAAGCAAACGGGAGAAGAGTTATGAGAAAAATGCCCACTTGCTCGTTGTTAGAGGAGATATATATATATATTTGCGAGAGAAGAGTTATGGGCAAAATGCCCACTTGTTCGTTGTTAAACAGGAGAAGAGTAGTACATTTGCGAGTGTGCCTCATGGGCAAACTAGGGTAGTAGAACTCATGGGACTATACATGACACTCTAACATTGCTTATATTTGATATACGATAGCAAAACGGGAGAAGAGTTATGGGCAAAATGCCCACTTGTTCGTTGTCCGTTGTTAAACAGGAGAAGGGTAGTACATTTGCGAGTGCCTCATTTGCGTGTATGAAAAAAAAAATCTAAAGTTCTTTTTTGAGTTTTATCCTTAAAGTTTTGCAATGTTCCTCTGCTTAGAGTTCACCTAATAAAAACAACGTGGCAGTGTATGCAAGTGACATGGCGGAATTCAGAATCATGGAGCCTTTAACATTCATATGAACATTTGGTACTTCATATATCTTCACTCATGCCACACTAATTCACTAGTAGTGCATACTGCACATAGTTCACTCAAGTTTCTAATCCACTCAGGTTGTCGTAATGTTCCCTGCTTGATATTTTGTTTCTCAAGGAAACACAAAAGTTACGCGTCTCGATGCATTGATGGAAGAAGAGAGTTTATATATATTCCTTGGACTAGGCCACAACACACGCATGCTGCTGCAGTACAAGCTGGATTAACCTCTGTAAAGATGAAGCATAATGCTACCACACCCGCAGAAACACAGTTCCTGCCCTCAGATTTTATCTTGTTTATTAAGTCTCCCAAGTCTTGTTTGCACCATCGAAGATCATACCTAGGATATGACCTCATGCCAGCTTCGGCTAGCAAACAAGCATTCCACAAGCAGGTTGCATAGCATGCAGGCCGCTGCATGTGGCAGGCCCTTTGATTTATTTACTCTCTTGTTGAATTGCATCTCTAAGCCTTCATTAAATCATTTGTTTGGAACACTTATGTCTATTTTGTGTTCCCTAAAGAAAACAAGTATTGAGTACATGAATGCTGTTTATGCTATTGTGAATTTGGTTTCCATCAAAATTCAGTTAACTTCTTTATTGGGATTATGTTTTTATTATGTTGGCTTTCGATATATGTATGTAGTACGATTGCATGCTACTTGATTGAGTTCTGTATTTCATATGACACATGAGTCTTGCAGCCTAGTGCATGGCAGAAATAAAATTTTGGGTGTGCACATGGAAATACTATGGACTAATTTTCCAGGGCGAATCACTAATGCCAAATTTATCCCAAAAGTTGGGATTGAGTTAGTAATTTAATTTTGCAGGCAGAAACCCTTTAATAGTTTATGTTCAGAATTTGTGCCGTCATCTATGTGCACTTCAGTGTTTCTTTGCCTCTGCTTTACACACAAGAAATTTCCATGAGGTTTCAAATACTGGTAATCTTTTACCGATTTTTTTATTGATAGTAATTAGTACTGCAGCAATTAGAAAATTGATAATTGGTGGGCCAAAATTTGAAAAATAGGAAGGACGCTATGTACAACGGCGTCCAGGCTGGTCGCTATTGTGAATGACGTCCATAGCTGGACGCTTTTATAAACAGCGTCCAGTTATGTGGTTCGGTCAGGTGCTCTTATTTAACTATACTGAGAGTATTTCCTCTGATAGATTTAATATGTGAGTTTTGGATATTTTGTGATGGCAGTAAGGTATCGATAACAAATCATTGAAACACCCATTTATACCATTCTAGCACAGTTTGCTTTTGCCAAATTAGATGTAAAATCATCTTACAACACTTGAATGTATGTATTTCTAACTCATTAGCTACCAAAACTGCCGCAAGCAAGTCTAATTGTGCACCTGTGACTTAATTGCTTTCTGGGCTGCCTTGAGGGCGAAAGCCTCCAGCGATTCAATCATGGACAGTGTGCTCCGGTACACTCCTTTGCAACTAAGAAAACAACTCGAGTGGTGAGTTAGTCAAGAGAGCTCCCCTCTTCCCCTCTCCCTTATGGGCCTCTCCCTCGAGCTACCGGAGGCTAACCCTAGCCATCGTCATTGGGGTTCCCCCTCCCCCTCTCCTTCCTCCCTAGTCGTTGCCAAAGGGCATGTCCACCCCGTCAGCGTAGGCGGCGGCGGGGATGCTTTCTCTTCCATGCACAGGAGGTCGGGCGCGGGCCAGTTCGGGCAGGCATGGACGCCGCGTTGGACAACGGGCGCGGCGGTGCACCGAAGCGGGCACGGACGGTGTCGTGGCGGCAGTGTGACGGTTGGCGGACGGCTCGGGCTGCTGGGCGCGGGCTACAAACGGCTACTCCTGCCATGGGCATGCAGGCGGCATGGTGTCCGGTGTTCGGCAACCAATGGTGGTCTCTGAGGCAGAGAGTGCATGCGAGAGGGTAATCATTGTATGGTTTGCGCAAGGCCGGCGACGGCGACAGCCGTGGACGTCGTTACCTTCCTGAAGGCGGCGTTGTGGGTACAAGTCGAAGGCCGGAGGTATCCAGGCGGGGTCTGGTCGAACCAAACAGTGGACGCTGTTTATAAGAGCGTCCAGACTTGACGTTGTTGGTACTGGCGTCCAGCCTTGGACGCTGTTATTCCTAGCGTCCTTCCTATTTTCCAAATTTCTCATTAATGTTTATTAGTTTCATAATTACTGGAATATTAATTATCAATAATAAAAATTTCGGAATCTTTTACCATGCAACTACCCCCTCTGTAAACTAATATAAGAGCGTTTAGAACACTCTTATATTAGTTTACAGAGGGAGTACTTTTTATAGGTGTTGTTTAAAAAAAAGCATTCATTGGTTTATTAAAATTATTTTTGTTTATTCTCCTGTTTGTTTAGAATTTCTCATTGACTTAAAAGCTGAATCACATGCATGCTTATTGTTGCATAAACATTATGAGCAAGCGGGCTGCTTTTTTAATACATGACCGAAACATGATTTTATCCTTTAGCAAATGAAATGTTTGCAGTAAATGAAGTATTTGCATCCAGATACTTTAGGCAGTCAAATATTGAAATAATTTACTCTGATATTTGGTTAACATGGTGAACAAAGAAAGAAGTGACTTACTATATCTTAATGATGAATTTTTGTAGTATCTTGTTTGGTTATACTTATCAGAAGGTTTATTTATGGGGTGAAATAAAGAGGAGTTCAGATTTTGTTGCTCAGGATGACTTGTTTTTTCCTTGTCGTGAAGACCATGAATATCATTGTAAGGTTGTGTTTCTGATGAATGTTAATCATGATGTTAGAACACAGGTGCTGCATGTTTTGTTCCCTACAGTGATATGAAATCACATGTTCGTTGGTTGCAATGAAAACTGGAATCCATCTATGCAATTAATAAATCCTGATGCGCCTTCATGATTTTCTCATATGGTATGTTCTCTAAGAAAAGGAAAATTGTCATGCTCTTCATGATTTTATCTAGAACATAACTCGAGATTGTCCAGAGTACCATTCTTTTGTCAGATTTTTAAAATTCTGCCATCAATGTTATCTGCAAGAGGTAGCATTACATGCACTCTTATTATATTCAGTATTTTTTATGACTTGTGATTCATAAAATATCCAGAGTATGTTATCTAAAAAACAAGCAACAAGGTTTCACATATTGTAATTTCAATGTACTGGAGAACAATAGCTTGAAGTGAGCAAGTGAAGTATGATCTATCATCTGTTGAATTGGACAAATTTGGTGTCCCAAGGGATAAAACTTGGGGGGGGGGGGGGGGGGGGGGAGTTAGTAGCATCTGCACTGCCCAGCAGCAGCTCGAAGATGAATCTTTAGTCACATAGGTGATGCCTCTTCTCCTACCAAGAGTGCCTTGATAATTTTATCGGTCCATCTGTCCACCAGCATGAACATATGTCCACCTTCTTGGACTTCATGATACTGGATCCATGGAAGCTTCTTTGAAAGGTACCGCTGCAGCTCAACCACCACCAACCTATCTTCATATCCTTGCCAGATGTGTACAGAACCCTCATTTGTAGGAAATGGATTTGTAATATTCATTGGATCGAACTCCCAATTCCCAAAAGCAACAAGTAAATCTCGATGGATTGATTCATAAATTCCTTGCTGCCTTGATTTATTCTAAAAAAGGAAGGCCAAATTAGCATTATCAACAAATCTGAACAAGGGGTAGTTAGTGTATATTTCCTGAAAATTTACATTTATATTATATACTCCCTCCGTTCGAAAATACTTGTCATGAAAATAGATAAAAAGAAACGTATCTCGAACTAAAATACGTCTAGATACACCCCCTTTTATCCATTTTGATGACAAGTATTTCCGGACGGAGGGAGTACTATTATTGTTCTCTACGGTGGGCATAGCAAGGAAACAGCAACTCCTAGGATTTTAGTGTTCATCGCAGAAAGGAGTCTAGTGTTGCACTTGTATATCTGTATTTCAAGTGTTCCATAAGCAGAATTTCACGTGGTTGAAGTATTTGTGACATTTATAACCGAGGCATAATTGTGATTTGATTTACCTCAATGGTTCTCGGCATTGCCATCATTTTCTGAATCACCTCCATATCATGGTCGCTAAATATTTCAGGATGATGCATGGCTGCCGCAGAAGAAGGGAGCCATTTCTGGGTCATCCACAAGTATAAAAAGTAAGGCGCATTGTGCGCGATCCAGAGGGTCCTCTGCTCTGGTACAATGAGCTTCTTGAAAGCCTGCCTGGACACCTCTGGCGGGAAAGAAGGCCACCAGTAATTGATAACTGGTACTACTAGCGCGGCTCCTGCGAGCCTGCATCGATAGCAAATTGTAGCTTTTACAACTCTGAAGAGTTTCATATTTCATGAAGATACATATGGCTGGAGTTTCTTTCTTTGCCTGTGAGGTATATACTGGAGGCAACCCCAAACTGTGTATCCTCCCATGGAGACACCCAAGACATGGAACTTCTGTCCAAGCTCCAGCTGGTCGGCGAGCTCCTCTATATCCAAGGCTTCACTTTTGACACTCCGACCGGGGTTTGGGTCACTTTCCCCGTACCCTGCTCTATCAAATGCAAGTAGGTAAATTTCCAGTTCTTCCACGAGCTCCTGATAATGGCGAAAACAGAAATCAATCTTTAGGGAAAATATTGAGAGATAAACCAACGTCTCACTTGTATAAATTTCAATCTGATTATAATTGTGCTCTGTGCTTGTACCTTGGAAACAGGTGAGGGGAAGTCCTTGGTGCTATCAAATGCATGCACTGTGATGATCTTGTACTTGGCCTTGTCCCTCTGCACACCGTCTTCCCGGTATGCGAGGTACCTCCCATCCCTGAGCTTGATCCTGGGAGATGTCACAGGAGGTCCACCCGCCGAGCCGCAACGTTTTGTAGGTGGTGGCCGGAGAATGGCCTGGAAGGCCAAACCAAGTAGCACCACTGGAAGAACGACGAGCAATCTTGGAGCCATTCTTCCCAGATCCAGTGCTTTCGGTGTCAGCTGTGGAGGTTTATGCGTGGCGGGGGCAAAGCTGCAATGTGGGCTGCTCTTTTACTCCACTCCACCGGTAGTGTGTGCGCATCATTGCACGGACGGGACCCCCTGGCCCTGGCCGCTTTCTTTGTTTGCCTCCACTACTCTGGCTCGTTGCTGACTGTGTAAACAAATAATTATCATCATCATCACACCCACATGGTCCTTGAAATATCTATTTCCCCACATCACCATCCATCTGGTAAAACTAGATCACCTTCGCCTAAATTTGATTAGCTTTCTTAGGGTAAGGTTTCTTACACCAGTTTTATAAGTTTATTAATAAGGTCTAATATGGGTCCATGTACTTCTCTGGGCGATGATAGACAGGAGCTTCTGTTTGACGCTCTTTCGCGCAGGGTCTTGGGAATGGGCCGCCAGCCAACTCTGGCAATGCGTGGCTACTACCATGTTGACAAACGCATCGAAGCTTGCTGGAATACTGACCAAATTCTCGCTGGAATGCTGAGCAAATTCTTTGATCAGCCAGCGTACGTACGCGTTGGTGCCTGGTGTAGGATCCATCCAAGTGTGCACGTGAAAACGGGAATACTTTTTGCATATGTGAACAAATTTTGAAACGGGAATATTTTTTTGCATATGTGAACAAATTTTAAAAAGCCGGGACATTTTTCTACATTTGAAACTTTTTTCAAACATGGTAACCATTTTTAAATATGCATTTTTTTTGAAAACAGGGACATTTCTTGAATATGTAAAAAAATTGAAATACAGAAACATTTTTCAGTTTTTTGCTTTCATTTTTTCAAAATAAATTTGAATATATGATTTTTTAAAAGCAAGAACATTTTTCTAAATTTGAAACTATTTTTCAAAAATGTGAACCATTTTTAAATATGCAAACAAAATTTGAAAACATGGATGTTTTTTCAATATGTGGAAAAAATTGAAATACAGAAATATTTATTAGTTTTTTGAAAATAAATTTAAATATTTGAAAAAAGTTTAAGGTCTAATATGGGTCCATGTACTTCTTTGGGTGATGATATAGGCGATTCCTATTTTGCGATTCCCCGCTCTCGGCCCATGTAGGGGGAACCATTTTTAAGTATGCAAACAAATTTTGAAAACATGGATGTTTTTTGAATTTGTGGAAAAATTGAAATATAGAAACATTTTTTAGTTTTTTGCTTTCGTTTTTTGAAAATAAATTTAAATATTTGAAAAAAGTTTAAGGTCTAATATGGGTCCATGTACTTCTTTGGGTGACTAGTAATCGTGCACGTGCAAATGCACGTTGTCATCGTGGCAAGAAAACATGCCCTCTTAGGGTATATATGCCACCCAATGTTTACTTCTGTAACATATGTATAATATAAAAAAATTATCATGATAAAATATCACAAGAATTTTTTGGCTCATTTTCAGCATTATCAATAGAAACTATGCGATATCTGTATCTTCTCATACCTATATATTATACATGAGAAAATATTTCTTACATTGATTTTAAACCATGTAATTGTCATAATGTTGAAGCATATGAACACCAGGTAAAGTTAACTTTGGAAACTCTCACCCTCTAGTCTCAGTGATCATGCCATGGTCTATTGACACATTTCCACATAATTGCCAGGCAACGCACATAATTGTTGGGTGAAGTGAGGTCTGATTATGCTCAAAGTGCACACCTTTATGACCATCTACTACCCCTATAAAAAGAAGAGAGGGGCAGATCCAAATCATCTCCACCATCCGGTAAACAAATCTAACGACCCATGATCATCCTGTGTTTAACACCAAGCCACCATGGTTTAGTACCCGCAAATCCCTCTGTCCACCGTGATAAAAAAACGCCCCCACGACCTGTTCGCCACTTCGCCCCAACCGCTGCACGACCCTTGCGTCGCTGCTGACCACGCCGCCGCACGCACCCGGCACCCCCTCGCCTCTCTGACGCCTGCCCCGCCTCCCCCAGGCGTACCTGCTCTACGCACCGCCCCTCATCCTCAGCGGCGAGAGGCAAGCAGGAGCTGCCGCCGCCGCCAGGGACGTGGACGTGCGCGGGCCAACCGCCGGCGTACGAGGCCGCGCCTGAGCCCGTGGCGCGGCGGCGTGGAGCCCTCCGCTGCCAGTTCGAGATCCCCATCGGTCTCCTCTTGCAGTCATCGTCCTTCCTGCTGCCAGCTCCAGCTTCTCCACCCTATCTCTACGGCAAGGACGCAAAGTTCTACTCCATCCATGTCTCCCTTTCAATCCCTATAGTATTTTCCGCATGGTGTATCTTTTCGATGGTGAAACTCAGAAACTCAGGCGATCATGCCCACTGTGTTTCTGAGTTAGCATGATCACCTGAGTTTCTGAGTTAGCACTTGGTCATAGTTTTCCTGAATCACCATGTTTTCATGAGCTATAACTAATAAAGTAAGGCGTGGTTGTTTGCTTCGATCAAATCCAACTCCATTGTCAAATGAAATGCTAGGATAAAATAAGTTCGTGGCACTTCTCTTTTTCCAGAAGAGCTGGCATGGTGGACAGGAGTGCTCTTTTGGTTTTGCTTAGCTGTAGGATAAAATAATCACCCAGTCAGTCATGGGCTCATGGCCAGGTTAAATGTATTCAGCCCTATAATACTCATAGGGTCAGACTGCATTCTTCTGTCTTATATTCTAAGTTTTCTAAAGACATCCAACGACCTTTGTACTGATTTCTGTAGTTGTTGCTGCTAATGCTGTTGTACATACTATGCAATGTTATAGCGGTGTTAAATATTGAAATTCAAGCCTCCCATTATATGTGCCTTAGATGTAAGCAGCCCTTGGGTTGTAAGATAAGGCGACTCTGGGAGAGTTTAGCCACTCTATATATATATATATATATACACACACACACACACATATATATATATATATATATATATATATATATATATATATATATATATATCTTTTCTGGTAATATGCACTTAGTATGTCATTTTCCCTATCATGTATTGTATCTTTTTGGTTCATGAATATGGTAGTCATAGCCTTCCAAAAATTATGATAATCAGTTGACTCTTCATAAAAGGTGATTGTTGCAAAGTTTAACTGGTCTTCCATTTCTATTTTTTCAGAAGACAGTCCTAGAGATGTTAGTTTTATTTGAAACACTTAACACTAAGCCCCTCTACTTTTTAAAATGTTTTCATTCAATTTACTGAATATTTTTTCTTGCTTGAACTATATCAAGGGACCAAGTGCAATAACCCAGAAGCTTATGATATTGCTATTATATAGATGCCCTGAAGCTTGCATTGATCCAGAATAAAACTTGACTTTAGCTAGACGTGAGGTTTATTGAGCCTATTGACACCTGGTTACATAAAGATAGAAGAACTGGTTGCACTTTGTCATTCTTACTTTTTTCTACAAGTAGCTCTCTACATCTGGTTCATGTAATTAGTAGTCTGTCTACCGTTTGTTGGACATGATTATTTAGTTTGTTTACTTTGTGATCTACATCTTATAGAAAAATCTCTGAAATATTTATTGTACAAGGAGTTACAATACTATCATGTTGTTCTAATACACAAGCATTCGCTCATGTTAATGGGATTGCCCAGTATATGATCCTTCCACACACAAAAAAATTGATGCTTCTGATTCTTTTCTTTCTCTATCACCGTCGAGGTTGCTGATATAGAGAGGTATTGTTGCCGTGCGTGACACCTCCCCGATCTATTTCAGCCCAACTGCATCAATTTTAGACGGAAGATAATGACGCAAGGAGACCACCTGAGCACCTCCACTCCCTCAACACTGCCCCCCTACTGCCTGAGGTACTGCATGACCGTAGTACCCACTCCATTCGCTGCCGCCACCACGAAGTGGTTGGCCGGTGAGGGCGCTTCTCTTTCTGACCTATTGACAATGATGATGGTTCAGGTGCTCTGTAGTATAGTATTATTGTATATCCATGTGTAGGAGTGGAGGAGGAAGTCATACATCCTATGAATTTACATTCACTCTCTTCTGAATCATTGATCTATATAATCAGTAAGAACATTTGCTATTATTTGCTTGATCTGAATCGTTCATCAATTTAATCAAGAAAATTTATGTGAATTATTTAATCAGGAAGAAACATGGGTACTCTTCTCACTCTACTTTGCACCCTTCTTTGGTTGAACTGGCTGTTTCATGTCCTTTTGAATTGTTTGTGGATACTGCCACATAGTGCATGACGACATGGTTCCAGTGGAGTGGTAAATTTCAGGCAACCACTGCATGCATTTTATATTTCTTTTGATTGACTGCCAAAACTCCGGCACACATTATGTATTTTCAAATCATCCAGACACGCATGTTTGTGTAATAAGTAGTCGCACACCATGGGGATTTTATTCAGGATCAAAGGTTACTCTTCATTGAACATACGACTTTGTGAACTCACTTTTAAGGTAGATGATGCAGCTTTTCTGGTTCACCTTCTATAATTGAACAGAAAATATTGATCAGAATATTCCTTTTTTGACATTACAGTGATAGCAGATTGTGTGGCTGAAGAATGTATGTACGTAAAGGGTGGATACTTTGACTGTTTTAGTTGTTTCTCCATACTTGTGTCTCATCTGATCCAAATTCTTTCCTTCAAGTTGGCCTATGATGTGCTATGACTGATGGTGGAAATTAACCATGCTCTGATCTGTGTGTATCAGTTCTCTTGGTAGGAATTGAGCAGCCTTACGTAACCACTTAAATTTCATTGGTACCATATTTAACCATGCTCTATCCATTCTGATTTGCATGGTCCCTTTTTTCATGAAAGTAAGAGGGGCTTCTATTTTATTGGCAATATGAGGAAATGGCTCATATGAGAAGAACAGATATGGAAAATACAGGGACGGCAATCATGTATGAAAATTATAGATGTGAACTTACAGAGAATTAGAAATATATGTACTCTAAAGAAGGTGCATGTATCATTTGTTGTTGATTGTCTGTAATTTGCATTTGTCTATTTCGTACAGAAATTGGTGTATCGCATATCTATATCAACTGGGTGCATCTTCTTCTCGATTTGGTGAGCGTGACCCTGTTAACAAAGATTATACTGCTTTAACATTATTTTTCTCCCTGTTATATTTAGTGATTATAGTGTTTCCCCGTGATTTTATATTAGACTTTTTTTATCGCAGCCATTGCACATGAATAGTGTACTACTGAGACAATAGATTAATTCTACTGCACCGTTATTCTATGAGGAGGTGTCTACTATCTTTATATTCATGGTCATAAAGGTGTGCACTTTGAGCATAATCAGACCTCACTTCACCCAACAATTATGTGCGTTGCCTGGCAATTATGTGGAAATGTGTCAATAGACCATGGCATGATCACTGAGACTAGAGGGTGAGAGTTTCCAAAGTTAACTTTACCTGGTGTTCATATGCTTCAACATTATGACAATTACATGGTTTAAAATCAATGTAAGAAATATTTTCTCATGTATAATATATAGGTATGAGAAGATACAGATATCGCATAGTTTCTATTGATAATGCTGAAAATGAGCCAAAAAATTCTTGTGATATTTTATCATGATAATTTTTTTATATTATACATATGTTACAGAAGTAAACATTGGGTGGCATATATACCCTAAGAGGGCATGTTTTCTTGCCACGATGACAACGTGCATTTGCACGTGCACGATTACTAGTGAATATAAAGATAGTAGACACCTCCTCATAGAATAACGGTGCAGTAGAATTAATCTATTGTCTCAGTAGTACACTATTCATGTGCAATGGCTGCGATAAAAAAAGTCTAATATAAAATCACGGGGAAACACTATAATCACTAAATATAACAGCGAGAAAAATAATGTTAAAGCAGTATAATCTTTGTTAACAGGGTCACGCTCACCAAATCGAGAAGAAGATGCACCCAGTTGATATAGATATGCGATACACCAATTTCTGTACGAAATAGACAAATGCAAATTACAGACAATCAACAACAAATGATACATGCACCTTCTTTAGAGTACATATATTTCTAATTCTCTGTAAGTTCACATCTATAATTTTCATACATGATTGCCGTCCCTGTATTTTCCATATCTGTTCTTCTCATATGAGCCATTTCCTCATATTGCCAATAAAATAGAAGCCCCTCTTACTTCCATGAAAAAAGGGACCATGCAAATCAGAATGGATAGAGCATGGTTAAATATGGTACCAATGAAATTTAAGTGGTTACGTAAGGCTGCTCAATTCCTACCAAGAGAACTGATACACACAGATCAGAGCATGGTTAATTTCCACCATCAGTCATAGCACATCATAGGCCAACTTGAAGGAAAGAATTTGGATCAGATGAGACACAAGTATGGAGAAACAACTAAAACAGTCAAAGTATCCACCCTTTACGTACATACATTCTTCAGCCACACAATCTGCTATCACTGTAATGTCAAAAAAGGAATATTCTGATCAATATTTTCTGTTCAATTATAGAAGGTGAACCAGAAAAGCTGCATCATCTACCTTAAAAGTGAGTTCACAAAGTCGTATGTTCAATGAAGAGTAACCTTTGATCCTGAATAAAATCCCCATGGTGTGCGACTACTTATTACACAAACATGCGTGTCTGGATGATTTGAAAATACATAATGTGTGCCGGAGTTTTGGCAGTCAATCACAAGAAATATAAAATGCATGCAGTGGTTGCCTGAAATTTACCACTCCACTGGAACCATGTCGTCATGCACTATGTGGCAGTATCCACAAACAATTCAAAAGGACATGAAACAGCCAGTTCAACCAAAGAAGGGTGCAAAGTAGAGTGAGAAGAGTACCCATGTTTCTTCCTGATTAAATAATTCACATAAATTTTCTTGATTAAATTGATGAACGATTCAGATCAAGCAAATAATAGCAAATGTTCTTACTGATTATATAGATCAATGATTCAGAAGAGAGTGAATGTAAATTCATAGGATGTATGACTTCCTCCTCCACTCCTACACATGGATACACAATAATACTATACTACAGAGCACCTGAACCATCATCATTGTCAATAGGTCAGAAAGAGAAGCGCCCTCACCGGCCAACCACTTCGTGGTGGCGGCAGCGAATGGAGTGGGTACTACGGTCATGCAGTACCTCAGGCAGTAGGGGGGCAGTGTTGAGGGAGTGGAGGTGCTCAGGTGGTCTCCTTGCGTCATTATCTTCCGTCTAAAATTGATGCAGTTGGGCTGAAATAGATCGGGGAGGTGTCACGCACGGCAACAATACCTCTCTATATCAGCAACCTCGACGGTGATAGAGAAAGAAAAGAATCAGAAGCATCAATTTTTTTGTGTGTGGAAGGATCATATACTGGGCAATCCCATTAACATGAGCGAATGCTTGTGTATTAGAACAACATGATAGTATTGTAACTCCTTGTACAATAAATATTTCAGAGATTTTTCTATAAGATGTAGATCACAAAGTAAACAAACTAAATAATCATGTCCAACAAACGGTAGACAGACTACTAATTACATGAACCAGATGTAGAGAGCTACTTGTAGAAAAAAGTAAGAATGACAAAGTGCAACCAGTTCTTCTATCTTTATGTAACCAGGTGTCAATAGGCTCAATAAACCTCACGTCTAGCTAAAGTCAAGTTTTATTCTGGATCAATGCAAGCTTCAGGGCATCTATATAATAGCAATATCATAAGCTTCTGGGTTATTGCACTTGGTCCCTTGATATAGTTCAAGCAAGAAAAAATATTCAGTAAATTGAATGAAAACATTTTAAAAAGTAGAGGGGCTTAGTGTTAAGTGTTTCAAATAAAACTAACATCTCTAGGACTGTCTTCTGAAAAAATAGAAATGGAAGACCAGTTAAACTTTGCAACAATCACCTTTTATGAAGAGTCAACTGATTATCATAATTTTTGGAAGGCTATGACTACCATATTCATGAACCAAAAAGATACAATACATGATAGGGAAAATGACATACTAAGTGCATATTACCAGAAAAGATATATATATATATATATATGTATATATATATATATATATATATATATATATATATATATATATATATATATATATATATATATATATATATATATATATATATATATATATATAGAGTGGCTAAACTCTCCCAGAGTCGCCTTATCTTACAACCCAAGGGCTGCTTACATCTAAGGCACATATAATGGGAGGCTTGAATTTCAATATTTAACACCGCTATAACATTGCATAGTATGTACAACAGCATTAGCAGCAACAACTACAGAAATCAGTACAAAGGTCGTTGGATGTCTTTAGAAAACTTAGAATATAAGACAGAAGAATGCAGTCTGACCCTATGAGTATTATAGGGCTGAATACATTTAACCTGGCCATGAGCCCATGACTGACTGGGTGATTATTTTATCCTACAGCTAAGCAAAACCAAAAGAGCACTCCTGTCCACCATGCCAGCTCTTCTGGAAAAAGAGAAGTGCCACGAACTTATTTTATCCTAGCATTTCATTTGACAATGGAGTTGGATTTGATCGAAGCAAACAACCACGCCTTACTTTATTAGTTATAGCTCATGAAAACATGGTGATTCAGGAAAACTATGACCAAGTGCTAACTCAGAAACTCAGGTGATCATGCTAACTCAGAAACACAGTGGGCATGATCGCCTGAGTTTCTGAGTTTCACCATCGAAAAGATACACCATGCGGAAAATACTATAGGGATTGAAAGGGAGACATGGATGGAGTAGAACTTTGCGTCCTTGCCGTAGAGATAGGGTGGAGAAGCTGGAGCTGGCAGCAGGAAGGACGATGACTGCAAGAGGAGACCGATGGGGATCTCGAACTGGCAGCGGAGGGCTCCACGCCGCCGCGCCACGGGCTCAGGCGCGGCCTCGTACGCCGGCGGTTGGCCCGCGCACGTCCACGTCCCTGGCGGCGGCGGCAGCTCCTGCTTGCCTCTCGCCGCTGAGGATGAGGGGCGGTGCGTAGAGCAGGTACGCCTGGGGGAGGCGGGGCAGGCGTCAGAGAGGCGAGGGGGTGCCGGGTGCGTGCGGCGGCGTGGTCAGCAGCGACGCAAGGGTCGTGCAGCGGTTGGGGCGAAGTGGCGAACAGGTCGTGGGGGCGTTTTTTTATCACGGTGGACAGAGGGATTTGCGGGTACTAAACCATGGTGGCTTGGTGTTAAACACAGGATGATCATGGGTCGTTAGATTTGTTTACCGGATGGTGGAGATGATTTGGATCTGCCCCTCTCTTCTTTTTATAGGGGTAGTAGATGATGTAGGCGATTCCTATTTTGCGCTTCCCCGCTCTGTGTCGGCCCATGTAGGGGAAACCATTTTTAAATATGCAAACAAATTTTGAAAACACGGATGTTTTTTGAATATGTGGAAAAAATTGAAATACAGAAACATTTTTTAGTCTTTTGCTTTCGTTTTTTTGAAAATAAATTTAAATATTTGAAAAAAGTTTAAGGTCTAATATGGGTCCATGTACTTCTTTGGGTGATGTTATAGGCGATTCCTATTTTGCGCTTCCCCGCTCTGTGTCGGCTCATGTAGGGGGAACCATTTTTAAATATGCAAACAAATTTTGAAAACACGGATGTTTTTTGAATATGTGGAAAATTTTGAAATAAAGAAACATTTTTTTAGTTTTTTGCTCTCTTTTTTGAAAATAAATTCAAATATTTGAAAAAAGTTTAAGGTCTAATATGATGTCCATGTACTTCTTTGGGTGATGATATAGGCAGTTCCTATTTTGCGCCTCCCTGCTCTATGTCGGCCCATGTAGGGGGCGCCCGAGGTTTTTTTTTTCTATGTTTTTAATCCGCAAAAGATGAACGAGCTAGCTCCGACTCGAACCTGCGACCATGCTCATCACCACTTGCTGGTGTTACCAGCACGCACCCAGCAAGTTCTAATAACTTACAGCCTTTTCCCTCTTTTATTCTCTCTTTTTCATTTTTTTTACCTTTTCATTTTCCCTTTTTTGTTTTTTGTTTTTTCTTATTTGTTCGACTTGGTTTGATGAATTGCTTTGAAATTTGTAACTTCTTCCTCAACTCGATGAAATTATTTTGAAATTTGATGAGCTTTTTTCACATTTTGTGGTATTTTTTCGAAAATCCGTGAACTTATTTTCAATTTGTGATGAACTTTTTTAAATTATTATTTTTTTCCAATATGATGACCTTTTTGTTTCAAAATCCAGGATTTTTTTTTCAATTTTGATGATTTTTTTTCAAAACTGATGAACTTTTTTCAAAGCTCATAACTTCTTTTCAAAACCGATGAACTCTTTTTCAAAACCGGTGAAATTTCGTTCAAATTCGATGAACCATTTTCAAATTTGATGAACCTTTTTCAAATTTGTTGAACCTTTTTGAAATTCGAATGAACTTTTTGATGTTTGTGAACTTATTTTTCAAAATCCATAAAACATTGTTGAACTCATGAACTTTTTCCATTTTTTGCGATTTTATTAAATTAATTTTATTAAAAAAGTCAACACTTGAGTGGTCAACTGGTCAAGCAGACCTGCTTTTTTCACGTCAACCAGGCCAGCTGGAATCGAGCGAACCATTTTTTCTCGTCGTGGTTACTGCAATTGATCGAAGTTCACTTGGGCCCACCCAGTAGCGTGACGCTTCGAGCGCCAAAACTCAAAACCGGCGCTGAAGGCGCTAGCGATTCCTAATTGGCGCTTCACGCACCTGTTAGTATGTATTTTTCAAACGGACGCCTGAAGCGCCCCGCGTTGGTCCGGCCCATATAGGGGCGCTTGAGATTTTTTTCCTATGTTTTTAATCTAGGAAAAGTGAACGAGCTGGTTGGGACTCGAACCTACGGCCACACTCATCGCTACATGCTGGTGTTACCACCCCACCTAGCATGTTCTGATAACTTACAACCTTTTCTCTCTTTTATACTCTTGTTTTCCTTTTTTTACGTTTTCATTTCCCTTTTTTCTTTTTTCTTTTTTGTTCCACCTAGTTTGACGAATTGCATTGAAATACGTGAACTTTTTCTTCAAATCGATGATTTTTTTTGACATTTGATGAACTTTTTTATTTTTTTTTGAAAATCCATGATCTTTCTTTCAATTTTTGATGAACTTTTTCAAAATTAATGAATTTCTTTTCAAATTTGATGTTTTTTCCTTCAAAATCCATGATTTTTTATATATTTTGATGGTTTTTTTTTTCAAATTCGATGAACTTTTTTCAAAACCGATGAATTTTTTTTCAAAATTGATGAACTCTTTATCAGAACCGATGGACTTTGAAAATTTGAATGAACTTTTTTGAAGTTTGTGAACTTATTTTACAAAATTCATAAACATTTTTGAATTCATTAAATTTTTCATTTTTTTTATTTTTTTTATATTTTCAAAAGTGAAAGCTTGACTGGTCAACTGGTCAAGCAGACCAGCTTGTTTTCGCGTCAACCAGGCCAGCTGGAATTGAGCGAGCCATTTTTCTCGCGTCTTGATTACTCCAATCAACCAAAGTTCACTTGGGCCTGCCTAGTAGCATGTCACTTCGAGTGCCCGAACCCGAAACCGGCACTTCAGGCGTCCGTTAGAGTGTATTTTGCAAACAGACGTCTGAAGCGCCCCGCGCTAGGCCGACCTATGTGTTGGGGAACGTAGTAATTTTAAAAATTTTCCTACGCACACGCAAGATCATGGTGATGGCATAGCAACGAGAGGGGAGAGTGTTCGTCCACGTACCCTCGTAGACCGTAAGCGGAAGTGTTAGCACAACGCGGTTGATGTAGTCGTACGTCTTCACGATCCGACCGATCCAAGCACCGAACGTACGGGGCCTCCGAGTTCAGCACACGTTTAGCTCGATGACGATCTCCGGCCTCCGATCCAGCAAAGCTCCGGAGATGAGTTCCGTCAGCACGACGACGTGGTGAGGATGATGATGTTCTACCGGCGCAGGGCTTCGCCTAAACTCCGCGATGATATGACCGAGGTGGAATATGATGGAGGGGGGCACCGCACACGGCTAAGGAACGATCCGTAGATCAACTTGTGTGTCATGGGGTGCCCCCCTGCCCCGTATATAAAGGAGCAAGAGGGAGGGGGCGGCCGGCCTAGGAGAGGGCGCGCCATGGGGAGTCCTACTCCTACCGGGAGTAGGACTCCCTCCTTGTTGGAGTAGGAGAAGGGGGAAAGAGGGGGAGAGGAGGAAGGAAAAGGGGGCCGCACCCCTTGTCCAATTCGGACCAGAGGGGGGCTACGCGCCTCCTTCCTTTCGGCCTCTCTCCTCTAATCCCGTATGGCCCAATAAGGCCCATATACTCCCCGGCGAATTCCCGTAACTCTCCGGTACTCCGAAAAATACCCGAATCACTCGGAACCTTTCCGAACTCCGAATATAGTCGTCCAATATATTGATCTTTACGTCTCGACCATTTCGAGACTCCTCGTCATGTCCCCGATCTCATCCGGGACTCCGAACTCCTTCGGTAACATCAAAACTCATAAACTCATAATATAACTGTCATCGAAACCTTAAGCGTGCGGACCCTACGGGTTCGAGAACTATGTAGACATGACCTAGAACTATTCTTGGTCAATAACCAGTAGCGGGACCTGGATGCCCATATTGGCTCCTACATATTCTACGAAGATCTTTATCGGTCAAACCGCATAACAACATACGTTGTTCCCTTTGTCATCGGTATGTTACTTGCCCGAGATTCGATCGTCGGTATCCAATACCTAGTTCAATCTCGTTACCGGCAAGTCTCTTTACTCGTTACGTAATGCATCATCCCGTAACCAACTCATTGGTCATATTGCTTGCAAGGCTTATAGTGATGTGCATTACCGAGAGGGTCCAGAGATACCTCTCCGACAATCGGAGTGACAAAACCTAATCTCGAAATACGCCAACTCAACATGTACCTTCGGAGACACCTGTAGTACTCCTTTATAATCACCCAGTTACGTTGTGACGTTTGGTAGTACCCAAAGTGTTCCTCCGGTAAACGGGAGTTGCATAATCTCATAGTTACAGGAACATGTATAAGTCATGAAGAAAGCAATAGCAACATACTAAACGATCAAGTGCTAAGCTAACGGAATGGGTCAAGTCAATCACATCATTCTCCTAATGATGTGATCCTGTTAATCAAATGACAACTCTTTTGTCCATGGCTAGGAAACATAACCATCTTTGATAAACGAGCTAGTCAAGTAGAGGCATACTAGTGACACTATGTTTGTCTATGTATTCACACATGTATTATGTTTCCGGTTAATACAATTCTAGCATGAATAATAAACATTTATCATGATATGAGGAAATAAATAATAACTTTATTATTGCCTCTGGGGCATATTTCCTTCAGTCTCCCACTTGCACTAGAGTCAATAATCTAGTTCACATCGCCATGTGATTTAACACCAATATTCATATATGTATATGATTAACACCCATATTTCACATCGTCATGTGACCAACACCCAAAGGGTTTACTAGAGTACTAAGGTGTGATCATGTTTTGCTCGTGAGAGAAGTTTAGTCAACGGGTCTGTGACATTCAGAGCCGTATGTATTTTGCAAATATTCTATGTCCACAATGCTCTGCACGGAACTACTCTAGCTAATTGCTCCAACTTTCAATATGTATCCAGATTGAGACTTAGAGTCATCTGGATTAGTGTAAAAGTTTGCACTAATGTAACTTTTACAACAAACTCTTTTATCACCTCCATAATCGAGAAACATCTTCTTAGTCCTTACTAAGGATATTCTTGACCGCTGTCCAGTGATCTACTATTAGATCAAAATTGTATTCCCTTGCCAAACTCAGAGCAAGGTATACAATATGTCTGGTTCATAGTATAGCATACTTTATAGAACCTATGACTGAGGCATAGGGAATGACTTTTCATTCTCTTTCTATTTTCTGCCATGGTCGGGTCTTGAGTCTTACTCAACTTCACATCTTTGCATCACAGGCAAGAACTCCTTCTTTGACTGTTCTATTTTGAACTATTTCAAAAATTTATCAAGGTATGTACTTATTGAAAAAATCTTATCAAGCGTCTTGATCTATCTATATAGATCTTGATGCTCAATGTGTAAGCAGCTTCACCGAGGTCTTTCTTTGAAAAACTCATGTCAAACACTCCTTTATGCTTTGCAGAATAATTCTATATTATTTCCGATCAACAATATGTCATTCACATATACTTATCAGAAATGTTGTAGTGCTCCCACTCACTTTCTTGTAAATACAGGCCTTTCCAAAAGTCTGTATAAAACTATATGCTTTGATCAACTCATCAAAGCGTATATTCCAACTCCGAGATGCTTGCACCAGTCCATTGATGGATCGCTGGAGCTTGCACACTTTGTTAGCACCTTTAGGATTGACAAAACCTTCTGGTTGCATCATATACAACTCTCCATTAAGAAATGCAGTTTTGACATCCTTTTGCCAGATTTCAAAAAATGTGGCAATTGCTAACATGATTCTGACAGACTTAAGCATCGCTATGGTTGAGAAAATTTCATTGTAGTCAACACCTTGAACTTGTCAAAAACCTTTTTGCGACAAGTCGAGCTTTGTAGATAGTAACACTACTATCAACGTCCGTCTTCCTCTTGAAGATTCATTTATTTTCTATGGTTTGCCAATCTTTGGGCAAGTCCACCAAAGTCCACACTTTGTTCTCATACATGGATCCTATCTCAGATTTCATGGCCTCCAGCCATTTTGCGGAATCTGGGCTCATCATCGCTTCCTCATAGTTCGTAGGTTCATCATGGTCTAGTAACATGAATTCCAGAACAGGATTACCGTACCACTCTGGTGCGGACTGTACTTTGGAAGACCTACGAGGTTCTGTAGTAACTTGATCTGAAGTTTCATGATCATCATCATTAGCTTCCTCACTAATTGGTGTAGGAATCACTGGAACTGATTTCAGTGATGAACTACTTTCCAATTCGGGAGAAGGTACAATTACCTTATCAAGTTCTACTTTCCTCCCACTCACTTCTTTCGAGAGAAACTCCTTCTCTAGAAAGGATCCATTCTTAGCAAGAATGTTTTGCCTTCGGATCTGTGATAGAAGGAGTACCCAACAGTTTCCTTTGGGTATTCTATGAAGACGCACTTCTTCGATTTGGGTTCGAGCTTATCAGGTTGAAAAACTTTTTTCATATAAGCATCGCAACTCCAAACTTTAAGAAACGACAGCTTAGGTTTACTGCTAAACCATAGTTCACACTGTGTCGTCTCAACGGATTTAGATGGTGCCCTATTAAACATGAATGGAGTTGTCTCTAATGCATAACCCCAAAACAATAGTGGTAAACTGATAAGAGACATCATAGATCGCACCATATCTAGTAAAGTACGATTACGACGTTCGGACACACCATTACATTGTGGTGTTCCAGGTGGCGTGAGCTGTGAAACTATTCCACATTGTTTTATATGAAGGCCAAACTCATAACTCAAATATTCTCCTCCACGATCAGATCGTAGAAACTTTATTTTCTTGTTACGATGATTCTCCACTTTACTCTTAAATTCTTTGAACTTTTCAACTATTTCAGACTTATGTTTCATCAAGTAGATATACCCATATCTGCTCAAATCATCTTGTGAAGAAAATAACGATACACGAGCATCAACACTCATTGGATCGCATACATCGGTATGTATTATTTCCAATAAGTCAGTAGCTCGTTCCATTGTTCCGAAGAACGGAGTTTTAGTCATCTTGCACAAAAGGCACGGTTCACAAGCATCAAATGATTCATAACCAAGTGATTCCAAAAATCCATCTTTATGGAGTTTCTTCATGCGCTTTACACCAATATGACCCAAACGGCAGTGCCAAAAATAAGTTGCACTATCATTATTAACTTTGCATCTTTTGGCATCAATATTATGAATATGTGTATTACTACGATCGAGATCCAACAAACTATTTTCATTGGGTGTATGACCATCGGAGGTTTTATTCATGTAAACAGAACAACAATTATTCTCTGACATTAAATGAATGACCGTATTGCAATAAACATGATCAAATCATATTCATGCTCAACGCAAACGCCAAATAACATTTATTTAGGTTTTACACGAATCCCGAAAGTATAGGGAGTGTGCGATGATGATCATATCAATCTTGGAACTACTTCCAACACTCATCGTCACTTCCCCTTCAACTAGTCTCTGTTTATTCTGTAACACCTGTTTCGAGTTACTAATCTTAGCAACCGAACAAGTATCAAATACTCAGGGGATACTATAAACACTAGTAAGGCACACATTAATAACCTGTATATCAAATATACCTTTGTTCACTTTGCCATCCTTCTTATTCACCAAATATTAAGGGCATTTCCGCTTCCAGTGACCATTTCCTTCATAGTGTAAGCACTCAGTTTCAGGCTTTGGTCTAGCTTTGGGCTTCTTCGTGGGAGTGACAACTTGCTTGTCATTCTAGTTGAAGTTCCCTTTCTTTCCCTTTGCCCTTTTCTTGAAACTAGTGATCTTGTCAGCCATCAACACTTGATGCTCTTTCTTGATTTCTACCTTCGTCGATTTCAACATCACGAAGAGCTCGGGAATTGTTTTCGTCATCCCTTGCATACTATAGTTCATCACGAAGTTCTAGTAACTTAGTGATGGTGACTAGAGAATTCTGTCAATCACTATCTTATCTGGAAGATTAACTCCCACTTGATTCAAGCAATTGAAGTACCCAGACAATCTGAGCACATGCTCACTAGTTGAGCGATTCTCCTCCATCTTTTTAGCTATAGAACTTGTTGGAGACTTCATATCTCTCAACTCGGGTATTTGCTTGAAATATTAACTTCAATTCCTGGAACATCTCATATGGTCCATGACGTTCAAAACGTCTTTGAAGTCCCGATTCTAAGCCGTTAAGCATGGTGCACTAAACTATCAAGTAGTCATCATATTGAGCTAACCAAACGTTCATAACGTCTGCATCTGCTCCTGCAATAGGTTTGTCACCTAGCGGTGCATCAAGGACATAATTCTTCTGCGCAGCAATGAGGATAAACCTCAGATTACGGATCCAATCCGCATCATTGCTACTAACATTTTTCAACACAGTTTTCTCTAGGAACATATCAAAATAAACATATGAAAGCAATAACGCGAGCTATTGATCTACAACATAATTTGCAAAATACTACCAGGACTAAGTTCATGATAAATTTAAGTTCAATTAATCATATTACTTAAGAACTCCCACTTAGACAGACATCTCTCTAGTCATCTAAGTGATTACGTGATCCAAATCAACTAAACCATGTCCGATCATCACGTGAGATGGAGTAGTTTCAATGGTGAACATCACTACGTTGATCATATCTACTATATGATTCACATTCGACCTTTCGGTCTCCGTGTTCCGAGGCCATATCTGTATATGCTAGCCTCGTCAAGTTTAACCTGAGTATTCCGCGTGTGCAACTGTTTTGCACCCGTTGTATTTGAACGTAGAGCCTATCACACCCGATCATCACGTGGTGTCTCAGCACGAAGAACTTTCGCAACGGTGCATACTCAGGGAGAACACTTCTTGATAATTAGTGAGAGATCATCTTAAAATGCTACCGTCAAACAAAACAGAATAAGATGTATAACAGATAAACATCATATGCAATCAAAATATGTGACATGATATGGCCATGATCATCTTGCGCCTTTGATCTCCATCTCCAAAGTACTGTCATGATCTCTATCGTCACCGGCACGACACCATGATCTTCATCATCTTGATCTATATCAATGTGTCGTCACATGGTCGTCTCGCCAACTATTGCTCTTGTAACTATTGCTATCGCATAGCGATAATGTAAAGCAAATATTTGGCACTTGCATCTTTATGCAACAAAGAGACAACCATAGGGCTTCTGCCAGTTTCCGATAACTTCAACAAAACATGATCATCTCATACAACAACTTATATTTAATCACGTCTTGACCATATCATATCACAACATGCCCTGCAAAAACAAGTTAGACGTCCTCTACTTTGTTGTTGCAAATTTTACGTGGCTGCTACGGGCTGAGCAAGAACCGTTCTTACCTACGCATCAAAACCACAATGATAGTTTGTCAAGTTAGTGCTGTTTTAACCTTCACAAGGACCGGGCGTAGCCATACTCGGTTCAACTAAAGTTGGAGAAACAGACACCCGCTAGTCACCTGTGTGCAAAGCACGGCGGTAAAACCAGTCTCGCGTAAGCGTACACGTAATGTCGGTCCGGGCCGCTTCATCCAACAATACCGCTGAACCAAAGTATGACATGCTGGTAAGCAGTATGACTTGTATCGCCCACAACTCACTTGTGTTCTACTTGTGCATATAACATCAACGCATAAAACCTGGCTCTGATACCACTGTTGGGGAACGTAGTAATTTCAAAAAATTTCCTACGCACACGCAAGATCATGGTGATGGCATAGCAACGAGAGGGGAGAGTGTTCATCCACGTACCCTCGTAGACCGTAAGCGGAAGCGTTAGCACAACGCGGTTGATGTAGTTGTATGTCTTCACGATCCGACCGATCCAAGCACCGAAAGTACGGGGCCTCCGAGTTCAGCACACGTTCAGCTCGATGACGATCTCCGGCCTCTGATCCAGCAAAGCTCCGGAGATGAGTTCCGTCAGCACGACGGCGTGGTGACGATGATGATGTTCTACCGGCGCAGGGCTTCGCCTAAACTCCGCGACGATATGACCGAGGTGGAATATGGTGGAGGGGGGCACCGCACACGGCTAAGGAACGATCCGTAGATCAACTTGTGTGTCATGGGGTGACCCCCTGTCCCCGTATATAAAGGAGCAAGGGGGAGGGGGCGGCCGGCCTAGGAGGGGGCGCGCCATGGGGAGTCCTACTCCCACCGGGAGTAGGACTCCCTCCTTCCTTGTTGGAGTAGGAGAAGGGGGAAAGAGGGGGAGAGGAGGAAGGAAAAGGGGGCCGCACCCCTTGTCCAATTCGGACCAGAGGGGGGCTGCGCGCCTCCTTCCTTTCGGCCTCTCTCCTCTAATCCCGTATGGCCCAATAAGGCCCATATACTCCCCGGCGAATTCCCGTAACTCTCCGGTACTCCGAAAAATACCCGAATCACTCGGAACCTTTCCGAACTCCGAATATAGTCGTCCAATATATCGATCTTTACGTCTCGACCATTTCGAGACTCCTCGTCATGTCCCCGATCTCATCCGGGACTTCGAACTCCTTCGGTACATCAAAACTCATAAACTCATAATATAACTGTCATCGAAACCTTAAGCGTGCGGACCCTACGGGTTCGAGAACTATGTAGACATGACCTAGAACTATTCTTGGTCAATAACCAATAGCGGGACCTGGATGCCCATATTGGCTCCTACATATTCTACGAAGATCTTTATCGGTCAAACCGCATAACAACATACGTTGTTCCCTTTGTCATCGGTATGTTACTTGCCCGAGATTCGATCGTCGGTATCCAATACCTAGTTCAATCTCGTTACCGGCAAGTCTCTTTACTCGTTACGTAATGCATCTTCCCGTAACCAACTCATTGGTCATATTGCTTGCAAGGCTTATAGTGATGTGCATTACCGAGAGGGTCCAGAGATACCTCTCCGACAATCGGAGTGACAAAACCTAATCTCGAAATACGCCAACTCAACATGTACCTTCGGAGACACCTGTAGTACTCCTTTATAATCACCCAGTTACGTTGTGACGTTTGGTAGTACCCAAAGTGTTCCTCCGGTAAACGGGAGTTGCATAATCTCATAGTTACAGGAACATGTATAAGTCATGAAGAAAGCAATAGCAACATACTAAACGATCAAGTGCTAAGCTAACGGAATGGGTCAAGTCAATCACATCATTCTCCTAATGATGTGATCCTGTTAATCAAATGACAACTCTTTTGTCCATGGCTAGGAAACATAACCATCTTTGATAAACGAGCTAGTCAAGTAGAGGCATACTAGTGACACTATGTTTGTCTATATATTCACACATGTATTATGTTTCCGGTTAATACAATTCTAGCATGAATAATAAACATTTATCATGATATGAGGAAATAAATAATAACTTTATTATTGCCTCTAGGGCATATCTCCTTCACCATGTAGGAGACGCCTGAGGTTTTTTCTATTTTTTTAATCCGCAAAAAATGAACGAGCTGGTTGCGACTCGAACCTACGACCACGCTCATCGCCGCATGCTGCTGTTACCACCCCGCCACCCAGCAGGTTCGATAACTTACAACCTTTTTCTCTCTTTTTACTCCTTTTCCTCTTTTTACTTTTTCATTCCCTTTTTATTTTTTCATTTTTGTTTGACCTGGTTCGACGAATTGCTTTGAAATGTGTGAACTTTTTCTTCAAATCGATGATAATATTTTTGAAATTCGATGAACGTTTTTCATTTCTATTGGTCCTTTTTTGGAAATCCATGAACTTTTTTACAATTTTCGATGAACTTTATTCAAAATTGATGATTTTTTTTCCAGATTTGATGAACTTTTTGCTTCAAAATCCTTGACTTTTTTTTCAATTTTGACATACTTTTTTCAAAACCGATGAACTCTTTTTCAGAAGTGATGAACTTACATCAAAACCTATGTCTCGCCCTAAGCGAGACTTAAAGTAGCCTCGCCTGAATGTGAGTGCGAGATGGCCCGGCCCAGGCGCGAGGGAGGCCAGAGGCAACAGCCTATTTTTGAAAAGTTTTTTGCCCTTATAAAAATTCGTCTATACTTCTAATATATATATTTGAAAAATGTTAAATGTTCACCAAGCATTTGAAATGTTAAATGTATATCAAAAAAATATTTGTCATTTATACAAAAAACATACAATCTATATGAAAAAATTGATCATGTACTTAAAATGTTAATCAAGCATTTGAATTCTTTTAATCAAGTAATTGAAAAATGTTATCAAGCATTTGAAGAATACATAATTTGTATATAAAAATGTTTTTGATACACATGAAAAATATATACAAAAATGTCAAACATGTAAAATAAAGTTTTTGACGTATGTACAACTTATATTAAATAGAAGTAGAGACATCCAATAGTGTGTACACGAAAAATGTTAAATGCGTATTAGAAAAAATTGGCATGTGTTGAACAAAAAAGTAACCGATGAAAATCGACAAAGAAACAAAGAAAAATGAAGAAATCCAATAAAAACCAAAAAAGAAAATGGAAATAGAGAAAACCAAGAAAGAAACAACAAAAGGCCGACGAAAACCAAGAAAGAAACATAAAGAAAACAAAGCGAAGAAAGAAAAGTAAAAAAACTTTGAAACTGATAAAGAAATAAAGAAAAAGGAAAAGAGAGAGAGAGATAAACCAGTAAAAACAGGGAATACAATAAAGAAATCCTATGAAAAACAAAACAATGAAGAAAACTGATGAAGAAACAAATAAAGCAAAAACAAAAATAAATGAAAAAGAGAAAACCTAGAGAAAAACACATCCAACACACCTAGGAGCGAGGATGCGCAGGCAAACTAGCACGCGAGTGAACCAACGCTAGCCTAGCACCGCACTGCAGGGGAAAAGATTCAGGTGTGTCAGAAGCTACTCTTCCTATAAATGAGATATGGCCCTCACGAATATGCTCACTCGTAGCAACATAGCTTGTGTGGCTACGGGCAGTCTCCCACTAATGGGTCGGCCAAACACCATGGTTTATTTTCTTCTCTTGTTTTTCCCTATGTGATTATTTTTACTTAGATCATGTTTTTACCTAGGTTGGCTTCTAATTTAGAAAATGTCAATAAATGCAAAAAAATTGTTAAGAACAAAAAAAGTTCTTGAATTCAAGAAATAGGTTTGCGACTTCAAAAAAAAAATCAAACAAATATTTGTGCCTTTGTAAAATGTTTGAGAATTTTAAAAAGTGAGCGAGTTATGTCCATGAATTCAAAAACAAATCACATATTCAAAAATTGTTCATGAACACACAAAAATATTCATTAATTAAAAATTCAAAATAAGTTTGCAAACTTCAAACATGTTTTTTAATTTAATAAATTATATGCAGATCTGAAAACAAAATCTTGAATTCAAAAAATGTACAAGGTTTCTAAACAAATGTTCATGAATAATTTTTTCAAAGTGAACTTATGAACATTATTTGAAACTGCGAACAATTTTTGAAAATTAGGAACATTTTTCTGGAAAACGGGAATATTTTAAGAAATTCCAAACATTTTTCTTAAAACCTAAAGAGTTTTGGAAAACGTGAAATTCTGAATAATTATTGAAAACAGGAACATTTTGTGAAATGTGAAACATGTTTTGATATGTGAGCATTTATTGAATTTTATGAACATCTTTGGAATACATGAACAAAATTTGAAAAGCGAGCACATCTTTTCATTTGTAAACTACTTTCAAAATGGGAACTTTTTTTGGAATTCTGAAATATTTTATTGAAAAATGCAAACCATTTTTAAACATGTGAACAAATTTTGAAAATGGGAACATATTTTAAAGTTCCAGATAAATTTTAAAATATGTATTTTTGGAATTTTCCAAATAGTTTTTGAATATGTGAACATTTTGTGAAGCTAGGACATTTTTTGTAATTCCACACATTGTTATTAAACTTGTACAATGTTTGAAATTCGAGAATAATTTTTTAGTTTTTGAACATAATTTGAAAATGGGAACATTTTTTTGAAATTTCAATCATCTTTTGTAATTTTCCAATTTTTTTTGAATGTGGGAATATTATTTGAAAACGAGAGCATTTTTTTTGGAAAATACACATAATTTTTTAAATATGTGATTTTTTTTTTGAAAATGGGAACGAAAATCTTCAATTTTTTTTTTTGAAATTTGAAAATGAAGTAGCTTGGACAGATATATTATCAAAATAAGGAACAGTTGCAGTAGAAGAAAAACCTTTGGCTGTAAGTGTTTCAACGGCTACCAAACAATCTGACTAAATAATGATACATTTAAAACCAATTTCATTTGTGATCTATATTCCACGCCTAATAGTAAGCACCTTAGTAGTCATCACATCCAATGCATAATCAACATAGTCGCTACTAGCGGCAAGAAACTCACCAATCTTGAGCCACCGCACCCGACCCTCCCTTGTTTGTGTTTTTATCAAAATCTGCATCCACATTATCATCACAAAGTTCTCCCTCAGCTTCACCCAACAATTCTTCTTGGTTAAATGGTTCTTTCTCATCGCTCGGATGTTGTTTGTTGTAATCACATGTATTGGCATTGCTGCTTGCGAGGACGGCGACACATCTTCCCCATGAATGAAACGCCTTCTACCCCACCAAATATACCATGTTGCTGCCAGGATAATCTCTTTAAAATCCGCTATATCAATGTGAGTTAGTGTTATCTTACGTGCACGAAAGAACTCTTCCAACACCACACTTCTCGACCGATCGCCACACACATCACCCTCTCAATGATATGCAGTAGCCCCATCTCCTCCAAACCTCCTTAGCATGGCTAGATTCAAACAAACTATGCCAAATATCCTCGTAATGGATCGAGGACAATGGCTTGGCATTGAAATATGCTTATTTGCTAAGACACCAAAATTGTTGGGAAACATAGTAAAAAAATTAGTACCTGCATACAAGCCCAAGATCACTATGAAGATTGAAGAGAAGCTTGGATCTGATCTTTACCAACAAGAGTGCAACAAAAGTTCCTGCAACTAGGATTTACAACCTCACAACCACAAAAATTCCCCTCCAATGAAGATCAAAAGCACAATCTCAATGCCAGTATCCACGTGTGCAGAACCACTGATTCAATAGGGCTTCACCGTCTAGAATGGAACACCGTCGGAGAACTAGAATGGAGGAGCAGCCTTGCGGCGTGGGGTGTGTGTGTGTGGGGGGAGGGTAGAGAGGGGTAGCCATGGGCACACCAAACTTGTGTTTGGAGGCCGCCCTTCCCCTCTATTTATAAAAACCAATGGGGTGTCTGACTTGGGAAGGGGGCCGACTGCCCCCAAGGGATGCACCCCATCCAACCCCAGTCGCCACTTGGTGGCCTTTCCCGCCAAGCAAGGGGGGACACCACCTATGGGCCTTGCGACCAAATACTGGCTACCCCAGTTGGCCCGTGCCAAGTGGTAGCCCCCTGGCCCCCTCTGGAGTTTTCTAGGAGGTTTCAAAAACTTTCAGAACCTTCCACAACCTACCGGATTGTGACGCCCTAAGACCGACGCTTCAGAAGACTTCCATATTTTCGTGATCACCGTGTGTTTCATTTGTGATTGCTCTTTTATTTTTGCATTGCATCATGCCATCATGCCATCATGTCATTAATCTTTGCATCTCAACTCAACTAATAAATTGCATAGATGGTTGATCTATTTAAATCGAGGGAAGGGTGACTTCTCTTTATAACATATCCTCCCAATATTAGGGAGCTATATTTAAATATTTCATTAATTTGGAATTCACCTTAACACACTTGCAAAATATCCCAATGCCTTTGTTATCTTAATTCTTGGTCTCCAACCTTGCCATATATTCTTTCATCATATTCCGGAGCTCCACCAAAAATCCGACATCTTTGGACCTTCCTTTTATCAAGTCCTAGTTCAAACCCTTTTGAATTAAATTCAGATGAGTTTGAATTTACATCTTTCAATCATGGCTTTTTCTATTTTCTCGGAACAAGCATATTTTTGTGAGTCCGGTAAAATAATCCCCATGCCCAAACTCTTTCTCTAACCTTTTCTTTTCTTCCCTTTTCTTTCTTTTTCTCTGTTATAAGAGAAGAGAGGAGAGAGGAGCCAGCCCAGCCGGCCTCTTGGGCCTGACCAACCAGACCGGCCTGTTCCACAGGCCCTGCCGCGCCTCGCTGTAAACCCTAGCCTTCCCTGCTCGTTCCCTGCATCTCCCATCGATCTCTCCCTCCTGCGCCACCACACGCAAAACACACATCGCCAAGGAGAGCCCTGCTCGATCGCCTCCTCCCTCGATGCACCGTCTTAGAGAGAGAGAGAGAGAGAGAGAGAGAGAGAGAGAGAGAGAGAGAGAGAGAGCAGTGCCGCTCCGTTGTCTCGTTCCCCTCTGCCTCCTCCTCGTCGCCGGAGTCCAGTCGCTGCGACCAAGAGCGCTGCCGCCCTCGACCCACCTCGCCGTCGTCCATGGCCACACCTTCGCCAAGTGCCAGCGCAGCCTCGCCGCATCTTGCCATTCTCCGTCGTCGCCGGACCCGGCCGTCCTCTGCTTCCTCTACGGCGACCAGGAGCCACCTCGCCCGCACGTCTCCTCCACCAGCAGCCTGCAACGCCCGAGGGGAGCCGAGCTCCTCCCGGTCCCCATGGTGGCTGCTTCCCCTGCCCCGAGCTTCCCTGCAGCCGGCGTCCAAGTCTCACGCCCCCATGACCTTGCTGCATCTCACTCCGCTGCTCATGGCCTGCAACAAACCTCCTCCTCCACCGCCAAGACCACCCCCGTGGATTTTGCCAAGTACCACTATGACCTGTGTGTGACTATGCGGATTCGCCAAGTACCCCACCAGCAAGACCGACGCCTGAACACGCACACCGGCTCTGTGGATTTCGGCAAGTCCCTCGACGACCGGCGCTTAGTACCACTACGTTTGCCATGTACATCTACACCAAGACCAGACCGACAAGTACCCCGACAACGTGTGTACCTCTACCGTCGACCCTGTGGACGTCAAGTTCCTCTATGAAACGTGTACCACTACGCCCAAGTTCCACTACAAGATGTGCCACTACCGTCATTGTGTACCACTACTTCCACTACTGTCGAACCCGATCCGCTTCGAAAACGCATGCTTCGAAGGTATAACCCCGAGACGTCCGCCTGCGAACGAATGCATGTGTGTTGTTTGAGATGCTCGTGTCTGCACCGTGTCTGAGTTGTCATTGCACGTTCCTCCTCGTTTTCCTTGCCACCGACATGTGGGACACCCGGTTGCCGGGATCACCCCACCATCTTTTACATGTTTGCACACCCACACTTCCTTCTGCACCGGTATCTCCGTGAGCTACCGGAACCGATATGTTGTTGTGGCATCATTTTTGGATTCGTTGCCGTGGCACCCCTTTCTTCCGCCATGGTGACCAAATACTTCATAATATGCTCATGTCAACTTTTTCATAAAAATTGCATAAAACTTGCATATGTCATCCGCATCATGTTAGCAATATTTAAATGGTTAAAATTGTTGTTTGCATTAAAATTGCTAAATAACATATGGTGATTTTCTGGAATTGTCGTTTGTTATTTTCGGCCTCATTTAAATTGCCTAGCTAGGTAGTTTTATTATGATTCACCTCTTGCCATGTTTAACAACATTTAATATTGTTGAGTAGCTTAAACGAGATGAACTAAATAATTGTTGGTGTTTCGTCAATATGCAACTCGTTTCATATTGAGCTCGACTTAATTTGTAGTATTGTTTGTGCACTTTGCCATGCCATGAATCATTTTAATGGACATGCATCATGCTTGGCTGTGCATCATGTCATGTTTATGTGTTGTGTGTTTACCTTGTTTGCTTCTTTCCGGTTGTGCTTCTTCTAGATAGTTCCTGTTTCGTTGCGATCGTGAGGATTCGTTCGTCTACGCTTGGTTTGTCTTCATCCGGTCGTCTTCTTCATGGACCCGTTCTTCTTCCTAGCGGGATTTCAGGCAAGATGATCGTTACTCTGGATCTCACTACTATCATTGCTATGCTAGTTGCTTCGTTCTATCGCTATGCTGCGCTACCTATCACTTGTTCATTAAGCCTCCCAAATTGCCAAGTCAGCCTCTAACCTTTTTACCCTTCCTAGCAAACCGTTGCTTGGCTATGTTACCGCTTTGCTCAGCCCCTCTTATAGCGTTGTTAGTTGCAGGTGAAGTCGAAGATTGCTCCATGATGGACATGATTATGTTGGGATATCACAATATCTCTTATTTAATTAATGCATCTATATACTTGGTAAAGGGTGGAAGGTTCGGCCTTATGCCTGGTATTTTGTTCCACTCTTGCCGCCCTAGTTTCCGTCATACCGGTGTTATGTTCCTTGATTTTGCGTTCCTTACGCGGTTGGGTGATTTATGGGACCCCCTTGACAGTTCGCTTTGAATAAAACTCCTCCAACAAGGCCCAACCTTGGTTTTACCATTTGCCTACCTAAGCCTTTTTCCCTTGGGTTTCTGGAGCCTGAGGGTCATCTTTATTTAACCCCCCCCCCCCCCCCCCCCCCCCCGGCCAGTGCTCCTTCGAGTGTTGGTCCGAACCGAGCAGCCTGCGGGGCCACCTCGGGGAAACTTGAGGGCTGGTTTTACTCGTAGCTTGTCTCATCCGTTGTGCCCTGAGAACGAGATATGTGCAGTTCCTATCGGGATTTGTCGGCACATCGGGCGGCTTTGCTGGTCTTGTTTTACCATTGTCGAAATGTCTTGTAAACCGGGATTCCGAGACTGATCGGGTCTTCTCGGGAGAAGGAATATCCTTCGTTGACCGTGAGAGCTTGTGATGGGCTAAGTTGGGACACCCCTGTAGGGTATAAACTTTCGAGAGCCGTGCCCGCAGTTATGTGGCAGATGGGAATTTGTTAATATCCGGTTGTAGAGAACTTGACACTTGACTCAATTAAAATGCATCAACCACGTGTGTAGCCGTGATGGTCTCTTTTCGGCGGAGTCTGGGAAGTGAACACGGTCTTTGTGTTATGCTTGTGCGTAAGTAGTTTCAGGATCACTTCTTGGTCATTGCTAGCTTCACGACCGTTCCTTTGCTTCTCTTCTTGCTCTTATTTGCGTAAGTTAGCCACCATATATGCTTAGTCGCTGCTGCAACCTCACCACTTTACCCCTTCCTTACCCATTAAGCTTTGCTAGTCTTGATACCCATGGTAATGGGATTGCTGAGTCCTCGTGGCTCACAGATTACTACAACAATAGTTGCAGGTACAGGTTATGCGATGATCATGACGCGAGAGCGATGTTTGCTTGTTTTGGAGTTCTTCTTCTGCTTCTTCTTCGATCAGGGGATAGGTTCCTGGTCGGCAGCCTGGGCTAGCAGGGTGGTTGTCGTTTGAGCTTCTGTTTGTGTTTCATCCGTAGTCGGATGTTTCTCTCTTGTATGATGTTGATGTATTCTTGGGGAGTTTGTGCCTCCTGTATGTATCCCCAACTATTATGTAATGGTACGATGTAATGATATCCACCTTGCAAAAGCGTCTCCAATATGCGCTTTTATCCTTGGTGGGACCTTCGAGTTCCTTTAGGATAGGGTCGCATATTGGGCATGACACGGATATTTTCTAAGGTTGTCCGGAACTTTTCCAGTTCTTCATTTTTTTGGTTTCTCCAAAACCTTTCCAGTTCTCTCTTCAAAACATTTCCTTTTCTTCCAAAACTATTCTGGTGCAACTCACATAAGCACCTCACTTCTAGTACCCAATAGACCGATGACCCTTAAGCGTGTGACCCCACAAGTTTGGTAAAATATAGACATGACCCAGAACTCATTCTGGTCAATGATAGCTGAACCGTGGTCATCCATATTGACCCCTAAACTTACATGAATTATTATCAAGTGAACCTATTGTTCTCATATACAATTTCCACTGCTTCATGGTACTTTACAAAAACTGAGACGAGACTTATAGATATCTATGTGAAGCAACTCTTGATCACCATACCAAATTATCCTCGTTACCGGTTTTGTTCCTTTTTCTTATTTTTGTATTCTCTCAACCCCATGATCACATCATGCTGGTCTGGCCAGATGAATGCGAGGAGTTTCGTGTCGTCAAAACTATGGTTTAACCTCTTCAAACAAACATAGAGTTGTGCCAGCAACTTGAACTAGGTGAACACATCACATTATCTTTTTCCCGTGTCTATCTTTCTATGTGATTGATGTGAAGACTTTGTTGGCATCTATCTTATTCCGTTGCATGACTAGATGTTTAGCTTTATATTATGTTTAGATATTCCCAATTGTATCTTCTTGTTTGTTAGACTTGAGAACTTGTACTGCTACCTTTTCTCTTACTTGCTCACACTCTTCTGTCTCTATTTTAGGAGCTTTGATTTGCATGCTAAGTAATCTTTCTAGATATTCCTCTGATTTGCCTATGTACGACAACACTATTATCCAGTTATATTTATTTCCTAAGCATTTCACATTTTATATGAGTTTGTTATAATCTCCCATCCACCCCCTCTGGTCGTAACTTTTTATATTACAAATCATTTGCGAGTTCCTCCTCAACAATTCCTACACCTTCGCTGGATTCTACATCAAAGGTGACAAAGAGATGATCCAACAATAGGACATATGGTTAAAATTTTAGACAACATCCAGATAGAAAGGAGGATGTTGCACACCACCAAGCCTCATGACTAGCTGGAGGACGCCGCGTCATCGATGGTGGATGAGTACTACAGTGGCATGACTGAGAGATTTGATAAGAGCCATCACAACTACTCCCTCCGTCCCAAAATAAGTGTCTTGAGCTTAGTACAAATTTGTACTAGAGCTAGTACAAAGTTGAGACACTTATTTTGGGACGGAGAGAGTACTTGGCAAATGCACCGATGTCCTGGATACACTTGACTATACAATTAGAACTATATATGCATGCTACTAGATATGGAATCACTTCAGAACTTCAAGAAAGGTCTGGTTTTATGCACTTCGGGATTATTCTCTACCTCCTAGAGAGTGAAATAGATGGATCAAGTGCAGCGAACTCTAATGAGGAGTATGTGTAGGAAGTCACATTGGAACTGAAGGAGGAGGAGGATGATTCAAGAAAATTAGATAATGTAGTTTACGTTTTATGTGTGTTTTAGTATTATGAACAATTGTCTTTTACTATTCTAGACAAATGTGTTGTCTTAGTTTGAACTTAGTGTATAGTTTACCTTATAAGTGGTACCTATTCTTGATAATATGTAAACATTTTTCTCCCCATGCGGTGACCCTAGTTTCATAGAGTTAGCCTCACTTACCGGATGCATTTGGTTTGTGCACCATCGATACGAGGTTTAGAGTGAGTTCTTGGTCGGTGGTGAGGTCTCATGGGCGTGGTTGGGAGCAGCGGTGTGGTTCATGGAAATTGCAAGAGCGGTGTCTATCATCCCCACCTGGTCTCACCTAGGCCCGTCTCTCCTGGCTCGACAGGAAGCCTGAAGGGAGACAACTGCAAGACACAAATGGCGTTCTTATATGGCATCGGATATGGCGGTCGCGAATCGCCAACGGCATTGTCCATGCTGGAAAAGGAAGAGACCACTGCGACAATATGAAGGCAAATGCGTCATGCCCTGCGGGACATCATGCGACGGGGCTGATGAGAGGTTCCAAGGAGAAATGGCAAATGCTAGTTGTTGCTCTTTCAGCTTGAATGCCCGCCTACTGTAAGACGTCATGATTAGGTCACACTGGGAATCAACACAAAGTTAATCTACTTATGCTTCCTCTCCCATCGTCCAATCCACAATCAAGGTCGAGATAGTGGGGATCTCCCAAACACCATAGCCGTTTGACCTATACCCATCATGCAACAATCGAACATGCCCAAGTAAAGGACGTGCATGATGCACCTCCAACACACCATGAGTAGGGACACGAGTTCCCCGTGTTGGGACACTATTTACATGTTGTTAAGCTTCATGCACTAACCAATGCGACAAAAAGTCCAAACTAATGGAAAGGGCTTAGGCCATCCACATGTACACTTTAACACCCCCTCCTATGCGTGACGTGGGAAGTCAACACATTAGTAGACTTGGAGGTATGGCTCAAGATGCCTATACATGGACACGAAGGGGGGCTACAACAATTTTTGGATAAATTGTGAAAGCTAGGACTTGAACTGAAGACATGTTGTCAAGCTTCATGCACACATATACACTTCAACAGATGTCAGTACCGCAGGATGCTGCTAACGCGACACTACCACCAGAGACCCTTCATTGAAACTATGTGCGATGCATTAATCACAGATGGTGATGTAATAAAACCGTCAAAAAAGATACAAAACGTTTGCGATGGCGGAGAAGACAAACACGTTTCAGATTATAGTTGCGTGTGTGATGTGTGGCATATAGTTCACTCGAATGAACTATTTGTGATAATCTGAAACGTCTCGCCGCGAAAGCAACCGACATGTCCCGCCGCGTCACTGTAGCAGCACAGAGGTCCCACCGCGTTGCCGAAGCAGCACAGAGGTCCCTCCACACCGTTGATGCAGCAAACTGTTCTAGTCGTGCTGCAGAAGCAGCAGAGATGTCCCGCCGCACCGCGAATGCAGCACAGAGGTCCTCCCGCGCCATGGTGGCCTGGGAAAATGTCTCGTGGGCAGGCAAGGGCTCTCACAGGCACGTGTGTGCTATGCACGATGACTTAATGGACCGGATCTCCGAATGGATGAAGCTACAGGACAAGATGAATGCCTCGTTTGAAAATGCTACCGGCGTCATCCAAGGACTAGGGGAGGACAAGGCGAAGCTCCGCACCGAGCGCGACCTGCTGAGGGCGAAGATCGCCAGAAGGACGAAGCAGCATGAGGAGACCTGATAAGATAGCAACTCTCAGTTTACCTGATCAAGATCTTCCTTATATGTGTTGCAGGGAAACAATGGGAGGCACTGCGGTTTACCATCAAGGTTTGCTCATGCATGATACTTTCGCTAATAGCATATTATTATGCAGTTGCATGAACCATTCTAATATTTAGGTTTCTTACAATTTGGTCTTGCACATGTAGGTCCTGCTGTCAAAGGCTTAGACCCACTATTCGACCCATTTTGCATATGGGGAAATGAGATGTCCATGAATATCAGTCAAGTCAAGAAACTCAGAAAGATTGTTAGGATAAAGAAACTTACGACGAATAACAACAAATTCTTTGTTTGCACAATGAAGAAGACATCAGTCAACTATAGGATGGTACTAACTCTTTTACATTGTTTTTCCCCTTGTGCCATTTCAAAATTTATAACAACGATTTATGCATATCTTTGTTTTTAGTTCTTTCCAAAGCACTTCAATTACGATTACCTCTCAAACCACCTCCATGGTCAAGACGCGAGGAAGGTATTCATTCAACACCCACAATACAATATTGAAGTCTTTCTCAAGAGGACGAAGGTTGGGCGGGAAATTATCCATAAGCACTGGCCTAAAGTTGCAAGGAAATTCAACATCACTGAAGGCTCAATATTTGCCTCCCGCTTCTGTAGTTTCCTAGATGAGATTCATGTGTCTATTTACAGTGTATGACGCTACTTTCCAAAGGTTTTCGATGTTGCATGTGAAACTTGGTGCTGCTATGTAATGGCGTAGCTAGCTCTATCCCTGTGTGGTGTAACTGAGTGCTGATGCTATCTGATTTAACTCGATTATGAAATCCTGGTTGCCGTTATACATATATGAAATATATGGTGTGTTTTATAAGAAATGTCAATTTGATTACTACATGGATTATCAACAATAGGCCAATTACCCTGCTTATTGGGGTTTTCTATTCCAGACGGTTTCTCTAAAAACACCATGGGCGATGAACTCAAACAACTCACACGGTTTCTCGAAAGTAGGCGTGTTGGATCAATTAACAATCACACATGACTTCCGCTAGAGAACTATTTGCATTAGGCCACCTTGCACAAACGTTTCCACATAAAAAATTGTGTGCGATATACATACGAACGGAAATGTTTTTCTAGATTCACTGTGTGGGATGTACATACCAACGGAAACGATTTGGCCTGTATAATTATCTCCGATGCCTCACCCAATTGCAAACGAGCTCATTTTGCCTCGCGTGTGTGACTGGAGGGCCTACCCCGGACGGTTTCTGGGTCGTTTGGGAAGGACCCCCTATCGCACACACTCACTAGGCGATGGTTTCAAACTCCGTCGCGGAAAGGGGGTAAAAACCGTTTGTATAGCATGTCTCTACACCAGTGTGTTACCCTCTTCGGCTCCCCGTGTGTTGCTGGAAAGGGCGCACGTGACTGACTTGGTCCACCGACCACGAGATGGACTAGTACTGCAACCCTAGCAAAGACCTACAATGCATCACCATCTTTGTGTAAAAAACTAAGGATCCAACCCAGATTAGGTTAGATTAACTCTTCTTATATATCTCTATATTACTTATCATTCATTTCCACTATAGTTATATGTGGAGCCATGTAACTTCAAAGAGTAGTACTTGAGCTCATGATCAATGTTTTAAGTTCAAGATACACAAAGGTTCAAACATGTCAGCTATAATTTAACGATGACATGTTCGGCAAGATTGAGTTTGTTGGATATTCGTTAAATATGTATATGCACGGGTTAGGCTACAATTAAATTTGTAATTAGCACAGAGATATGCGTTTGAGTCAAACCATGTTATTCAATCCTATTATATAAATGCACTGCACGGGTAGCCAAAATAAGTGAGATATGAAATGATAGGCTAGAAAGAGATCATGAAAGGGATAACCCGATGACAGATCCAGGGGCGGTCAGACAGGCCGTGCCGGTGACCGGAAACACTATGGGACAACCTCAATAGACTTGTCTTGTGTTCTATGTCAATTTATTACATTGTGAGAAGTTTGTAGGATGCCACGGAGGAGTAGCCAATGTTTGTTATGAACTCAAAGTGTCGATGTTCGACGAGTAAATTTGTATATTTAGCAACCTTTGAACTTTTCCAGCATGTTCCTTCCACAATGCACACTTGGAGACATCTCTGCGGGAAGCGACGCCGATTGTTCGAGTGACTTGCTGATCGTGGAAGGTTGTTTACAATCAGAGAAGTCTGGCCTCCAGTGATGCATGTTCCTTAGGGCATCTCCAACGCGAACCCTGATATGTCTCCAACATATTTATAATTTTTGATTTTTCATGCTATTATATTATCAATCTTGTATGCTTTATATGCAATTTTATATTATTTTTGGAAACTAATTGCTACTTATTGAGCTTGCATTGGTTTTTCCCTTGAAGAGGAAAGGGTGACGCGGCAAAGTAGAGATAAGTATTTCCCCTCAGTTTGAGAACCAAGGTATCAATCTAGTAGGAGAAGAGCGCACAAATCACCAATACCTGCACAAACAATCAAACACTTGCACCCGACGTGATAAAGGGGTTGTCAATCCCTTCACGGTCACTTGCAAAGTTGAGATCTAATAGAGATAGATAAATAAAACTAAACAAAATATAAAATATTTTTGGGTTTTTTGGTTTATAGATCTGAAAGTAAAGATTGCAAAATAGCAGAACGGAAACTAATATGATGGAAAATAGACCCGGGGGCCATAGGTTTCACTAGAGGCTTCTCTCATGAAGGCAAATAATACGGTGAGTGAACAAATCACTGTCAAGCAACTGATAGACAAGCACAAAGTTATGACGATATCCAATGCAATTATTATGCAATATAGGCATCACATCCGTTTCAAGTATACCGACTCCTGCCTGCATCTACTACTATTACTCCACACATCGACTGACTCCTGCCTGCATCTAGAGTATTAAGTTCATAAAGAACAAAGTAACACTTTAAGTAATATGACATGATGTAGCGGAACTAACTCAAGCAATATGATGAAAACCACATCTTTTTATCCTCGATGGCAACAATACAATACGTGCCTCGCTGCCCCTACTGTCACTGGGTGAGGACACCGCAAGATTGAACCCAAAGCTAAGCAACTCTCCCATTGCAAGAAAAACCAATCTAGTTGGCCAAACCAAACCGATAATTCGAAGAGAATTATGAAGATATCAAATCATGCATATAAGAATTCAGAGAAGATTCACATAATATTCATAGATAAGCTGATCATAAATCCACAATTCATCGGATCTCGACCAACACACCGCAAAAAAGTATTACATCGGATAGATCTCCAAGAACATCGAGGAGAACATGGTATTGAGAATCAAAGAGAGAGAAGAAGCAATCTAGCTACTAGCTATGGACCCGTAGGTCTGTGGTAAACTACTCACGCTTCATCGGAAGGGCAATGGTATTGATGTAGAAGCCCTCCGTGATCAAACCCCCCCGGCAAGACACCGGAAAAGGCCCCTAGATGGGATCTCACGGGTACAGAAGGTTGCAGCGTTGGAAAAGTGTTTTCGTGGATGCTTCCGAAGGTTTGGGAATATTTGCAAATATATAGGAGGCAGAACTAGGTCAGGGGGGTCACGAGGGGCCCACAAGGTAGGGGGTGTGCCCTCCACCCTTGTCGCCGCCTCATGGCTCTTTTGACTTGAACTCCAAGTCTCCTGGGTGTCTTTTGGTCCAAGAAAAATCATCGCGAAGGTTTTGTTCCGTTTGGACTCTGTTTGGTATTCCTTTTCTATGAAACTCAAAAACAAGGAAAAACAGAAACTGGCACTGGGCTCTAGGTTAATAGGTTAGTCCCAAAAATAATATAAAATAGCATATTAATGCATATAAAACATCCAAAATAGATAATATAATAGCATGGAACAATCAAAAATTATAGATACGTTGGAGACGTATTAAGCATCCCCAGGCTTAATTCTTGCTCGTCCTCGAGTAGGTAAATGATAAAAACAGATTTTTTTATGTGGAATGCTACCTAACATATCCATGTAATTTTCTTCATTGTGGCATGAATGTTCAGATCCATAAGATTCAGAACAAAAGTTTAATATTGACATAAAAACAATAATACTTCAAGCATACTAATAAAGCAATCATGTCTTCTCAAAATACTATGGCTAAAGGAAGTTATCCCTACAAAATCGTACAGTCTGGCTATGCTCTATCTTCATCACACAAAGTATTCAAATCATGCACAACCCCGATTTCAACCAAGCAATTGTTTCATACTTTAGTGTTCCCAAACCTTTTCAACTTTCACGCAATACATGAGCGTGAGCCATGGACATATCACTATAGGTGGAATAGAATATGGTAGTTGTGGAGAAGACAAAAAGAAGGAGATAGTCTCACATCAACTAGGCATATCAACGGGCTATGAAGATGCCCATCAATAGATATCAATGTGAGTGAGTAGGGATTGCCATGCAACGGATGCTCTAGATCTGTAAGTGTATGAAAGCTAAAAAAGAAACTAAGTGGGTGTGCATCCAACTTGCTTGCTCATGAAGGCCTAGGGCATTTGAGGAAGCCCGTCGTTGGAATATACAAACCAAGTTCTATAATGAAAAATTCCCACTAGTATATGAAAGTGACAAAATAGGAGACTCTACCATGAAGATCATGGTGCTACATTGAAGCACAAGTGTGGAAAAAGGATAGTAACATTGCACCTTCTCTCTTTTCTCTCTCTTTTTTTTGAACGGCTTCTTTGGACTTTTTTTTATTTGGCTTCTTTGGCCTCTTTTATTTTGATTTCCTCACATGGGACAATGTTCTAAAAAATGAAGATCATCACACTTTTATTTACTTACAACTCAAAAATTACAACTCGATGCCAGAACAAAATATGACTCTATATGAATGCCTCCAGTGGTGTACCGGGATGTGTAATGACTCAAGAGTGACATGTATGAAAAAATTATGAACGGTGGCTTTGCCACAAATACTATGTCAACTACATGATCATGCAAAGCAATATGACAATGATGAAGCATTTCATAATAAACGGAACGGTGGAAAGTTGCATGGCAATATATCTCAAAATGGCTATGGAAATGCCATAATAGGAGGTATGGTGGCTTTTTTGAGGAAGGTATATGGTGGGTGTATGGCACCAGCGAAAGTTGCGTGGTACTAGAGAGGCTAGCAATGGTGGAAAGGTGAGAGTGCATATAATCCATGGACTCAACATTAGTCATAAAGAACTCACATACTTATTGCAAAAATCTATTAGTCATCAAAACAAAGTACTACGCGCATACTCCTAGGGGAAGGGTTGGTAGTCACGCTATCCCGACCTCCACACAAAGGATGACAATCAATAAATAATCATGCTCCAACTTTGTTACATAACGATTCACCGATCCACAATTACTCACTAGCATGACTCTAATATCACCATCTTTATATCTCAAAACAATCATAAGGAATCAAACTTCTCTTAGTATTCAATGCACTTTATATGAAAGTTTTTATTATATCCCTCTTGGATGCTTATCATATTAGGACTAAATTTATAACCAAAGGGAATTACCATGCTATTTAGAGAGACTCTCAAAATAATGTAAGTGAAGCATGAGAGTTCAACAATTTCTATAAAATAAATGCACTGCCGTGCTCCAAAAAGATATAAGTGAAGCACTAGAGCAAAATTGCCTAGCTCAAAGGATATAAGTGAAGCACATAGAGTACTCTAATAAATCATGATTCATGCGTGTCCCTCTCAAAAGGTGTGTACATCAAGGATGATTGTGACAAACTAAAAAGTAAAGACTCATATCATACAAGATGCTCCAAGCAAAACACATATCATGTGGTGAACAAAAATATGGCCTCAAGTAAAGTTACCGATGACAAAGACGAAAGAGGGGATGCCTTCCGGGGCATCCCCAAGCTTAGGCTCTTGGTTGTCCTTGAATATTACCTTGGGGTGCCTTGGGCATACCCAAGCTTAGGCTCTTGCAACTCCTTATTCCATAGTCCATCAAATCCTTACCCAAAACTTGAAAACTTCACAACACAAAACTCAACAGAAAATCTCATGAGATCCGTTAGTATAAGAAAGCAAATCAACACTTTATGGTACTGTTGTGAACTCATTATTTATTTATATTGGTGTAATATCTACTTTATTCCAACTTATCCTTGGTTCATACCCCCCGATAGTACCCATTGATTCATCAAAATAAGCAAAAAACACATAGAAAATATAATCTTCAAAAACAGAACAGTCTATAGTAATCAAAGAACTTCGTATACTTCTGTAACTCCAAAAATTCTGAAAAATTAGGAAAGCCTGGGAAATTTGTACATCAATCTTGTGAAAAAAGAATCATATCAAAATCACTCTTCTGTAAAATAATGAAAATTATTTTCCTGGGCATAAAAGTTTCTTTTTTTAGCAAGATCAAATCAACTATCCCCGTAAGCCATCCCAAAGGTCTTACTTGGCACAAACACTAATTAAAACACAAAAACGCATCTAACTAGAGGCTAGATGAATTATTTATTCAAGAACAGCAAATAAAAAAATTGGGTTGTCTCCAAACAAGTGCTTTTCTTTAAAGCCTTTTAGCTAGGCATTGAGATTTCAATGATGCTCACACAAAAGAGAAGAATTGAAGCACAAAGAGAGCATCATAAAACACGTGACAAACACATATAAGTTTTACATACTTCCTATGCATAGGCATTTTATAAGCAAACAAATTATTAAGGCAAGCAAAAACTAGCATATGCAAGGAATAAGAAAGAGACGATAGCAATCTCAACATGAAGAGAGGTAATTTAGTAACATGAAAATTTCTACAACCATATTTTCCTCTCTCATAATAATTACATGTAGGATCATAAGCAATTCAACAATATAACTATCACATAATATATTCTCAACATGATCCACATGCATGTGAAGTTGACACTCTTCCAAAATAGTGGGATTAACATTAACTAAAGTCATGACCACTCCAAACCCACTTTTATCAAAAATTTCATAAGATTGAACATTCTCCAAATATGTGGGATCTAAAGTTGACACTCTTCCAAACCCACTTTCAATATTATTGCAAACATTATTATCAATCTCATATTCATCATGGGGCTTAAATAAATTTTCAAGATCATAAGAAGAATCACCCCAATCATGATCATTGCAACAAGTAGTGGACATAGCAAAACTAGCATCCCCAAGCTTAGGGTTTTGCATATCATTAACACAACTGACATTAATAGGATTTATAATAACATCATTGCAATCACGCTTTTCATTGAAGGAACTATCAAGTGTGGGTGCAATAGCAATCATTTCATGTTTAACATAAGGAACTATAGCAAATTCATCTCCATCAGCATAATTAATGTTGGCATCATGGCCATAAAAATAACAAGCATCATGTTCATCAAGGGAAGATATCTCAATCAAATCAACTGAATCATAATTATCTGTAGATTCGTGCATATCATTATTTTCTTCCAAAGCAACAATCATTTTCTCAATAAATTCTTTGACATAGGCATTATGAGCATAGTTTTCAGAGCAATAATTAAGTATCTCAAAATTTTCAGATTTGTAGAGAGTAATATCATACTTTTCAATCAAAGAAGCAACTTCATAAGCACCCTTAAAAGCTACAAATTCTTCAATTTGTTCGATATCATAGTAACCGTAAAGACCCTTTGAGGGAGTCCTTGACTAAGGGGTCCTCGGACAGCCGAACTATATACTTTGGCCGGACTGTTGGACTATGAAGATACAAGATAGAAAACCTCTTCCTGTGTCCAGATGGGACTCTCCTTTGCATGGAAGGAAAGCTTGGAGATTCAGATATGTAGATTCCTTTCTCTGTAACCGACTTTGTGCAACCCTAGTCCCCCCGGTGTCTATATAAACCGAAGGGTTTAGACTTCTAGGGTTTAGCCACAACTATCATAACCTCATAGGCTAGACTTCTAGGGTTTAGCCATTACGATCTCGTGGTAGATCAACTCTTGTAATACTCATATTCATCAAGATCAATCAAGCAGTAAGTAGGGTATTACCTCCGTAGAGAGGGCCCGAACCTGGGTAAACATCGTGTCCCCTACCTCCTGTTACCATTAGCCTTAGACGCACAGTTCGAGACCCCCTACCCGAGATCCGCCGGTTTTGACACCGACATTGGTGCTTTCATTGAGAGTTCCGCTGCGTCGTCATCAGAAGGCTTGGTGGATCCATCAATCATATACAACAACAAAGTACAGGGGGGGACCTTCCTCCCCGGACAGATATTTGTATTCGGCGACTTCGCACTGCGGCCCAACTCGCTTGGCCATCTAGAGCAGATCGATAGCTACACCCCCGGCCATCAGGTCAGATTCGGAAGCCTAAATTTTGTCGCCGATATCCGTTGAGACTTGATCTTCGATGGGTTTGAGCCCATGACGGCTTTCCCTGGCCACTACGATGAACATGACCTAGATCTGTCATCGGGCCACACGCAGGAGATAGCACCTGTGACCGCCCTGGCCCTAGAGCCAGAGCGGACTGCGTCGTCCGAAGACAGGAAGCTTAACCCCGCCACGGAGGCTGCAGACTTAGCGGCGCTCGAGCCACACACAAACCCAACATCGAGCTGGGCTTGTGTCATCGGAACCTCGGACTCGTCTCCGGCCATGGGTTCCGGGCCGCGTGCATCCGCGTCCATCGAACCTGATTGGGCACCGGTCTCGGAGTTCAGCTCCGCGGACATCTTCCAGCACTCGCCTTTTGGTGACGTGTTAAGCTCATTGAAATCCCTCTCCTTATCGGGGGACTCTCGACCGAACTATGTCCGGCTCGAGTGGGAAGCGGACGACGAAGAACTTTCTTTCCCACCCACCACCCACTTCATAGCCACTATTGACGACTTAACCGACATGCTTGATTACGACTCCGAAGACATCGACGGCATGGACAACGATGCCAAAGAGGAGCAGGAACCACCGCATACAGGGCGTTGAAGAGCCACCTCCTCATACGACATATACATGGTGGATACACCCAAAGAAAACAACGGCGGCAATGAAAATCCAGTCGAGGATAAACCTCTTGAGACACAGCCACAACGCCGACGTCAGTGACGCTGCTCTAAGCCACGCCATAGTAAAAACAGCAATACCGTCACAGGAGAAAATAACACTCTGGACGATGCCGAAAACAATGAAGACCCCGTTGAGCCAACCTCCAAGCAGGAGGAATGGGAGGATGGGCGAGTCAGCCCTGGCGGATAGGCCATGAACGAAGACTCGGAGGATAGCAAATACCTTCCGCTCTTCGAGGACAAGGTGAGCCTCGGCAACGAAGATCTCATCATGCCTGAGGAGCCTGCCGAATAGGAACGCTTTAAGCGTCAACTAATTGCCACTGCAAGAAGCCTGAAAAAGAAGCAGCAGCAGCTTCAAGCTGACCAAGATCTGTCAATTAAAGATGGACTGATGTCCTGGCAGCCGAGGAATATGGCCTCGAGCGCCCAACCAAAAGCTACCCGAAGCGCAAACTGTTACAATATGTCCTGGCAGTTCGATGACGAGGCGCCGGAGCCCGTCCTACCAAGTTACAATTTGACTGGCCGACCACCACGTGGCCAGGACAAAGTGGCACCTCGAGCCGAACACCAGCCCGCACTACCTCACCAAACAAACAGAAATACAACAACTCGGGGATATACACATGACCTGTGGCATGATTTGGAAAACAGAGCATGTCAGACAAGATCAATCTATGGATCACGAGGGCGTGCCCCGAGGCGCGACGATGGCCATCTGGCTGAACGTGACAAACATAATCACGTCCGGGCTGAAAACCACAAACGAACTCCATCTGAGCTATGTCACGACTTGGCCCGATATAGAGGCGCCGCACACCCCCTTTGCTTCACTGACGAAGTAATAGGACATGATTTCCCAGAAGGGTTTAAACCCGTGAACATCGAATCATATGATGGCACCACAGACCCCGCAGTATGGATTGAGGACTTTTTTCTCCATATTCATATGGCCTGCGGTGATGATCTTCACGCCATGAAGTACCTCCCACTCAAACTCAAAGGACCAGCTAGGTACTGGTTGAACAGTCTGCCCAAAAACTCCATTGACAGCTGGGAGGACTTGGAGGACGCCTTCCTCGACAACTTCCAAGGTACATATGTCCGACCTTCGGACGCCGATGACTTAATTCACATAATCCAACAGCCCGGAGAGTCAGCCAGGAAATTCTGGACTCGGTTCTTAACTAAAAAGAACCAGATCATCGACTGACCAGACGCCAAAGCCCTAGCAGCCTTTAAGCACAACATCCATGACGAATTGCTGGCCAGACACCTTGGCCAGGAAAAACACCGAAGTCCATGTCAGCCCTTACGACACTCATGACCCACTTTTGTGGAGGCGAAGATAGCTGGCTAGCCTGTAGCAACAATAATACAAGTGAACCTGGCACTTCTGAAGCCAGAAACAGCAACGGCAAGCCCCGACGCAATAGACATAAGCGTCGAAACAACGATGATAACACCGAAGATACGGCGGTCAACGCCGGAATCAGTGGCTCTAAGTCCGGTCAGCGGAAGAATCCATTCAAGTGAAATAATACAGGCCCGTCCAGTCTGGACCGCATACTAGATCGACCATGCCAAATCCATGGCACTCCTAATAAACCAGCATATCATATCAACAGGGAATGTTGGGTCTTCAAATAGGCCGGCAAGTTAAATGCCGAGAATAAGGAGAAAGGATCGCAAAGCGATGACGATGACGAGGAACCCCGACCACCGAACACAGGGGGACAGAAGAAATCCCCCCCAAGTCAAAACGGTGAACATGATATACACCACCCATATCCCCAAGAGGGAGCACAAGCGTGCACTCAGGGACGTCTATGCGATGGAGCCAGTCGCCCCAAAGTTCAACCCATGGTCCTCCTGTCCGATCACCTTCGATCGCAGGGACCATCCGACCAGTATCCGTCATGGCGGTTCAGCCGCACTGGTCCTTGACCCAATTATTGACAGGTTCCACCTTACGCGAGTCCTCATGGACGATGGGAACAACCTGAACCTGCTCTATTAGGATACAGTGTGCAAAATGGGTATTGATCCCTCAAGGATCAAGCCCATAAAAACCACCTTTAAAGGTGTCATACTAGGTGTAGAGGCCTGCTGTACGGGCTCAATCACACTGGAAGTGGTCTTCGGATCCCCGGATAATTTCCGAAACGAAGAGTTGATCTTCGACATCGTCCCCTTACACAGTGGCTATCATGCACTGCTCGGACGACCGCATTTGCTCGATTCAATGCGGTGCCGCGCTATGCCTACCTCAAGCTCAAGATGCCTGGACCACACGGTGTCATAACGGTCAACAGAAATACTGAACAGTCCCTCCGTACTAAGGAGCACACCGCGGCCCTTGCAGCAGAAGTACAAAGCAGCCTTTTTAGGCAGAACCTCAATACGACAGTAAAGCTCCCGAACACCATCAAGCGAGTCCGAACTACTCTGTAGCAGGACAGTCCAGCTCGTCCAGAGCGTGACTAGCAATTCGGCCTCCGTCCCAGTCCCAATCAAGCGGTGACATTTGTGCCGCACGTACATAACTACGCACTTAAAATACCATGGGCATGGACGGAGGCACAACTAGACTGTGATCCATAATGCGGCTCAACCGCCCCTGGATCCGCATACCTTCACTTTTTCTTTTTCTTTTTAGGTTTTTCCCTTCTCGAGGCTTTTCTGATAACATGATCATCGGACCTATCACGGGACGGATACGCCAAGAAGGCAAGGAGCTTTAACATACAAGAGAATCCCCAGGCCGTCTCTTATAATGATTGTTATACCTGTTTTAAATACCCGCACGCAGCTCGCCCTTGGTCATGGCATGTCAAATAGCCTTATTTGCCTACTGCATTACTTGTACAAGTACGCCTCGACATATTAATCAAATTACAATGGAAAATAATTTGCGGCTCAATATTTGCGGCGTAAGCTTATTACTTGATTTTTTCCTTATCTTTGTATTTATTATCTATTGCACTCGTACACTCTGGTACGCATTACTTCGCCAGGGGCTTCATCATGCCCCGCAATACGGCAATAAAGTCTGAACACTTTTACAGTACAGTTCGGCACCCCAAACTTATAACATTATATGCATCGGCTCCGAATCATGTCTCTGGTCAATAGTTGGGTTGCCCGGTTCCTGTGCTTACTACCTTACGTTTCGCTATATCGGTTAGGGTAGTAAAGGGAGAACTACTGCGATTGTGTCCCAGTTCTTCCGGACGAGCACCTCAGTAGAGAAAGCCGAAAACTGACTGTCATGATGCGGCGAGAGCTGGTCAGCTATTCGAGAGGTTCCAAATCCTTAGAGATTTTTTCCGCATTATGCGAGAAATCGGTTTTTATCCGATTAGGCATGTATAGCACCCCAAGTTTGGCCTTCCGAACACCAAGGGCTGCGCCAAAATTTTCAATGTCAAACTCCTATGGCTAAGTGAAGGTGATAAAGCCATATAGTCTGATTGCCTTGTTCGTTGCGCTAAACACCTCCTTTAAGGACCAAAATTTGGAGTAAAGAGTGTTTAGATTTATCCCGAACACCCCCGTACTATCTACGTGGGGGCATAAGCCGACGATTGGCCAACTCTCAGATTTCATAAACGGCTGCATAGGAGGTAAATTTTTAAATAGACAAGCATTATATTACATAAGGATTTTGTTTAATATTACAGGACATGATAACATTAGTGCGTTCATGGGAATATGACATCCTTAGCACATTGCTCCGCCACAAGGCGGGATCCCTGCAGGACACTGTCAAAATACAGTTTGGGTCGGCAGTGCTCCTTGCCCTCAGGCGGCCCCTCGGTCATCAGCTTCGTGGCATCCATCTTCGCCTAGCGCATCTTGGCGCGGTCAAAGGCCATTCGTGCACCTTCAATGCAGACCGACCGCTTTATGGCTTCAAACCAATGGCAGGCATTGACAAGCCGCTTCACGAGTCCAAAGTAGCTTCTAGGCATGGCCTCGGCAGGCCTTAGCCGGATTATTAAGTCCTTCATGGCTAGCTCGGCCGCCTTATGTAGCTCGACCAGCTGTTTTAGCTGGTCGCTAAAGGGCACTGAATGTTCTGGTCCAAGGTATTGAGACCAGAACAACTTCTCCGTAGAGCTCCCTTCTTCGGCTCGATAGAATTCTGCAGCGTCTGATATGCTGCGCGTAGATCCGCAAACTCCCCTGAAGAACTCCAAATCCGGGTCAGTAAAAGGAATCTTTCCTTCACATGACTGCTCTGCATAATGATAGCCTTACCCGCCATGATCTTCTTGGCCGCCTAGATTTCCTGGAGGGCGCCCTGGGCTTCGGCTCGGGCATCGTTCGCGCTCTGGCGGGCCTTGGCAAGTTCGGACTCTTGATTCTTAAAATCGTGCTCCAAGGACTCGTACTTCTTGACGGCGTCCTGGAGCTCTTGCTGGACCTCGCTGACCTGGGCCTCCCGCTTCTCATGCGTGGCGTGTTCCTTGGCCGCCTTGTCCTCGGCCTCGGCCAACGCCTTCTTGAGGGCCGCTACTTTGGTCGTGGCCCCTAATAAAGTTCATGACACTTCAGTCAGCATGAACCATTCATCCTTCCTAAATATTCGCGCAGGTTACTGCATACCTTGGCTATCCTCCAGCTGCTTCTTCACATGGCCGAGCTCTTCCTCGGCCCGTTCCAGATTTTGCTTCAATCCGGAGACTTCCGCAGTGTGAGCGGTCGCAGCCAGCAGCGACACCTGCTTATTCACATAGACATATCAGATTAGACTCCTGCGAAAATTATTTGATCCTCTGTTCGGCTTTTCTTTCCGAACACCGGATAGAGCATCAGGGGCTACTGTCTATACTGTGACATTCCTTTACAACTATATTACTTACCTTAAAGCCTGTTAGAAGGCTAGTGCAGGCTTCAGTCAGTCTGCTCTTGGCGGACTGGATCTTCTCAATCACCGTACTCATAAGAGTACGATGTTCCTCAACAATGGAAGCGCCTCGCAGCGCTTCCAGCAATCTATCCGGTGCCTCTGGATGGCCAGAGGTCACCGATGGAGTTGGCTCACCCCCCTCTGTCGAAAGAGGCAGCCTGCCTGAGTCCGGAGGCACATGGGCCTCCGGAGCTATATTCGGCTGGGGGCCGAATTGGATACGGCCCCCATCGTCGGTGTCCATAGGGGTCTGTCCCCCCATGTGTTCGACAACCGGGGTTTTACCCTCCAACACCACCGTGGAGGCCTCCTGAGCCTCTCCCTGGCCTGGGATCCTTTGAGACAACACCTCGGTGTTGTCCACGGCCTTGGGGGAGGAGGCCGTCGGTGGGGACCTGCTGTTCATCGCCGACGGGTCTAGCAATCCCTCCGAAGAGGAGGATAGCTCGATGTTGGACCGAGCCGGACTGCAAGTGCATGATTCAGCACATTAAAAAACAATAAAGTAAAAAGGCCGGAAATACTACCATGTTCGGACACTTATGATTCGGCCAGGGGCTTGACCCTGGGCTCCTACTCCCCGGCGCTGTTGGTGGCCGCCACGGAGTTGTCCGGATGGGAAGTTTTCCCCTTCTTGGATGCCTTGGCCTCCCCATGCGTGGAGGCCGTCCTCTTCTTTCTTCCCCAGAAGGGGGAATGGATTTCTTCTTCCTCCTCCTCTTCCTCGTCGCCTTCGGCGACAAAGGAGTGATCCTCGGCGTCTTTGGACATTGCGTCCGATGCGCCCACGTGACGAAGACCATCTCTGGTCCCCTTGGCCTTCTTCTCCGGCACCTCATAAGGCGCCGGAAACAACATCTTCGTTAGAAGCGGGGTTTCTAGATCTTCGGGCAGCGGAGCCGGACAGTTAATCCGCTCCGCTATCTCTATCCAGGCCTAAAATAATTGGTAGGGAGGCTTAGATCCCTTCCTCAAATATGCCAGTAAAGGGTATACCTTGAAAACATGAAAGAACTCACCGGATTAGCCTGGCATTTTGAGCTAAGCCCACGATCCTCGGTCGTGGGCGGTGGTGTCTCGCCGGCCTTGAAGAGCACCTTCCAGATGTCTTCGTGTCGTGCCGAAGAGCTCCAGCAGTGTATGGTGCTTGGCCGGATCGAACTCCCACAAATAGCAAGTCCGGCGCTGGCACGGAAGGATCCGGCGAACGAGCATAACCTGGATCACATTGACGAGCTTGATTCTCTTGTTTATCATGTTCTGGATGCACGTCTGGAGCCCCGTTAGCTCGTTCGAAGAGACCCAGGCCGGGCCTTTCTCTTGCCAAGAGGTCAGGCGCATCGGGACTCCGGATTAGAATGTGGGGGCCGCCACCCAATTGGTGCCGCACAGCTCGATGATGTAGAACCACCCCGACTTCCACCCTTTTACAATCTCCACAAAGGAGCCTTCGGTCTAGGTGACATTGGGCATCTTGCCCACCATTGCGCCTCCACACTCTGCTTGTTGGCCGCTCACCACCTTCGGCTTCACATTGAAGGTCTTTAGCCATAGGCCGAAGTGAGGTGGGATGCGGAGGAAGGCCTCGCACATGACAATAAATGCCGAGATGTTGAGGATAGAGTTTGGGGCCAAATCATGGAAGTCCAGCCCGTAGTAGTACATCAGTCCACAGACAAACGGGTGAAGGGAGAATCCCAGCCCGCGAACGAAGTGTGTGAGGAACACCACCCTCTCTTGGGGCTCCGGGGTGGGGACAATTTGTCCCTTGGCCGGAAGTTGATGAGCGATGTCCTTGGCCAGGTACCCAGCCTCCCGGAGCTCCTTGATGTCCTTATTCTTGATGGAGGAGGCCATCCACTTGCCTCTAGCTCTGGATCCTGACATGATTGGAGTGCTTTTTTGGGCGGAGAAGGTGAGAGCTTGGGCGCTGGAGCTCGAGAATGGATAGGTAGGGGAAGGAGAAGGCGTGGGTGAATAAGGACGAATCCTTATCCCTTTATAAAGGCAGTAAAAGTCATGCGCCTCCCTGCTCGCCTTAAAATTCGCTTATTCCCCAAGCGCCGTGCAGATGACACGGTTGGGTTACCCATGCCCGTATTGATGAGAATCCCATGATAAGGGTACACGATCTCTGCTTCAACAAGACGTGCCAGTGAAACCGCGCCTCGAAATACGGAGCGGCAAGCTAAAAAACAGTTCGAATAATGACCGAGCAGTGGTGTGATGTCACACTATGAAAAGTTGTCAGCGGATTAGACTCGTGAAATATTATACTCTCTATGGTTGTATGTGATACTTGTTTTGCAGAACCGAACACATTTTCTATGTTCGGAAGACTATGTTGGAGTATTCGGAGAAGGAACCCGCCTTGCAATGCCGAAGACAATCTGTGCGCCGGACTCATTGTCATTGAAGCCTAGTTTAGGGGCTACTGAGGGAGTTCTGGACTAAGGGGTCCTCGGATAGCCGGACTATATACTTTGGCCGGACTGTTGGACTATGAAGATACAAGATAGAAGACCTCTTCCCATGTCCGGATGGGACTCTCCTTTGCGTGGAAGGCAAGCTTGGCGATTCAGATATGTAGATTCCTTTCTCTGTAACCGACTTGGTACAACCCTAGTCCCCCCGGTGTCTATATAAATCGGAGGGTTTAGACTTCTAGGGTTTAGCCACAACTATCATAACCTCATAGACTAGACTTCTAGGGTTTAGCCATTACGATCTCATGGTAGATCAACTCTTGTAATACTCATATTTATCAAGATCAATCAAGCAGGAAGTAGGGTATTACCTCCATAGAGAGGGCCCTAACCTAGGTAAACATCGTGTCCCCCGCCTCCTGTTACCATTAGCCTTAGACACACAGTTCGGGACCCCCTACCCGAGATCCGCCGGTTTTGACACCGACACCCTTTTCATAAGAAGATAAGATTTTATTACCATTAAACTCACATAGGTAGGGAAGGTGAATTTTAGGGTTCTTAGAGCAACAAGTAAAATCACAAATTTCACAAATATTCCAAGCATAACATAGCAATCAATTTATTTGATTCCATAAAGTCTCACTTTTTCAGACAAACGGTGATGCACAAAATGAGCATGCTCATCTAAAGATTTTCCCTCAACTAATCTAGTTGGGGTTTCAGCACGAGCACATATGGATCAAAGATGATCCAAGTAGAAAACCTTAAGTGGATCCATATCAAAAGATTTTTAGCAAGCAAAGATGCAAGCAAATAGAAGGCACATGGAAACACAAGCAAAGATAGCAAACGAGCAAAAAGACATATGAAAGAAGGCGAATAAAAAGTCAAATCTTTTCAAAAATCGTTTTAGAAGTGGGGGAGAGGAAAATGAGAGGCAAATGGCAAATAATGTAATGCAAGAGATGAGAGTTTTATGATGGGTACTTGGTAGGCTTGACTTGGCGTAGATCTCCCCGGCAACGATGCCAGAAATTCTTCCTGCTACTTCTTGAGCTTGCATTGGTTTTTTCCTTGAAGTGATGCAACAAAGTACATATAAGTATTTCCCTTAGTTTGAGAACCAAGGTATCAATCCAGTAGGAGAAGAATGCACAAATCACCAATACCTGCACAAACAATCAAACACTTGCACCCAACGCGATAAAGGGTTATCCCTTCATGGTCACTTGCAAAGGTGAGATCTAATAGAGATAGATAAATAAAACTAAACAAAAGATAAAATATTTTTGGGTTTTTTGGTTTATAGATCTGAAAGTAAAGATTGCAAATTAGTAGATCGGAAACTAATATGATGGAAAATAGACCCAGGGGCCATAGGTTTCATTAGAGGCTTCTCTCATGAAGGCAAGTAATATGGTGAGTGAACAAATCACTGTCAAGCAACTAATATAAAAGCACAAAGTTATGACGATATCCAAGGCAATGATTATGAAATATAGGCATCACGTCCGTGTCAAGTAGACCGACTCCTGCCTGCATCTACTACTATTACTCCACACATCGACTGACTCCTGCCTGCATCTAGAGTATTAAGTTCATAAAGAACAGAGTAACGCTTTAAGTAAGATGACATGATGTAGCGGAATTAACTCAAGCAATATGACGAAAACCACATCTTTTTATCCTCGATGGCAACAATACAATACGTGCCTCGCTGCCCCTACTGTCACTGGGTGAGGACAACGCAAGATTGAACCCAAAGCTAAGCACCTCTCCCATTGCAAGAAAAACCAATCTAGTTGGCCAAACCAAACCGATAATTCAAAGAGAAATACAAAGATACCAAATCATGCATATAAGAATTCAGAGAAGATTCAAATAATATTCATAGATAAGCTGGCCATAAATCCACAATTCACCGGGTCTCGACAAACACACCGCAACAAAGTATTACATCAGATAGATCTCCAAGAACATCGAGTAAAGCATGGTATTGAGAATCAAAGAGAGAGAAGAAGCCATCTATCTACTAGCGACGGACCCGTAGGTCTGTGGTGGACTACTCACGCTTCATCGGAAGGGCAATAGAGTTGATGTAGATGCCCTCCGTGATCGAATCCCCCTCGGACAGAGTATCGAAAAAGGCCTCCAGATGGAATCTAACGAGGTCAGAGACCTGCGGCGGTGGAAAAGTGTTTTCGTGGATGCTTTTGTGGGTTTGGAAATATTTGCAAATATATAGGAGGCAAAACTAGGTCAGGGGGGTCAGGAGGGGCCCACAAGGTAGGGGGGCGCCCTCCACCCATGTCGCCACCTCGTGGCTCTTCTGACTTGAACTCCAAGTCTCCTGGATGTCTTCCGGTGCAAGAAAAATCATCGCGGAGGTTTTATTCTGTTTGGTATTCCTTTTCTGCGAAACTCAAAACAAGGAAAAAACAAAAATTGGCACTGGGCTCTAGGTTAATAGGTTAGTCCCAAAGATAATATAAAATATCATATTAATGCATGTAAAATATCCAAAATAGATAATATAATAGCATGGAACAATCAAAAATTATAGATACGTTGGAGACGTATCACTAATCAATTAACCTAATTCCTATTGTCAGTTTTTGTTTTCTCCTATTTTATTGTTTCACAGGAAAACAACACCAAACGAAGTCCAAACACGATGAAACTTTACGGTGATTTTTCTAGACCAGAAGGGATCTTGGAAGCTTTGGGAGGTGGCCAAAAGATGTATGAGAGGGTCACAAGCTCACACAGAGCGCCCTCAGGAGGCGCCAATTGAGCTTGTGGGCCCCTCATAACTCTGATTGACCTAATTCCAACTCCATAACCTCCCAAAATTCTGAAAACCACCAAAGCAAGACCCGAAACAATTATTTCACCGCTGCAAGACTATGTTCTTCCGCGATCTCATCTAGAGGCCTCCGCCGGTACTCTACAGGAGGGGGAATCGATCACGGAGGGCTTCTACATTGACCTTGTTGCACCTTCAATACAATGTTCTCTTCCGAGATAAATATGATATAATCCTTTTGAGCGGTGTGTTTGTTGGATTCCAATGAATTGTGGGTTTATGATCAGATTATACATTGAAAGTAATTGAGTTATATTCTAAACTTTATTATGTGTGATTGTTATAGTTATGTAACGCTTTCCAATTTATGAGTTATCTTTGTCCAAGTTAATGATTAAATCTTCAAAGGAGGTGGTGCATAGTAGTAGGTTAAATCTTGCGGTGTCCTCACCTCGTGGCAGAAGGGGTAGTAAGGCACGTATTTGTATTGTTTCTACTAAGGGTAAAATGACGGGGTTCGATCATATTATTTGATTTTATTTTGTCTACATTATGTCATCTTACTTAAAGCGTTACTCTGTTCTTTATGAACTTAATACCAGAGATGCATGCCAGATACGGTCGATGGGTAGAGTAATAATAGTAGATGGATTTCGGTCTACTTTCAAGGACGTAATACTTACGTACTAATCATGCCATGAATAACATCATAACTATGTGCTACTTGTGAGCTGCACTAAGATTTCCTAAAATATGAGAGGATGAAGAAGTACAGTAGAGATAAGTATTTCCCTAAGTTAAGAACCAAGGTTATCAATCCAATAGGAGAACCACACAAAACCTCGTTAGCAACACCTGCACACACAAAAGCAAATACTTGAACCCAATGCAAACAAGGGGGTTGTCATTCCCCTCGGCGGTTATTTGCAAGGATCAAATCTCGTAGTGGTAGGTAAATAGAAAAATTGCAAAAGAAAAGAAAATAAATAAAAGTGTAGCAAGGTATTTTTGTGTTTTTATTTATAATAAAAGTAGAGCCCGGGGCCATAGTTTTCACTAGAGGCTTCTCTCTCGAGCACATAACATACGGTGGATGAACAAATTACTGTTTGGCAATTGATAGAAAAGCGCATAGTTATGATAATATTCAAGGCAATGATTAGGCATCATGTCCGAGACAAGTCAACCGACTCCTGCCTGCATCTACTACTATTGCTCCACCCATCGATCGCTATCCAACATGCATCTAGGGTATTAAGTTAATAAAAATAGAGTAACGCCTTAAGCAAGATGACATGATGAAGACAAAGTATAGCCAAGCAATATTAATAAAACCCATCTTTTTATCCTTAATGGAAACAATACAAATATGTGTCCTTTCCCTTTTTGTCACTGGGACGGAGCACCACAAGATTGAACCCATCACAAAGCACCTCTCCCATTGCAAGATAAATCAATCTAGATGGCCAAACTAAACAGATAGATTAGAGAAAAATACAAAACTATAATAATCATGCATAAAAGAATTCAGAAAAGACTTAATTAATATTCATGAATAATCTGATCATAAACCCACAATTCCTTGGATCCCAACAAACACATGCAAAAGAAGATTACATCGGATAGAACTCCAAGAACATCAAGGAGAACATTGTATTGAAGATCAAAGAGAGAGAAGAAGCCATCTAGATACTAGTTATGGACCAGTAGGTCTGTGGTGAACTACTCGCACATCATCGGAATGCAGCAAATTTGATGTAGAAGCCCTCTGTGATTGATTCCCCCTCCGACAGAGTACCGAAAGAGGCCTCCAGATGGGATCGCGGAAGAATAGAAACTTGCGGCGGCGGAAAAAGTGTTTGGATGGCTCTCTGTTGGTTTCCCGATTTTAGAGAATTTATAGAGGTTGAATTAGGTCAGGCGGAGCCATGTGGGGCCCACAAGGCATCACGGCGCGCCTACCCCCCTGGGCGCAACTTGTTGCCTTGCCATCTAATCACTTCTCATCTAGTCTCCTCCTGAAGCTTATAGGGTCTCTCTTGTCCAGAAAAATATTGACAAAAAGTTTCATAGCGTTTGGATTCCGTTTGGTATTGATTTCCTGGAAATCCAAAAACAAGTAGAAAATAGCAATTGTCACTTGGCAATGGGTTAATAGGTTAGTCCCAGAAAATGATATAAAATGGCACAAAAAGTTATATAAAACATCCAAGATTATTATAGTAGCATGGAACAATGAAGGGTTATAGATACGTTGGAGACGTATCGACATCCCAAGTTTAATTCCTGCTCGTCCTCTAGTAGGTAAATGATAAAAACAAATTTTTTGTTGTGGAATGCTACCTAACATGTTCATCATGTAATCTTTCTTTTATGGTATGAATATTAAGATCCGAATGATTCAAAGCAATAATCTATAATTTGACATAAAGACATCAATACTCAGGCATACGAACAAATAATCATGTCGTTCGAAATATAAATGCTAAAGAACGCTATCCCTACAAAATCGTATAGCCTTGTCAGGCTCCATCTTCTTAACACAAAATATAAATCATGTACTACTCCGGTGTCAGCCAAGCAATTGGTTCATACTTTTTAACGCGCTTCAGCTTTTTCAACCCCCACGCAATACATGAGCGCAAGCCATGGACAAAGCACTATGGGTGGAATAGAATGCAATGGTAGAGATTAATATGGAGAAGACAAAAAGGAATAAAGTCACATCGACATGACTAATAAATGGGCTATGAAGATGCCCATCACTTGATGTCAATGCGAGGAGTAGGGATTGCCATGCAAAGGATGCACTAAGAGTTATAAGTCTATGAAACCACAAACTGAAAACTAAGTGGGTGTGCATCCAACTTGCTTGCTCATGAAGACCTCGGGCATTTGAGGAAGCCCATCATCGAAATATACAAGCCAAGTTCTATAATGAGAAATTCCCACTAGTATATGAAAGTGACAACATAGGAGACTCTCTATATGAAAAACATGGTGCTACTTTGAAGCACAAGTGTGGAAAAGAATAGTAGCGTTGCCCCTTATCTCTTTTTCTCTCATTTTTTTGCTGGTCTCTTTTTGGCCTATTTTTTTTCCTTTTTATTTATTTATTTCCTCATGACAATGCTCTAATAATGATGATCATCACACTTTTATTTACTTACAACTCAATATTACAACTTGATAAAATTGAAACATATGACTCTATATGAATGCCTCTGGCAGTGTACCAGGATGTGCAATGATGCTAGTGTAACATGTATGATAATAATGAACGGTGGCTGAGCCACAAATACTATGTCAGTTATATGATCATGCAAATCAATATGCAATGATGATGTGTGTCATAATAATGGAATGGTGGAAGTTTCATGGCAATATATCTCGAAATGGCTATGAAAATGCCATGATAGGTAGGTATGGTGGATGTTTTGAGGAAGATATAAGGAGGCTTATGAGCGATAGAGCGTATCCTATCACGGAGTTTGGATGCACCGGCGAAGTTTGCACCAACTCTTGAGGTGAGAAAGGACAATGAACGGTAGCAAAGAGGCTAGCAAATTGCGGAAAGGTGAGAGTGCATATAATCCATGGACTCACATTAGTCATAAAGAACTCACGTACTTATTGTGAAAATCTATTAGACCTCGAAGCAAAGTACTACTACGCATGCCACTAGGGGGAGGTTGGTAGGAGTTAACCATAGTGCGCCCCCGACCTTCATGCAAAGGAAGACACTCAGTAATAAATCGTGCTCCAACTTCTTATAGCATAACAAAAGACTAAATGTGCATGCTTGGGGAATCACAAACCTTAACACCAATATTCTTATAAACCACAATTATTCACTATTACAACCCACATATCACCATCTCTATATCGCAAAACTATTGCAAGGAATCAAAGTTATCATATTTAGTGATCTACGTGAAAGTTTTTATTATATCCCTCTTGAATACCTATCATATCATGACCAATTTCATAACCCGTGCATATTGACGCTTACTATTTATTAGAGTCTCAAAAGGATATAAGTGAAACATGAGAGTGCAAATATTTCTTTAAAATATAACTACGATAGTGCTCTAAAAGATATAAGTGAAGCACTGGAGCAACTGCCTAGCTCAAAAGATATAAGTGAAGCACATAGAGTATTCTAACAAATAACGAATACATGCGTGTCCCTCTCAAAAGGTGTGTGCAACAAACAATGATTGTGCCAAACTAAAAAGTAAACAAAGCAAAGACTTATATAATACACGACGCTCCAAGCAAAACTCATATCATGTGATGAATAAAAATATAGCTCCAAGTAATATACCGATGGATTGTAGACGAAAGAGGGGATGCTATCTGGGGCATCCCCAAGCTTAGATGCTTGGTTGTCCTTGAGTATTACCTTGGGGTGCCTTGGGCATCCCCAATCTTAGGGTCTTGCCGCTGCTTATTCCTTCATCCATCGTGATCTCACCCAAAACTTGAAAACTTCAGCACACAAAACTCAACAGAAACCTCGTGAGATCCGTTAGTATAACAAGCAAATCATAAAATCTAGGTACTTCAATAAATCCATTCATATTTTATTATTGCATAATACCTATTGTGTTCTAACTTCTCCATGACTTATTGTGGGGACCCCGATTCATAAGTCGAGATCACCGAATGCACGTGTACAGTGATCCCAGAGATCAATGCTCACTGAACACACAGAAGCTGAATAACAAGAGTCTTACATCCATACATACCGTCTTACACAAATTATGACCATTATGGTCAAGTCTTACATTGATAAAGCCTTAAGGGCTGAACACCAAACGAAACACAAGCAGCGGAAATCTTCGTCGATAAGTAGAACCCATGCCATCTGCCTTAACCCTACAGGCATTCTGACTGGGAAACGTCCTAGTTCGCATGTTCGTCTCCAAAGAACTCTTCTTCGAACACTGGTTCTTCCATGCCTGGTCAATTAAATAACCAGTGGCAAGCCAATGAGTACTTTGAATGTACTCGCAAGCAACCCATGTTTTTGGTTCAAGATACAACAATGCATGATATAGGTAAATTTTTGCAGAAAGCTAGTTTTGAGTGCAATGACATGTTCAACAACTTGTAAGACATGCATCAAGAGAATTCAAGTAACCATGAGGACAGGTTACAGATATCAACATAAATAGAGTGGGCACCAACCCATCTCAATCATGTCAAGTCCCTTGACTTGACCCAAGTCATTTTATCAACACACACACTCGGTTTGTAAACAAGTGGACGTAGCCCAAGAGCGGTTACCCAACTGTCCTTGACCGTGGACACGGCTATTCAAATAGTTTTACACTCTGCAGAGGTTGCACACTGTACCCACAAGATCCGGGGAACTTTCGTGTCATCCACGACCCGCGATACCTCAAGTACCCGGGGTAAGCACCCGATCACTACCTTTCCCTAGACGACACTAACAAGGAGTCCACTCGTTGTTCCGTATCCTCACGATGTACATCATACGAGACTCACTCGAGATCGTAACATCCGAGAGGGGACATAACGGTGTATCCGGTGCCCTGTAAATACAGTCATGGCCGCCCTACCTGGCACGACCCCGTCCCGAGAGAGATCACCAACTCTCCCCCGTCACTAGTAATGCGGGCTCCAAGCTAGTATCGACCTAGGTAATCAATAATGCCCTTTCCCATATAAGGGTAGAGTGGTTGCGCATGTAAGGTTGGAATAACGGTCGCAACTTAAACCAATCCGTTTTCGAAAACAACACACACACTTGCCTCGGTATACCACTTCGTCATCAAGTGGTTACCCATCTCATCATCTCCCTCGGGCATAAGTGGCACCCGACGGGGTTTTCGAAAAAGTCTTTTGAAAATACTTTGCCTCCATCACCATGCATATTCCCGTCCCTTTTTGCGTAGCACTATTTTAGCATCCTATCTACTCCCACCGTCATAACCCTCATAAGAAGGTAGGGTTATGCACAATGCAAGTATCAACGAGGAAGTACGGTGGCAAACCATCAAAGTGGATACCACCTCATCATGATTCCGTTGCAACAACAATATGGTGCTATATGACATGCATAAAAAGGGTTTCATAGACATGGTCAAAGGGCTGCTTGCCTGTTTTAACAGAGTCTTCGAGGTCTTCAAATATCTCTGGTCCAACTCCGAGCATTTCGTCTACTTCGTCAACTATCGTCGAAAGCAACCATAATAAGCAACACAACAAGGGAGGAAATAAAAGTGCTCTAAAAATATGAGTTGGACTTCTCTAGGATACCTCTGGCCATATGAGGGATGACCAAAGTGGTTTCATTAGGATTTGATCAATGGGCATCTTTGAACATTTCAATATGATGGAATCAAGGGATTAATGGGTTTGCAAGAAGTGTACAAAAACATTATTTTCAAAAATGAGCAGAGGCACCCATTTAACAAATGATGATTTTAGAAGCACCTAGGAATTGGTTTCACTGGATTTGGAGTTCAAATGATTTCTCTATGAATTTGCAAAGTTGGCTATACATGAAGAAATAGACCATTATTTGAGGTTGTACAGAAAGTATTAGGAAAAATGTTCATAAGCTAAGTTTTGAACTTATAAACATCTAGGAATTTGAATCATGGAATTTGGATCAAAAATAGGTACTCTGTGATTTTCTAAAGTTCACTACAGAAATGGAAAAACAAGATTTTGATGAATGTTTGTGAAGAATAAGTCTCTGGAAAAATGTGCATGTCGCACCAACAGGTAGATCATGATTTATAGAGTCACTAGAAATTTGAATCATCAAATTTGGACTTAGTATGAATATTCTATGGATTTTTGAAGTTGACTGGAAAAAGAAAAAGACAAAGGGTTTATCGAAACAGGCTAGATCTGGGCGGCGGCGGTGCGCACTGGGCGAGGTTTAGCAGCAGGGCGCCACTGGGCCGGCCCAGTTGCATGGCCACGCGGCTAAGGAGGGCCACGCCAAAGGCGGACTAGCGGAGTACGCTTCTCTGCGGGGGAGACGGTTAACTCGGATCCCGCCTCCACTTAAACGCCGGGGCCCGCCGGCTGAGTCGCTGACCCGCGGGGCCCATCCACAGGGTCGTCTCCTTTCTCCCGCGCCCGCGACAGAGGGGATCGAGGTCGCAATTGAGCGCCGGCCGGCGCTTGCCCCCGGCGGCACAGGCCACCCCCGGCCAAGCTCCTGCCACCGGAGGGGTCGCCGGGGAGATGCGCGTCAGGGGGAGCCCTCGGAGACGGCAGGGGATGGCCGGAGCGCATCTGGCGACGGTCGTGGCGGACGGCACCATCAGGCACGGGACGAGGCGGAGAGGATCGGTGGAGCTCCGTTTCCTAGCGGAGGCTCTCCTGGAGGTCGAAGGAGAGGGGGAGGGGCTCTGGTTCGCTGGAGCAAAGTGGAGGCCGACGGCAAACATGGTGGCCATGGAGAGGGCAGGAGGGCAGGAGGGGGAGTGAGGGGGTGTCTGAGAGGTGCACGGGAGAGAGGAGGTTCTAACCGAGGCGAGAGAAAGAGTCGGGGTGGCTTAAATGGGCGTGGCCGCGGAGCACCATGGGCAGCGTCCACGGACGCGCTCGGGTGAGGTCGTGGAGGGGAGAGGAGAGAGGTTTAGGAGGGGGCCGACAGCTTGCCGTGTCGCAGACGCCGAGGCGACCTCGTGAGACACGCTGGGGAGGCCCGAGGTGGCCGGAGGCGGTTGGCAGGGGGCGCCTATAGTGTGGGAGCGCACTATAGCGTGCTCCAGAGTGCCCAAATGGCCGGCATGCCATTTTTTTGGCAAGGTGGGCACTGCCAAGCATGTCTGGTAGCTCTAGGGGAACGTAAAGAAGTGGTAGATGGCCTTGGATGCCCTGGGTGGCCAGTAGGAGAAGGGTGGGGTTGAGAGAGAGGGAGAAAAGGGCTATCCAGAGAGGTAAATGAGGTGGTTTCACCCCTCAATCATTGAGCTGAGGTGCAGACTTTGTTACTGGAGGTAGAGGGGGACTTGGAGAGGTTGTGGTAAAAAGTAGAGTCCATGGAGATTAGTGGAAGAGGCCAAAAATGGGATTTTGGTAAAGTGGCAGAAGGTGTTTGATGATGGTTTGGGCAAGTAGATGATTTCCATCTGCCATGAGACTCCATAGGGTGAAATGAAACATATAATTAGGGCCTTCCACCAATTTGGAGCTTATTTGGGCAAAGTTGCCAATGCAACTTTTGTAAACCCTAGAAATCAACAGAAATGGACTTGTGTAGATCTAGTTAATCAAATCACTTCTCCTTGATGCACCATTTGGTGTAGTGGCCTCATTTGGTCATGTTCACATGCTCACAAAAGTTGGGGTCAAGTAGAGAAAGTTGGTAGTACAAAGTTGTTCAAATTTGATTCTGGTCAGAGAGGGTCCTGGGCACTTTGATCAATATAACATTTTCTCAAACTTGTGCCATTTGGTCTAGATGAATTATTAGACCATTTGAGCATGTTCACAAGGCTTGAGAGCATTTGGAGAGTTTGGCAATGTAAAGTTGCTCAAACTTCAAAATGGACAGAAATGGTTTTGAGGGGATTTAGTGGGGTTATACTATTCTCCATGATATGATACTTGTCAAGATCATCAAACATGTCATATGTGACATGATAGAATTTTCTTGGAATTTTTGGAGAATATTTCCTTTGTAAATATTTCAAAAGCTTGAAATATCCAGAAAGGGTTTTTGAGGGATTTGACCAATATTTTGAACATGACCATGTGTTGAAACTCTTATATATGGACAATATATGTCCACTGAGATTCCCTGATTTTTGTCAAATATTTTTAAAACAATAAAATATTTTTTTCCCTATTAAAGACCATTTCTGGCCTTAAGACAAATCTTTTAAATAAAATAGGAAAATAACCTTTAAAATTATATTTTTATGGTTTCTGGGTATCCTATATCTAATAGGAGTCAAATATATTTTTGGAAAGATTTTTACTGTACTTAATTAAGTACTTGTAGTGCAAACCTCAATTCAGGGGGTTTTGGAAAACTAATTTTTAAAAATACTATTTGGCCAAATTATTTTTGTAAGAAATTATTTTTATGTCCTATACACATGGCATGATCATTGGTTCAAGAGTTTGGAGGAAGGAGATGAAGTATAGGAGTTGGCGGATTTATTTGATTTTTAGAGCACTTGCAAACAGCAGACAAAAACCAATCAAGGCAAGGTCCAAAACACTCAAAAGTTTTTGTCAAACCACATTTTATCATAATTGTTAGCTTAAGTGCAGTGGCATGAAAATCAAGTTGTGACAGACCTACCCCCCTTACAAGAATCTCGTCCCCAAGATTCCCAAACTAGGCGCGGAAAGGGATACAGAAACTTGGATGTGGGGTAGTCTTCAAGTCCTCATGTTGCTTCTGCTTCCGTGTAGTGCTCCATTGAGCTTGAAGTACTTGATGGTGTAGCTTCGTGTATGACACTCCTCTTGATCCAGGTTGCTAATGGGTAGCTCGAGGTAGGTTAGATTGGGCTAGGGGTCGATGGATTGGTGGTTAATGTCTTTGTAGAGACCGGGCTAGTTAGGAAGTTGGAAACGTTTCCGAAGTGGTGTCGTGTGGAAAAACGTTGTGCACAGTGGGTGAGTCAGGTGGTAACTCTAGCCGGTAGCCGTCTATTCTTCGTCTTGTAGTGATCTTGAAGAGGGCCGACGAAACTTGGTGTGGGTCTCCTTGTCATGGAAATGTTTGGTTCCTTAGAGAGGAGTGGCTTGCAGATACACATGGTCTTTGACGCGGAAGTATACTTCTTGAAGATGGTGGTTGGTGTAGTTCTTCCTCCTTGGCATGACGGTCTTCAAATGTTCCTGGACTAGCTGAACAGCTCCTCTTCCGTCTTCGGGTGGACAAGTAGGTCACCAAATGATGATGACAACTATCTTGTCTAAGCACTCCATGAAGACTTTGTTCACGGAGTACATAAAGTAGGCTGGGGAATTAGTGGTGGTCTTACTGAGTGTGGGCCAAGGTGGTTCTAGATCTAGTGTCAAGGCCCTAAGGTCCTGATCCGACCATGTTGTAGCTTGGTAGGGCTTAAGGGTTTCAAGGATTCTAGTGTGCGAGCGAACATTTATCATCTTATCTTTAAGCACGGTTTCTGAGATGCCAATAGTCTATCTAGTCCTTTAAACAAATCACATCATATCTCCGATAGCATCCATTTGCATAGGTCAACTCCAATCATCACTCATGTGATTCATATCCTCATGGCTCCCGAGAGGAGGTCCAACAAAACTATATATGTCAACTATCCCCACACACATATCTATGCAAAAATAATCCATGCATGGGCAGAATATACAAACTGCTAAGCTTGAATTAAACATCACAATCAAGTGCTCAGCTTATTCTTCCAAGGTCCATGTTAGTGCATCTCTATCCTAAGGAAACACGTCGTAAGCCACTCCAAGATCTTATTTCCTTTCTATGAATCAACTCCAACAGCCCATTAATTTCCATTAATCACTACACAATCCATTAATTGCACAAATCCAATGTCTATGGTGTTCCACATGATCTCCTAATGTTCCTATAATCCCCAGATACTTGAAAGGGCTATTATTGCTATAGTCAGTCCACCGATTCCCATTGTCATGGTCAAGTAAACTCCAAGGTCAAGCTCATACAGATTCCCTAAATAAACTCCGACAATTAGTCCAATCTCCTAGTTTATCGTCCACCGAGAATCATGGTATCATGATCGAGATCATCAGTCTAAATCCAATTTACTCCGAACCATGTAGACATACTCAACATCTATATTCAACTAGAATCACCTACTAAAATCCAAATCTCTTGTCCAACGAGAATTCCTACATGTTCCCCCAAGTCATTTACGTAATATCAACTCTCTCCTATCAATATCCCATGGCTAAGTTAAATCCAAATACTTCCAAGAATTCCAGCTTGCGGTCATAATTATCCTATAAATCCAATTTACTCAGGGGTAACGAAAGCTATGCTACTCTATAATCATGATCCCACCAAGTTCATCTACCAACATGAAAGCCTTATAATCCTCCGAAGAGTCTCAAATAATTCCTCAAGGTCACAGATATAAACTCATCAAGTCATTTGTCCTCTGTTCCTATATCCTTGAATTGGTCTTCCCTATGGCATCGTCAGTTTTGGTGCTATCTTAGGATGATAATGTGCTCGTTCACTATGTCCACTAGTTCCCTAATGCACCCAGTGATAAGCAAGGTTACGGAGGCTTAACAGGTTCTCTTGTAATTCTGTGGGTTAAGCACATGGTTAAGGTTTGGGGTATCTCATGAAGTCCCGAAGGGTCTAGGAATGGGTTTCTAGTCTGGAGGGTTAAACATAACTCTACGGGGTTTCACTTGGTCGAGGAGGCTGCAACAAAAAGTCTTCAGTGCTAGTTGGTCGCCGAAGCAGAATCCTTGGTGCATCTTGTCTTGCTGGTCTTCAGTTGAGGAGAGAGATGAGAGGGATAAGTAGCATAAAAGGGGGATGCCTAAAGGGGGTTCTATAGTGCAGGTGCAAACAAACAAGTGCCAAAAAGGCCAAACACAAACAACAAAATAAGGCAGGTGATATAGTCGTGTACTTGTTGCCTAGGGCAAAAAGAGTGACTAATACCAAAACACAAACAAATAAAAACAAGCAACACACAATCATGGTTCCATTCGAACTATCATACGGACTCGACTGCGCATAGGGGGTACACGACTCATCCTACCCTAGGGGTTCTCGGACTCAGTAGTCGTGCCTTGTGCCTCGTGTAGTCTTCTAAGTTTTCCTCAAGTGGTGCTACGTCTCTTGTAGTTGTTCGATGAAATGATCTGGGTTGAGCCTGAAGAGTCTTCAACAACTTCTCGCCTGTTGAAGTGATGGGGTGAAGGTGGCTCCTTGTAGCTGGCATTGACTCGGTCTTCCATTGTCTTCTTAATCATGACGATCCCTTTTGCCTTTTAAGGCGTCAAGGGTTTCGGGTAAGCAATCATTTATGCAATGACATTAACAAGGCATAATAGAGGTCCAACCTATCAGTTACGTCGATGATAACATCAATACCAAGAGCGGGGGACGAAGAGAACCGTTTTCCTGCTCACTATAGTGAGGCGGAACAAATGGCTAGGTTCTCATCCACCGGTGGTTGTCGATGCAGCAACAATAGTGACAGGGTTACTCTATTAGCGATGTATATCATGATCTTGCATATCCTATGCCCTGATGATCGTAGTCTAGGGTTTCTTCATCTTGGGGCAGTGTCAAGGGTGTCACCATCTCCTGGGTCTTCATGTCCTCATTCCTCGAGGATGTATCTTCTGTTGGTATCGTCTTGTTGTGGTGTCGCCAATCTTGTGTTCAGGAGAAGTGGGAGAATGTCTGGCAAGGCATATTCCTTCTAGATTATCCACGAGGATTACAAGGAATCCAGTGGTCAGGGGAATAAGGGTTCTAGCGACCAAAGGTTTTGAAGGGGAAGAGATCAATAAGGAAAGTATACCTTAGTTTTCGAAAAACTGAGAAGGGAAGAGAAGTACAGATAGTTTTGAAAACTAGTAGTAGGTTTGGAAATAGTTTTACCCTAACTAATGACCATGCTAACTAAGGCTTCCTACAGTCAGGATGGCTCTGATACCAGCTCTGTGGGGACCCCGACTCATAAGTCGAGATCATCGAATGCACGTGTACAGTGATCCCAGAGATCAATGCTCACTGAACACACAGAAACTGAATAACAAGAGTCTTACATCCATACATACCGTCTTACAGAAATTAGGACCATTATGGTCAAGTCTTACATTGATAAAGCCTTAAGGGCTGAACACCAAATGAAACACAAGCAGCGGAAATCTTCGTCGATAAGTAGAACCCATGCCATCTGCCTTAACTCTACAGGCATTCTGACCGGGAAACGTCCTAGTTCGCATGTTCGTCTCCAAAGAACTCTTCTTCGAACTCTGGTTCTTCCATGCCTGGTCAACTAAATAACCAATGGCAAGCCAATGAGTAGTTTGAATGTACTCGCAAGCAATCCATGTTTTTGGTTCAAGATACAACAATGCATGATATAGGTAAATTTTTGCAGAAAGCTAGTTTTGAGTGCAATGACATGTTCAACAACTTGTAAGACATGCATCAAGAGAATTCAAGTAACCATGAGGACAGGTTACAGATATCAACATAAATAGAGTGGGCACCAACCCATCTCAATCATGTCAAGTCCCTTGACTTGACCCAAGTCATTTTATCAACACACACACTCGGTTTGTAAACAAGTGGACGTAGCCCAAGAGCGGTTACCCAACTATCCTTGACCGTGGACATGGCTATTCGAATAGTTTTACACTCTGCAGAGGTTGCACACTGTACCCACAAGATCCAGGGAACTTCCATGTCATCCACGACCCGCGATACCTCAAGTACCCGGGGTAAGCACCCGATCACTACCTTTCCCTAGACGACATTAACAAGGAGTCCACTCGTTGTTCCGTATCCTCATGATGTACATCATACGAGACTCACTCGAGATCGTAACATCCGAGAGGGGACACAACGGTGTATCCGGTGCCCTTAAATACAGTCATGGCCGCCCTACCTGACACGACCCCGTCCCGAGAGAGAGCACCAACTCTCCCCCGTCACTAGTAATGCGGGCTCCAAGCTAGTATCGACCTAGGTAATCAATAATGCCCTTTCCCATTTAAGGGTAGAGTGGTTGCGCATGTAAGGTTGGAATAACGGTCGCAACTTAAACCAATCCGTTTTCGAAAACAACACACACTTGCCTCGGTATAACACTTCGTCATCAAGTGGTTACCCATCTCATCATCTCCCTCGGGCATAAGTGGCACCCGACGGGGTTTTCGAAAAAGTCTTTTGAAAATACTTTGCCTCCATCACCATGCATATCCCCGTCCCTTTTTGCGTAGCACTATTTTAGCATCCTATCTACTCCCACCGTCATAACACTCATAAGAAGGTAGGGTTATGTACAATGCAAGTATCAATGAGGAAGTACGGTGGCAAACCATCAAAGTGGATACCACCTCATCATGATTCCGTTGCAACAACAATATGGTGCTATATGACATGCATAAAAAGGGTTTCATTGACATGGTCAAAGGGCCGCTTGCCTGTTTTAACAGAGTCTTCGAGGTCTTCAAATATCTCTGGTCCAACTCCGAGCATTTTGTCTACTTCGTCAACTATCGTCGAAAGCAACCATAATAAGCAACACAACAAGGGAGGAAATAAAAGTGCTCTAAAAATATGAGTTGGACTTTTCTAGGATACCTCTGGCCATATGAGGGAGGACCAAAGTGGTTTCATTAGGATTTGATCAATGGACATCTTTGAACATTTCAATATGATGGAATCAAGGGATTAATGGGTTTGCAAGAAGTGTACAGAAACATTATTTTCAAAATGAGCAGAGGCACCCATTTAACAAATGATGATTTTAGAAGCACCTAGGAATTGGTTTCACTAGATTTGGAGTTCAAATGATTTCTCTATGAATTTTCAAAGTTGGCTATACATGAAGAAATAGACCATTATTTGAGGTTGTACAGAAAGTATTAGGAAAAATGTTCATAAGCTAAGTTTTGAACTTATAAACATCTAGGAATTTGAATCATGGAATTTGGATCAAAAATAGGTACTCTGTGATTTTCTAAAGTTCACTACAGAAATGGAAAAACAAGATTTTGATGAATGTTTGTGAAGAATAAGTCTCTGGAAAAATGTGCATGTCGCACCAACAGGTAGATCATGATTTATAGAGTCACTAGAAATTTGAATCATCAAATTTGGACTTAATATGAATATTCTATGGATTTTTGAAGTTGACTGGAAAAAAAAGACAAAGGGTTTACAGAAACGGGCTGGATCTGGGCGGCGGCGGCGCGCACTGGGCGAGGTTTAGCAGCAGGGCACCACTGGGCCGGCCCAGTTGCAAGGCCACGCGGCTAAGGAGGGCCACGCCAAAGGCGGACTAGCGGAGTACGCTCTCTGCGGGGGAGGCGGTTAACCCGGATCCCGCCTCCACTTAAACGCCGGGGCCTGCAGGCTGAATCGCTGACCCGCGGGGCCCACCCACAGGGTCGTCTCCTTCCTCCCGCACCCGCGACAGAGGGGATCGAGGTCACGGTTGAGCGCCGGCCGGTGCTTGCCCCCGGCGGCACAGGCCACCCCGGCCAAGCTCCGGCCACCGGAAGGGTCGCCGGGGAGATGCGCGTCAGGGGGAGCCCTCGGAGACGGCAGGGGATGGTCGGAGCGCATCTGGCGACGGTCGTGGCGGACGGCACCATCAGGCACGGGACGAGGCGGAGAGGATCGGGGGAGCTCCGTTTCCTAGCGGAGGATCTCCTGGAGGTCGAAGGAGAGGGGGAGGGGCTCTGGATCGCTGGAGCAAAGTGGAGGCCGACGGTGAACATGGTGGCCATGGAGAGGGCAGGAGGGCAGGAGGGGGAGTGAGGGGGTGTCTGAGAGGTGCACGGGAGAGAGGAGGTTCTAACCGAGGCAAGAGAAAGAGTCAGGGTGGCTTCAATGGGCGTGGCCGCGGAGCACCGTGGGCAGTGTCCACGGACGAGCTCGGGTGAGGTCGTGGAGGGGAGAGGAGAGAGGTTTAGGACGGGGCCGGCAACTTGCCGTGTCACAGACGCCGACGCGGCCTCGTGTGACACGCTGGGGAGGCCCGAGGTGGCCGGAGGCGGTTGGAAGGGGGCGGCTACAGTGCGGGAGCGCACTGTAGCGCGCTCTAGAGCGCCCAAATGGCCGGCATGCCATTTTTTTGGCAAGGTGGGCACAGCCAAGCATGTCTGGTAGCTCTAGGGGAACATAAAGAAGTGGTAGACGGCCTTGGATGCCCTGGGTGGCCAGTAGGAGAAGGGTGGGGTTGAGAGAGAGGGAGAAAAGGGCTGTCCAGAGAGGTAAATGAGGTGGTTTCACCCCTCAATCATTGAGCTGAGGTGCAGACATTGTTACTGGAGGTAGAGGGGGACTTGGAGAGGTTGTAGTAAAAAGTAGAGTCCATGGAGATTAGTGGAAGAGGCCAAAAATGGGATTTTGGTAAAGTGGCAGAAGGTGTTTGATGATGGTTTGGGCAAGTAGATGATTTCCATCTGCCGTGAGACTCCATAGGGTGAAATGAAACATATAATTAGGGCCTTCCACCAATTTGGAGCTTATTTGGGCAAAGTTGCCAATGCAACTTTTGTAAACCCTAGAAATCAACAGAAATGGACTTGTGTAGATCTAATTGAGCAAATCACTTCTCCTTGATGCACCATTTGGTGTAGTAGCCTCATTTGGTCATGTGCACATGCTCACAAAAGTTGGGGTCAAGGAGAGAAAGTTGGTATTACAAAGTTGTTCAAATTTGATTCTGGTCAGAGAGGGTCCTGGGGCACTTTGATCAATATAACTTTTTCTCCAACTTGTGCCATTTGGTCTAGATGAATTATAAGACCATTTGAGCATGTTCACAAGGTTTGAGAGCATTTGGAGATGTTTGGCAATGTAAAGTTGCTCAAACTTGAGGGGATTTAGTGGGGTTATACTATTCTCCATGATATGATACTTGTCAAGATCATCAAACATGTCATATGTGACATGATAGAATTTTCTTGGAATTTTTGGAGAATATTTCCTTTGTAAATATTTCAAAAGCTTGAAATATCCAGAAAGGGTTTTTGAGGGATTTGACCAATATTTTGAACATGACCATGTGTTGAAACTCTTATATATGGACAATATATGTCCACTGAGTTTCCCTGATTTTTGTCAAATATTTTTAAAACAATAAAATATTTTTTCCCTATTAAAGACCATTTCTGGCCTTAAGAAAAAGCGTTTAAATAAAATAGGAAAATAACCTTTAAAATTATATTTTTATGGTTTCTGGGTATCCTATATCTAATAGGAGTCAAATATATTTTTGGAAAGATTTTTACTGCCCTTAATTAAGTACTTGTAGTGCAAACCTCAATTCAGGGGGTTTTGGAAAACTAATTTTTAAAAATACTATTTGGCCAAATTATTTTTGTAAGAAATTATTTTTATGTCCTATACACATGGCATGATCATTGGTTCAAGAGTTTGGAGGAAGGAGATGAAGTATAGGAGTTGGCGGATTTATTTGATTTTTAGAGCACTTGCAAATAGCAGACAAAAACCAATCAAGGCAAGGTCCAAAACACTCAAAAGTTTTTGTCAAACCACATTTTATCATAATTGTTAGCTTAAGTGCAGTGGCATGAAAATTAGGGTGTGACAGACCTACCCCCCTTACAAGAATCTCGTCCCCGAGATTCCCAAACTAGGCGCGGAAAGGGATACAGAAACTTGGATGTGGGGTAGTCTTCAAGTCCTGATGTTGCTTCTGCTTCCGTGTAGTGCTCCATTGAGCTTGAAGTACTTGATGGTGTAGCTTCGTGTATGACACTCCTCTTGATCCAGGTTGCTAATGGGTAGCTCGTGGTAGGTTAGATTGGGCTAGGGGTCGATGGCTCGGTGGTTAATGTCTTTGTAGAGACCGGGCTAGTTAGGAAGTTGGAAACGTTTCCGGAGTGGTGTCGTGTGGAAAACCGTTGTGCACAGTGGGTGAGTCAGGTGGTAACTCTAGCCGGTAGCCGTCTATTCTTGGTCTTGCGGTGATCTTGAAGAGGGCCGACGAATCTTGGTGTGGGTCTCCTTGTCATGGAAATGCTTGGTTCCTTAGAGAGGAGTGGCTTGCAGATACACATGGTCTTTGACGCGGAAGTATACTTCTTGAAGATCGTGGTTGGTGTAGTTCTTCCTCCTTGGCATGACGGTCTTCAAATGTTCCTGGACTAGCTGAACGGCTCCTCTTCAGTCTTCGGGTGGACAAGTAGGTCACGAAATGATGATGACAACTATCTTATCTAAGCACTCCATGAAGACTTTGTTCACGGGGTACATAAAGTAGGCTGGGGAATTAGTGGTGGTCTTACTGAGTGTGGGCCAAGGTGGTTCTAGATCTAGTGTCAAGGCCCTAAGGTCCTGATCCGACCATGTTGTAGCCTGGTAGGGCTTAAGGGTTTCAAGGATTCTAGTGTGCGAGTGAACATTTATCATCTTGTCTTTAAGCACGGTTTCTGAGATGCCAATAGTCTATCTAGTCCTTTAAACAAATCACATCATATCTCCGATAGCATCATTTTGCATAGGTCAACTCCAATCGTCACTCATGTGATTCATATCCTCATGGCTCCCGAGAGGAGGTCCAACAAAACTATATATGTCAACTATCCCCAACACATATCTATGCAAAAATAATCCATGCATGGGCAGAATATACAAACTGCTAAGCTTGAATTAAACATCACAATCAAGTGCTCAGCTTATTCTTCCAAGGTCCATGTTAGTGCATCTCTATCCTAAGGAAACACGTCGTAAGCCACTCCAAGATCTTGTTTCCTTTCTATGAATCAACTCCAACAGCCCATTAACTTCCATTAATCACTACACAATCCATTAATTGCACAAATCCAATGTCTATGGTGTTCCACATGATCTCCTAATGTTCCTATAATCCCCAGATACTTGAAAGGGCTATTTTTGCTATAGTCAGTCCACCGATTCCCATTGTCATGGTCAAGTAAACTCCAAGGTCAAGCTCATACAGATTCCCTAAATAAACTCCGACAATTAGTCCAATCTCCTAGTTTATCGTCCACCGAGAATCATGGTATCATGATCGAGATCATCAGTCTAAATCCAATTTACTCCGAACCATGTAGACATACTCAGCATCTATATTCAACTAGAATCACCTACTAAAATCCAAATCTCTTGTCCAACGAGAATTCCTACATGTTCCCCCAAGTCATTTACGTAATATCAACTCTCTCCTATCAATATCCCATGGCTAAGTTAAATCCAAATACTTCCAAGAATTCCAGCTTGCGGTCATAATTATCCTATAAATCCAATTTACTCAGGGGTAACGAAAGCTATGCTACTCTATAATCATGATCCCACCAAGTTCATCTACCAACATGAAAGCCTTATAATCCTCCGAAGAGTCTCAAATAATTCCTCAAGGTCACAGATATAAACTCATCAAGTCATTTGTCCTCTGTTCCTATATCCTTGAATTGGTCTTCCCTATGGCATCGTCAGTTTTGGTGCTATCTTAGGATGATAATGTGCTCGTTCACTATGTCCACTAGTTCCCTAATGCACCCAGTGATAAGCAAGGTTACGGAGGCTTAACAGGTTCTCTTGTAATTCTATGGGTTAAGCACATGGTTAAGGACTGGGGTATCTCATGAAGTCCCGAAGGGTCTAGGAATGGGTTTCTAGTCTGGAGGGTTAAACATAACTCTACGGGGTTTCACTTGGTCGAGGAGGCTGCAACAAAAAGTCTTCAGTGCTAGTTGGTCGCCGAAGCAGACTCCTTGGTGCATCTTGTCTTGCTGGTCTTCAGTTGAGGAGAGAGATGAGAGGGATAAGTAGCATAAAAGGGGGATGCCTAAAGGGGGTTCTATAGTGCAGGTGCAAACAAACAAGTGCCAAAAAGGCCAAACGCAAACAACAAAATAAGGCAGGTGATATAGTCGTGTACTTGTTGCCTAGGGCAAAAAGAGCGACTGATATCAAAACACAAACAAATAAAAACAAGCAACACACAATCATGGTTCCATTCGAACTATCATACGGACTCGACTGCGCATAGGGGTACACGACTCATCCTACCCTAGGGGTTCTCGGACTCAGTAGTCGTGCCTTGTGCCTCGTGTAGTCTTCTAAGTTTCCTCAGGTGGTGCTACGTCTCTTGTAGTTGTTCGATGAAACGATCTGGGTTGAGCCTGAAGAGTATTCAACAACTTCTCGCCTGTTGAAGTGATGGGGTGAAGGTGGCTCCTCGTAGCTGGCATTGACTCGGTCTTCCATTGTCTTCTTAATCATGACGATCCCTTTTGCCTTTTAAGGCGTCAAGGGTTTCGGGTAAGCAATCATTTATGCAATGACATTAACAAGGCATAATAGAGGTCCAACCTATCAGTTACGTCGATGATAACATCGATACCAAGAGCGGGGGACGAAGAGAACCGTTTTCCTGCTCACTATAGTGAGGCGAACCAAATGGCTAGGTTCTCATCCACCGATGGTTATCGATGCAGCAACAGTAGTGACATGGTTACTCTATTAGCGATGTATATCATGATCTTGCATATCCTATGCCCTAATGATCGTAGGCTAGGGTTTCTTCATCTTGGGGCAGTGTCAAGGGTGTCACCATCTCCTGGGTCTTCATGTCCTCATTACTCGAGGATGTATCTTCTGTTGGTATCGTCTTGTTGTGGTGTCGCCAATCTTGTGTTTAGGAGATGTGGGTGAATGTCTGGCAAGGCATCTTCCTTCTAGATTATCCATGAGGATTACAAGGAATCCAGTGGTCAGGGGCATAAGGGTTCTAGCGACCAAAGGTTTTGAAGGGGAAGAGATCAATAAGGAAAGTATACCTTAGTTTTCGAAAAACTGAGAAGGGAAGAGAAGTACAGATAGTTTTGAAAACTAGTAGTAGTTTTGGAAATAGTTTTACCCTAACTAACGACCATGCTAACTAAGGCTTCCTACAGTCAGGATGGCTCTGATACCAGCTCTGTGGGGACCCCGACTCATAAGTCGAGATCACCGAATGCACGTGTACAGTGATCCCAGAGATCAATGCTCACTGAACACACAGAAGCTGAATAACAAGAGTCTTACATCCATACATACCGTCTTACACAAATTATGACCATTATGGTCAAGTCTTACATTGATAAAGCCTTAAGGGCTGAACACCAAACGAAACACAAGCAGCGAAAATCTTCGTCGATAAGTAGAACCCATGCCATCTTCCTTAACCCTACAGGCATTCTGACTGTGAAACGTCCTAGTTCGCATGTTCGTCTCCAAAGAACTCTTCTTCGGACTCTGGTTCTTTCATGCCTGGTCAATTAAATAACTAGTGGCAAGCCAATGAGTACTTTGAATGTACTCGCAAGCAACCCATGTTTTTGGTTCAAGATACAACAATGCATGATATAGGTAAATTTTTGTAGAAAGCTAGTTTTGAGTGCAATGACATGTTCAACAACTTGTAAGACATGCATCAATAGAATTCAAGTAACCATGAGGACAGGTTACAGATATCAACATAAATAGAGTGGGCACCAACCCATCTCAATCATGTCAAGTCCCTTGACTTGACCCAAGTCATTTTATCAACACACACACTCGGTTTGTAAACAAGTGGACGTAGCCCAAGAGCGGTCCCAACTGTCCTTGACCGTGGACACGGCTATTCGAATAGTTTTACACTCTGCAGAGGTTGCACACTGTACCCACAAGATCCGGGGAACTTCCGTGTCATCCACGACCCGCGATACCTCAAGTACCCGAGGTAAGCACCCGATCACTACCTTTCCCTAGACGACACTAACAAGGAGTCCACTCGTTGTTCCGTATCCTCATGATGTACATCATACTAGACTCACTCGAGATCGTAACATCCAAGAGGGGACACGACGGTGTATCCGGTGCCCTGTAAAGACAGTCATGGCCGCCCTACCTGGCACGACCCCGTCCCGAGAGAGAGCACCAACTCTCCCCCGTCACTAGTAATGCGGGCTCCAAGCTAGTATCGACCTAGGTAATCAATAATGCCCTTTCCCATATAAGGGTAGAGTAGTTGCGCATGTAAGGTTGGAATAACGGTCGCAACTTAAACCAATCCGTTTTCGAAAACAACACACACACTTGCCTCGGTATACCACTTCGTCATCAAGTGGTTACCCATCTCATCATCTCCCTCGGGCATAAGTGGCACCCGACGGGGTTTTCGAAAAAGTCTTTTGAAAATACTTTGCCTCCATCACCATGCATATTCCCGTCCCTTTTTGCGTAGCACTATTTTAGCATCCTATCTACTCCCACCGTCATAACCCTCATAAGAAGGTAGGGTTATGCACAATGCAAGTATCAATGAGGAAGTACGGTGGCAAACCATCAAAGTGGATACCACCTCATCATGATTCCGTTGCAACAACAATATGGTGCTATATGACATGCATAAAAAGGGTTTCATAGACATGGTCAAAGGGCTGCTTGCCTGTTTTAACAGAGTCTTCGAGGTCTTCAAATATCTCTGGTCCAACTCCGAGCATTTCTTCTACTTCGTCAACTATCGTCGAAAGCAACCATAATAAGCAACACAACAAGGCAGGAAATAAAAGTGCTCTAAAAATATGAGTTGGACTTTTCTAGGATACCTCTGGCCATATGAGGGATGACCAAAGTGGTTTCATTAGGATTTGATCAATGGTCATCTTTGAACATTTCAATATGATGGAATCAAGGGATTAATGGGTTTGCAAGAAGTGTACAGAAACATTATTTTCAAAAATGAGCAGAGGCACCCATTTAACAAATGATGATTTTAGAAGCACCTAGGAATTGGTTTCACTGGATTTGGAGTTCAAATGATTTCTCTATGAATTTGCAAAGTTGGCTATACATGAAGAAATAGACCATTATTTGAGGTTTTACGGAAAGTATTAGGAAAAATGTTCATAAGCTAAGTTTTGAACTTATAAACATCTAGGAATTTGAATCATGGAATTTGGATCAAAAATAGGTACTCTGTGATTTTCTAAAGTTCACTACAGAAATGGAAAAACAAGATTTTGATGAATGTTTGTGAAGAATAAGTCTCTGGAAAAATGTGCATGTCACACCAATAGGTAGATCATGATTTATAGAGTCACTAGAAATTTGAATCATCAAATTTGGACTTAATATGAATATTCTATGGATTTTTGAAGTTGACTGGAAAAAGAAAAAGACAAAGGGTTTACCGAAACGGGCTGGATCTGGGCGGCGGCGGCGCGCACTGGGCGAGGTTTAGCAGTAGGGCGCCACTGGGCCGGCCTAGTTGCATGGCCACGCGGCTAAGGAGGGCCACGCCAAAGGCGGACTAGCGGAGTACGCTTCTCTGCGGGAGAGACGGTTAACCCGGATCCCGCCTCCACTTAAACGCCGGGGCCCGCCGGCTGAGTCGCTGACCCGCGGGGCCCACCTGCAGGGTCGTCTCCTTCCTCCCGCGCCCGCGACAGAGGGGATCGAGGTCGCGGTTGAGCGCCGGCCGGTGCTTGGCCCCGGCGGCACAGGCCACCCCGGCCAAGCTCCGGCCACCGGAGGGGTCGCCGGGGAGATGCGCGTCAGGGGGAGCCCTTAGAGACGGCAGGGGATGGCCGGAGCGCATCCGGCGACGGTCGTGGCGGACGGCACCATCAGGCACGGGACGAGGCGGAGAGGATCGGGGGAGCTCCGTCTCCTAGCGGAGGCTCTCCTGGAGGTCAAAGGAGATGGGGAGGGGCTCTGGTTCGCTGGAGCAAAGTGGAGGCCGACGGCGAACATGGTTGCCATGGAGAGGGCAGGAGGGCAGGAGGGGGAGTGAGGGGGTGTCTGAGAGGTGCACGGGAGAGAGGAGGTTCGAACCGAGGCGAGAGAAAGAGTCGGGGTGGCTTAAATGGGCGTGGCCGCAGAGGACCATGGGCAGCGTCCACGGACGCGCTCGGGTGAGGTCGTGGATGGGAGAGGAGAGAGGCTTAGGAGGGGGCCGGCAGCTTGCCATGTCGCAGACACCGAGGCGGCCTCGTGAGACACGCTGGGGAGGCCTGAGGTGCTCGGAGGCGGTTGGCAGGGGGCGGCTACAGCGCGGGAGTGCACTGTAGCGCGCTCCAGAGTGCCCAAATGGCCGGCATGCCATTTTTTTGGCAAGGTGGGCACAGCCAAGCATGTCTGGTAGCTCTAGGGGAACGTAAAGAAGTGGTAGATGGCCTTGGATGCCCTGCGTGGCCAGTAGGAGAAGGGTGGGGTTGAGAGAGAGGGAGAAAAGGGCTGTCCAGAGAGGTAAATGAGGTGGTTTCACCCCTCAATCATTGAGCTGAGGTGCAGACATTGTTACTGGAGGTAGAGGGGGACTTGGAGAGGTTGTGGTAAAAAGTAGAGTCCATGGAGATTAGTGGAAGAGGCCAAAAATGGGATTTTGGTAAAGTGGCAGAAGGTGTTTGATGATGGTTTGGGCAAGTAGATGATTTCCATATGCCATGAGACTCCATAGGGTGAAATGAAACATATAATTAGGGCCTTCCACCAATTTGGAGCTTATTTGGGCAAAGTTGCCAATGCAACTTTTGTAAACCCTAGAAATCAACAGAAATGGACTTGTGTAGATCTAGTTGAGCAAATCACTTCTCCTTGATGCACCATTTGGTGTAGTGGCCTCATTTTGTCATGTGCACATGCTCACAAAAGTTGGGGTCAAGTAGAGAAAGTTGGTAGTACAAAGTTGTTCAAATTTGATTCTGGCCAGAGAGGGTCCTAGGGCACTTTGATCAATATAACATTTTCTCCAACTTGTGCCATTTGGTCTAGATGAATTATTAGACCATTTGAGCATGTTCACAAGGTTTGAGAGCATTTGGAGATGTTTGGCAATGTAAAGTTGCTCAAACTTCAAAATGGACAGAAATTGTTTTGAGGGGATTTAGTGGGGTTATACTATTCTCCATGATATGATACTTGTCAAGATCATCAAACATGTCATATGTGACATGATAGAATTTTCTTGGAATTTTTAGAGAATATTTCCTTTGTAAATATTTCAAAAGCTTGAAATATCCAGAAAGGGTTTTTGAGGGATTTGACCAATATTTTGAACATGACCATGTGTTGAAACTCTTATATATGGACAATATATGTCCACTGAGTTTGCCTGATTTTTGTCAAATATTTTAAAACAATAAAATATTTTTTCCCTATTAAAGACCATTTCTGGCCTTAAGAAAAAGCTTTTAAATAAAATAGGAAAATAACCTTTAAAATTATATTTTTATGGTTTCTGGGTATCCTATATCTAATAGGAGTCAAATATATTTTTGGAAAGATTTTTACTGCCCTTAATTAAGTACTTGCAGTGCAAACCTCAATTCAGGGGGTTTTGGAAAACTAATTTTTAAAAATACTATTTGGCCAAATTATTTTTGTAAGAAATTATTTTTATTTCCTATACACATGGCATGATCATTGGTTCAAGAGTTTGGAGGAAGGAGATGAAGTATAGGAGTTGGCGGATTTATTTGATTTTTAGAGCACTTGCAAACAGCAGACAAAAACCAATCAAGACAAGGTCCAAAACAGTCAAAAGTTTTTGTCAAACCACATTTTATCATAATTGTTAGCTTAAGTGCAGTGGCATGAAAATCAGGGTGTGACACTTATACCCACCGATACAATCCATAGATTCATCAAAACAAGCAAACTATGCAACGAAAACAGAATTTGTGAAAAACAAAATAGTCAGTAATGATATGAACAAACTCAATACTTATGTAACTCCAAAAAATCTGAAAAATTAGAAAAACGTGGGAAATTTGTATAAAAATTATGTGTAAAAATTTCAGAATTTTACCACTCTCCAGTGATTTTTAGAATTTTCTGCTCTAGACGCAATTTTTTAATGTTTTCACAGAATCAAGTTAACTATAAACCAAATCACCCCAAAGGCTTTACTTGGTACAAACACTAATTGAAACATAAAAACACAATCATAACAGTAGGATAATTGTGTGGACACAAAAAACCGAAAAGAAAAATGAAGATAACTATTGGGTTGCGTCCCAACAAGCGCTATTGTTTTACGCCCCCAACTAGGCTTAATGCATTGTTTCAAGTGTTGCCATCTTTAGTTTCCAATTCCTCAATTACACAGCCGCGCTTCCTAGGAGGCTTAGCATGAATATTCTTAAATAAGACACTCCTAGGGACAAAATTGAGGAATTTATTCTCATAGATAGGCTCTTTTATTAAATCAATGAAGTCGGGGTGAACACTAATCATTTTAAGATCCTCACTCCCATTACTAGATGTGGTAACCTTGTTCTTAGGAACATATATAAACTTGCAATTATTACTAGGAGAAGTCCTTTCAACATTTTTAACGGAAGAAAAAGCGGAACCCAAATTATTAGTAACATCTTTCAACTTATCAATTCTAGCGGGACTTTGGTCTATCCTCTCATTAATTATCGGTTCCTTCTCTTTCAGTACTTTCAAAGTAGTTCGTACCTTTGATCCAAATTTAGTAATATGATTATGAATCTTTTTATCTAAATTCTCAATATGTTCTATGGTAGGCATTTTATTTTCAATAGTTTCCAGTCTTTGCATAACATGTTCTGAAGTCAATATTGTTTCATTAATGGTAATTGGTGGTGATCCTATTAAATTTCGCATAGCATTGAAAACATCAATAGTGTGACTATATCGGTGTAAAAAAGTACAGGCTCTTCTGGAGCCCTTACTTGTGCACGGGCAGTCGTAGGCACACCTGCGGCAGGGCCTGACAGAGCAGCAGAAGACAAAATACAAGACTACCAAGACAAACACTCAAGACAGTAAACAAAGAGCAGAGGACAAGCTGGACTACCCCCGACAGCGTCCTTGTCGGGATGGCTTGCGTAGCCCCGGCAAGATCCTTGCCAGGGAGATCTGCGAAGCACCAGCAAGGCCATCACCCTTGAGACTGAGAGCTTTGACACCATAGACAAAATCAAGGCTAAGATTTGGGATTGCATGCGTAGTAGCATGCGGATCTTCGTGAAGATTGATGGCTTGCAGGCCCACGTGGGACCAGAAGACGAAGCCCCCCAGCAAGACCCTTGCCGGGGACGACCGTGAGTACCCCGGCAAGCCTTGTCAGGGACCATTGCGGGGCCACAGCCAGGCCCACACCCGATAAGGATTTGCCACCTCACCACCACTCTAGTGCAACGACCAGCTTGCCAACTAGGCAGACGCCTGCGTGCTGGCATGCAGATCTTCGTGGAGGCTCTACCACCGCGCCAACACAGCAGCTAGCTAGCCAGCATGGCAGTGCATGCCTCATCAACCTGGATGCGTGTCAAGGCAAGGAGGGGCGGCGACGGACGGGACGGCTTCCGTTTCCATCCCCGATAAAGTAAGAGGGCACGTAAGCAGCACATTAAATGTGTTTGTCCTACGTTGCCGAGCGATAAGCTCATACACTGTAGCTTGTTTTCCACCTCCTGTGTGCCACTGTGGAAACCCCTTTGACATATAAAAGGAGGTCCGAGGCGTAAAAAGAGGGGATTCAGACTTTTTGGACTAGGCATGCACCGCAGCTAGTTCAAGAGCTCAAGAACACTAATATACACACAAGCATGACTAGGGGTTTACGCACCAGTGTGGCCCGAACCTGGGTAAAAATCCCCTTGCGCTGATCGCTAGACGCGCTCTTCGTGCAGCTCCTCTCCCCGCCAACCGTAGAAGGGATTCCTGTGATCCCATAGGTGTTCATTTCCCCCGACATCTTTGGCGCGCCGGGTAGGGGGAGTTAGTTCTGAGAGTCTGGTCTAGCAGTTAGTGTGGCAGTTCCTTCGTCGCCATGCTCTGAAGAAGAAGATGATCACTGTGGTCGGTTTGTCTGGAGCCGCTTCGCCCGTGCCAACACGGACGGGCGACGTGGCAGACGCCGGTGGCGGAGGAGATCAAGATCGTCCACGCCACCCCTATACGAGAAGCAAGGCGAGCAGTGTCGTCCGCAGTGGCGACGACGGCCCGCACACCGCGGCGCCCAAGGACGGAGTTGCGCTACCTACGGGTGGCGCGGGGACTTCCAAGGGCAGAAAGATGACCCCGCAAGCACAAGCGCCGCGGTCTTCTCAGCTCGTGCGCGACGAACAGCGCCGCGATGTTGAGGACCCCGGGCGTCGCCGTGGCAAGAGCCCCCAGCGTCATTCTCAAGACGCGCAGGGCCGACATGCACGTCATGATGCTGGCGAAAAAGGCGTGCGGCACCGGAACCGTGATGGAACTCCTTCTAACATAGTTAGAAGTCCGAGTTCCTCCCATTCCTCGCACCTATCGCTACCACCGACACAAGCGGAAGCATTGGCACGGACGCAACTACTCTTCGACTTTCCTCCCGTTGTGGAGAAGCAAGAAGAGTGGAGGGCTGCCATCCAAAGCCTTATTGGCCACGCCAATAGGGATGGCCACCAGGAAGCGAGTCCCTCGCGGCGCAGGATCACTGAGCCGGCGCGCGTTGACAGTGGAAGGGTGGGAGGCACCGCAACCGCGGTGCACTCCCCTCTACCATGGCTGGCCCGTCGGGTTGATGCCCGTGATAACGTGTCCACGGCATCGTCTGACCCACGAGCATGTTGCGATCAACGTCAAGTTCTTTGGGAGCGGCTCAAGGAAGACACCCAGACCACTATCGAGCGGCGACGGGAGGTGCATCACCAACCCGATATGCGTGCTGCGCCTACTGCATACAAGCCTGCGCTGGGGGATGCTGGTGACTTGCCCTATGCAATAACCTGTCCAGCGTTCACCTCTGAGCTACATCAGTTCCAGTGGCCCACCACTCGCATGTTCAAACCAGAGGTCTCGGAGAAGTACGACGGCAAGACCCATCTGCCTGCATTCCAGAGCGTTTACACCATTGCGATGCAAGCTGCCGAAGCACGAGACGACAAGGTACTCACCAACTATTACCCGTTGGTGCTCAAGCCCAATGTCAGGTCATGGTTAATGCACTTGCCAATAGATACCATCTCTTCTTGGTCGGATCTGTGCCACAAGTTTGTTGGTGCCTTTACGGGCGGCCACGTAGCTCCTGGCCAGGCAAGCAATTTTCATGTGATCCCTTAGAGGGACGACGAATGCTTGCGTAAATACATACAAAGATTCAGCCGGGTGCAATACAACATCCCCATGTTCATCCCGCTGCTGTCATCAACGCGTTCCATCAGAACATGTGCAACCGTAAGATGCGTGAAGTGCTGGCAATGAACAAGGTTGCGGATGTTGCCGAACTGTATGTTCTGGCCGACAGATGTGCCCGAGCTGAGGAAGGAAGAAAGTACCCCGACGAAGATGCCGATGTGGGAAGTGGCTCTGAAGATGAAGACATTGTCGCCCCGACAAAGAAGGGCCGACAACGCAACAGGAAGCGCAAGGGCAAGACTGTGCTTGCCGTCTGATGGTGTCCTGGACTAGGGGGTACTCACCACGTCGTCTCTTGATTTCTTGGATTGGGCCGAGGACCCCCAGGGCCGTTTACTCATGGGCCAGTTTGGACAGCCCCTGCCGCATACAAGGAAGACTGCACAAGACTTGGCGCGCAAGACAAGGACTTTCCTAAACCCTAGGCGTCCGGTGTCTTATATAAACCGAGGCCAGGCTAGTCAATAGGCATATCATATTCATTACTACAATCTCGTGGTAGATACATGTACTTTGTACTATACCCATATGAAAACAATCAAAAGCAGCATGTAGGGTATTATCTCTTCAAGAGAGCCCGAAGCTGGGTAAAACCCCGTGTCCATGTTACCATCGCTCCAAGACGCCTAGCTTAGGACCCCTACTATGAGATACGCCGGATATTGAACCAACATTGGTGCTTTCATTGAGAGCCTGCTGGGTGTTCATCGAGGATCGATGGAATTGAAATCAACGATCACGTGCTATTTTTTCAACTAGTTCGGTTCTATATAAAGTTGTTTATTGGTGAAGAATTTCCGCTGTCGTCTCCCTTGTCTTGCATGTAGATTAATTTTTATCCAGGGAAAAACTACGGCGGCAATGGAGTCAATGTGGTGCGGTTCACCGGATTTGATTTAACACCACGGGACTAGCTCCTCTGATAATTAACATCACAAAAAGGCAAGGACGGACCACAGGTAGCAGCCGAGCTGCGGCCACGACAGGGTCACCGCTCAAAGCAGACATCCACGTCAAACAGATTCCATGGTTGTCAATTCAGATATTGACTAGCAAAACTGCCAAAGCTAAGTATTAAATTGGTTTCCGCCTTCTATGCTAGTATAATTTTCCTTCCTATGTAAAAATTGGGTACTAGTTGTATTTATTAATTAGTCTACTCAAGTGCTACGTGAATCTCTCGGCTCTCTCAAGCCACTTCATGGATAATTCGGGCAATCAACCAAGTCCAAGTTCTGTTGTAGCAGTCTTTTCGGCCGATCTGTCTGCTAGCCGAGGCGCCGAACTAGGCTGACATGCCTATGCACAAGGTCCAAGGAGCAAGTGGCGATGATGCTTCTCAATGCAAATACTGGTGGGAGTCCATGTGATCGCTGCTGGGTATATGTAAGATCGTCCAGACTGTTAGCGGTCAGCTTCCTCGTACGACTGCCAGGTGCCATCTCTCCAAAGTACTTTCAATGTATAATGTTTTTCTTCGAGGAGTGAATTATTGCTTGGGCCAGTGTTGTTTTCTCTGCACAGCCGAGGAGGACGAACACGTCTGCGTACAGTCCGTGCGAAGTAGCACCCGTAGGCAACCCACAGGGAGATCAATCTTTCCTTTTCTTTATTAGGAAATCCTCATGTGCTATTCTTCCTAATAAATACATACAATACAAATTATTTGTGTCATTATGTTTTCTATTCGGTTTGTACTGCTGTGTGTATAGATTTTAGTACGGCCTATGTTCACGTCCACTGCTTGGCGATACATCGGACCCGGCCTCAATCTGGCCCACGTGTGATCCGGCCAAAGGGATAGCGCGGAGCAGTGCACTGATTAGAGCTCGGCTCGAGCTCAGCACACCACAGGGAGATTTATTTCTTTTCTTTTTTAATTCAATACCTATGTAGTCGACCGCTGGTTGTCTTCTACTTTTTCTGACAAATACACAGAATAAAAGTGCTACTATGCATATCGAGGATTGGCTTTGCAGCATGTTCGGCACGGATCAGTTCGTCCGTTTTCTTCGGTCTGCTACAGTCGTCGCCGCTGGTGTTCAGGTTGTATTTTTCCAAATTATTCGTTTAGCATTATTATACACATAATTGTTTTTGTTGGCCTGTATTGCATCATTTTGGCAGAGAAATTCTACGGATGTTTGTACCTGGCATCTGTCCGGCCAACCTCTCCCTGTCACCTGGGCAGGCCGACCTTCGCCGACATTGCCGTGCCACAACGACAACGCACCATCAAGCTAGCCTCAGTGCTCAGGCCGTATTTACCAAACTTTTTTCGCATAAATTAGTTATGCACCTTTTTTTCATTATTATTTTTTGGTTTGCACTATTTTACCTGTGCAAGCAATTGACTTAGATCGGGCCGCACTATCCCCTCGGCGTGGTGTCCTCGTCGCCCACCTCCATCGATCGAATTGTGTCGTCGCCTTGGAGCGCTGCCCTGTGTTGGCAACCCCGCATCATCGCTTCATCAACCTACTCGGCCGGAGATTCTAGTGTCACCCGGCGACCTGCTCCATCACCTCGGTTAGACTGGGGGCTTCAACTCTTCGGAGTGCCGAGCTCTTCGCTCGGCCACATCAGGCTTGGAGCCTGAGACCTTGTCCCACACCAAGCTCGGGCCACGTCATCAATGCCGAACACATTAACCAGCTAAGTTGCTTTCATGCTCAAAAACTCCCAATTTTAAATTTTGTTCGATTCGACCAAGCATTATACTTTTGTGGCAAAAAGTTGCTTGTGAAAAACTTCCTTGTCAAAACTTTGTTTGTGACACACAAATTCAAATACCCCGTTTACTTGGGGGCTTCCTTTATGAAGCCTTTCCTCTTGCATATGATTATACTTGCATGGCTTCGTTCCTTGTTCGTGTATTACGCCACAATATGCACCATGTTGACTTAAGTGTTCCGCAAGATGGGTTGCCTTGCTCTTGTGTTTACCCATACGTTCCCGATTGTTCGGCTAGGGAGTAAAGGGAGCACCTCTGCGATTGTCACGATCGGGTCTTCCGAGCTCGGGCCTCAGACTCGGTGAAGCCGAAAGATGGCGCTCTTATTATTATCAATTATGGTCAGCACACAACAGAACTCATGAGTAAAAAAAATCTATTACACAAGTCTCATAGTAACAATGAGCAACCAAAGAAAGGTATTGGTGGGGGTACTATTTTCTTCGAAGATGCTTCTTACACTTCGTCAGTAATATAGCATAAGTTCCCTGAGGGCGCTTTGTCTGTTACAGCCTTATGGCCTGATTATCTGGTTATCAGAAACACCGTCAATATTCTCGACAGGTGGAGTACATAACACTTTTCGGCCCTTGACCGAAGAGGGAGAAGCCGACGGTCGGTTAAGACGCGTTTAAAGTTCGGGTGAACACATATATGATGTTAGTACTTGGGTACATACAATCATTATACATAAAATTCTTTTACCCAAGTCACTTGGGGGCTCTTAAATTTACATGAGCCATTTTATAATAAGTGTTTTCTTCTTAGTCGTTGCAAAGTCTTTTTCTATCACCCCCTTTTTTGACGCGAGTGTGTGATCAATAGCCGAGGAGCCTAATTTCTCTCTCAAAGCCGCTAGAGTTTAGTTTGCTAAACTGACCTAACGAGTAGTACTCCGCCTTGGGGATAGGAGGTTGAAGCTGTAGGTTGACCCGCTTGAAGTCTTGAGATATGATGTGTCATGTTAAAGCACGACAGAAGCACAATTTTTTTCTCTAAGACCAATTTTCGATTTGGCACCGAACACTTGATCTAGTTTGGACGACCAGTTTTTATTGAAGTTTTTGGTTTTCCAAGCCTATGGAACTTTTAAACAATTTGTGTGTTTCCAGCATAAGTCTCGCAGTGCAAGGCCGGACACCTTTAGAGATTCGGCAAAAACATTCTCGGATATTGCTATATATGCATTAGTCTCGAATTGTGTCTTCGGTCAATAGTTGGGTTGCCCGGCTCCTGTGCTTGCCACCTACGTTCCACTTTGTTCGGCCAGGTGCGCAAAGGGAGAACCACTCCGATTGTGCTTCCAGCTAGCATGGTTAAGCGCCTCAGTGGAGAAAGCCAAAAACTGACTGTCACAATAAGCGTAAACTGGTCAGCGATCCGACGACTGTATTAAACTATAAAGATCAATACAGGCCACCCCGTGTTATATGACAGTCCGTTCATAACATTGGCTGAAGTGTTAACGGCTTGACCTTGGCTCTCGTCAAACACTAACCGGGGGCTAGTAGCTGGCCTCCCAACTTTAAGCTCCTATGACTAAGTGAAAGTTATAAAGCCCGCATATCCGATTGCCTCGTTTCTGCTAACACAACCGCCTTCGGGCACTGAGACGTCGGCTAAGGGTTATCTGGTTATTGCAGAAACACCCTGCATAGTATCTACAAAGGGGCAGAAGCCGACGATGGGCCACTTTTGATTGATAAACAGTCGCAATGGAGTTAAAATAAACATATATCATCGGTGTTTGTATTTAATATACAAGGGCTGCCTTGCGTAATCATCGTTATAAAGCCATAAATATGCATCAATTTGACTTAAGATTTTGGCCAAGATGGGTTGCCTGGCTCCTGTGCTTGCCCCTACATTCCCGATTGTTCGGCTAGGCGGTAAAGGGAGCACCTCTGTGATTGTTACTACCGGGTCATCCGAGTTAGTACCTCAGACTGGGTGAAGCCTAAAGCTAGTGATCTTAAAGGATATAATTGGTCGGCAATGACGGAAGTGAAAATTTAGGTTCGCTAAGGACCACATAGTTCGGGAACTTCCCCAAACTAAATCCTCAATATCCGCATTGATCGGAGGTGAGGTTTGATGATCATGCTTAGCATGACAACCCAAAGAAGGAACCGACCGCATGACTATTTTCTTTGGAAGACATTTTTTGTGTTAAAACAATAATATAACATATCTCTCTACGTACATTTGTTTATAAAATCGTATGGACGGATTGCCTTGTTTGTCGTAAATCTTTGTCCTCATAAAGGTTTTATAAAGTAGAACAAACACTCCTCGGCTACTGGCCGAGGAGGTGGAAGCCGATGGTCGGTCAACAAAGTTTTGTACAATGCGGATCCGAGCATTAATGATGTATAGTACTTGGATACATAGAATCATTACACATACTTTGTGATTTTACTCTTGATATCGATCCTTAATTCGGCCACCCGTGCCCACATTAAGGCTCAGGGGCTACTGGGCTTCATGCTTATCATTTACACATATTAGAGGGGTACATCGATCCCCTGATCTGGTGTTGCCACCCGACCAGTGGCTCGGGGGCTACTGCATTGACAATCCAATGTAGAAAATTTAAAGTGCAATATAGTTTTTGAGGAGATTATGATCCTCAGGATGGTCGGCCGCACCCAACCTGAGTCTCAAGGACTTTGCACACCGATTTTTGTGTCCCGAAGTATTCTGCCGAGCTAGGAGTTGATCCTCAGGCCGATTTTGCGAATCAACTGAGTCTCAGGGGCTACTAGGATCAGCGACCTGGTGTCATCCTTCAGGTGCATCTCGAGTTTTAGACTGATACACACCTTGAGGGATACTGGCTACATATCTCATTAGTAAGTAAATTGCATCAATCGGAAATAAAATCTGCCAACAATCAGCCCAAGCCCGAGGTGGTGCGTCATCTTGGAAGCAGTCCGGCATAAAGCTCGGTTACAAGTGGCTGGCTCCATAGAGGGCATCTCTGGCATTAAGCTCGTTTGAACCTTTTTATCCAGCATAAAGCTCGTTTGAGCTCGGATACAGTCCGGCGTTGGAGCTTGGACATAGTCCGGCGTTGGAGCTCGGATGCAGTCCGGCATTGGAGCTCGGCTGTAACAAGACTCTTCGAATACATTCCGGTGTTGGAACTCGGAAGCGGTCCGGCATTGGTGCTCGGCTACAAAAGATACCTCGAATGTAGTCCGGCGTTGGAGCTCGGATGCAAGAGGACACAGCCGCACGGGGACAACTTCAAACCCGAGGTGGGCGTAAAAATAACAAGGCATTGATAAAGGCCGAAGACTTAAAGGGCTCCTCGGATACCCGATGTGTAAACTCTTCAGATTTAGCTCAGCAATCCTCAAGATAGATGATGGGAAGATTTGTTGAACCAGTTTTCAAGACTGACGACCGAAGACGAAGAACAGTTCGGGAGAACCAAGGAGCGTCCCCAACTTGAAGACTGGTTCAGGGGCTACTTACGGTGTCCTGGACTAGGGGGTACTCACCACGTCGTCTCCTGATTTCTTGGATTGGGCCGAGGATCCCCAGGGCCGTTTACTCACGGGCCAGTTCAGACAGCCCCTGCCGCATACAAGGAAGACTCCACAAGACTTGGCGCCCAAGACAAGGACTCTCCTAAACCCCAGGCCTACGGTGTCTTATATAAACCGAGGCCAGGCTAGTCAATAGGCATATCATATTCATTACTACAATCTCGTGGTAGATACATGTACTTTGTACTACACCCATATGAAAACAATCAAAAGCAGCATGTAGGGTATTATCTCTTCAAGGGAGCCCGAAGCTGGGTAAAACCCCGTGTCCATGTTACCATCGCTCCAAGACGCCTAGCTTAGGACCCCTACTATGAGATACGTCGGATATTGAACCGACACCGTCGAAGAATCCAGCAACCCCGGCACCGCTAAGAAGGCCAAGGTTGACGACCCTGGCAAGGAGATTGCCGGGTGCAACGCTTGCCGGGCCTTAGCGGCTGCTGGGAAGTCGGAGGGCTCCGACAAGCAGTATTGCAAGATTCACGTACCAAGGGCCATGACCTCAAAAATTGCCGCCAAGTTGAGCAGCTGATGGAGAAGCAGAGGGCTGAGTACAAGAGACGATACAAAGAGAAGGGCCAAGGTGGCACTGAGGGATCCGGCAAGAAGCACAGTGGTCGAGGAGGTCGCAACGACAAGGAGAATCAACAAGAGAGGCCTGCCCGAGGCTGCGACAAGAAAGAGGAGGATGACGATCATGATGATGATGACGAGTCCACCGAGCATGAATTTCAGAAGGCGACAGAGGTCATGTGTGTTGACGGAGGTGCCTCGTTGCATTCCTCCCACCGCCAACTTAAACAGTAGGCGCGTGAGATTAATGCGACGGAACCGATGGTCGACGCCCAGAGGCCACTAAAGTGGTCCCACATGCCTATCATTTTCGACGTCGAGGATCACCCTGATCGCACAACCGCGGTCGGGTGTTTGCAATTGTTGGTCTCACCAACGATACGCAACCTCAAGGTGACGAAAATGTTAGTTGCCGGTGGGGTCGGTCTGAACTTGATCTCGCCCAACATGATCAAGAGACTGCAGATCCCTGACGAAGATCTTGAGGAAACAGGTACGTTCCAAGGGATCAATCCAGGGAGAAGCCAGCCCAAGGGGAAGGTCACACTACTAGTCACGTTTGGTGGCGACCTGAACTACAGGACAGAGAGGATTGTGTTCGACGTCGCTAAGATCCCGTTGCCATACAACGGGGCCCTTGGCCGTCCAGCGCTAGCCAAGTTCATGGCGTCACACTATGCATACAACAAGTTGAAGATGCTTGGCCCAATGAGCATCATCACCGTCAGCTGTGACAAGAGGGATGCGCTCATTTGTGCCGACCAACTCTATCGAGAGGAAGTTGCAGCGTCCGCCGCCAAGATACTTGCTCCTGCCACCAAAAAGAAGACCAGCAAGACTCCTGACTCCGACAAGGGCTCCTGCACTCACTCCGGCAAACGCGCCTCTTCGAAGTGCTGCATTCCCCCTAAGGACGTGCTAGAGAGCTCTACCAGCAAGAGCAAGAAGTCCAAGGCGGCCCCACCAGAAACCAAGAAGGTACCCATCAAGGAGGATGGCACGGGCGGAGCTTTTACCATAAGCTCCACCCTCGACAGCAAATAGGAAAGTGCGCTCGTTGCCTTCCTACGGGCGAATGTCGATGTGTTTGCGTGGCAAGCATCCGACATCCCCGACGTTCCCAGGGAGGTGATTGAGCACCACCTTGCTATCTGTCCCCATGCGCGACCCATCAAGCAGAAGGTCAGAATGCATCCTTTGGAGTCACAAGAGTTTATCATCGAGGAGATTAGGAAGTTGGAAGCGACAGTCTTGGTCAAAGGAGTGCTCCACCCTACGTGGTTGGCCAACCCAGTGGTAATGGGAAATGGAGGCTATGTATTGACTATATTGATATCAATAAAGCCTGTCCAAAGGATCCTTTCCCATTGCCATGCATCCACCAGATAGTGGACTCCACTGCCGTGTGTGACCTACTGTCGTTCCTTGACGCCTACTCAGGATACCATCAGATCTTCATGAAGAAGGAAGATGAAAAAAAGACCGCGTTCATTACCACATGTGGTACATAGTGTTTCGTACGAATGCCTTTCGGGTTGAAAACCGTTGGTTCAACATTTCCCTGAGCAATCCAAATTGGTTTTGAGCCCCAGCTACATAGAAATATGGAAGCTTATATGGATGACATAGTGGTGAAAACCAAGGACAAGGCCACGCTCATGTCGGACCTCAAGGAAACCTTTGCAAATTTGCGCAAGATCAACCTCAAGCTCAACCCAGAGAAGTGTGTGTTCGGCGTCCCATCCGGCAAACTTCTTGGGTTCTTTGTCTATCAATGCGGAATCGAAGCGAATCCCGACAAGATCAAAGCGATTGAGCAGATTGAGGCGCCCCGACGAGTCAAGGATGTCCGTAGGCTTTCTGGCTGCGTTGCCGCCCTGAGTAGGTTCATCCCTAAATCTGTTGAGCGTGCCCTCCCCTTTTTTAAGATTTTTAAAAAGGCGGGTCCATTGAAATGGACTCCGGAGGCAGAGGCAGCGCTGCAAGATTTGAAGAGGTACCTCTCCTCTACGCCGATACTAGTCGCGCCCAGACCACAAGAGCCGTTGCTGCTATATTTAGCAGCAATGAATCAAGTGGTTAGTGCTGCGCTAGTGGCGCAGAGAGAAGTTGAGGAAGATGCAATTGCAATGGCGAGGCCGTCAAATGAGGAGCTAGGGCCAGCAGGGGCCGATGCCGGCAAGGCAGAACCCCCGGCAGAGCCCGGTCCCAGCAAGACAGAGTCCGCGCAAATGAGCGAAGTAGGGAAAAAAGTAGAAGGTGGTGCAACACCCAGTTTATTTTGTCAGCTCCCTCTTGCAGGGAGCTAGATCAAGGTATTCTGGCATGTAGAAGTTTCTTTTCGGCCTTCTTATGGCCTCGAGAAAGCCGTGTCACTATTTCCAAGCACATGAGATCACCGTCGTCACTCGCCTCCCGTTGCAACGGATCTTGCACAATCCAGATGCAACTGGGAGGATTGTGGAGTGGGTGTTGGAACTGTCAAGCTTTGGCCTCAAGTTTGAAAGCACTTAGACGATCAAGAGCAGAGCCTTGGTAGAGTTCATAGCAGAATGAACCGCCACGCCCGATGAAGAAGTCCAAGAAACCACTCTCCCCGGCAAAGAGGCAAGCAGTCATTGGATTATGTACTTTGATGGGGCTTTCTCGTTGCAAGGTGCTGGTGCCGGTGTGTTACTCATCGCGCCCACTGGAGAGCACCTCAAGTACATAGTCCAGATGCATTTTCCTCGGGAAAGGTCAACGAACAACACTGCAGAGTATGAGGGACTGCTTGAAGGTCTCAGGATCGCGGCAGGCCTTAAAATCAGGAAGCTCATTGTCAGAGGTGATTCACAACTTGTCGTCAAACAAGTCAACAAGGATTATCAGAGCCCGCTGATGGAGGCCTACGTGGATGAAGTGAGGAAGTTGGAGGAGCGCTTTGACGGTTTGCAAGCAGAGCATGTTCCTCGAGCAGAGAACAACATTGCCGATGACTTGTCAAAATGAGCTGCACTCAAGTTGCCTATGGAACCAGGTACCTTTGTGCTTCAATTAACCCAGCCATCCGTTGAGCAATCAGCAGAATAGAACAAGTGAAGGAAAGCGGGCCCCAGCAAGTACTTTCCTGCTGAGCTCCCAGGAGCCGTCGGCAAGGAAGTTGCTAGGTACCCCAAGCTTGCCAGGGAGCAGCAGCCTCCGGCAGGACCCCAAGCCCTTGCCGTAGAGATAGTTGCCCTCGTGGCAGAAGACATGCCTTTAGTCCTTGCCATCGAGCCTCAGGCTCCGACATGGGCGCAACATACTATTCGTTTCCTCCAAACAGGGGAGCTCCCTAAGGAGCAGGAAGAAGCAGAAAAAGTAGCCCGTCGGTCCATCATGTACCAGTTTGTGGATGATGTCCTATACAGAAGGAGATCAAACAACGTGAAATTGAAGTGTATTCCACAGGAGGACGGGCTGGAGCCGTTGGCAGAGATACATGGAGGCATATGTGGCTCAAACATAGGGTCCAGAGCCCATGCCGGCAAAGCATTCCGGCAAGGTTTCTTTTGGCCCACTGCCCTCCAGGATGCAACTGCACTAGTAACCACGTGTTAAGCGTGCCAGTTCCATTCAAAGAAGCTTCATCAACCAGCCCAGGCTCTTCAAACAATTCCTCTTTCCTGGCCATTCTCGGTCTGGGGGCTCGACATACTGGGCCCCTTTCCCCGTGCTGTCGGGGGCTTTGAGTACTTGTACGTTGCGATTGACAAGTTCACAAAGTGGCCAGAAGTGGAGCCAGTGAGAAAGGTGATAGCACAGTCAGCTATCAAGTTCTTCAAGGGACTCGTTTGCTGTTTTGGTGTGCCAAACAGGGTCATCACCGGCAACGGCACATAGTTTACGAGCTGCACCTTCATGCAGTATATCCAAGACCTTGACAGCAAAGTTTGCTTTGCTTCTGTTGCTCACCCAAGACACTACGGCCAGGTAGAAAGGGCAAATGCTAAAGTATTGAGAGGCCTCAAAACAAGAACTTTTGATAGGCTACGCAAGTGTGGAAGATGCTGGATTGATGAATTGCCAACGGTTCTTTGGTCAATCAGAACGACACTGAATCGAGCCACTGGCCAGACACCCTTTGCCCTGGTATACGAGGCAGAAGCAGTTCTCCCCACGGAACTCACATGCGGGTCACCTTGAGTGCTCGCTTATGATGAGCTTGAGCAAGAGCAGTTCGCCAAGATGATGCAACACTCCTTGAGAAAGATCGTCTTCGGGCTGCTGTGCGAGCCGCTCGCTACCAGCAAGCCTTGCACCGCTATCACAGCCGCAAGGTTCATGCCCGAAGCCTTGAGGAAGGCGACCTTGTTCTTTCGCATGTTCACTCCGCCAAGATTTCAAACAAGTTGATGCTGAAGTGGGAGGGCCCTTATCGGTTAATACGAGTGACTAGGCCCGACGCAGTTCGCCTGGGGACTGAAGATGGCATTCCGGTGAGCAACTGCTGGAATATCGAACATCTTCGCAAGTTTTACCCGTAGGGCGCAGTTGCCGGGGCCCCTGGCAACCCCCTTTTGTACTAGCCTTGCCGACAAGGCATGTAACCCTATGTACAGAGCCAGGCGCAGACCCTGTGTGCAACCAGATAACTCTTAGTATATACGGTTTCTTGTGATTTCCATGATTTATGTATATACGTACATGCATGCTTATCCAGGATATCATACTTTAGTTCCAGCAAATACCAATGGACCGCTAAGGCTCAATGTTCCTATCTTCTCTTCTTTCCAGCCACAGTAAAGAAGCTCGGTTCCACCTTTCCTGTCGTGAACTTGGCTCCGGCAAGAAGTTAAGAAGACTGCCCGATACGTCGTCCTCGGCAAACCAAACAGATAAAGTTCACCCCTTTGCCCACTTATGTTCGTAACCTGTGACTTGTGCATTAGAGAACCTCGCCACCATTTTTGGACTTCAGTGGTCTCATCCCTGGCCCGAACACTGCTTCGGCCAGGATGATCGCAGTAGCACTTGGTAAAAAGAGGTTGGCAGGGGGCTGGACCCTTTGTGTGTAACCCGACAGATGTGATTCTCCGGAAGGCACAAAGGGCACCTGCAAGGTAGCTTGCCGGGAAAACTCATTTATTTTTATTAATGAGGCGTTAACCCCTGCATGGATGTATACGCGCATGGGATCCAGGCAAAAGCTCATCTTTTTCATTGATATGCTGATGCAAGTACAAATGTTACATAACATAAGCATGGGCTCGGGGGATTACATTATCTAGAAAGTTAAGATTTGCCAAGTGCTTACAAATTAAAAGAATATAAGTGCCCCGTAATCCCCGTTCTTGCACTTTTTCTCCCCAGGTACGGCAAGAGAAGACGGAGACGGGCATGGGGAACGCGTCGACAGAGAGCTTAGCGGGGTATCCCGTCGACCACTAACGCCAGAGTCAGCAGGATGCAACCCCCGACAAGGCGTGTTTCCGGGGGAGGAGGTGGAGCAGATGATGGTGCTGCCCCTGATGGTCAGCTGGAGTCGGAGTCGTCGTCCTCTTGCCTGCTGCCGTCATTTTCGATGGTGTTGTCCTCCTTGTCACTGTCGCTCGAGGAGGAGCTTTCGTCGTTGGTGGAACTCTCCACGTAGCACCCTGTCAGTGTCAAAACTGGCGGATCTCGGGTAGGGGGTCCCAAACTGTGCGTCTAAGGCTAATGGTAATAGGAGGTGGGGGACACAATGTTTACCCAGGTTCGGCCCCTCTCTATGGAGGTAATACCCTACTTCCTGCTTGATTGATCTTGATGAATATGAGTATTACAAGAGTTGATCTACCACGAGATCGTAATGGCTAGAACCCTAGAGGTCTAGCCTATGATTATGATTGTTCTCCTCTCTATGGACTAAACCCTCTAGTTTATATAGACACCGGAGGGGGCTAGGGTTACACAAAGTCAGCTACAGAGAAAGGAATCTGCATATCCGAATCACCAAGCTTGCCTTCCATGCAAAGGAGAGTCACATCCGGACACGTGAAGAAGTTTTCTGTCTTCTATCTTCATAGTCGAACAGTCCGGCCCATGTATATAGTCCGGCTGACCGAGAACCCCTTAATCCAGGACTCCCTCAGTAGCCACTGAACGAGGCTTCAATGACGATGAGTCCGACACGCAGATTGTCTTCGGCATTGCAAGGCGGGTTCCTTCTCCGAATACTTCAAAGTAGATTTTGAACACAAGAATCATGTCCGGCTCTGCGAAACAAGTACCACACACAACCATAGAGAGTATAATATTTCACGAGTCCAATCTGCTGACAACTTTTTGTAGTGTGACATCACGTCACTACCCGACCATTATTCGAACCATTTTTTAGCCTGCTGCTCCATATTTTGAGGTGCGGTTTCATTGGCACGTCTTGTCAAAGCAGAGATCATGTCCCCTTATTACGGGATTCTCATCAATATGGGCATGGGTAACCCAACTGTGCCATACGCATGACCCTTGGGGGATAGGCGAGTTTTAAGGAGAGTGGGGAGGCGCATAATATTCACTGCCTTTATAAAGGGATAAGGATTCGCCCCTTTTCACCCACGCCTTCTCCTTCCTCTGCCCATCCATTCTCGAGCTCCAGCGCCCAAGATCTCACCTTCTCCGCCCAAAAAGCACTCCAACCATGTCCGGATCCAGAGCAGGAGGCAAGTGGGTGGCCTCCTCCGTCAAGTAGAAGGATATCACGAAGCTCCGGGAGGCCGGGTACTTGGTCACGGAAATTGCTCACCGACTTCCGGCCAAGGGACAGATCGTCCCCACCCCGGAGCCCCAAGAGAGGGTGGCGTTCCTCTCACACTTCGTCCGCGGGCTGGGATTCCCTCTCCACCCATTCGTCCGCGGATTAATGTTCTACTACGGATTGGACTTCCACGATCTGGCCCCCAACTCTATCCTCAACATCTCAACATTTATTGTCGTGTGTGAGGCCTTCCTCCCCATCCCACCTCACTTTGGGCTATGGATGAAGACCTTCAATGTGAAGCCGAAGGTGGTGAGTGGTCAGCAAGCAGAGTGCTGAGGCGCCATGGTGGGCAAGATGCCCAATGTCACTTGGCCCAAAGGCTCCTTCATGGAGACTGTCAAAGGGTGGTAGTCAGGGTGGTTCTACATCACCGAGCCGCGCGGCACCAACTGGGCAGCGGCTCCCACATTCTGGTCCGGAGTCCCGATGCGGCTAACCTCCTGGCAAGAGAAGGGCATGACCTGATCTTCTTCGGACGAGCTGACAGTGCTCTAGACGTGCGTTCAGAACATGATAAACAAGAGAATCAAGCTCGTTAACATGATCCAGGTGATGCTCGTTCGCCGGATCCTTCCGTGCCAACACCGGACTTGCTATCTATGGGAGTTTGATCCGGCCAAGCACCAGACTCTACTAGAGCTCTTCGGCACAATGCACGAAGACATCTCGAAGGTGCTCTTCAAGGCCAATGAGGCACCGCCGCCCATGATCGAGGATCGTGGGCATGACTTAACTCACCCTGCTAATCCGGTAAGTTCTTTCGTGTTTTCAAGGTATGCCCTTTACTTGCATACTCGAGGAAAGCATATAAGCATCCCTATCAATTTTTTCAGACCTAGATAGAGATGGCGGAGCGAATTAACTGTCCGGCTCCGCTGCCCGAAGGTCCATAAATCCCACTCCTGATGAAGATGCTGGTTACGACACCTTATCAGGTGCCGGAAAAGAAGGGCAAGAGGACCCGTGGTGGTCTCCGTAGCAAGGGCAATTCGGATGTGACGTCCGAAGAAGCCGAGGCGCACTCCTCCGCCGCCGAGGACGATGAGGAAGAGGAGGAGGAAGAAGAAAGCCACTCCCCCTGCAGGGGGAGGAAGAAGAGGATGGCCTCCACGCGTCTGGAGGCCGAGGCTTCCAAGAAGGGGAAAACCTCCCTTTCGGACAGCTCCGTAGCGGCCACCGACATCAGCTGGGAGTGGGAGCCGAGGGAGAAGCCCCTAGCCAAATCATAAGTGTCCGGACACGTTCATGTATCTGGCCACTTTACTTCATTGTTTTAATGTGCTAAATTAAGCATTTGCAGTCCGGCTCGGTCCAACCTCGAGCGTCCTTGTCTTCAGAGGATTCGCTGGACCCGGCGGTGATGGACAGCGGAACCCTTCCATCGGCCTCCTCGCCCAGGGACCTAGATGGCGTCGAGGCGTCATCTCGAAGGATCCCCGGCCCGGGAGAGAATCCGGAGGCCGTTAGGGAGGCGCCGGAGGGTGAAGCCTCGGTTGCCGAACACATGGGGGAGCAAGCCCCCATGGACACCGATGGTGGGGGCCATATCCAAATTGGCCCTCAGCCGAATATAGTCCCGGAGACCCAAGCGGCTCCGAAATCAGGCAGGCCGCCTCTTTCGAAAGAGGGAGGTGTGCCTACTCCACCGGTGACCTCTGTCCATCCAGAGGCACCAGACAGTTTGCTGGAAGCGCTGCAAGGTGCTTCCATTGTTGACAAACACCATACCCTTATGGGTACGGTGACTGAGAGGATCCTGTCCGTGAAGAGCGGACTGACCGAAGCGTGCACTAGCCTTCTAACAGGCTTTGAGGTAAGCAACACAACTATAAAAAGAATGTCACAGTATAGACAGTAGCCCCTGATACTCTGTCCAGTGTTCGGAAACAAAAGCCAAACAGAGGATCAAATAATTTTTGCAGGAGTCTAATCTAATATGTCTATGTGAATGAGCAGGCGTCACTGCTGGCTGCGACCTCTCATACTGGGGAAGTCTCCGGACTGAAGCAGAGTCTGGAGCAGGCCGAGGAAGAGCTCGGCCGCGTGAAGAAGCAGCTGGAGGACAGTCAAGGTATGTAGTAACCTTGTATATATTCAGGAAGGATGAATGATTCGTGCTGACTAAAGTGCCATGAAATTTATTAAGGGCAAGGACCGAAGTAGAGGCCCTTAAGAAGGCGCTGGCCGAGGCCGAGGACAAAGCGGCCAAGGAGCGAGCCGCACGCGAAAAGCATGAGGCCCGGGTCAGTGAGGTCCAGCAAGAGCTCCAAGACACCGTCAAGAAGTGCGAGTCCTTGGAGCGAGACCTTAAGGAGCAAGAGTCCGAACTTGCCAAGGCCCGCCAGAGCGCACACGATGCCCGGGCCGAAGCCCAGGGCACCCTCCAGGAAATCTAGGTGGCCAAGAAGATCGCGACGGGTAAGGCTTTTATTATGTAGAGCAAATATGTGAAGGAAAGGTTCCTTTTACCGACCCGGATTTGGAGTTCTCCAGGGGCGTTTGTGGATCTGCCGCGCAGCGTGTCAGATGCTGCGGAATTCTATCAAGCCGAAGAGGGGAGCTCTACGGAGAAGCTATTCTGTTCGCAATACCTTGCACCAGAACATCCAGTACCCTTTAGCGATCAGCTGAAACAACTGGTCGAGCTACATAGGGCGGCCGAACTAGCCATGAAGGATTTGATAATCCGGCTATGGCCTGCCGAAGCCATTCCCAGCAGCTACTTCGAACTCGTGAAGCGGCTTTTCAGTGCCTGCCCTCGGCTTGATGCCATCACGCGGTTGGTCTGTATCGAAGGCGCACGAATGGCCTTTGCCCGCGCCAAGATGCACTGGGCGAAGATGGACGCCACGAAGCTGATGACCGAGGGGCCGCCCATGGGCAAGGAGCACCACACACCCCAACTATATTTTGACAGTGTTCTGGAGGGATCCCGCCTTGTGGCGGAGCAATATGCTAAGGATATCATATTCCCATGAATACACTCATGTTATCCTGTCCTGTACTATAAAACAGATCCGTTATGTAATATAATGTCTATTATTTAAAATTTTACCTCCTGTGCGACCGTTGTGTTAAATCTGACAGTTGGCCAGTCGTTGGCTTCTGCCCCCATGTAGGTAGTACAAGGGTGTTCGGGATAAATCTAAACACTCTTTATCTAAGGTTTTGGTCCTTTAAGGAGGTGTTTAGCGCAACGAACTAGGCAATCGGACTATGCAGCTTTATTACTCTCACTTAGTCATAGGAGTTTGACAAGAAAATTTTAGGCGCAACCCCTGGTGTTCGGAAGTCCGAACTTGGGGCGCTATACACGCCCAATCGGATAAAAGCCGATTCATCGCATAAGGCGGAAAAAATCGCTAAAGATTTGTAACCCCTCGAACAGCTGACCGGCTCTTGCCGCATCATGACAGTCAGTTTTCGGCTATCTCTACTAAGGTGCTCATCCGGAAGAACCGGGACACAATCGCAGTAGTTCTCCCTTTACTACCCTAGCCGATATAGCGGAACGTAAGGTAGTAAGCACAGGAGTCGGGCAACCCAACTATTGACCAAAGACATGATTCGGAGCCGATGCATATAATGCTATAAGTTTGGGGTGCCGAACTGTACTGTAAAAGTGTTCGGACTTTATTGCCGTGTTGTGGGGTATCATGAAGCCCCTGGCGAATTAAGGCATACCAGAGTGTACAAGTGCAATTGATAAGAATATAAAGAAAAGGAAAAAAAATCAATTAATAAGCTGACGCCGCAAACATTGAGCCGCAAATTATTTTCCATTGTAATTTGATTAATATGTCAAGGTGTATTTGTACAAGTAATGTGATAAGCAAATAGGGCTATTTGACATGCCACGACCAAGGGCGAGCTGCGTGCGGGTTTTTAAAACAGGTATAACAATCGTTAGCAGAGACCACCTGGGGGTTCCCTTGTACGTCAAAGCTTCTTGCCTTCTTGGTGTATCCGTCCCTTGATAGGTCCGATGACCAGGTTGTTAGGAAAAAGCCTCGGGGGGAAAGAAACCTGAAAAAAAAAGAAATAGTAAAAGTATGCAGGTCCAGGAGCGGTTGAGCCGTATTGTGGACCACGGTCTTGCTGTGCCTCTGTCTATGCCCATGGTATTTTGAGTGCGAAGTTATGTACACATGGCACAAATTCCACTATTTGCTTGGGACTCGTACGGAGGCCGAATTGCTAGTCAAGCTCTTGACTAACTGGACCGTCCTGCTACGGAGTAGTTCGAACTCGTTTGACAGTGTCCGGGAGCTTGGCTGCTGAATTGCGGTTATGCCTAAAAAGGCCGCTCTGTACTTCTGCTGCAAGGGCCGCAGTGCGCTCCTTGGTATGGAGGGAATGTTCTGTGTTTCCATTGACTGTTATAACACCACATGGCCCGGGCATCTTGAGCTTGAGGTAAGCGTAGTGCGGCACCGCATTGAATCGAGCAAATGCGGTTTGTCTGAGTAGTGCGTGATAGCCACTATGGAAGGGGACGATATCGAAGGTCAATTCTTCGCTTTGGAAATTATCCGGGTCCGAAGACCACTTCCAGTGTGATTGAGCCCGTATAATAGGCCTACACCTGGTATGACACCTTTAAAGGTGGTTTTTGTGGGCTTGATCCTTGAGGGATCGATACCCATTTTGCACACTGTATGCTGACAGAGCAGGTTCAGGCTGCTGCTACCATCCATGAGGACTCGCGTAAGGTGGAATCCATCAATGATTGGTTCAAGTACCAGTGCGGCTCATCCGCCATGACGGATACTGGTCGGATGGTCCCTGCGATCAAAGGTGATCGGACAGGACGACCATGAGTTGAACTTTGGGGCGACTGGCTCCATCGCGTAGACGTCCCTGAGTGCGCGTTTGCGCTCCCTATTGGGGATATGGGTAGCATATAACATGTTTACCATTTTAACTTGGGGGGGGGGGGGCTTCTTCTGTCCCCCTGTGTTCAGTGGCCGGGGCTCCTCGTCATCGTCATCGTTTTGCGACCCCTTCTCCTTGTTCTCGGTGTTTAACTTGCCAGCCTGTTTGAAGACCCAACATTTTCTATTGGTGTGATTAGCTGGTTTATCAGGAGTGCCGTGGATTTGACATGGACGATCGAGTATGTTGTCCAAACTGGACGGGCCCGGATTGTTTCTCTTAAATGGCTTCTTCCGCTGACTGGACTTAGAGCCACTGAATCCGGTGTTAACAGCCGTGTCTTCGGTGTTGTCACCGTTGCTTCGACGCTTGTGTCTGTTGCGTCGTGGCTTCTGTTGCTGTTTCTGGCCTTAGAAGTGCCAGGTTCGCTTGCATGATTATTGCTATGGGCTAGCCTGGTATCCTCGCCCGTGCAAAAGCGGGTCATAAGTGTCGTGAGGGCTGCCATGGACTTTGGCTTTTCTTGGCCGAGGTGTCGGGCGAGCCATTCGTCACGGATGGTATGCTTAAAGGCCGCTAGGGCTTCGACATCCGGACAGTCAACTATCTGGTTCTTTTTAGTTAAGAACCTAGTCCAGAATTTTCTGGCAGACTCTTCGGGCTGTTGAACTATATGACTTAGGTCGTTGCCATCCGGAGGGTCGGATATATGTGCCTTGAAAGTTGTCAAGAAAGGCGTTTTCCAAGTCCTCCTAGCTGCCAATGGAGTTTTCGGGCAGACTTTTTAACCAGTGTCGAGCTGCTCCCTTAAGTTTTAGTGGGCGGTATCTGATGGCGTGAAGATCATCACCGCGGGCCATATTAATATGGAGAAGAAAATCCTCAATCCATACCGCGGGGTCTATTGTCCCATCGTACGATTCGATGTTCACGGGTTTAAACCCTTCTGGGAAATCATGTTCCATTACTTCATCAGTGAAGCAGAGGGGGTGTGCGGCGCCTCTGTATCGGGCCAGGTCGTGACCTAGCTTGGATGGAGTTCGTCTGTAGTCATCGGCTCGGTCGTGATTATGTTTGTCACGTCTGGCCAGGTGGCTGTCGTAGCTCGTAGGGGCACGCCCCCGCGATCCGTAGATCGATATTCTCTGACCTGCTCTGTTTTCCAAGTCATGCCGCAGGTCATGTGTGTATCCCTGAGCTGTTGTATTTCTGTTTCTATGGCGAGGTAGTGCGGGCTGGTGTTCAGCTCGAGGTGCCGCCTTGTCCCGGCCACATGGTGGCCGGTCAGCCGCATTATGCGCTGGTAGGACGGGCTCCAGCGCCTCGTCATCGAACTGTGGTAATAGTTTGCACTTCGGGTAGCTTTCGGTTGGGCGCTCGAGGCCATATTCTTCGGCTGCCAGGACGTCAGTCCATCTATCGTTGAGCAGATCTTGATCAGCTTGAAGCTGCTACTGCTGCTTTTTCAGGCTCCTTGCAGTGGCAATTAGCCAGTGCTTAAAGCGTTCCTGTTCGTCTGGCTCCTCAGGCACGATAAAATCTTCATCACCGAGGGTCACCTCATTCTCGGAGAGCGGAAGGTAGTTGCTATCCTCCGAGTCTTCATTCATGGCCTGTTCGTCAGGGCTGACTCGCCCGTCTTCTCGTTCGTCCTGTTCGGAGGTTGGCTCAATGGGGTCTTCACTGTCTTCGACATCGTTTGGAGTATTGTTTTCTCCAGTGACGGTGTTGCTGTTTTTGCCGCGGCGTGGCTTACAGTGGCGCCGCTGACGTTGGCGCTTTGGCTGTATCTCAGAAGGTTTATCCTCGACTAGATTTTCATTGTCGCTGTTGTTCTCTTTGGGTGTATCCACCATGTATATGTCATACGAGGAGGTGGTTGTCCAACGCCCTGTAGCCGGTGGTTCCTGCTCCTCTCCGGCATCGTCGTCCATACCGTCGATGTCTTCTGAGTCGTAATCAAGCATGTCGGTTAAGTCGACGATAGTGGCTATGAAGTGGGTGATGGGTGGGAAACGAAGTTCTTCGTTGTTCGCCTCCAATGCAAGACTGACATAGTTCGGCCGAGAGTCCCCCGATAAGGAGAGGGATTTCAGTGAGTTTAGCACATTGCCTAGAGGTGAGTGCTGGAAGATGTCCACGGAGTTGAACTCCAAGATCGGCGCCCACTCGGGTTTGATGGGCGCGGATGCACGCGGTCTGGAACCTATGGCCGGAGACGAATCCGAGGTTCCGACAACAAAAGCTCATCTCGATGTTGGGTCAGAGTGCGGCTCGAACACCACTAAGTCCGTGGCTTCCATGGCGGGATTGAGCCTCCCGTCCTCGAATGGCGCGGTCTGCTCCGGATCTAGGGCCAGAGCAGTTACGGGCGCTATCTCTCGAGCGCGGTCCGATGACAGATTTAGGTCATGTTCATCATGGTGGCAGGGGACATCCTCCAATGGCTCGAATCCGTCGAAGATCAAGTCTCCACGGATATCGACCATGAAATTTAGGCTTCCAAACCTGACCTGATGGCCAGGGGCGTAGCTATCGATCTACTCTAGATGGCCAAGCAAGTTGGCCCACAGTGCGAAGCCGCCGAATACGAAGGTCTATCTGGGGAGGAAGATCTCCCCCTGGACTGCGTTGTTGTAGACGAATGATGGAGCCATCAAGCCTTCTGATGACGACGCAGCGGAACTCTCAATGAAAGCACCAATGTCGGTGTCAAAACCGGTGGATCTCGGGTAGGGGCTCCCGAACTGTGCGTCTAAGGCTAATGGTAACAGTAGGCGGGGGACACAATGTTTACCCAGGTTCGGGCCCTCTCTATGGAGGTAATACCCTACTTCCTGCTTGATTGATCTTGATGAATATGAGTATTACAAGAGTTGATCTACCACGAGATCGTAATGGCTAGAACCCTAGAAGTCTAGCCTATGATTATGTTTGTTGTCCTCTCTACGGACTAAATCCTCTGGTTTATATAGACATCAGAGGGGGCTAGGGTTACACAAAGTCGGTTACAGAGAAAGGAATCTACATATCCGAATCGCCAAGCTTGCCTTCCACGCAAAGGAGAGTCCCATCAGGACACAGGAAGAAGTCTTCTATCTTGTATCTTCATAGCCCAATAGTCTGACCCATGTATATAGTCCGGTTGTCCGAGGACCCCTAATCCAGGACTCCCTCACACCCTAAGCAGATTCCTGAGCTCCCGAAGACCTCGACAGAGAGCAGGCCGTTCTCCATTAACTTGAACTGGAGAACGTGCCCCTCCGACAAGCTGTGGGCGCGTGCAAAAGTTTCCCACCCACGGCGAAGATACATGACGTGAGGGGCGGGGAAGTCAATGTCGACCCACATGCTGCCATTCCCGCAGCCCCTCATGTGCAGCCTCAAAGCCTGCGGCGGGTCCTGCTCCATCACCCGAGTGAACGGGGTAGGAAGGTGGAGATGTCCGCACACGCGCTTGTACAGCCTGATGAAGAACTCGCGAGGCTGATCTCCGACATGGCCGTCCATTGGAGGAGGAGCTGCCAGCGGAAGCACAGCCGGAGCGCCGCCCCATCCTCCTCTTCCCCGAGCACCGCGGCAACCTCGTCCTCGTCCCCTTCCTCTACCCCTCGCGGTGGGCTCTGCCGCCGGGAGCTCCGAAGGAGGAGGTATGCATTGTCGAGAAGAAGCCCTCGTCGCCGCCGTCGAAGCACCAACATGCCCTGTCACCATGGCGAGTGGAAGGAAGGTACTAAGCAGAAGGAGGAGAAGAAGGCGGGTGCAGCATCCCTCTCCCTTTTTATAGAAGGGCAGGCCCAAAGCCTAGCCTCCCAGCCCAAGGGGCGGCCGCCCCGTATGACCAATGCAGCCTCCTGAAGCACAGGGAATCGGTACCGACCCGCTGCCCCAATTAGCGATGCCTAGTTTCGCACCTCAGCATTAATGCCCATGACCTCCGCATCCACTGCCTACCCTTCCAAAGGCATGGGGGACACGTGGCAAGCGGGTCAGAGGCATAAGGACAAGTGGGGTGACCGTTTTCCACCCCGTGATCGTGGGGTGCGGCGCCATGCAGGCCACGACCCAAGTCCACTTAGTAAATGGGTAGCGGCCCTGCGAATTCCTCTTTTTTATGAGGGAAGCATGGACCGCCTCTTTACTATCGACTGTGAGATGGCGCAAGCATCCTGCAGCGATCCCACGCACGACCCCCATGTCACGCCCTCAACTCGGATCATGGGAAGTGCAACTGACGAGAAGATCGTGGAAGTTAAGTCCCTGCCATGTGTGCCCGCGCACTGCTTTGGGCTTGGCCCAACTACGCCTTGCGCTTATGTGTGGCCCAGGCCCGGGGGATCCCGCGGTGTACAAAAGTACGGGCTCTTCTGTACCCCCTACTTGTGCACGGGCAGTCGTAGCCACACCTGCGGTAGGGCCTGGCAGGGCAGCAGAAGACAGAACACAAGACTACCAAGACAGACACTCAAGATGGTAAACAAAGAGTAGAGGACAAGCTGGACTACCCCCGGCAGCGTCCCTGCCGGGACGACTTGCGTAGCCCCAGCAAGCTCCTTGCCGGGGTGACCTGCGAAGCACCAGCAAGGCCATCACCATTGAGACCGAGAGCTTTCACACCATAGACAATGTCAAGGCCAAGACTTGGGAATGCATGCATAGTAGCGTGCAGATCTTCGTGAAGACTGATGGCTTGAAGGCCCAAGTGGGACCAGAAGACAAAGCCTCCCCCGGCAAGACCGACCGCGAGGCCCCCGGCAAGCCTTTCCGGGGACGATTGCGGGGCCGCAGCCAGGCCCGCACCCGACAAGGATTTGCCACTCACCACCACTCCAGTGTGACGACCAGCTTGCCAACTAGGCAGACGCCTACGTGGCGGCATGCAGATCTTCATGGAGGCTCTACCACCGCGCCAACATAGCAGCTAGCTAGGGAGCATGGAAGTGCATGCCTCGTCAGCCTGGACGCGTGTTAAGGCAAGGAGGGGCGGCGACAGACGGGATGGCTTCCGTTGCCGTCCCCAATAAAGTAAGAGGGCACGTAAGCAGCGCATTAAATGCGTTTGTCCAATGTTGCCAAGTGATAAGCTCATACACTGTAGCTTGCTTTCCACCTCCTGTGTGCCACTGTGGCAACCCCTTTGACATATAAAAGGAGGCCTGAGGCGTACAGAGAGGGGATTCAGACTTTTTGGACTGGGCATGCACTGCAGCTAGTTCAAGAGCTCAAGAACACTAATATACACACAAGCAGGACTAGGGTTTTACGCACCAGTGCGGCCCAAACCTGGGTAAAAATCCCCTTGCGTTGATCGCTAGACCTGCTCTTCGTGCAGCTCCTCTCCCCGCACACCATAGAAGGGATTCCTGTGATCCCATAGGTGTTCGTTTCCCCTGACAGACTACTCAAGAAATTCCCTCCGGTAATAGTGTCAAGCACAAATCAATACCAAGTAGTAACACCCACATAGAAATTGCGAAGAAGAACGGTAGTGGATTGCTTACGAGTTGATCTATTTTGAGCATCACAGATCCCATACCAAGCATCTTTTAAACTTTCTCCTCCCCTTTGTTTAAAATTAAGCACTTCATTATCGGGGGTACAAGCAACAAGCGAAGAACTAGCCATAACGGTGAAGCGAGCAAGAAAACAAGCAAATAAAATATTTTTGTGTTTTTGTAAAACAAAATTAGAAGTGAGGGAGATGAAAACGAGAGGCAAAGGCAATTAAAAAGAAGATCAAGTATATGATAGTTTATGCAAAGGTACTTGATAGGTTTTGGTGCAGTCTCCACGGCAACGGCGCTAGAAATTCTTCCTACTACTTGTGAGCTTCATTGGGATTTCCTCACAATGGAGAGAATATAGCAATAGAGATAAGTATTTCCCTCAGTTAAGAACTAAGGTTGTCAATCCAGTAGGAGAACTGCACATAACCTCGTTAGCAGCACATGCACACACCCAAGCAAATACTTGCACCCAATGCAAACAAGGGGGTTGTCAATCCCCTCGACAGTTATTTGCAAGGATCAAATCTTGTAGTGGTAGGTAAACATATAAATTGCAAAACAAAATAAAATAAATAAAAGTGCAACAAGGTATTTTTGTGTTTTTATATATGATAAAATTAGACCCCGGGGCATAGTTTTCACTAGAGGCTTCTCTCTCGAGCACATAACATAAGGTGGATGAACAAATTACTATTGGGAAATTCATAGAAAACGATATTCAAGGCAATAATCATGTATATAGGCATCACGACCGAGACAAGTAGACCGACTCCTGCCTGCATCCACTACTATTACTCCACCCATCGACTGCTATCTAGCATGCATCTAGGGTATTAAGTTAATAAAAACAGAGTAACGCCTTAAGCAAGATGACATGATGTAGACAAAGTAAACCCAAGCAATATGAATAAGTCCCATCTTTTTTATCCTTAATGACAACAATACAAATATGTGTTCTTTCCCTTTCTGTCACTAGGATGGAGCACCACAAGATTGAACCCATCATAAAGCACCTCTCCCATTGCAAGATAAATCAATCTGGTTGGCCAAACTAAATGGATAGATCAGAGAGAAATACAAATCTATAATTATCATGCATAAAAGAATTCAGAAAATACTCAATTAATACTCATGAATAATCTAATCATAAACCCACAATTCATCGGATCCCAAAAAACACACTGCAAAAGAAGATTACATCGGATAGAACTCCAAGAACATCGAGGAGAACATTATATTGAAGATCAAATAGAGAGAATAAGCCATCTAGCTACTAGCTATGGACCCGTAGGTCTGAACTACTAACACACCATCTAGCTACTAAGGCAGCAAGGATGATGTAGAAGCCCTCCGTCATCGACCCCCCCTCTATCAGAGTACTGGAAAAGGCCTCCAGATGGGATCGCGGAAGAATGGAACTGTGGCGGCGAAAAAAGTGTTTGGGGTGGCACTCTATTGGTTTCCCAATTTTAGAGAATTTATAGAGGTGGAATTAGGTCATATAGAGCCATGTGGGGCCCACAAGGCATCAGGGCATGCCTAACCCCTGGGCGTGCCCTGTTGCCTTGTTGTCTCCTCGCTTCTCGTCTAGTCTCCTCCCGAAGCCTCTAGGATCTCGCCAGTCCAAAAGAAAAATCGTCAAAAAATTTCGTAGTGTTTGGTCTCAGTTTGGTACTGATTTTCCTAGAAAACCAAAAACAAGCAGAAAACAGCAATTGACACTTGGCAACGGGTTAATAGGTTAGTCCTAGAAAACGATATAAATTAGCACAAAAGTTTATATAAAACATCCAAGATTGATACTATAATAGCATGGAACAGTCAAAAATTATTGATACATTGGAGACGTATCACTATGCGCTATTCTATCAATTGCCCAATAGTAATTTGTTCAACCACCGTATTGTTATGCTTATGAGAGAGATGCCTCTAGTGAAAACTATGGCTGCGGTCTATTTAAATCATATTACTAAAACCCTAAATACCTTACTGTAATTTATTTACTTTTGTTTTACTTTGAAATTTATATATCTCCTACTATCAGATTTGATCCTTGCAATTAACGAGTACAAGGCGATTGACAACTCTCTTGCCCGCATTGGTGCAAGTATTTGCTCTTGTGTGTGTAGGTACTGCTAAAGGTGGTTTGGATAATTCTCCTACTGGTTCAATAAACCTTGGTTCTTTACTGAGGGAGAAATATTTTCCGCTACTATATTGCTTCACCCTTCCTCTTCAGGGAAATCCCAACACATTTCAAAAGTAGCAACAAGAAGTTCTGACACCGTTACCGGGAGAATTATCAAACAACTCAAGGTCCCTTCATACACATTATCATTTACATGTTCTATTTTTACTTGCTTTTATTTTTTAGTTTCGTTAAAAAATACAAAAATATCTTGTATGCTTTATTTGATCATTACTATGGCTAGCTCTCCACCAGAAACCATGTTTCCCCCGCATCTTAGGGAAGGTTATGAGATCTTGAACTTTAAGAAACCGAGCGATGAATCTTTAAAATAAGCTTGGGATATACTTCTAGAGATGCAAGTTAGATCTATGCCCAGTTGTCATGTCAAATTATTACTCAATAGCTTTTATGTCTGCTTATCTCTCCGACATAGACATATCCTAGACTTAATATTTGACAGAGACTTTCTTGGGAACAATGCTTTTGATACTTATGAGAAGATGAGAGACTTACTAGGACAACCCAGATTATAAACTATTGAACCTACTATCTTAGTAAGTTACCGTCAAACTAAAATGCCCAAGGAAACTAAAACTAGTATGGAGTCAAGTTTTAAAGGATTATACAACCTAACCAATAAGTTGAATAGCCATATTGTCACTCAAAATAGGAGGTATGAAGTTTTAGAACAAAGGTTTGATAGCTATCATACAAAGGCGGATCATCTAATACAGTTAATTAATGAGTGCAAAGAAATTAAAAGGCATAATGTTGATGACATTTCCGAAACCTTTACGAAGGAAACAATGAACATGAAAGATGATACACTTGAAACTATGCATTATGCCTAGCTAGGGGCATTAAATAATAAGGCTTGTTGTGAGGCAACTCAATAATCTTTATTTTCGCTTTTTACATTTTTTTGGTGTGATGACATGATTATTTCTATTGTAATAATTGTGTTTTTATCTTTTAGTTAGTGTTTGTGCCAAGTAAAGCCTTTGGGATGATTTGAATGATAGTTGAATTGATCCTGTGCAAAAACAGAAACTTTTGCGCCCAGTGCATGAATTTTCATTTTTTACTAGAATGTGATAAAATTCTAAAATATTACACAATATTGAGATCCAAATTTTTTACATTATCCATTTTTTTCAAATTTTTTGGAGTTACAGAAGTATGGTTTTAGTTCAGATCATTACAGGCTGTTCTGTTTTAGACATATTTTGTTTTTTTACTTCATAGCGTGCTTGTTTTAACGATGCTATGGATTATATCGGGGGTATAAGTCATGGACAAGTTCGAGTATATTAAGTATTATGCAAGAACAGTTATGAATTGGTTTATAACATTATCTAAGTTTATGGTTGCCAATTATACTAATGGATTTCACGAGGTTTTGTTGAGTTTTGTATGCCGAAGTTTTCAAGTTTTGGGTGAGATCACGATGGATGAAGGAATAAGGAGCGGGAAGACCTTAAGATTGGGGATGCCCAAAGAACTCCAAGGTAATATTCAAGGAAGACTCAAGCGTCTAAGATTGGGGATGCCACGGGATGGCATCCCCTCTTTCGTCCACAATTCATCAGTATGTTACTCAGAGCTTGATACGTCTCCATCGTATCTATAATTTTTGATTGTTCCATGCCAATATTATTCAACTTTCATATACTTTTGGCAACTTTTTATATTATTTTTGGGACTAACATATTGATCCAGTGCCTAGTGCCAGTTCCTGTCTGTTGCATGTTTTTTGTTTCGCAGAAACCCAATATCAAACGGAGTCCAAACGGGATAAAAATGGACGGGGATTTTATTTGGAATATTTATGATTTTTGGGGAGTAAAATCAACGCGAAACGGTGTCCGGGGTGGCCACGAGACAGGGGGCGCGCCCTCCCCCCTGGGAACGCCTTTGGCTCTCGTGGGCCACCCGTAAGGCGGTTGACGCTCTTCTTTTGGCGCAAGAAAGCTAATTTTATGAGAAAGATTTGGGCGAAAGATTCACCCCAATCGGAGTTACGGATCTCCAGATATAAAGGGAACGGTGAAGGGGTAGAACCTGAGAACGCAGAAACAGAGAGATAGATCCAATCTCGGAGGGGCTCTCGCACCTCCCAAGCCATGGGAGCAAAGGACCAGAGGGGAAACCCTTCTCCCATCTAAGGAGAAGGTCAAGGAAGAATAATAAGAAGGGGGGCTCTCTCCCCCTTGCTTCCGGTGGCGCCGGAACGCCGCCGGGGGCCATCATCATCACCGCGATCTTCACCAACAACTCCGCCATCTTCACCAACATCTCCATCACCTTCCCCCTTCTATATCCAGCGGTCCACTCTCCCGCAACCCGCTGTACCCTCGACTTGAACATGGTGCTTTATGCTTCATATTATTTCCCAATGATGTGTTGCCATCCTATGATGTCTGAGTAGATTTTCGTTGTCCTATTGGTGATTGATGAATTGCTAAGATTGGTTTGAGTTGCATGTTTTATTATTGGTGCTGTCCTATTGTGCCCTCCGTGTCGCGCAAGCGTGAGGGATTCCCGCTGTAGGGTTTGCAATATGTTTATGATTTGCTTATGGTGAGTGGCGCGAGTGATAGAAGCACATACCCGAGTAAGTAGGTTGTTTGCGTATGGGATAAAAGGGGACTTGATACTTTAATGCTATGGTTGGGTTTTACCTTAATGAATCTTTAGTATTTGCGAATGCTTGTGAGAGTTCCAATCATAAGTGCATAGAATTCCAAGTAAGGGACGATATGTTAGCTTATGCCTCTCCCTCAAATAGAATTGCAATAGTGATTACCGGTCTAGTAATGTAGTCAGTTGCCTAGGGACAATTTCATAACTCCTACCACCACTTTTCCACACTCGCTATATTTACTTTATTGCTTCTTTATCTAAACATCCCCTAGTTTATATTTACGTGTTCTTTATTAACTTGCAAACCTATCCAACAACACCTACAAAGTACTTCTAGTTTCATACTTGTTCTAGGTAAAGCGAACGTCAAGCGTGCGTAGAGTCGTATCAGTGGCCGATAGGACTTGAGAGAGTATTTGTTCTACCTTTAGCTCCTCGTTGGGTTCGACACTCTTACTTAACGAAAGAGGCTACAACTATCCCGTATACTTGCGGGTTATCAAGACCTTTTTCTGGCGCCGTTGCCGGGGAGTCATAGCGTGGGGTGAATATTCTCGTGTGTGCTTGTTTGCTTTATCACTAAGTAATCTTTATTTGATGTTCTTAGTTGTTCTCTATCTTTAGTTATGGATATGGAACACAAAATACCAAAAAAATTAGAGGTACTTGCTACTCATGTAGATGGGGTAACTCCTGAAACCCCCGATTCTCATTATGTGAGAGATATTATGTACTACTTTGATAATCCTGAGAAAACCCCATTCAACTTTATAATGGGAGACACGTTGGATCAACGTGAATACTTTAGAGATTATCGCTCGACACAAAAAGGGAAACTATTATGGGATCAATTTATTATGTTGCATTGGTATGCCTAGAATCTATGCTTGAGATATGATATTACTTGTTGCTCTAGGATGGAGGCTCCACACCTCCCCTTTTCATGCAAATTTAACGATAATGAAACCTTAGCTTCTTATGCTAATGGTATACATGATTACTATGGTGTGGAACAAATAGAAGAATTTGTTGCTTTTAAGGCTGCCTATGATATTGAAGCTTTGTTTGAAAAGTATGAAGCTTTTGATGATGATGGTTATATGCCGGAAAATCTTGCTATACTTGGATATTGCTATGGAAATTATGAATACAATTACTATATTAATGCTTTTATGAAGAAAGTCAACGCTGTCCAAGAAGAGACTAATATTTTGCAGGAAGCTATGGAAGAAGAAATTGATGAAACAGTGAGCTCATTGGATGAAAAAGATGATGAGGAGAGCGAAAAACAAAAGGAGGAAGAGCGGATTAGCTACCCGTGCCCACCTTCTAATGAGAGTAACCCTCCAACTCATACATTATTTAATTCCCCTTCGTGCTTACCAAAGGATGATTGCTATGATCCCTTGAATTTGTTTGAAATATCCCTTTTTGATGATGCTTGCTATGCTTGTGGCCAAGATGCCAATATGAATTATTCTTATGGAGATGAACTTGCTATAGTTCCTTATGTTAAACATGAAATTGTTGCTATTGCACCCACGCATGATAGTCCTATTATCTTTTTGAATTCTCCCGACTTCACTATATCAGAGAAGTTTGTGCTTAGTAAGGATTATATTGATGGGTTGCCTTTTACCATTGCACATGATGATTTTGATGAATATAATATGCATGTGCTTGCTGCTCCTACTTGCAATTATTATGAGAGAGGAACTCTATCTCCACCTCTTTATGTTTCCAATATGATAGAATTGCAAGAAACTGTTTATACTATGCATTGGCCTTTACTATGTGTGCATGAATTGTTCTTTTATGACATGCCGATGCATAGGAAGAGAGTTAGACTTCGTTGTTGCATGATACATGTTACTTCGTGCTCACTACTAAATTACAAATCATTGTTAATTAAAATTGGCTATGATATACCTTGGGATCCGGGTGGATTCATTACTTGAGCACTAAATGCCTAGCTTAATGGCTTTAAAGAAAGCGCTGCCAGGGAGACAACCCGGAAGTTTTAGAGAGTCATTTATTTCTGTTGAGTGCTTTCATATAGTTTAAAAACAAAAAAAATAAAGTGGGGAACTCAAAAACTTTTCAAAAAGGAAAGTGAAAGTGAGAAAGACAAGCATTGTTGAAGTGGGAGCTAGCCTTGAACTTTGTTCATGCTCACAGAAACTTTGTGAATCTTGATTACAGAAACTTTTCAACAAAAATAATTATCCCCTTGTATATTTCCATTGTATTATAAAAATAATGTGCCAAGGTTTGCCTTTAGGATGTTTACGATGCTTGTTGGTTTGTACGGTGCAGGACAGAAACTTTGGCTGTAGTGAGCGATTTTACATTTTTAACTGGAATGTCAATTGGTTCTGATTCCTTTTTCACTGTCTTTCTATACAACTTCTTTAGTTTTCCTAATTTTGGTAGAATTGTTGGGGTACCAGAAGTATGGTGGATCTTCATATTGCTATAGACTGTTCTGTTTTTGACAGATTCTGTTTTTGATGCATAGTTTGCTTGTTTTGATGAATCTATCAATTTATATCAGTGGATTAATCCATGAAAAAGTTATATTACAGTAGACACAATGCAAAAACAAAATATGAATTGGTTTGCTACAGTACTTATAGTGGTGATTTGCTTTATTATACTAACGGATCTTACCATGTTTTCTGTTGAAGTTTTGTGTGGATGAAGTGTCTAAGCGAGGATGTCTCGATATGAGGAAAAGGAAGAGAGGCAAGAGCTCAAGCTTGGGGATGCACGAGGCACCCCAAGTAAATATTCAAGGAGACTCAAGCGTCTAAGCTTGGGGATGCCCCGTAAGGCATCCCCTCTTTCTTCAACAAGTATCGGTATGTTTTCGTATTCGTTTCGTTTATGCATTATGTGCAAGTCTTGGAGCGTCTTTCGCATTTAGTTTTCACTTTTTTTTATGCACCATGCTGATATGAGATATTCCTTGGTTGATTTATAGAATGCTCATTGCACTTCACTTAAATCTTTTGAGTATGGCTTTATAAAATGCTTCATGTGCTTCACTTATATCATTTGAAGTTTGGATTGCCTGTTTCTCTTCGTATAGAAAACCGCCATTTGTAGAATGCTCTTTTTCTTCACTTATATTTGTTAGAGCATGGGCATACCTTTTGTAGAAAGAATTAAACTCTCTTGCTTCACTTATATCTATTTAGAGAGATGACAGGAATTGGCCATTCCCATGGTTAGTCATAAAATCCTACATAAACTTGTGGATCACTGAATATGATATGTTTGATTCCTTGCAATAATTTTGCGATATAAGGGTGGTGATATTAGAGTCATGCTAGTGGGTGGTTGTGGATTAGTAGAAATACTTGTGTTGAGGTTTCTGATTCCCGTAGCATGCACGTATGGTGAACCGCTTTGTGATGAAGTTGGAGCACAATTTTATTTATTGATTGTCTTCCTTATGAGTGGCGGTCGGGGACGAGCGATGGTCTTTTCCTACCAATCTATCCCCCTAGGAGCATGTGCGTAGTACTTTGTTTTCAATGGCTTGTAAATTTTTGCAATAAGTATATGAGTTCTTTATGACTAATGTTGAGTCCATGGATTATACGCACTCTCACCCTTCCATCGTTGCTAGCCTCTTCGGTATCGTGCATTGCCCTTTCTCACCTCGAGAGTTGGTGCAAACTTCGCCGGTGCATACAAACCCCGTGATACGATACGCTCTGTCACACATAAACCTCCTTATATCTTCCTCAAAACAGCCACCGTACCTACCTATCATGGCATTTCCATAGCCATTCCGAGATATATTGCGATGCAACTTCCATCATCATCATATACATGACTTGAGCAATCATTGTCATATTGCTTTGCATGATTGTAAGATAGCTAGCATGATGTTTTCATGGCTTGTCCATTTTTTGATGTCATCGCTACGCTAGATCATTGCACATCCCGGTACACCGCCGGAGGCATTCATATAGAGTCATATCTTTGTTCTAGATATTGAGTTGTAAGTAAATAAAAGTGTGATGATCATCATTATTAGAGCATTGCCCCAGTGAGGAAGGATGATGGAGACTATGATTCCCCCACAAGTCGGGATGAGACACCGGACTTTATGAAAAATAAAAGAGGCCAAAGAAGCCCAAATAAAAAAAAGAGACCAAAGAAGCCCAAATAAAAAAAGAGGCCAAAGAAGCCCACCAAAAAGAAAAAAATAATAAAAAAAGAAGAAAAAAGAGAAAATAAAAAATGAGAGAAAAAGAGAGAAGGGGCAATGCTACTATCCTTTTACCACACTTGTGCTTCAAAGTAGCACCATGTTCTTCATAGAGAGAGTCTCCTATGCTTTCACTTTCATATACTAGTGGGAATTTTCATTATAGAACTTGGCTTGTATATTCCGATGATGGGATTCCTCAAATGCCCGAGGTCTTCATGAGCAAGCAAGTTGGATGCACACCCACTTAGTTTCAGTTTGAGCTTTCATACACTTATAGCTCTAGTGCATCCGTTGCATGGCAATCCCTACTCACTCACATTGATATCTATTGATGGGCATCTCCATAGCCCGTTGATACGCCTAGTTGATGTGAGACTTTCTCCCTTTTTGTCTTCTCCACATAACCTCCACCATCATATTCTATTCCACCTATAGTGCTATATCCATGGCTCACGCTCATGTATTGCGGGAAAGTTGAAAAAGTTTGAGATTATTAAAGTATGAAACAATTGCTTGGCTTGTCATCGAGGTTGTGCATGATGAAATACTTTGTGTGATGAAGATAGAGCAATAGCCAGACTATATGATTTTGTAGGGATAACTTTCTTTGGCCATGTTGTTTTGAAAAGACATGATTGCTTTATTGCTACGCTCGAAGTATTATTGTTTTTATGTCAAATGATAGACTATTGCTTTGAATCACTCGTGTCTTAATATTCATGCCATGATTAGACATATGATCAAGATTATGCTAGGTAGCATTCTACATCAAAAATTATCTTTTTATCATTTACCTACTCGAGGACGAGCAGGAATTAAGCTTGGGGATGCTGATACGTCTCCGTCGTATCTATAATTTTTGATTGTTCCATGCCAATATTATTCAACTTTCATATACTTTTGGCAACTTTTTATATTATTTTTGGGACTAACATATTGATCCAGTGCCCAGTGCCAGTTCCTGTCTGTTGCATGTTTTTTGTTTCGCAGAAACCCAATATCAAACGGAGTCCAAACGGGATAAAAACGGACGGGGATTTTATTTGGAATATTTATGATTTTTGGGAAGTAAAATCAACGCGAAACGGTGTCCGGGGTGGCCACGAGACAGGGGGGCGCGCCCTAGGCTCTCGTGGGCCACCTGTAAGGCGGTTGACGCTCTTATTTTGGCGCAAGAAAGCTAATTTTATGAGAAAGATCTGGGCAAAAGATTCACCCCAATCGGAGTTACGGATCTCCAGATATAAAGGAAACGGTGAAGGGGTAGAATCTGAGAACGCGGAAACAAAGAGATAGATCCAATCTCGGAAGGGCTCTCACCCCTCCCAAGCCGTGGGAGCCAAGGACCAGAGGGGAAACCCTTCTCCCATCTAGGGAGAAGGTCAAGGAAGAAGAAGAAGAAGGGGGGCTCTCTCCCCCTTGCTTCCGGTGGCGCCGGAACGCCGCCGGGGGCCATCATCATCACCGCGATCTTCACCAACAACTCCGCCATCTTCACCAACATCTCCATCACCTTCCCCCTTCTATATCATGTTAACAATTCCATCAATCATTTCTCTAAGATTGAAGGGGGCTTTAAGTTTCGGTCAACACACTATGTCTGCTCTGTATTTGCCCCGTGTTTGTATCTGGTAGTATCTATTTCCATATTCGTTTCCGGGGTTTCTGTATTCATTTCTGCTTCTGCAAAAAAAATCTGAAAACAAATATGGTAGCACCCAGTTCCATTCGTTTCTGCGCTATTTTCATCCCTAGCGGTGGTTATATTTTATAGAAATGATTTGCACTCTCATGCTTCACTTAAACCTTTTTGAGAGTCTATTAATAGGAAGTGGTAATGTGCATTAGTTATGCGACTAGTTCAAGAATGATAGGTATACAAGAGTGATATAATAAAAACTTTTATGTAGATCACTAAATATGAAACGTGTGACTTAATTATATTGATATAGTAATATGAAATTCACGGTCATTTCTTAGTAAAGATATCGATATTAAAATTTGTTATGTATTACTCATTTAAGTGTCTATCATGCATGACGAGGATGTTGGAGCATTTTTTCCTCGTTGAAATCATTTGTGTTGTTCGAATCAGGAGCGCACGATGGTTAACTCCTACTAACTTCCTCCCTAGGGGCATGTGAGTAATACTTTGCTTCGAGGGCTAATTAAACTTTCACCATAAGTATATGAGTTCTTTATGTTCAATGTGAGTTCATGGACTAATACGACACTCCCACCTATCCACATATTGCTAGCCTCTCTGGTACTGTGCATTGCTCATTTTGACCTCGAGAATTGGTGTGAACTTCGCCGGTGCATCCAAACCCCGTTGAGGGAGTCCTGGACTAAGGGGTCCTCGGACAGCCGGACTATATACTTTGGCCGGACGGTTGGACTATGAAGATACAAGATAGAAGACCTCTTCCCGTGTCCGGATGGGACTCTCCTTTGCGTGGAAGGCAAGCTTGGCGATTCGGATATGTAGATTCCTTTCTCTGTAACCGACTTTGTACAACCCTAGTCCCCTCAGTGTCTATATAAACCGGAGGGTTTAGACTTCTAGGGTTTAGCCACAACTATCATAACCTCATAGGCTAGACTTCTAGGGTTTAGCCATTACGATCTCGTGGTAGATCAACTCTTGTAATACGCATATTCATCAAGATCAATCAAGCAGGAAGTAGGGTATTACCTCCATAGAGAGGGCCCAAACCTGGGTAAACATCGTGTCCCCTGCCTCCTGTTACCATTAGCCTTAGACGCACAGTTCGGGACCCCCTACCTGAGATCCACAGGTTTTGACACCGACATTGGTGCTTTCATTGAGAGTTCCACTATGTCGGCATTAGAAGGCTTGATGGCTCCATCAATCATCTAAAACAACACAGTCCAGGGGGGACCTTCCTCCCCGGACAGATCTTCGTATTCGGCGGCTTCGCACTGCGGGCCAACTTGCTTGGCCATCTAGAGCAGATCGATAGGTACGCCTCTGGCCATTAGGTCAGATTCGGAAGCCTGAATTTTGTGGCCGATATCTGTGGAGACTTGATCTTCGACGGGTTTGAGCCCATGACGACTGTCCCCGGCCACTACGATAAACATGACCTAGATTTGTCATCGGGCCACACGCAGGAGGTAGCGCCTGTGACCGCCCTGGCCCTAGAGCCGAAGCGGACTGCGTCGTCCGAAGACGGGAAGCTTAACCCCGCCATGGAGGACACACACTCAGCGGCGCTCGAGCCGCACACACACCCAACATCGAGCTGGGCTTGTGTCACCGGAACCTCGGGCTCGTTTCCGGCCATGGGTTCCGGACCATGTACATCCGCGTCCATCGAACCTGATTGGGCGCTGATCTTGGAGTTTAGCTCCGCGGACATCTTCCAGCACTCGCCTTTTGGAGACGTGTTAAGCTTATTAAAATCCCTCTCCTTGTCGGGGGACTCTCGGCCGAACTATGTTCGGCTCGAGTGGGATGCGGACGACGAAGAACTTTGTTTCCCACCCACCACCCACTTCATAGCCACTGTCAATGACTTAACCGACATGCTTGATTACGACTCCGAAGACATCGACGGTATGGACGACGATGCTGGAGAGGAGCAGGAACCACCGCATACAGGGCGTTGGACAGCCACCTCCTCATACAACATATACATGGTGGATACACCCAAAGAAAACAACGACGGCAATGAGAATCCAGTCGAGGATAAACCTGTTGAGACATAGCCAAAGCGCCAACGTCGGCGACGCCGCTCTAAGACACGCTGCAGTAAAAATAGCAATACCTTCATAGGAGAAAATAACACTCCGGACAATGCCGAAAACAATGAAGACCCTGTTGAGCCAACCTCCGAGCAAGAGGAACGGGAGGATGGGCGAGTCAGCCCTGGCGAATAGGCCATGAACGAAGACCCGGAGGATAGTAACTACCTTCCGCTCTCCGAGGACAGGGTGAGCCTCAGTGACGAAGATTTCATCGTGCCTGAGGAGCCCGCCGAACAGGAACGCTTTAAGCGTCAGCTAATTGCTACTGCAAGAAGCCTGAAAAAGAAGCAGCAGCAGCTTCAAGCTGATCAAGATCTGCTCAATGAAAGATGGACTGATGTCCTGGCAGCCGAGGAGTATGGCCTCGAGCGCCCAACCAAAAGCTACCCGAAGCGCAAACTGTTACCACAGTTCGATGACGAGGCGCTGGAGCCTGTCCTACCAAGGTACAATGCGGCCGACCGACCACCACGTGGCCAGGACAAAGCAGCACCTCGAGTCGAACACCAGCCCGCACTACCTTGCCAAACAAACAGAAATACAACAGCTCGGCGATATACACATGACGTGCGGCATGATTTGGAAAACAGAGCAAGTCAGACAAGATCGATCTATGGATCACGGGGGCATGCACCGACGCGCGACAATGGCCATCCGGCTGAACGTGACAAACATAATCACACCCGGGCCAAAAACCGCAGACGAACTCCATCCGAGCTACGTCACGACTTGGCCCGATATAGAGGTGCCACACACCCCCTTTGCTTCACTGACAAAGTAATGGGACACGATTTCCCAGAAGGGTTTAAACCCGTGAACATCGAATCATATGATGGCACAACAGACCCCGCGGTATGGATTGAAGACTTTCTTCTCCATATTAATATGGCCCGTGGTGATGATCTTCACGCCATCAAATACCTCCCGCTCAAGCTCAAGGGACCATCTAGGTATTGTTGAACAGTCTGCCCGAAAACTCCATGGGCAGCTGGGAGGATTTGGAGGACGCCTTCCTCGACAACTTCCAAGGCACATATGTCTGACCTTCGGATGCCGATGACTTAAGTCACATAATCCAACAGCCCGGAGGGTCAGCCAGGAAATCCTGGACTCGGTTCTTAACTAAAAAGAACCAGATCGTTGACTGTCTGGATGCCGAAGCCCTAGCAGCCTTTAAGCACAGCATCCGCGACAAATGGCTGGCCAGACACCTTGGCCAGGAAAAACCAAAGTCCATGTCAAGCCCTTACGGCACTCATGACCCGCTTCTGTGTGGGCGAAGACAGTTGGCTAGCTCGTAGCAACAACAATACAACCGAACCTGGCACTTCTGAAGCCAAAAACAGCAACGGCAAGCCCCGACGGAATAGACATAAGCGTCGAAACAATGGTGATAACACCGAAGACACGGCGGTCAATGCCAGATTCAGTGGTTCTAAGTCTGGTCAGCGGAAGAAGCCATTCAAGAGAAATAATCCGGGCCCGTCCAGTCTGGACCGCATACTAGATTGACCATGCCAAATCCATGGCACTCCTAATAAACCAGCCAATCATACCAACAGGGGATGTTGGGTCTTCAAACAGGCCAGCAAGTTAAATGCCAAGAATAAGGAGAAAGGGTCGCAAAGCGATGACGATGGCGAGGAACCCAGACCACCGAACACAGGTAGACAGAAGAAATCCCCCCCCCCCAAGTCAAAACGGTGAACATGATATACGCCACCCATATCCCCAAGAGGGAGCGCAAGCGTGCACTCTGGGACGTCAATGCGATGGAGCCAGTCGCCCCAAAGTTCAACCCATGGTCTTCTGTCTGAGCACCTTCGTTCGCAGGGACCATCCGACCAGTATCTGTCATGGTGGTTCAGCTGCACTGGTCCTTGACCCAATTATTGACGGATTCCACCTTACGCGAGTCCTCATGGACGGTGGCAGCAGCCTGAACCTGCTTTATCAGGATACAGTTTGCAAAATGGGTATCGATCCCTCAAGGATCAAGCCCACCAAAACCGCCTTTAAAGGTGTCATACCAGGTGTAGAGGCCTGCTGTACGGGCTCAATCATACTGGAAGTGGTCTTCGGATCCCCGGATAATTTCCGAAGCGAAGAGTTGATCTTTGATATCGTCCCCTTCCGCAGTGGCTATCATGCACTGCTCGGACGAACCGCATTCGCTCGATTCAATGTGGTGCCGCACTATGCCTACCTCAAGCTCAAGATGCCCGGACCACGCGGTGTCATAACGGTCAACGGAAATACGGAACGCTCCCTCCATACAGAGGAGCACACCGCGGCCCTTGCAGCAGAAGTACAGAGCAGCCTTTTTAGGCAGAACCTCAATACGGCAGTAAAGCTCCCGGACACCGTCAAGCAAGTCCGAACTACTCTGCAGCAGGACAGTCCAGCTCGTCCAGAGCATGACTAGCAATTCAGCCTCCGTCCCAGTCCCAATCAAGCGGTCAAATTTGTGCCGCGCGTACATAACTACGCACTTAAAATACCATGGGCATGGACGGAGGCATAGCTAGACAGTGATCCATAATGTGGCTCAACTACCCCTGGATCTGCATACCTTCACTTTTTCTTTTTCATTTCAGGTTTTTCCCTTCTCGAGGCTTTTCTGATAACCTGATCATCGGACCTATCACAGGACAGATACACCAAGAAGGCAAGGAGCTTTGACGTACAAGGGAATCCCCAGGTGGTCTCTTCTAATGATTGTTATACCTGTTTTAAATACACGCACGCAGCTCGCCCTTGGTCATGGCATGTCAAATAGCCTTATTTGCTTACCGCATTACTTGTACAAGTACGCCTCGACGTATTAATCAAATTACAATGGAAAATAATTTGCAGCTCAATATTTGCAGCGTCAGCTTATTACTTGATTTTTTTCCTTGTCGTTGTATTTATTATCTATTGCACCCATACACTCTGGTACGCATTACTTCGCCAGGGGCTTCATCACCCCCCGCAATACGGTAATAAAGGCCGAACACGTTTACAATACAGTTTGGCACCCCGGACTTATAGCATTATATGCATCGGCTCCGAATCATGTCTATGGTCAATAGTTGGGTTGCCCGGCTCCTGTGCTTACTACCTTACGTTCCGCTATATCGGCTAGGGTAGTAAAGGGAGAACTACTGCGATTGTATCCCGGTTCTTCCAGACGAGCACCTCAGTAGAGAAAGCCAAAAACTGACTGTCATTATGCGGCGAGAGTTGGTCAGCTGATCGAGAGGTTCCAAATCCTTAGAGATTTTTTCCGCATTATGCGACGAATCGGTTTTTATACAATTAGGCGTGTATAGCGCCCCAAGTTCGGCCTTCCGAACACCAGGGGCTGCGCCAAAATTTTCAATGTCAAACTCCTATGGCTAAGTGAGGGTGATAAAGCCGTATAGTCTGATTGCCTTGTTCGTTGCGCTAAACACCTCCTTTAAGGACCAAAATTTGGAGTAAAGAGTGTTTAGATTTATCCCGAACACCCCCGTACTATATACGTGGGGGCAGAAGCCGACGACTGGCCAACATAAACAAGCATTATATTACATAACGATTTTGTTTAATATTACAGGACAGGATAACATTAGTGCGTTCATGGGAATATGACATAGTTAGCACATTGCTCCGCCACAAGGCGGGATCCCTCCAGGACACTGTGCGGAGGCGGAGGTGGAGGCCCGCACGTGCGTCAGCAACCTTACGCGCTACATCAAGTTCCCGCGGGAAAAGTAGGAGCGCCTCATCAAGCACGCAAAGAGCCTTACCGCCGTCATGGCAGCAACACACGCCACCCAGAGGCGAGGAATCAGGAGGACTACAAGGAGTCCTGCCACTTGGAGAGGGGTCGTCTGGAGCAGCAGAGGGCGTTCGAGGTGAGCGTCACTAAAGGTGCGGCAGTGGGAGGCACCGTATTGCAGTGGTCCAGCTCGTTGGTAGGCTCCTCCTCCTCTGCCTCTTACTAAGCGCGCTCGACAGAGGAGAAGCTGCCAGAAGTAGTACAAAGCCCCTCCGCAGTAGTAGTATTCAGGGGCTATTTTGTTTAGTTTCTGACTATAGATGTGGTTGAACTATACAATGTACTTAAAATTAGCTAGTATATATAGTTGAACTAGCTATTTCAGTACGTGGTTGGCAACAATTGGGGAATAGTTTGGTCGGTTCAGCTGTCGAGTTGAACTGTTTGTATAAAGAACGATTGCTTAATCTATGAATGAAATATATGCTTAATTACTGAATTTTAGTTGCAAAAATTATATAGTTCTAGTGATTTTCAGACGAGGTTGACAAATGGTGGTGTTACAAGGTTGACAAAGGGCAAGTTTACTAGATCAACAAATGTCAATCTTTCCAGTTTGACAAATGGCAATATAACCAATATGACAGCTGCAAATCTTACCAAATTGTCTGTACGTGGTTGCACACGGGTCATCCCAAAAAACCATTTACTTTGAAGGGATGTAAAAATCCTGCGTGCCACATTTTCTCTTGGCTTAGTGCCAAAGTCTCGCTTTGCATACCGTATTCAATCTGAACCGGTTGCGTTAAAGAGATGCACAAATCCTACGCGACGAATTTTCCCTTGGCTTAATGGGAAGACCATAGGTATCACTTTGCATATGGGTGTTCTATTTAAAATGTTTGCGATGAAGAGCTGCACAAATCCTGCTCGGCACATTTTCCCTTGGCTTACTAGGGAAGCTGTCTGTTTGCATACGGGTGTTCTATCTAAAATGTTTGCGATCAAGAGCTGCACAAATCCTGCTCGGCACATTTTCCCTTGGCTTCCGTTCAGTCAAGCAGCAGTCCTCACAGAACCTCCTATCCATTAAAAGTGTGATGCGTGGTGTCACGCGAATGGTTAATAGAACACATCCGATTTAAATTGTAGAAACGTTTGAGATGTTAAAGTGGCAGCTATTTGTTTCAAAATGCCTTTGTTGGTTGTTATTTGAGTGCGCCTTCTATCAACATGGACACAAAAAATACCACAGCATGTCGGGTGCCATTCCATGATAGCATGCCAAGTTTCATGAATTTAAGACGAGTTTTGGATATACTAGAATTTAAAACCAAAGTATCTTGCCAACAATCGATAGTGCCCTAGTGTTTGAAATTAATTCCCATTTCTTGCATGGGACCTAAGCACGCACCAAAAGACACGCATTGATATGTCAACCGATTTTTCTGCACTAGAGCATGTGCGTGTAGTTCAAATTTGAATTATGCACATAAAATGGCTAGAAAACTCAATTAATATATAAAAATGTCCAAACGAACCCCGAAATTGCAAATTTTAACACGACACTCTTATTGCTCTATGTTGCCACTAGGAAAAACATGAAAACAGGAAGAGGCAACAAATATCGTTTCATTCACCAAGGAGGCACATTCCCTACCGGAACCATAAGGCTTGTTGTGAGAAGCTCTGGTATGTGAGAAGCTTATACCCAAACCTGCTCCAAATGGGATACATTTTTTGAAGGAAATATGCCCTAGAGGCAATAATAAAGTTGTTATTTATATTTCCTTATACCATGATAAATGTCTAGTATTCATGCTAGAATTGTATTAACCGGAAATTTGATATATGTGTGGATACATGGACAAAACACAGTGTCCCTAGTAAGGCTCTACTAGACTAGCTCGTTAATCAAAGATGGTTAAGTTTCCTAACCATAGACATGTGTTGTCATTTTATGAAACGGGATCACATCATTAGGAGAATCATGTGATGGATAAGACCCATCCGTTAGCTTAGCATAATGATCGTTAAGTTTTATTGCTATTGCTTTCTTCATGACTTATACATATTCCTTTGACTGTGAGATTATGCAACTCCCGGATACCAGAGGAATGCCTTGTGTGCTATCAAACATCACAACATAACTGGGTGATTATAAAGATGCTCGATAGATATCTCCGAAGGTGTTTTGTTGGGTTGGCATAGACCGAGATTAGGATTTGTCACTCCGAGTATTGGAGAGGTATCTCTGGGCCTTCTCGGTAATGCACATCATAATAAGCCTAGCAATAAATGTGACTAATGATTTAGTTGTGGGATGATGCATTACGGAACGAGTCAAGAGACTTGCCGGTAATGAGATTGAACTAGGTATGGCGATACCGACGATCGAAACTCGGGCAAGTAACATGCCGATGACAAAGGGAATAATGTATGTTGTCATAACGGTTCGACCAATAAAGATCTTTGTCGAATATGTGGGAGCCAATATGAGCATCCAGGTTCCGCTATTGGTTATTGACCGGAAAGGAGTCTTGGTCATGTCTACATAGTTCTCGAACACGTAGGGTCTGCACGCTTAACGTTCGATGATGATTTGTATTATATGAGTTATGTGATTTGGTGACCGAATGTTGTTCGGAGTCCTGGATGAGATCGCGTACATGACGAGGAGTCTCGAAATGGTCGAGAGGTAAATATTGATATACTGGATGATAGTATTCGGACATCGGAAGTGTTCCGGAATGTATCGGGTACATATCGGAGTACCGGGAGAGTTACCGTAACCCCCCGGGGGAAGATATGGGCCATATCGGCCTTAGGAGGAAGCACACCAGCCCACATATGGGTTCCCACTCCAAGGAAGGAGGCGAATAGGATTAGGAGGAGGGGGCGGTGCCCCCCTCTTTCCTTCTCCCCCCCTTTCTTTCCTTCTCCCCCTTCCAGTAAAAGGAAAGGGGGGAGGCCGACTTGGACTAGGAGCCCAAGTAGGATTCCTCCTACTTGGGCATGCCTAGGGCTGCCCCTCTCCCCCTCCTTTATATACCTGAGGAGGGGGCGCCTAGAATACACATCAAACATTTTTTGCCGTGTTCGGCGTCCCCCACCCCCTTCCCCCTCCACAGTTTACGCCTCCATTCATATTCATGTAGTGCTTAGGTGAAGCCCTGTGCAGATCACTTCACCATCACCGTCACCACACCGTCATGCTGAAGGAACTGTCCCTCGACACTTTACTGGATCAAGAGTTTGAGGGACGTCATCGAATTGAATGTGTGCAGAACTCGGAGGTGCCGCACGTCCGGTGCTTGTTCGGTCGGAACGAGAAGAAGTTCGACTACATCGACCGTGTTAACAGACGCTTCTGCTTTCGGTCTACGAGGGTACATGGACACTCTCCCCCTCTCGTTAATATGAATCTCCTAGATAGATCTTGCATGAGCGTAGGAAATTTTTTAAATTGCATGCTACGTTTCCCAACAGTGGCATCCAAGCCAGGTCTATGCGTAAATGATATGCACGAGTAGAACACAAAGAGTTGTGGGAGGTGATAGTCATACTGCTTACCACCAATGTCTTATTTTGATTCGACGGTATTGTTGGATGAAGTGGCCTGGACCAACCTTACATGACCACGTTCATGAGACCGGTTCCACTGACAAACATGCAACTAGGTTTGCATAAAGGTGGCTGGCGGGTGTATGTTTCTCCAACTTTAGTTGAATCGAATTTGACTGCGGTCGGTCCTTGTTGAAGGTTAAAACCACAAACTTAACAAAATACCATTGTGGTTTTGATGCGTAGGTAAGAATGGTTCTTACTAGAATCCCATAGCAGCCACGTCAAACTTGCGACAACAAAGTAGAGGACGTCTATGTTGGATTTCGGGTTCCGACAGACCCTTGAGGTTCGAACACTGGGGTGCGCACGAAGATCCTTCCCCTACTAGCTCACGTCTCAAAGTCTCACAAGGATCTAAGCAAGAAATATGAACACACAAGGGACACAAGATTTATATTGGTTCAGGCCACCATTGTGGTGTAATACCCTACTCCAGTGTGTGATGTGGTGGATTGCCTCAGGGGTTGATGATGAACAGTACAAAGGGAGAACAGCCTCGCGAGGGGCTGTTCTTGAGCTGGTGCGATGAACTGCTTGGGTGAGTTCAGTCGCCTCTCTCTAGTCTATGCGTCCTCTTGAGATAGATGCTCGATCTCCCTACCCTGTGGTGGCTAGCCCTATTTATAGAGGGAGGCCCTGGGCCTCTTCCCAAATAATGAGCGGGAAGGGCGCCAACAATTGGCCATTTTGAAGGGGAACATCTAGTACACTTATCCTGACTAAAGTTGGTCTTCGGCTGCCAAAGGCTGTGACGATGACGCCGTCCTGTGCTCCACGATGACCTCCATCCTGCTGTTCTGCTGGTCTTGGTCTTGTTGCACCGAAACGGTAACCTTTGCTTGATGCCTTGGCATGTGCTTGCCCCCTTTGCACCGAAGGGGAAACAAGGACACTGCGCAGGCCGGCGCTGTAACGCCCCGGATTCGTTGCGCCAGGTGTCTGCCAGTTATTCGCCGTCATTGCCATGTCATTTGTTTGCGTGTTTGCACTTTGCCATGTCATCATATGCATTTTATCATGTCATCATGTGCATTGCATTCGCATACGTGTTCGTCTCATGCATCCGAGCATTTTCCCCGTTGTCCGTTTTGCAATCCGGCACTCCTATGTTCCCCGGCGTCCCCTTCTTCTCTTCTGTTGTGAGCGGGTATTAAACTTTCTCGGAATGGCCCGAGGTTTGCCAAGCGGCCTTGGTACACCACCGGTAGACCGCTTGTCAAGTTTCGTGCCATTTGGAGGTCGTATGACACTCCAACGGTTAACCGGGTAACCGTAATGTCGGGGGTTGGATGCGACATATGCCAACGGGTGGCTTATCATGGTGGGGGCGAGTAGAACGTCGCCGGTGCCTGGAAACGGGATGAGGCGCAGACATGCACGCCGACGAATCTTACCCAGCTTCGGGGCTCTCCGGGGAGATAACACCCCTACTGCTGCTCTGCGGGGTCTCCGCATGATCACTATGGGATGATAATACAAAGGTGCTCCTTGAGCTGTTTCGGGTGGCGGGAGGGAGCAAGGCTGGCTCCTTCCTTTGCTTGCTATGTGTCTAAAAACCTATCCAGGGCCGAACCCTTTGCATGGGTGCCCCGGGGGTTTTATATAGGCCTACCCCCGGAGGGTACAATGGTAAACTGACTGGGTGTGGCCCCCAGCTGTCTGTCTCTCATGCCGCCGCCCCCCCCCCCCCTGCCGGCTTCTGGGGCCCGCCGACTGGCGGGCCCCGCGGACAGGCCGGTCACTATGCAACACTCCTGATGACGCAGGCTCGGTCATGGGGTCGTGGGAACAGTGCCGCCGTCTGTCGGCCGATCACTGTCGCCACTCCCCGTCCAATCTGGTTTATGGTTCGTGGGGCCCTGACTGAGAGGCGGCCGACTCTGGGAAGGCCGACTCCCGCAGGGCCGTCTTCGTACTCTCCGGCCATCTTCTTCTCCCTCACTGGCGGGGGGCCCGGCGGTCTTCGGGCCGTACAGGCCGCCGTCGTGGGCACAGTGCCTTGCGCACTGTGGCTGAAGTCAGGGGAGGCATGGCAACAGTGCCGCGCCTTACCGGAGATCTCCTGGTGGTACGGCTCACTGTAGCCATGCCTACCTCCCGTAGGTTTGAGGGGACGGCCACGTCGGGACCGTACCCTGTGTCGGTCTTCGTGAAAAGGTCGTGGGCCGACTCTCATAGTCGGCCCCTTGAAAGGTCGCAAGCCCGGAGTCGGCTTGCTTCAGAGTCGCCAGCTGGGACTCGGCCTTCTTTGAAGGTCGCCAGCCGGGACTCGGCCTTCTTCGAAGGTCGCCGTCTGGGACTCGGCTGAGGGGCACGGCCTGCCCCGATGTCTTGAAAGATCTTGGGACCCGGGTCAGCCTACCCGTGGCCCATTACTCCGACAGTAGTCCCCGAAGCTGGTGAAGCCCGGCGGTGCCACCTCGAGGGGCTTCAGCAGTTTCATTTCATCTAGTGCCGACTCTGAGACTCAGCTGCTGTTGCTTTGGGCCGCCTCGCCGAAGTCGGACTCGTTCGGCGAGGGGCCGCCATCCGCAAGTCGTGGCGGGAAAACAGGAGGCGCATCGGTCACGCCTCCCTGCCATTATCGAGACGGTCCTGTCGCGCGGCACCACGTGGAGGCGATAGTCTGTCCACCCACGCGCGTGGCGGGACGGGCCGTCAGGTGGGGCCCACCGTTACCGCGCCTCGGGCCTCGAGCGGATCCGCTGTGGCCGAGGGCGGTTGGCATCCCCACGTCGTTACTGCGCGCAGTAACTTCGTGGGGGTTTATCGTGGGCGGCGTGGGGCCGCGGGCGCAGTTAATCCCCCTGTCGCCCCCTCGGCTTCTCAGCCCGTAGGGCTATAAGTAGGCGGGGAGGAGCGGGGCGGCACTGCACGCGCACTCTCTCGCCTGCTCTCCCGCCCTTCTCCTTCCTTCGCCGCGAGCCACGACATTCTTCCTCCGCCGCGAGCCAAAACCTTCTTCCTCGCCGGCGATGAGTTCTTCTTCCGCCGCGCCGCCCGCCTCGCGCTCCGGCGAGTGGGATGGCTCGGACGTGGAGGCGGAGGACATTGAGTTCCTTCGCCTGACTCGCTGTCTCCCCAGCGCGGACCTGGTGCACGCCCGTCCCGCGCCGGCGGGAGAGATCCGGCCCGCGCCGGAGGAGGGCGAGCGGGTCATCTTCCGCTCGCATCTTATGCGCGGGCTGGGGCTTCCGGCGAGCGGATTCTTCCGCTCGTTTCTTGAGTTCCACAAACTGCAGCCGCACCACCTCACCCCCAACGCGGTGGTGCTTCTCTCTGCCTTCGCCACCCTGTGCGAAGGCTACATCGGCGTTCTCCCCACCCTCGAGCTGTGGGGGGAGTTCTTCTCCGCCAAACTCGGCACTCAAGCCGCCGGCACGCCGGCTCAGTGCGGCACCTACATCGTGGTGCGGCGCTCGACGGCCGACAATCCTTTTCCGCCCATCCCGCTGGTGAAGTCGGTGAAGATGTGGCAGAAGTCCTACTTCTACGTGAAGAACATCTCCACCGACGGCGACTGGGTCAACCTGCCGCCTTTCGACCCCGAGCCGCTGACTGGCCGGCTGGCCAGTTGGTCCCATCGATCCAAGTCTCTCTCGACCTCCGGAAATGGCGCCGTGGCGCGGCTCCGAGTCATGCTGCAGTCGGAGGGGCTCGTCGCCTCCGATCTTCTGGCCGCCTTCGTGGCGCGCCGGGTTCTTCCGCTCCAAGGCCGGCCTCACCTCATCTGCCAGATGAGCGGCCGACACGATCCAAGCCGGCTGTGCACCAGGGACATGCCGCGTGGGGAGGTGGCGAACTTGGTGAACCACATCGCCCACTGCGGGTTCACGGAGGAGTGGCAGTTCGGCAAGGAGCCGTACTCGCGCGACAACCCCCCTCCAATGGTAAGTCGCATCTATCTGCAGCTCGATCTTATTTCCGTTAGACCTCGAGCTCTGATCTTTGTTGGCGTCTTCTGGGCAGAATCCCCTTACGGCACCCTCAGCCGGCGCCACAAGAGAGCCTCGCGACTATGTCCCAGATCGCGAGGTCAGCGACGCTGACGACCCTGACCTGGGAGCGGCGGCACTGGAGGCCGACGCCGAAGGCGGCGGAGAGGGGGCAGACGGCAGCCTCAGACCGTCGGCGACCTTCGCCGACTGGCCCGAGGGCGACGCCGACGCGGAAGTCGCCCCGTGCCGCCAGCCGAAAGCCTGCTCCTCCAGCCAAGCCGGCGCGAAGAGGCGTCACGCCGGGCCGAGTGTGCCCGGCGGCAAGTCGAAGAAGTTCAAGGGAGCCGCCGACGCGACCAAGCGGGAGGAGGCGGCCGCGAAGGCCAACTGCTTCCGAAAGGAAGTGAGAAGGCCGCCGCTAGTTTCTTCGTGAGTCTTCTTACTCTGTCATTTCTTTCCTGGATCCCGCTTGGAGTTTTTTTTCTGATTTTCCCTCCGACCTTCTCCAGAGCTCCCCTCTCTCTTGAGAGAACCGTCGTCCCCTCCGTCATGGAGTCGGTGGAGACGTCTGCCAACACACGGCGGATTGATCCCGCCGCCGACCTTCGGGAGGCGACGACACGGAACGCGCGAGAGAAGCGCGAGGAGGAGGAGGCCGACCGCCTGGAGAAGGCGGAGGCCGAGAAGGCGGCCGCCAATGCCCAGCGGCACCTGGAGGAGGCCGTGGCTGCGGCCGGGGCGAAGCGGCATGCCGAGGAGGTCGCACGTCGTCGATCGGCGATGCTCGTCGCCCCACTGTCATCGGCGCCGCCGGCAACTGAGTTCACGGGGCAGACCGGGGAGGTCGGCACCGCAAACCCTCTCGCGGAGGAGGGCGGCGACGTCTCAGGCTCGGATACTCACGCGCCGCCCCCGCCGCCCCCGCCGCCTCCGTCTTCAATGCCGCACGGCAAACAGCCGGTGGACCCTCAGGATCCTCCGACTGCGGACGACGCCGACGCGCAGCTACTTCTTCAGGTCGCCGTGCCAGCGCGCCTCCGGATTGAGAGGACGAACTCAGCGCCGCGAGCTCGGGAAACCGGCGCTGCGAGCTCGGCGAACTTGGACGTCGAGGCCTCAAGTGCCGCGCCCACCGGCTGGCTGCGTGAAGGCGGCACCGGCCCGCTGAACCAAGCCCTTCTGGACGTCCAATCGAAGCTGCGCAAAGAGGGCGACGCCCTCCAACTCTACACCAAAGCGCATCTGGCCCTGCGGACCTCCGTCCGGGTATGTTTCGTTTTTCCTTTTTTATTTTCTGTCTTTTCCCGTGGGGGCGCGCCAGCGCACCCACTGGGTGTAGTCCCCGAGTTCGGGGTCGGCTGCTGAGCAGGCGACTCGGAACTCCTTCTGGCGAGCTCCGAAGGCTAACTTTGCTTTGCCGGCTTTGCAGGAATACCACAATCTCCGCGCCACTGCCTTCAACCGCAATGTTGAAGAGCTGCGGAAGCGGACCGCCGATCTGACGGAAAGCCGAGGTGGGCTAATTCTTTCTTCTTTGCGGGGGCGCGCTGGCGCACCCGCGGGCTGTAGTCCCCGAGATTTGGGCCGACTACTGAGCAGTCGGGCCGGATCTCCCCGGCGATCTATCTCCCTTCTTCTCCGTGGGGGCGCGCTGGCGCGCCCGCGGGCTGTAGTCCCCGAGATTCGGGCCGACTGCTGAGCAGTCGGGCCGGATCTCCCCGGCGACCTTTCTTACTGATAACGTCTCTCGATCTTCAGAAGCCAATGCCGCCCTCCAGGAGCAGCTGAACGAGGCCAACACCACTCGCCGCACCAAGGAGGAGGAGTGCGACAAGCTCGTCCAGGAGCGCGACCTGCTGGCGACGCAGCTGGCCGAGCAGAAAGAGCTGCTCCGGAAGGCGCAGGAAGACGCCAAGTCGCAGGAGGATGCCCTCATAGCCGAGTTCGAGGTCGAGCGCTCCGCCTGGACCGACCGGGAGGCGATGCTGACCTCCGGCTACCACAAGCTTGAGGACATCGTCGACGGTAATTCTTTTTTCTCTTCTTTGGTCTTCCGACTCTTGTGTCGGGCTGATTTCTGATTTTTCTGACTGTCTTCTTTTCTGTCTTGGTAGACTTCTTTCCCGGCCACTCGCAGGTCGTTCCTCTGGCCATCGAGGCGGCTCGGGAGGAGCGAAGGGCGAAGGGCGAAGTGATTGCCGCCAACGCCCCTCGAACCATCGACGAGCAGCTCCTGCGCATCGGGGTTCGCCTTCGTCCTGCTCATCGTCTGCTGTGCCGTCTTCAACGCGCCGGCGCTCAAGTCGTTGCCGCTCTGTGGCCGGAGGTGCCAGCTCTTCACACCGCCAGCCGGACGGCCGACTGGCTGGAGGTCGCCGCCGGTCGCTTCGAGGCTTGGAGGGGCTCCTCGGCCCATGCCGGAGCACGTCGGGCCTTGGAGTTCGTCAAAGGGTGGTATCCAGGGCTGGACCTGGACCGTCTGGCCGCATTCCGGTCAAAGGCCCAGGCCGAGCTGGAGGCCGTGGAAGGCGCCCTTGTCGAGCGCGCGGCGGCCATCTCTGAGTACACGGACACTAGTGTCTTCGTGCCCGAGCGGACCGAAGGCGGCGAGGAGGTCCCGCCGGAATGGTTCGGGATGCACCCGGAGTACGAGGAGGACTCGGCGGAGGTGATCGGCTCCAGCGTCGAGGAGGAGGACGAGTCGGAGGACGGAAGCGAGGAGGAGGCGCCAGAGGACGAAGCGGGCGGCCAGGCCCAGCCTGATCGCGCCTCCAGCAACGAGCCTCAAAAGAACAAGGCGACTGTCGCTGGAGGCGGCCAAGCCGAGACCGCCCAGCTGACTGCCCCGACGTCCGACACTGCCGCCACCTCCGACCCTCCGGCTCCGGAGGCAGCCCCCTAGAGTGCTTCAGTTTTACCTGTCTCTTTTGTCCTTTTTTAAAAAACTTGTCAGTTTCGAACAATTCCAACCGCGGGGTGTATTCGGCCAAGGGCCTCATGTAAATATTTATCAAATTTCTGCCTTTCCTTGCTTTGGTTCTTTAGACTTTTTCCTTTGCCGCCTTCCTTCAGTTGCCGCCTTGCCGACTGGGCAGCCGCTCTGCGGACTGCCGCTGGGTCAAGTGCTCAGCTATTTTAGGGAGGCAAGTACTTAGTCGTTTAGAATACCTTAGCAAGTTGGCTGAAAATCGACAGGCCGACTTTCGAGAGTCGGCTATTCTTGATGAAAATTGAGACTGCGAGCCGACTGCTCGCGAGTCGGCTCTGTAAGGGGAGGCTGGCAGCCGGCTTGGGCTATGCGTAGCTCTTAAGTCCTTAGCCGTTTTTCATGTGTGCACTCGTTCTTTCCCGTCCTCTGCTTATCGACAGTCGCTCTGTGAGCTGCGGCTTTCGGCAGGAGACGGCTTTGAGCGCGGCACATTACTTGTCTGACTTCAGGGAGCATTTCATAGCGCAAGACGGCGAGTCCCCGGGCCGACTAGTCGGACCCGGTGCCAGATAGTATGATAAAAGGGGAAAGCATACTCGGAAGCGTAATCCATATCATACAGATAATCGAAAAGGCAGTCCCCGAGCTCGTCCCGGGGGGCCTAAGGTCTTAGTACTTTAATACAAAAGAGGGTAGCGTGATACATACTGCATCAACTGTAAAATCTTCGCAGAAGATTTGCGTTCCACGGGCGCTCTGTTTCTTTGCCGGAGTCGTCCCTCTTGCGCGCTCGAGGCTTCTGAGCGTCGATCAGGTAGTAGGCATCGTTCCCTAGCACCTTGCTGATGATGAAGGGACCTTCCCAAGGCGCCGACAACTTGTGCTGGCCGGCTGTTCTCTGAATCAACCGGAGCACAAGGTCGCCCTCTTGGAATGATCTTGGCCTGACCTTGCGGTTGTAGTATCGGCGCAGACTCTGCTGGTAGATGCCGGACCGACTGAGTGCCAACAGTCAGCCCTCTTCCAGCAGATCGACGCCGTCTTGGCGTGCTTCCTCAGCCTCATCTTTGGTGTACATGGAGACTCGCGGAGAGTCGAACTGTATGTCCGTCGGGATGACGGCTTCGGCACCGTAGACGAGGAAGAACGGCGTGAAGCTGGTTGACTTGTTTGGGGTTGTGCGCAGGCTCCAGAGGACGGCAGGCAGCTCTTCGACCCAACAGCCGGCCGAGCGCTCGAGTGGTTCGACCAATCGAGGCTTGATGCCGGACAAGATGAGGCCGTTGGTTCGTTCTACCTGGCCATTTGACTGCGGGTGGGCAACGGACGCTAAGTCTAGTCGGATGCCCTGCATCGTGCAGAAACGTGCCAGGGCGCGCTTGGCGAAGTTGGTGCCGTTGTCTGTGATAATGCTGTGCGGTATGCCGTACCGCACTGTGATGTCGGCAATGAAGGTCACAACTGTGGGCCCGTTTAATTTCTTGATGGGCTTTGCTTCCACCCATTTGGTGAACTTGTCCACCGCGACAAGCAAATGAGTTAGGCCGCCTCGGGCCGTCTTGAATGGTCCCACCATGTCCAAGCCCCAGACTGCGAAGGGCCAGGCAATGGGGATTGTCTTTAGCGCGGAAGCCGGCTGGAGGGGCTTGGAGCGGAACACCTGGCACCCCTTGCATTTCTTGACTAGTTCTTTAGCTTCTTCCAGGGCGGTCGGCCAAAAGAAACCGTGACGAAAGGCTTTGGCCACGAGCGCCCTTGAAGCCGCATGGTGGCCGCACTCGCCCTGATGGATGTCTCTGAGGATCGCTTGGCCTTGCTCTGACTCTACGCAGCGCTGGTGGACACCAGTGACACTGCGCCTGACTAGCTCTCTGTTGACTATGGTGTAGGCTGCTGCTCGGCGTTGTACTTGCCGAGCCAGGGTCTCGTCTGCTGGTAACTCCTTGTTTACTAGGAACTTGAGGATGGGCTGCGCCCATGAAGGTGCTGCTATCTCTTCAACTGCTACCACAGCGACTTGGACAAGGGTGGTTGGGCTGGGAGGCGGTGGGTTGGAGTCTGCCGCCGCTTGCTGGATTGAGGGAATCTCTGGGCTGACTGGCGCAGCTTCCGGGCCGACTGGCGCAGTCCCCGGGCTGGGCTTGGAAGTCCCCGAGCCGACTGGCGCAGTCCTCGGGCCGACTGTGGCTTTCTTGAGGTCGCTTGCTGGGGCCTTGGAGTCGGATCCGACTATCTCTGGCGGAGCCGACACGAAGATGGAGTCGGATTCTGGTGAAGGCTTGATCCGCCCGACTCCAGCTGATAGGCTTCTCGGACCAGTGCATGAACTCTGGGGCGTCAGTTGCTACCGCGTTGACTTCTTGTTGTTGTCGGCGCCTGCTGCGCCGGTCATCTGCCATGCTGGTGAACACTATGTAGGCTCCGTGCTCTTCCGGGAACTCGTCTTGGACCGCGCCGACTGGCCGAGCCGCCGGCTGTGGGGGTGGCGGCGGAGGCGGCGGCCCCGCAGGCGGCGGAGGGGCGAGGCCGTCTCCCTTGGCGATCCTGGCGAGCCAATGGCACTTCCTGGTGGTGTGGTTCGACGGCTTCACGCCGCTGTGGAACTTGCAAGGTCCATCCAAAGTCTGCTCATAGGAGAAAGCCGGCAACCAATTGGACTTGTCGCCTTTCTGCCGCTTGGCCTGAGGCTGCCCCTCCGGCTGCTGATCTTCTACTGCTGCGACCTGCCGACTATTGGAAGTCGGCTGAGGGGCCTTGCGCTTGTTGTCATTCTGCTGCTGTCGCCGGCTGGCGTCTCCAGCCGGGGTTCTGGGGGCCTGGGGAATCACTTTGCCAGCCGCGTTGACTTGAATCTCTGTCTTCATAGAAGAGTCGGCCGTGGCGTACTTGTCTGCTATGACTAGCAGTTCGTCGAGGGTTTCGGGCTCGTCGCAGAGGAGCTTGTGCTTGAGGAGGGTGCCCTCTCGGCACCCGCCGTGAAGTACTCGATGGCCTGCACCTCGTGCACGCCCTCGCAGGAGTTTCGAAGTTTGCCCCAGCGCGTGAGGTAGTCGCGTGTTGATTCTTCAGGGCCTTGCACGCACAAGGAGAGCTGGCGCGGCTTGGGAGGTCGCTTGTACGTGCTGGTGAAGTTGCGAATGAAGGCTTCAGTAAAGTCGACCCAGCTATTGATGCTGCGGGGCTTCAGGCTGTTCAGCCATGTCCGGGCCGTGCCCTGGAGCATGAGGGGAACATACTTCACGGCGACTCGCTTGTTGCCGTTGGCTATGTTGACGGCTGTGGAGTAGTCTATCAGCCAATCCTCCGGCTTCACGGAGCCGGTGTACTTGGGCGTGTCTCGGGGGAGCGTGAACCCTTTGGGGAAGGGCTCATCTCTGATGCGGGGCCCGAAGCAAGGCGGACCCAACTCATCTTCTTCTTCTAACGCCAGGGATCTGTGGAGTCGGTCGATCCGGTGGCGGGCGTCATTCTCTCCGACTCCCTCTCGGCGGCCAAGGCGACCTCCGAGAGTCGGATGCTCAACAGGCGGCGGAGAAACTCGCCGCTCTCTTCGGGGCGGGGGAGGCAGATAATCATCTCGCCGTTCCACTGCTCTGGGGCGGCCGTCTTGGTGGCGCTCGATGGTGATGCGATTCCGGCTGTGACTGGCAGCCGGCTCCTTCTCTTTCCACCCGCGGACTCCGCCAGTCAGCGTCCGGGAGGTCGCGCCTTGATCTCGGCGAGGGGGTAAGTCGTCGTTCGGCTGCTGCAGCGCGTCTGCGCGGCCGCCTGCCGCGTTTTGTGCTGCAACCGCATCGAGGAGCTGCTGGACTCGCTCCGTTATTACACGGCGCTCTTCGCCTTCGAGGTTCTTCAGTTCTTCGGTCGCCGCTTGGGCGGCGCGGATGTTCTCCGCAGGGGTGGCGTACACGGGGCGTTTCGCCCTGAGCAAGTCGGCGATGGCCGCGCCGCGCTCTCGGACCGCACCTAGACGGCTCGGCCCAGTCGGAGCCGGCGAGCCGCCTACAGCACGATCCATCTCGCGCTGGTATGCTTCTGACAAGTGTCTCATGCTCGCCAACTTCTTGGCGCCTTCGATGATCTGAAGGCGGCGTTCTTCCAGCATCTCCGCGTCCGCGTCCTCTGGGATGGGCGCGGCCAGGTCTTGCAGGGCCGCTGGCAACGGGTCCTGGGCGTTTTCACCGGAGTGCTCGCCATGGCCGATGACGAGCACCTCCGTGATGGCGCTTCCGCCACTCTCCTCGTACGGAAGCGGCTCGTCGTAGACCACCATGTTGGTGGGGAAGATATCGAGCGATACGGCGTCGGAGTCGACCAGCATCGGGTCGGAGGAGCCTACGGACTCCAAATCTACGGCGGGCTCGCCGGCGACGTGGAGTTGGTCGAGGAGGCCCACGAGGAGGCTCTCGGGGCCACCCGCCCCCGCACTCGGTGTGGGCTCGTCGGAGAGGCGCACCTCGCCAATGAGTTCGGCGAGGCCGCTCGCAGCGCAGGTGGCTTCAGCGCCGCGCAGCGTGTCGATGCAGACTCCATCTGGCGAGCCAGGCTGGCTGCGCTCGCCAGGGAGGAAGAGGGTTCCCGTCCAGAACAGATCTCCGGACGACGGTGCACCTCGCCCCACGGTGGGCGCCAAATGTCGGGGGTTGGATGCGACATATGCCAACGGGTGGCTTATCATGGTGGGGGCGAGTAGAACGTCGCCGGTGCCTGGAAACGGGATGAGGCGCAGACATGCACGCCGACGAATCTTACCCAGCTTCGGGGCTCTCCGGGGAGATAACACCCCTACTGCTGCTCTGCGGGGTCTCCGCATGATCACTATGGGATGATAATACAAAGGTGCTCCTTGAGCTGTTTCGGGTGGCGGGAGGGAGCAAGGCTGGCTCCTTCCTTTGCTTGCTATGTGTCTAAAAACCTATCCAGGGCCGAACCCTTTGCATGGGTGCCCCGGGGGGTTTATATAGGCCTACCCCCCGAGGGTACAATGGTAAACTGACTGGGTGTGGCCCCCAGCTGTCTGTCTCTCATGCCGCCGCCCCCCCTGCCGGCTTCTGGGGCCCGCCGACTGGCGGGCCCCGCGGACAGGCCGGGCACTGTGCAACACTCCTGATGACGCAGGCTCGGTCATGGGGTCGTGGGAACAGTGCCGCCATTTGTCGGGCGATCACTGTCGCCACTCCCCGTCCAATCTGGTTTATGGTTCGTGGGGCCCTGACTGAGAGGCGGCCGACTCTGGGAAGGCCGACTCCCGCAGGGCCGTCTTCGGACTCTCCGGCCATCTTCTTCTCCCTCACTGACGGGGGGCCCGGCGGTCTTCGGGCCGTACAGGCCGCCGTCGTGGGCATAGTGCCTTGCGCACTGTGGTTGAAGTCAGGGGAGGCATGGCAACAGTGTCGCGCCTTACCGGAGATCTCCTGGTGGTACGGCTCACTGTAGCCATGCCTACCTCCCGTAGGTTTGAGGGGACGACCACGTCGGGACCGTACCCTGCGTCGGTCTTCGTGAAAATGTCGCGGGCCGACTCTCATAGTCGGCCCCTTGAAAGGTCGCAAGCCCGGAGTCGGCTTGCTTCAGAGTCGCCAGCTGGGACTCGGCCTTCTTTGAAGGTCGCCAGCCGGGACTCGGCCTTCTTCGAAGGTCGCCGTCTGGGACTCGGCTGAGGGGCACGGCCTGCCCCGATGTCTTGAAAGATCTTGGGACCCGGGTCAGCCTACCCATGGCCCATTACTCCGACACGTAAAGCCCTCTTTGAGTTGCATCCCAACACCCCTTCCAAAGTGGCCCAAAGCCCAGCAAACTCCCCTCCATGCTCTCGGTCGTTCGATCACGATCGCGTGGCCGAGAACCGCTCCTCATTTGGACTCTCCTAGCTCCCTCTACCTATAAATATGCCCTCTCCCCAGAAAATCCCGCAGTCCAACCCTAGCCCCGCTCCCCGCGCGCCGCTGGACATTTCATCCCCCCCGGACATGTCCAACGCCACCCACCACGTTGCTCCATCCAATAGGAAGGCGCCACGTCAGCTCCACCGCCGCCCGCACCCACTCCCGCGCCGCCACGTGGCAGCCGCCGCCGCCCCGCGTCGCCGGCCCGCCCGGGCCCGTGGCTGGCCCGCGCGGCCCGCAGCCTCCCGCCGCCGGTCCGGCCGCGCCTTGCCAGACCCCGACCTCCGCCTCCGCCGCCGGCGCGCGCGCCGCCCGCGCAGGCCCGCCAGCGCCGCCGCGCCCGTTGCCCGGCCGCCGCAGCCCTCAGTCCGTGCCCCGCCGCCTCCCGCGCGCAGCCCCGCGGCTCTGCCCGTCGGCGCCACCATCGCCGCGGCGCTGCGCCGCCCTCGCCGGCGCCGCCGCGTCTTGCCTCCTCAGGCCGCCGGCGCCCCAGATCCGGCCTCCCCGGCACCGGATCCGGCCGGCCCCACCTTGCCGGCGACTTCCCCGACCTCTCCCGCAGCTCCGGCCACCGTCCACATCAACTCCGGCGAGTCTCCGGCGAACCTCGTAAACCGTGCGAACCCTAAGGTTGACCCCCGAAACGTCCAAGTCCCGAAGTTTTTGTCATAATCATGCCATGTTTGACCTGCTGTATCTCTGCATCCGTAGCTCCGTTTCGTGCGTGTAATATGTCGTATTGTTTGCCTCGACGAGTACTTCATTTTATTCCATTGCATCATTTTCAATTGAGCTCATCTTGATGCCCGAAATGCTGTTGGAAGAGTGCATGTTGATGTTAATCTGCTGAAAATGTTATAACTTGCTCATTTGTCATTTTTGCCATGATTGATGTGTGCATCCTATGAGGTTGATGTCTACATGTATGTTGATCTATGCCATGCCATCTTTCCAGGGGTGTATGCCATGTATTTTTGTGATCAATGTGGTGACTAGCACAAGCATGCAAACTAGACTTCTTGATATTGCTGATTTTAGTCCCTGCTTTGCTGTTATTTTGATGCCATGTAAACTTGATGCTACAGAGAGATCCATGCATATTTTGAGATACTTCAGTAAGGGTGTTTTGAACATATGGTTATTGTCTATCCATTCATGCACTTGTTTGCAATTATGGAGTAGCCTAGCATGTCATTTTGGCGCTCTACTTTTGCTTCAAAATGTTTCCTGGCAGATTGTTTACATGTTATTCAATATGGCCAAGCTTGCTATATTTGATCCTTGCATGCTATGGACTTGTTCTTGCCTTGGTTTGTTTCACAAACATGTCTTCTTGATGATGCTATTCTTATCTTGTCATGCAATGACTTGTGGTGAGTGAATCGAGCTTGTTAAGTAGTGTACTTGCTGTTGCTGTTTTCCTGACAGATTCTGTTATATTTTGTTGCTATGTTAACATGCTTCTACTAATCATTCTATGCATAATCTGGAGATGCTCTATAAACATGTTTTGATCTACATGTCATGCTCTATCCATCCATGCCCCTAGTTGCATTTATAGCTTGTTGTAGATTGTTAATATCTTGCTCTAAAGTTTGCTAAATGATGTTGCTGTCAGCCTGTTAACATTAAGTTCACTTGTTCCCATGTGTTTTGCTAGTGTTCCATGCACCCTATGACCTTGCTCTTGACATGCTTAGCTTCATAAACATGCCTTCTTACTGTTGGTTGCCTTGCCATGCCATGTAATGCTCTGTGGTGAGTGGTACAAGCTCACCAACATGCCTACTTATTGTTGTTTCTGCCATGTATGAATCTGTAATATAACTTGCCATGTTTACATGGGTGCCATCTTACCTTCTGATCCTTTTTTGGCTCATGGTCAGTAAGGGTCTTTTGATCTATGCTTTTAGTAGATTCATGCCATGCCTTTGTTTGCCCTAATAAGTTCCTGTAACATGTTGTTTGATAGCTCTAAATATTGCAACCTGATGTTATTTCCTGATAAGTCTGAAACTGTTATTATTTGCAATCTTACCATGTCCTTTTGAGCATGTTCTAGTCTTTTCTGGAGATAGCTCAGTGTTCATGTTTTGTTATGCTTTACCTGTACTTCATGACCATGTCTTTTGTTATTATGTTGAGGTGCTGTAGCTTGTTGTTTTGATGCTTGCCATATGCCTAGTTGCTGTTATGGACAGATTGTTGCTATGACTTGTATAGTGTGTGTGTGTTGAACCGTTGCTCCGTTTTGAGTGTGCTCTATATGAAACTTGCTTGTTTTTGAATGTAGCTTCATATTATCATGTTGCATCCTTGTTTTGGTGTGTTTGCTTGATGTTTGGGTGCATTTTGCATCAATGCCATGCTTAACTTGTTTTGCTCATATCTTCTAGGCCGTAGCTCCGAATCTAATGAACTTTATATGTAACTTGACTAGAATTTCATGTAGATCCTCTTGGTGCTCTTTAACTTGATGTTTAACTACTTGAACTTAAGGTTTATTCAGTTCTGGACCAATTTCGAAATTTGCATATGAGGACTTACCGGAATTGGTATATGTTGTTCCCGGCCTCATTTAAACTTGCCTTGATGTGTTGTTCTTGTTTGCGTCATCTCTTGCCATGAGTAGCTTCATGTAGCTTGGTCATGCATCATGCTTGTTGTGCATCATGCCTTGTTCATGTGTGGTGTGTTTACCTATGTTGTGTGCTTCTTCTTGTTAGTTCATGTTTCGTTGCGATCGTGAGGATTCGTTCGTCTACGTGTGGTTCGTCTTCGTGGCTTCATCTTCTTCATGGACTCGTTCTTCTTCCTAGCGGGATTTCAGGCAAGATGACCGCTACCCTAGATCTCACTACTATCATTGCTATGCTAGTTGCTTCGTTCTATCGCTATGCTGCGCTACCTATTATCTGTTTATCAAGCCATCCCATATTGCCATGAACCTCTAAGCTTTGACACCATTCCTAGCAAACCGTTGTTTGGCTATGTTACCGCTTTGCTTAGCCCCTCTTATAGCATTGCTAGTTGCAGGTGAAGTTGAAGATTTCTCCATGGTGGACAGGGTTTATGTTGGGATATCACAATATCTCTTATATTATTAATGCATCTATATATTTGGTAAAGGGTGGAAGGCTCGGCCTTATGCCTGGTGTTTTGTTCCACTCTTGCCGCCCTAGTTTCCGTCATACCGGTGTTATGTTTCCGGATTTTGCGTTCCTAACGCGGTCGGGTGATTTATGGGACCCCCCTGACAGTTCGCTTTGAATAAAACTTGTCCAGCAAGGCCCAACCTTGGTTTTACCATTTGCCTCACCACCACCTACTTTTTCCCTTGGGAGTCGCTCTCTCGAGGGTCATCTTTATTTTAGCCCCCCCGGGCCAGTGCTTGTCTAAGTGCTGGCCCGAACCGGGCAGACTGCGGGGCCCCCTCGGGGCAACTCAAGGTCTGGTTTTACTCGTAGTCTGACCTATCCGGTGTTGCCCTGAGAATGAGATATGTGCAGCTCCTATCGGGATTGTCGGCGCATCGGGCGGCTTTGCTGGTCTTGTTTTACCATTGTCGAAATGTCTTGTAAACCGGGATTCCGAGACTGATCGGGTCTTCCTGGGAGAAGGTCTATTCCTTCGTTGATCGCGAGAGCTTGTCATGGGCTAAGTTGGGACACCCCTGCAGGGTTTAAACTTTCGAGAGCCGTGCCCGCGGTTATGTGGCAGATGGGAATTTTGTTAATGTCCGGTTGTAGATAACTTGACACCTGATCCGAATTAAAATGCATCAACCGAGTGTGTAGCCGTGATGGTCTCTTCCCGGTGGAGTCCGGGAAGTGAACACGGTTTTTGTGTTATGATTGACGTAAGTAGGTGTTCAGGATCACCTCTTGATCATTGCTAGCTTCACGACCGTTCCGCTTGTTCTCTTCTCGCTCTTATTTGCGTATGTTAGCCACCATATATGCTTAGTCGTTGCTGCAACCTCACCACTTTACCCCTTCCTTTCCCATTAAGCTTTGCTAGTCTTGATACCCATGGTAATGGGATTGCTGAGTCCTCGTGGCTCACAGATTACTACAACAACAGTTGTAGGTACAGGTTATGCGATGATCCTGACGTGAGAGTGATGTTTGCTTGTTTGGAGTTCTTCTTCTGCTTCTTCTTCGATCAGGGGATAGGTTCCAGGTCGGCAGCCTGGGCTAGCAGGGTGGATATTGTTTGAATTTCTGTTTATGTTTCATCCGTAGTCCGATGGTTCTCTTATGTAAGATGATGTTGTATTCGTGTGGCATTGTATGCCTCATGTATGTATCCCCATCTATTTATGTAATGTTGATGTAATGATATCCACCTTGCAAAAGCGTTTCAATATGCGGGTCTATCCTTGGTGGGACCTTCGAGTTCCTTTTGGATAGGGTCGCATATTGGGCGTGATAGGCGCCCGCTTGGCGCCCGCCTGGTCTTTGATCGTCATGGCTTGCTTCACGGTCTCCTCGGGAGGTACCCCGCCTTGATCTCTCCGCCTCCTCGCGAGCCTACCTGGGGAGGCTGCTCCTGAGGAAGCTTCCTATCGTCCGCCCCGCGAGGCTTGGCCCCTCGTGAGGGTCTTGAGCTTGAGCTGATGAAGTTGGGATGCACTGGGCCCCCACTTGAGCCACGCCGCAGGCCGCAGGCAGGAAAGTCTGGGGACCCCCATTCCCAGAACGCCGACAGTAGCCCCCGGTGTTGGGGGATTCGGCTGTCCCTCGAGCACCTATGGGGCACGGGGGGCCCCTTTCTGGTTCGGCGAGGGGGCGGAGGCCGCGCGCAGAGCGGATCGAGGCCCGGGCGCACGCCGGGGAGACGGGCGATTTTTACCCAGCTTCGGAGCTCTCCGGAGAGATAAAACTCCTACTGCTGCCTTGTGTTCTTATTTGATCTTGCTCGAATGCGAGCGCACGGTGGTGTGGATGAACCCTACGTCCTGTGTCTCTAGATGAACCGAACCCTAGATGAACCGAACCCTAGATGAACCGGACCCTAGATGAACCGAACCCTAGATGAACCGAACCCTTTCTACGTGCGCATGGGCCTCCCTTTTATAGTCTAAAGGGGGCACCAACAGGTGGCAGCGTAAGAAGAGGGGGTAGAAAGGTAAAAACGCAGGTTGGTGTAACAGTGACCAACAGTGTCCCCTACCTAACTCTGGCGGCAGGGGACAAGGGCTTTTAATGCCCGTCCGGTCGCCCCAACAGTGCAGAGAAGCGACCGTCAAGTGAGCCACCGGTTGCCACGATGGCGTCTCTGTCAGCTCCGCTTGCCACCTCGCCCCGCATGGCTGCGTAGTGCTTCGCCACGTGCCTTTGGGATGGCCTTGTGACGACACGTTGCCGGATGTGCTGGAGTTTGGTTGGCAATCTTGCCGCGGCAAGTGCCTTGCCGCGGTCCCCCTCTTGTCGTGCCGGCAAGCTCGCCAGCCATCGGGCCTTGCCGGGACGCGCGGGGCGCCGCGGCAAGTCCTCTGGAGGTGCCTCGGTCGGCCTTCCCGGCAAGCTCCTCTTGCCGGGGCCTTTGTTTTCTTCCTGGTAAGCTCTTCTTGCCGGGACCTTGGTTGGCCTTCCCGGCAAGCTCCTCTTGCCGGGGCTTTTTAGCTTGAGTACTCTGTTCTTGAATGGCGTCAAAGTAGCCGCGGAGGATCTTGGCGGACGCCCGGCAAGCCCTGCCGCGGGTCGCTGCGACTGCCCGTGCACAAGTTCGGGGTACTAAGGTACCCCCCTACTTTAGTACACCGACAGTAGCCCCCGGGCCTGGGCCATACACGATGCTGAGCGTTGTTGGGCTAGGCCCAAAACAGTGCACGGGCATGCGTGGCCTGGGTCCACACAAAATCGGACTCCACTTCCACCGCGCACGCTCGGGGTGGCACGCGCCAAATGCGGCATCGTGGGCGACGTGGGCGGCGTGTGCGGGGCTGAGCCTCGCTAGCATGCATCAAGCCATGATGAAGGGGACGGCCCACGCCCTCCTACCTAAACGGAGGTAGGCGTGGGGGCGTGGTGCATTTACTGGACGGGGCCAGTGCGCGGCTTTTGAGGCGTCCGCTCCCATGCTCACGGGGTGGGGCGAGACCGCCTCACCCGTCCACTCGGCGCTGCATCCCTGCCACGCGGCTCCCATGCGCTTGGGGTCACGGACGGTGAGATTGGGGAATCCGGGCCGGCGTGAGCAGAGGCAGCGGGTCGGCCCCGATTCCCTGCTCTCCCGTGCCTTGATTCGCCGAGCGGGGCGGCCGGGCTCCCACCCTGCTCCTTTATAAAGGGCAGGGAGGGGGGCACAGAAGCCCACACTCCTTCATCTCCTTCTTTTCTTCTTAACTTCTGCTCCCCTTTCTCCCACTCGCCATGGAGAAAGGGAACCCTGGCCCTTCGTCGGTGGCGGCGAGGGTTGCCGCCAGACAGCGCATCCTTCCCTCTCTCACCCCTGCGGTGGCGGAGCCGGCCGCAAGGGGAAGGGGGAGGGGGCAAGGCCGAGGACGAGGTCGAGGGCGTGGCCGAGGCGCTCGAGGAAGAGGCGGCCGGGGTGGTGCGCCACCCCCGTCTCTGCCGGCGGCTCCTCTCCTCGAGGCGGTCCACATTGGGGACGACCCCTGGGAGTTCTTCGTCAAGCTACGCCGGGCCCCTCGTCGACGCCTCCGGCTTCCGGCTCCATTTGCGAGTGCGATGGAACCGGACCCGCCCGAGATGCTGGAGTTACGCATGAGGGGCTGCGGGATCAGCGACACTCGAGTTAGTGTCGTATCCCCAGCCCCCGGCGTGATGTATTTCGATCGAGGGTGGACGACATTCGCCCGCATCCATAGCTTGACGGCGGGGTTTACCCTCCATTTTAAGTTAATGGAGGGCAACCTTCTTGCCGTCAAGGTCTTCGGGGACTCCGGCATCCGGGCGAGATGCTGCGTGGACAGCTCCTCCGATAGTGAAGGTCCCTCCTCGAGCGAGTGTGACGAGGAGGGGAGCGACAGCGACGACGAGGACGGCGGGTCCGACTAGGCGTCGGACGCTGCCTCGCGCGTGCCACCGGCGACCCCATCATCCGGGTCGCCGGCCTTCTGAACTCCCCGGGGCCGTCTCCTTGGGCGGCTGGCGTAGGGAGGTGGCGGAAGAGGAAGAGGGGTGGCGGCAAGGCCGTCAAGTCGGAGTACGAGGGCGAGGTGCCCTCGACAGCGTGCTGACGTCCTGCCGCCCCGTCTTCGAGCTCTGCCTCCGGTGCCTCCGTCTCCGCCAAGCTCCTGCCAGTCCCCGGGAAGTTCTCTTGGTGTCTTCTGGCACCTTTAGCTCGCCTAGGCGCTTCTTTTGCCCTCCCCGGCAAGCTTCTCTTGCCGGGGCCTCCTTGACCTACCTCCTGAAGAGAAAAACAGGAGAGGGATTACGGGCATCTTATCTTTTAATTTGTAAGCCTTCGGGCCTTAGTTGTATTTAAAGTTTGTAATCCTCTCTATCATGTTTTTCATCCTCTATGGGCTTGCACTAAATTGGGATGTTTTTTAATGAAAAGAGGGGAAAGCTTGCCGGATTAAGTCCTTTACTTGATTGGGTGCCTTGTACGTTTTCACCCTACGCTTTTAGGGAACTTGCCGGCGCGGGCACCTTGCCGTGAGCGCCGAGTGCGGAACGTTGGCAACGGAACTGCAACCGACAGGAAACCTTGTCGCGGAGCTAGTCGCGGCTTACTTAAGTCGTTGAGTGGACTCGAAACGACAGTAAGGCAACTAGCTACGAGTTGGTTCTCTGCTGGCGGTGCCGCGACCGACAAGAAACCTTGTCGTTGAGCTAGCCGCAGTTCACCTAAATTGTCGAGCGGACTCGGAACAACAGTCGGTGCGCGACTAGCTACGAGCCGGTTCCTCCGCGCACATGTTCTTTCTGTACAAGGCATGATCGTTCAGAGACGTGGCCTCGCTTTCCCCAGCCCACAAGAGGATGCATGACGAGGGATGAAAAACTTATCTGGTATTACAGCCCCCGGTGACTCTGGCTTGCCGCGTAGGGCTCTTGGCAAACGCAGCCCCCAGTGAAACCGGCTTGCCGGGGCTTCTTCGCCAGTGCGCCCTTCTGGTTTCTCCTTATCGCTGTTATTATAGTCACAAAAATAACTAAGACAGCGCTGTAATAGGTTACTCTTTAATGTAACTTCAAGTTGGGCAATGCAACGCCATGCTTCGCCCTTTGTATGTTTACACTCTATGCTTCGAGGGAACTTGCCGGTGCAAACACACTTGCTGAGTGCGGAACGTCAGCAGCCTGCTGGCGGTGTTGTACCCGGCAAGAAACCTCCTCGGGCCAGTTGCTGCGCACTTGCATTGTCGAGCGGACTCGAAAACAAAGCAAGGGCGCAACTTAACCACGAGTTAGCTCCTCTGCGCACCAGTTTCTCATACAAAGGACGTCCCATGGCAAGGCTTGCTACGTTACATCCTCGACTCCATTACATCCCTTGTACGTTTTTGCCCTACGCTTCTAGGGAACTTGCCGGTGCTAACACACTTGCTGAGTGCGGAACGTCAGCAGCCCGCTGGCGGTGTTGTACCCGGCAAGAAACCTTCTCGGGCCAGTTGCAGCGCGCTTGTATTGTTGAGCGGACTCGAAAACAAAGCAAGGGCGCAACTTAACCATGAGTTGGCTCCGCAGTGCATGAGCTTTTCGTACAAGGGATGAACATTCGAGGAACATAACATAAGCGCTTAAAACTAAAAAGAAGAGCTATGCACTCAAGCTCGGGTGACTTAGCTTTTCTGTCTTCCGCGGTCCGGCGAAGCCGCGCTCCTCCCTTGACTCCCTCCCTTGTACGTTTTCACCCCCGCGCGCTTTCAGGGAACCTGCCGGCGCAAACACACTTGCTGAGTGCGGGACATCAGCGGCCCGCTGGCGGTGTTGCTTCCGGCAGGAAGAACTCGTCGGGCTAGTTGCGGCGCGCTTTCGTCGTTGAGCGGACTCGAAACGGATCAAGGGCGCAACTTAGCCACGATTTGACCCTTCTGCGCACAGGTTCTTCGTACAAGGTACGGATTCTCAGGGAATACAATCCAAAAGCTTGAAACTGGACGCTTTCTTCGCCCTACTGGCTGTTGGAGCTCGATGGTGCATCCTCGACGGTAGCGCGGCACTCCGGGGAGGCGTGCTTGCCGGAGCAGGTACCAGAGCTGTTCTTGCCGGGTTCGGTCGTTGGCGGATCTGCCTTCGCTTTCTTGCACTTGCCGGTGGAGCTCGATGGTGCGCTCTCGACGGCAGCGCAGCACTCCGGGGAGGTGCGCTTGCCGGAGTGGGCATCAGGGCTGTACTTGCCGGACTTGAGTTTCTCCTTCCCTCGGGGAGCTTCAGCGGCAAGTTGCTCGCGCTCTGCTGCGGCTGCTACTTCCCGGTAGATCTTGTCGGCGCAGATGAGGGCATCCCTCTTGTCACCTAGGACAGAAATGACACTCATCGGGCCAGGCATCTTGAGCACGTTGTATGCGTAGTGAGAGGCTGCCATGAACTTGGCAAGCGCTGGTCGGCCGAGTATCCCATTGTAGGGTAATGGGATATCAGCAACATCGAAGGTGACCCTCTCTGTCCTGAAATTCAGCTCACTGCCAAACGTCACTGGCAATGTGATCTTCCCCTTGGGCTTGCTCCTTCCCGGATTTATCCCTTGAAAGGTACCAGTCTCTTCGAGCTCGCTGTCGGGGGTCTGGAGCTTCTTGAGCACTGTGGAGGAAATCAGGTTCAGGCCGGCCCCGCCGTCAACCAACATCTTCGTGACCTTGAGGTTGCGGATTGTTGGTGAGACCAACATCGGCAAGCACCCGACCGCAGTGATGCGATCAGGGTGGTCTTCTACATCGAAAATGATGGGCGTGCCGGACCATTTCAGAGGCCTGCGTGCCTCGACGGACGGCTCCGCTGCGTTCACCTCTCGCACCCACTGCTTGAGTTGGCAGTGCGAGGCGTGCAGAGAGGCGCCGCCGTCGATGCACAGCACCTCTGTCGCCTTCTGAAACTCTTGGTCATCGGTCTCATCTTCCTCCATCTCATCCTCATCTTCGTCCTTGTCGCGGCCGCGGGGAGGCCTATCTCCTTGCCGCGGCTTGGGCTTGCCGCGGTGTCCTCCCCGGGCGGGAAGCTTCTTGCCGGATCCTCCGCCACCTCCCTGGGCTCTCTCCTTATCGCGGCGCTCGTACTCGGCTTTTTGCAGCTCCGCCATCTCTTCGACTTTCTTGCAGGTTTGGAGATCGTGGCCCTTGGTGCGGTGGATCTTGCAATACCGCTTGCCGGAGCCATCCTGCTTGTCGGCGGCCACCACAGCCTCGCCAGAGTCGTCGGCCTTGGCCCTGTCGGAGCCGCCTCCGTTGCCGAAATGCTCAACAGCTAGCACATCCTTAGTCTTTCTCTTCCTGTTGTTCCGTCTCCGGCTCTTCCTTGCCGGGGCGGTATCCTCATTGTCAGATCCTCCTGCTCCTGCAACCTCTCCGGGGATTTTCCTCCCCTCCTCAGCCCGTGCACACTTGTCGGCCAGAGCATAGAGCTCGCTGACGTCTCTGATCTTGCACATCGCCATCTCCTCCCTCATCCTGCGGTTACGCACATTCTGATGAAAGGCGCTGATAACTGCGGCAGGGTGGACGTCTGGGATGTTGCGTTGCACCTGGCTGAATCTTTGTATGTACTTGCGCAGGGGCTCCCCCTCCTTCTGGACGAGCAAGTGGAGGTCACTCTCCTGGCCATGAGGCTTGTGGCCACCCGTGAAGGCGCCGACAAACTGGTGACACAGGTCCGCCCATGAAGAGATGGAACCGTCCGGCAAGTGCATGAGCCAAGATCTGACATTGGGCTTGAGTACCAGCGGGAAGTAGTTGGCGAGGATCTTCTCATCGCGTCCTCCGGCAGCCTGCACCGCGATGGTGTAGATGCTGAGGAATTCCGATGGATGTATCCTGCCATCGTACTTCTCGGGCACGTCTGGCTTGAAGTTCTTGGTTTTGGGCCACTGGACTTGCCGCAGCTCGTGGGTGAATGCAGGGCAACCTGCCGCGTACGGCACGTCGCCTGGCTCCCCTAGTGCATGCATGTTGACAGTGGGCCCGACACGCTGGTCAGATCAACGTCGCGTTTCCCTTCTGCGCTCGATGCGAGTGCGAGCGTCTTCGTGCTGCCGTTCTTGGAGAACGTGGTGCTGATCGCGTCGGGTTCGCGGGTCCGACGACGCGGTGGAGTCGCCGTCGGGGTTGGTCCGACGAGCCGGCGATCTTGGCCTTCGAGGTTGGGAGTGCACGGAGGTGGCCCCCCCCCCAGCGGTCTTGTCGGCGTCGGCTTGCGCTCGGACGCCTTGCCGGGGCCTCGATGCGCTCGGTTGCCGGGGCTCGTCGCCGTTGGCGAAGGCGATGAGACTGTATATGGTCATCCTCCAGTCGTCGATCTTGTGCGGCGCCGGAGGGTAGTCTAGGAGCAGCTGGGCTCGAGCCAGCGCTTCCTCTGCTGTTTTGGGTGGTGGCGGCGACGAGCGGTGCGAGGAGCGGGATGTGCTCGGACTCCCAACTGGATTGGGAGGTGCAACACCCCGCCCTGGCGACCGTACCTCGCTCGCGCCAGCATGCGGGCGTGCATGCTGACCTCGAGCGTCTCGTGACCCGCCAGCTTGGCCTTGTTCCAACGCAAGCACGTGCTAGGAGCGCCGGGGCATTGTCGATCTTGCACTTCCTGGGAAGGGCGCGGCGTCTGCATGGTCGCCGACGCCTGCGGGGCCTTGTTTTTGGATCTGGTGACGACGTGAGTCCCACCGTCGGCGCCCGCTCCTCCGCCGGCGTCCACGCCACCGCCCGCTCGCTCTGGCGGTGGCAGCAGAATCGATGTAGACGGAGCGCCTACCTCTGAAGGCTTCTTCTTTGGTGGCATGTTGATGAAGGCGTTGATGCAGCGCGCGCGGAGACCGGATCGGATGCTCACGACCTCGACGCACCCCCTACCTGGCGCGCCAAAGATGTCGGGGGATTCGGCTGTCCCTCGAGCACCTATGGGGCACGGGGGGCCCCTTTCTGGTTCGGCGAGGGGGCGGAGGCCGCGCGCAGAGCGGATCGAGGCCCGGGCGCGCGCCGGGGAGACGGGCGATTTTTACCCAGCTTCGGAGCTCTCCGGAGAGATAAAACTCCTACTGCTGCCTTGTGTTCTTATTTGATCTTGCTCGAATGCGAGCGCACGGTGGTGTGGATGAACCCTACGTCCTGTGTCTCTAGATGAACCGAACCCTAGATGAACCGAACCCTAGATGAACCGAACCCTAGATGAACCGGACCCTAGATGAACCGAACCCTAGATGAACCGAACCCTTTCTACGTGCGCATGGGCCTCCCTTTTATAGTCTAAAGGGGGCACCAGCAGGTGGCAGCGTAAGAAGAGGGGGTAGAAAGGTAAAAACGCAGGTTGGTGTAACAGTGACCAACAGTGTCCCCTACCTAACTCTGGCGGCAGGGGACAAGGGCTTTTAATGCCCGTCCGGTCGCCCCAACAGTGCAGAGAAGCGACCGTCAAGTGAGCCACCGGTTGCCACGATGGCGTCTCTGTCAGCTCCGCTTGCCACCTCGCCCCGCATGGCTGCGTAGTGCTTCGCCACGTGCCTTTGGGATGGCCTTGTGACGACACGTTGCCGGATGTGCTGGAGTTTGGTTGGCAATCTTGCCGCGGCAAGTGCCTTGCCGCGGTCCCCCTCTTGTCGTGCCGGCAAGCTCGCCAGCCATCGGGCCTTGCCGGGACGCGCGGGGCGCCGCGGCAAGTCCTCTGGAGGTGCCTCGGTCGGCCTTCCCGGCAAGCTCCTCTTGCCGGGGCCTTTGTTTTCTTCCTGGTAAGCTCTTCTTGCCGGGACCTTGGTTGGCCTTCCCGGCAAGCTCCTCTTGCCGGGGCTTTTTAGCTTGAGTACTCTGTTCTTGAATGGCGTCAAAGTAGCCGCGGAGGATCTTGGCGGACGCCCGGCAAGCCCTGCCGCGGGTCGCTGCGACTGCCCGTGCACAAGTTCGGGGTACTAAGGTACCCCCCCTACTTTAGTACACCGACACCTGGGCCCAAGGCGCGCCCGGACTTGGCTTAGCAGAAAAGCGAAGGGGCAATGTGAAGCGTCGCGGGCCCCAATAGCCTGCGGCCTTGGGCGCCGCGTGGCGATTGATTGGACGTGGGTGTCTCCGCTTCCCCACGACGCCTCGGCAATCGCACGACTTGTGTAGGACCTTGAGAAGAGGTGTCTAGAGGGGGGGGGGGGGGGATTAGACACCAAGTACCAAAGTTGCAATTTTTAAGTTCTTTAAGTTTAAGTGGAGTTTAGGCACAAGTTTAACATTCACAATACATAACAAGCAAGCATGCACAGAGTATATGAGCAGCGGAAAGTAAAGCATGCAACTTGCAAGAATGTAAAGGGAAGGGTTTTGGAGGATTCAAACGCAATTGGAGACACGGATGTTTTGGCGTGGTTCCGATAGGTGGCGAACCTTCTTGATCTTCACTTCAAATTGATTTTGGGCCTTCCTAGCGAAGTTTTTGAAGATCTTTTGGACCTGTGATTTATCATCGAGAAAGAACACCCACGTAAATCTTGAAAAATCATCAACTATAACTAGACCAAAAGAATTTCCACCGAGACTCTTGTAAGAGTTGGGACCAAATAGATCCATGTGAAGCAGCTCGAGTGGCCTCCTTGTGGTCATGATGTTCTTCACGGGATGCTTTCCTCCAACCTGTTTACCTGCTTGACAAGCACTGCAAAGTCTATCCTTATCAAATATGACATCGTTAACACCAAGGATATGATTCCCTTTAATAAGCTTGTCAAGGTTTCTCATGACAACGTGACCTAGTCGTCTATACCATAACCAACCTTTTGAGGATTTAGCAATGAAGCAAGTTTTAGGTTGAGCCTTTTTAGTGAAATCAACAATGTATAGATCACCTCTACGCACACCGGTAAAGACCATTTTATGATTATCTCGACAAAACACTTGGCAATCTACTTCAGTAAATAGGACATTGAAACCGAAATCAGCAAGTCTAGATACTGAAAGTAAGTTGTATCCAAGAGATTCAACGAGCATGACATTTTGTATGGAGCTATCATGTGATATGGCCACCTTACCGAGGCCAACCACCTTACCCTTTGAGTTGTCACCGAAAGTGACATACTTTCGAGGACTATCATTTTCAGCAAGCTCGCGAAACATGTCTTTATCTCCGGTCATGTGATCGGTACATCCACTATCAAGAACCCATTCCTTTCCTCCTGACATATATCCCCGAAGATTTGCCATAAGACCAAAGTGTCTCATTGCATCATCAAGATCGAAGTCACTGTCATCATCCTCATCATAGTATCCATGTTTAACATCGTCATGTGGTGGATCAAATCCTAGAGAGGGTGATTCGTTAGAGTGAGTTTGACAATGATCTTGCTTATGAATTTTTATAGCTTCGGAAATAATATCACTAATAATTCCAACATCTCCTTTGGCACGCATAAGGTTTGTAAGCTCAAATAGATGATCACCAAACATAGGATCACTAGTATTCATCTTACTCAAAGCAATAGACTTATGGATAATTTCATCTAGATTTTTCAAGGAATAATTTGGAAAGCGTTCCTCAAGGAATTTCCATATAGTGTAGGCAAAATTAAGAGTAGGCAAACATCCGATCAAGTTTCTAGGCAATCCTCTAATGGTAAGTTCGGCAGTTCTAAAATTGCGGATCATGTCAATAGACTCATCAAGGGTAGGATGCATAGGATCAACATTTGGTGCACAAGGGCTAGCAATGTACTTGTTCAAATGATGTTGATTGAAAATTACAAGCATCTCATTTTTCCACTCATGAAAAAACTCTACATCAAGAATAGGCACTCTATGTCTAAGACTCCCCAAAGTAGACTCATCCATCTTCCTCCAATGGTGATTAAACCAAGGCAATGGAAACCTGGCTCTGATACCACTTGTAGGACCTTGAGAAGAGGTGTCTAGAGGGGGGGTGATTAGACACTAAGTACCAAAGTTGCAATTTTTAAGTTCTTTAAGTTTAAGTGGAGTTTAGGCACAAGTTTAACATTCACAATACATAACAAGCAAGCATGCAAAGAGTATATGAGCAGCGGAAAGTAAAGCATGCAACTTGCAAGAATGTAAAGGGAAGGGTTTTGGAGGATTCAAACGCAATTGGAGACACAGTTGTTTTGGCATGGTTCCGATAGGTGGTGCTATCGTACATCCACATTGATGGATACTTCAACCCATGAAGGGTAACGGTTGCGCGAGTCCACGGAGGGCTCCACCCACGAAGGGTCCACGAAGAAGCAACCTTGTCTATCCCACCATGGCTGTTGCCCACGAAGGACTTGCCTCACTAGCGGTAGATCTTCACGAAGTAGGCGATCTCCTTGCCCTTACAAACTCCTTGGTTCAACTCCACAATCTTATCGGAGGCTCCCAAGTGACACCTAGCCAATCTAGGAGACACCACTCTCCAAGAAGTAACAAATGGTGCGTTGATGATGAACTCCTTGCTCTTGTGCTTCAAATGATAGTCTCCCCAACACTCAACTCTCTCTCATGGGATTTGGATCTGGTGGAAAGAAGATTTGAGTGGTAAGCAACTTGGGGAAGGCTAGAGATCAAGATTCATATGGTAGGAATGGAATATCTTGGCCTCAACACATGAGTAGGTAGTTCTCTCTCAGAAAATGTATGCTGGAAGTGTAGGTTCAGTCTGATGGCTCTCTCCACGAATGAAGAGGAGGTGGAGGGGTATATATAGCCTCCACACAAAATTTAACCATTACACACAATTTACCAAACTCAGTGGGACCGAATCAACAAACTCGGTCGGACCGATTTAGTAAATCTAGTGACCGTTAGGGTTTTCGGTGGGACCGATATGCAACTCGGTAGGACCGATATGGTTAGGGTTAGGGCATAATGTAATCTCGGTGAGACCGATTACACAAACTTGGTAGGACCAATTTTGGTAATAAGCTTTCCAGAGAGTTGGTCAGGCAAACTCGGTTGGACCGATTACACAAACTCGGTAGGACCGATTTTGGTAATGAGTTAACCAGGAAGTTTGCATTGTAATCTCGGTAGTACCGATTTCTCAAACTTGGTGAGACCGATTTTGGTAATGGACATACACAGAGAGATTACAATCCCATCTCGGTGAGACCGAGATCCCTATCGGTGAGACCGATTTGTCTAGGGTTTGTGGCAGTGGCTATGACATCTGAACTCGGTGGCGCCGGATAGAATGAATCGGTGTGGCCGAGTTTGACTTTAGGTTTAGGTCATATGTGTGGAAGTGGGAAAGTGGTTGAGGGTTTTGGAGCATATCACTAAGCATTGTGGAGCAAGAAACTCATTAAGAAACACCTCATCCCTTCTTGATAGTATTTGCTTTTCCTATAGACTCAATGTGATCTTGGATCACTAAAATGTAAAATGAAGAGTCTTGAGCTTGAAGCTTGAGCCAATCCTTTGTCCTTAGCATCTTGAAGGAGTTCCCACATCCTTTAGTCCATGCCACTCCATTGTTGAACTTATCTGAAACATACTAGATAAAAGTGTTAGTCCAACAAGAGATATGTTGACATTAATTACCAAAACCACCTAGGGAGCACTTGTGCTTCCAACTTGACAGGTCGCTGCATGCGAAAACGGGTCAGGATTACCCACGATCGTGGAGGCCGGCGGTTGGCCTCCTCCGGCTATAAGTACGGAATGACGTGAGCCCTTCCAGTTGATCTCCCCCTGCTACTCCTCTTCTTCTTCATCCCGGCTGCTCGCCATCCCCATGGCTCCGCCGAAGAGGTTCTCGGCCGCGGAGAAGGGAAAGGCTCGTCAGGAAGGGACTGACTCTCCTCTGACCAAGCGCGGCCGGGGCCGCCCCCGCAAGCATCCTGCGTCCCCCGTGGTGGCTTCCCGTGGTCGTGGAGGCGGCTCCCTGTGCGGCAATGAGCGCCCGATCATTGATGGGAGGCACGCCGTGGCTGCGCGACCCCCCAGGCCGCGCTTCCGCTCGGCGGAGGTGCTGCCGGAGTTAGTTGTGTGGTCGGCGGACCCGACCAGCACCTGGCTCCAGCTTCCTCGCTTCTTTGTAGGTGAACTTCTGGCCGGCGCTCCGGGCAGCCTCTGGCTTCAGGCGGACGGTTGCTGCAGCAGGGCCTCCTGGGCTTCACTGGAGGTCTCCGCCGCCGGGGGTTTGGCCCTGACCCGCGGCTGGCAAATTTTTGCCCTTGCGCGTGGCCTGGGCCGGCGGTGCACCCTGCACTTCAAGTTCGACGGTGATGCCACCCTCTACGTGAGAGTGTTCGGGGAAGACGGTCGCCGTGCTGGATGCTACCCCGAAGACGATGACCGCGGCCGGGCGCCCAGCCCTGGCGTTGATCAGGACGAAGATGGCGGCAGGCGCGTGGGCAGCGGCGCTCGGGGCTCGCCAAGCTTCGGCGACTCTCCTTCAGATAGCAGCTCCTCCAGTGGGGGTCGCGACCAGCCCCCGCGTCATCGCGCCCGCCTGGGGGAAGGTAGCAGGTCAGTCCATCGTCGCGCCCCGGTGAAGTGAGAGGAGGGAATCTGGCTGAGCTCCGGAGGCAGTACGAGCTCTCGCCGCGAGCTGGTGCCGAGCAAGTCATGCCTATTTTTCCTTTCTTCCTTTCCTGCGCAAAAAAAAGAGAAAGTAGTGCAGGGCCCCGCGGGGGCGTGTTGAATTGTTACCGTCAATTATCGTGTTGTTTCCGCTATTTCTGTGCTATGTTTTCGTGCCGTGTGCCCGTGTGCGGGAGTTACTTAACTCGGGGAGGCTTGTCGTGGTCTTCGCCTCCTGAGGCCGAGGCCTCGCCGTGCGCTTTATGTCCTGCAAGGGTTAGTCAAGAGGGGTAGCTTCCGGTTTTGGTTGTGGGGGCGACCGACCCAGGTCCTGTGCTTGCGTCGCGTTCCTCGTGGGGCAAGGACTGGGAGGGGTGCTCCCTCTGCGGACTTGGATAGGAAAGCTTCAAACGACCGGGGCAGAAAACACTCGCGAGGGTGCCCGCGCACCTCCCTCGCAAGAGTTGCGCGAGGGTAGACCGAGGCAAGTGAGTGAAAAAGACAAAGGGTCACAAGCCAGAGATGGCGACAGCTTCAATAAAACTTCAAATAGGAAAGAACAAGCCAACTGCAGAAAGCAAATGAAAAAGCCGCGTCCGGCACCTAATACTGATGAATGGCAAACCGTTGTCGGTGATGATGCGGTTAGGCACCCCAAATCGGCTCACGAGGCCCTTGATGAACTTGACTGTGGAGCCCGCTGGGTTGGTGCGGACAGCTTCCACCTCAGCCCACTTGGTGAATTTGTCCACGGCAACGTAGAGGTAGCGATAGCCCCCTAGCGCCCGAGGGAACGGGCCCAGAATGTCCAGTCCCCAAACTGTGAACGGCCATGAGAGGGGTATAGTCTGCAGACCCCCCGCCGGCTGGTGGATCTGCTTGGCGTGGAATTGGTAGGACTCACAAGCCCTAACCAGCTCAACGGCGTCACTGAGTGCTGTGGGCCAATAGAACCTGCTGCGGAACGCCTTGCCAACGAGGGTCCGTGATGACGAGTGATGCCCACAGTCTCCACCGTGTATGTCTGCCAGCAGCTCCTTCCCTTGCTCTCTGGAAATGCAACGTAGGGACACGTCATTTGGTCGCCTCCGGTAGAGCTCTCCATCCTTGATGCAGTAGGCCGTGGCCTGCCGCGCCACACGCTCCGCTTCCTCCTCCTGCTCCAGCAGTGTCCCTCGCGTCAAGTAGTTCCTGAGCTCTGCAATCCAGCATCCTTCCTGAGGCTCCAACGCCAGGAGCAGGCGTGCCCCTGAGGCCGGGCTGCAGACCAGGGCTCCCGAGGCAGGCGGTTGAGGGAGCTCTTCCCGAGGTTGCGCCGTGCTTGATAGTGATGGTGCTGCTGAGGGCTTGAAGAGTCGCTCCTCGAAGACGCCAGGCTCCTGAGGCAGCCGTCTGGATGCCCTCTTGGCGATGTCATCAGCCTCTTGATTGGTGCCGCGGGGCACATGCTGCAACTCCAGCCCCCAGAACTATTTCTCCATCCTGTGAACCTCCGCAAGGTAGGCTTCCATGTGCTCGTCCTTCGGCTTGTATATCTTGTTGGAGAAGTTGACGAGGAGTTGTGAATCGCCCTTGATGATGAGGCGCTTTACCCCCAAGGTGACTGTGGCTTTCAGGCCTGCTATCATGCCTTCGTACTCTGCTATGTTGTTGGAGACCTTTTCTCCGTGCTGGAAACAGAGTTGTACGGTGTAGTAGAGCTTGTCTTGAGTGGGAGATACGAGCACTGCGCCGGCCCCCGCACCATGTCGGGAGAATGCCCTGTCGAAGTACATGACCCAGCTATCCGGTGCCTCGCTTCCCGGGGAAAGTGATCGGTCCTCGCCAGCCTCGAGGCCTGACGCCTCTGCCCATTCTGCCACGAAATCTGCAAGTGCGGCCCCCTTGATGACTCTGGTCGTGCTGAATTCTAGCTGAAATGCTTGCAGTTCGATGTTCCACTCAGCGACTCTTCCAGCCGAGTTGGGGCTCCTGAGTACCCTTTCCAAGGGGTATGCTGAGACGACCTTGATGGGATGGCCTTGGAAGTAGTACCGTAGCTTGTGTGAGGCTACCAATAGCGCGAGGAGGAGTTTTTGAGGCATGGGGTACCACGCCCTCATGTCCCGTAGCACCGTGCTGACAAAGTACATGGGGTGCTCGACGAGGTTGAGAGCGCTAGCGCTGCTCGCGTCCTCCGGAGGTTGGGGCGCCTCCTGAGATGACGGAGCCCCCAGCGCCTAGTCGCTTGGAGGGGCCTCTTCTGCTCCGGGGGTGCTCCCCTGCTACGGCTGATCCTTTTCGGCTGCGGTCGCGGTCTCCGTGAGGCCTTCTTGGCTTGTCTTTGCTTTGACCCGGACGGTTGTTGCGGTCTTGGTCCGACGCTCTTCCCTAACCGCCACCAGGGCTGTGCCGGAGTAGGGGGTGGCTGCAAGGTAGAGCACCAGGGGCTCCCGAGGACGCGGAGCCACCATCACCGGAGGGCTGGTTAGGTACCTCTTGAGATCCTGGAACGCCTTGTCGGCCTCTTCAGTCCATTCAAAGTGGCCTTTCTTCTTCATCAGCTTGAAGAAGGGCAGTGCTCGTTCCCCCAGCTTGGAGATGAAACGTCCTAGCGCGGTCACACGCCCGGTGAGCTTCTGCATTTCTCTGAGGGTCTTCGGCGGGCTCATGTCTTCGACTGCTTTGACCTTCTCCGGGTTGGCCTCGATGCCCCTGTGGGATACGAGGAAGCCGAGGAGCTTGCCCGAGGGGACTCCAAACACGCACTTCTCCAGGTTAAGCCGCAGGTCCACCTCATTGAGGCTTGCGAAGGTTTCTTCCAAGTCCTGTATCAGGGTTTTTGCCTCCCGAGACTTCACCACAATGTCGTCGACGTAAGCCTCAGCATTCCTCCCGAGCTGCCGGCCCAAGGCGATGTGCATCAGCCACTGAAAGGTCGCGCCTGCGTTGTGCAACCCAAATGGCATGCATGTATAGTAGTACACTCCACACGGGGTCAGGAAAGCCGTTTTTTCCACGTCTTCTACCTCCATCTTGATCTGGTGATAGCCCGAGAAGGCATCGAGGAAGCACAACAGGTCGCACTCAGCGGTGGAGTCGACGATCTGGTCGATGCGAGGAAGCGGAAATGGATCCTGCAGGCAGGCCTTGTTGAGGTTGGTGAAGTCGACACACATGCGTTCCTTTCCTCCCTTTTTCGGCACGACCACCGGGTTAGCCAACCAATCTGGGTAGCGGACCTCGTGAATAACCCCTGCCGCCTCTAGCTTGCGGGTCTCTTGGATGATTAAAGCTTGTTTCTCAATGGACTTCCGCCTCTCCTTCTGCTTCACGGGGCGTACATTGGGGCACACATTGAGGTGATGCTCAATCACACCCCTCGGGACCCCTGCTAGTTGATCAGGTTCCCACGCGAATACCTTCTTGTTCACGTGCAGGATTTCACCAAGGCCTCCTCCTGCTCGGGTTCGAGGTTGGCACCTATGGTGAAGGTGGCATTAGTGGACACATCCTCGTCGACTGGTACCTGCTTGGTTTCTGCCTTGTCTTGGGTGAATAGCTGCTTCTTCTTGGCCGGCGCAGCCCCCTTGTGCTCAAGGGCGTCAGAGCTAGCGGGCTGCGCCACCGCAGCTGTCTTGAAAGCAAGCTTGAGCGCCTGCAGTGCATCTCTTGTGTCTCTTGACATGATGAGGACGCCGCTACTCCCGGGCATCTTCATGAGGTTGTACGCCGGATGAGTCGCTGCCATGAACCGGGCCAAGGCCGGGTAGCCGAGGATGGCGTTGTACAGGGGGGCGATGTCGAAGTCGATCAGCTCTGTGCAGAAGTTGTCGTAGGTGCCGAAGGTCACCGGGAGGCGAATCTGCCCCAAGGGGGCGGTGGAACCGACTCCGACACCCAAGAAAGGCCTGCTGGGCTGAAGCCGCTCTGGCACATGGAGGAGGCTAAAGGCCTCCGCAGAGAGCACGTTGAGGCCAGCTCCGCCGTCGATGAGGGTCCTGGTGACGGCCACTTGGCAGATGGTGGGGGTGCACAGCATCGGGAGCGCACCCGAACCGGCGGGGTTGGAGGGATGATTGTCCAAGTTGAAGGTCAGATCGGCCTCGGGCGCCACCCAACCCGGGGGAGTTTCTCGGCGCTTGGAGGCGGCGCCGATCTGGCGGGTGAACGGCTTGACGTGGCGGCTCGAAGGCGGCACCTGCGAGCCGCCTAGGAGAGCTGCGACGACCGGGGCGCTGGCGCGGTGTAATGGGTGAGGAAGAGGTCGCGCAGGTCCCCCCAGGAGGTCACAGAAGCCGTCGGTAGGTGGAGCAGCCACATGCGCAGAACGCCGCTGAGGGCCACGGGAAACCAGTTGGCCATCACCCTGTCGTCGCCCCTCGCCTTGAGGATAGCCTCCTCGTATGCCAGCAGGAAACCAGCGGATCCGTCGTGCCGTTGTAGCGCGGCGGCATCTCGGGCTTGAACTTGAGCGGCCACTGCACCTGCCGCAAGGCAGGGGCCAAGGCTCGGAGCCCCCTGGCCCCTGTGCCGGCATCGGCTGTAGGAGCGGGCGGCGCGTCCATGGGGGCACGACGGGCGTGGGACGACGGACCGGCTGGAGTCGGCGACGGGTGGCGGTGCGGCCATCGCGCCGCACCGAAGGATGCAGGGACGAGGCCTGCTGCTCATTCCCTGCCGGGCCGGTGGCGGCGTTGGCGGCAGGCGACGGGGAACGACGAGGGCGACCGCCGACGGGCGCCGTCTGGGCGACGCGGGTGGTGAGAGCAGCCCGACGCTCGGCGCGAGCTCGGCGAGCATCAGCCATGGACATGGCAGAAGATCACACGCGACTAGCGGAAGAGAGATTTTAGCGCACCCCCTACCTGGCGCGCCAAATGTTGGATTTCGGGTCCCGACAGACCCTTGAGGTTCGAACACTGTGGTTCGCACGAAGATCCTTCCCCTACCAGCTCACGTCTCGAAGTCTCCCAAGGATCTAAGCAAGAAAGATGAACACACAAGGGACACGAGATATATACTGGTTCAGGCCACCATTGTGGTGTAATACCCTACTCCAATGTGTGGTGTGGTGGATTGCCTCAGGGGTTGATGATGAAAAGTACAAAGGGAGAACAGCCTCACGAGGGGTTGTTCTTGAGCTGGTGCGATGAACTGCTTGGGTGAGTTCAGTCGCCTCTCTCTAGTCTATGCGTCCTCTTGAGATAGATGCTCGATCTCCCTACCCTGTGGTGGCTAGCCCTATTTATAGAGGGAGGCCCTGGGCCTCTTCCCGGTTAATGAGCGGGAAGGGCGCCAACAATTGGCCATTTTGAAGGGGAACATCTAGTACACTTATCCTGACTAAAGTTGGTCTTCGGCTGCCAAAGGCTCTGACGATGACGCCGTCCTGGGCTCCATAATGACCTCCATCCTGCCGTTCTGCTGGTCTTGGTCTTGTTGCACCGAAACGGTAACCTTTGCCTGATGCCTTGGCCTGTGCTTGCCGCCTTTGCACCGAAGGGGAAACAAGGACACTGCGCAGGCCGACACCCGCCTGGTCTTCGATCGTCATAGCTTGCGTCACGGGCTCCTCGGGAGGTACCCCGCCTTGATCTCTCCGCCTCCTCGCGAGCCTGCCTGGGGAGGCTGCTCCTGAGGAAGTTTCATGTTGTCCGCCCCGCAAGGCTTGGCCCCTCGCGAGGGTCTTGAGCTTGAGCTGATGAAGCTGGGCTGCACTGGGCCCCCACTTGAGCCACGCCGCAGGCCTCAGGCAGGCAAGTCTGGGGACCCCCATTCCCAGAACGCCGACAGTCTAACTTGTTTGTGCAGGGCATGTTGTAATGTGATATGGCAAGACATGATGTGATATACATTATTGTATGAGATGATCATGTTTTGTAAAAGTTATCGGCAACTGGCAGGAGCCTTATGGTTGTCGCTTTATTGTATGAAATGCAAAATCCATGTAATTGCTTTACTTTATCACTATGAATTAGCAATAGTTATAGAAGCAATAGTTGGCAATATGACCACGATGCTACGATGGAGATCAAGGTGTCAAGCCGGTGATGATGGAGATCATGACAGTGCTTTGGAGATGGAGATCAAAGGCACAAGATGATGATGGCCATATCATGTCACATATTTTGATTGCATGTGATGTTTATCTTTTATGCATCTTATTTTGCTTAGTACGACAGTAGCATTATAAGATGACCCCTTACTAAAATTTCAAGGTATAAGTGTTCTCCCTAAGTATGCACCATTGCGACAGTTCGTTGTGCCGAGACACCACGTGATGATCGGGTGTGATAAGCTCTATGTTCACATATAACGGGTGCAAGACAGTTTTGCACATGCGGAATACTCGGGTTAAACTTGACGAGCCTAGCATGTACAGACATGGCCTCAGAACACTGGAGACCGAAAGGTCGAGCGTGAATCATATAGTAGATATGATCGACATAGAGATGTTCACCATTGAAAACTATTCCATCTCACGTGATGATCGGACATGGTTTAGTTGATTTGGATCACGTGATCATTTAGATGACTCGAGGGATGTCTATCTAAGTGGGAGTTTTTAAGTAATATGATTAACCGAACTTAACTTATCATGAAGTTAGTCCTAATAGTATTTGCCAATTATGTTGTAGATCAATATCTCGCGTTATAGCTCTGTATGTTTTTTGATATGTTCCTAGAAAAATAAGATGGAAGATGATAGTAGCGATGATGTGGACTATATCTGTGATCTGAGGATTATCCTCATTGCTGGACAGAACAATTATGTCCTTGATGCACCGCTAGGTGGCAGACCTATTGCAAGAGCAGATGCAGACGTTATGAACGTTTAGCAAGCTCGATATGATAACTACTTGATAGTTTAGTGCGCCATGCTTTACGGCTTAGAACCGGGACTTCAAAAACGTTTTGAACACCACAGAGCATATAAGATGTTCCAAGAGTTGAAATTGGTATTTCAAACTCATGCCCATGTCGAGAGGTATGAGACCTCTGACAAGTACTTTGCCTACAAGATGGAGGAGAATAGCTCAACCAGTGAGCATGTATTCAGAATGTCTGAGTACTACAATCGCTTGAATCAAGTGGGAGTTAATCTTCCAGATAAGATAGTGATTGACAGAGTTCTCTAGTCACTATCACCAAGCTACCAGAACTTCGTGATGAACTATAATATGCAAGGGATGACGAAATGATTCGCGAGCTCTTTGCGATGCTGAAATCGGTGAAGGTAGAAATCAAGAAAGAGCATCAAGTGTTGATGGTTGACAAGACCACTAGTTTCAAGTAGAAGGGCAAGGGATAGAAAGGGAACTTCAAAAAGAATGGCAAACAACTTGCCACTCCCATGAAGAAGCCCAAAGCTAGAGCCTAAGCATGAAACTGAGTGCTTCTACTGCAAAGGGAATGGTCACTGGAAGCGGAACTACCCCAAATACTTGGTGGATAAGAAGGATGGCAAAGTGAACAAAGGTATATTTGATATACAGATTATTGATGTGTACCTTACTAGTGTTCGTAGTAGCCCCTAGGTATTTGATACCGGTTTAGTTGCTAAGATTAGTAACTTGAAACAGGAGTTGCAGAATGAACAGAGACTAGTTAAGGGTGAGGTGACGATGTGTGTTGGAAATGATTCCATGGTTGATATGATCACCATCGCACACTCCCTCTACCTTCGGGAAGTGTTGAACCTAAAATAAATGTTATTTGGTATTTGCGGTAAGCATGAATATGATTAGATGATGTTTATTACAATACAGTTATTCATTTAAGTCAGAGAATAATTGTTGTTCTATTTACATGAATAAAACCTTCTGTGTCATACACCCAAGGTGAATGGTTTATTGAATCTCGATCGTAGTGATACAAATATTCATAATATTGATGCCAAAAGATGCAAAGTTAATAATGATAGTGCAACATACTTGTGGCACTCTCGTTTAGGTCATATTGGTGTAAAGCGCATGAAGAAACTCCATGCAGATGGATTTTTGGAATCACTTGATTATGAATCATTTGATACTTGCGAACCATGCCTCATGGGCAAGATGACTAAGACTCTGTTCTCCGGAACAATGGAGCGAGCCATTGTTATTGGAAATAATACATACTGATGTATGCGGTCCAATGAGTGTTGAGGCTCACGGCGGGTATCGTTATTTTCTGACCTTCACAGATGATTTGAGTAGATATGGATATATCTACTTGATGAAACACAAGTCTGAAACATTTGAGAAGTTCAAAGAATTTTAGAGTGAAGTGGAGAATCATCGTAACAAGAAAATAAAGTTTCTATGATCTGACCGCGGAGGCGAATATTTGAGTTACGAGTTTGGCCTTCAGTTAGAACAATGTGGAATAGTTTCATAACTCATGCCACCTGGAACACCACAATGTAATGGTGTGTCCGAACGTCGTAACCGTACTTTATTAGATATGATGCAATCTATGATGTCTCTTACCGATTTACCACTACCGTTTTGGGGTTATGCATTAGAGACAGCTGCATCACTTTAAATAGGGCACCATCCAAATCCGTTGAGACGACACTGTATGAACTGTGGTTTGGCAAGAAACCTAAGCTCTCGTTTCTTAAAGTTTGGGGTTGTGATGCTTATGTGAAAAACCTTCAGCCTGATAAGCTCGAACCCAAATCGGAAAAGTGTGTCTTCACAGGATACCCAAAAGAAATTATAGGGTACACCTTCTAGCACAGATCCGAAGGCAAGATCTTTGTTGCTAAGAATGGATCCTTTCTAGAGTAGGGGTTTCTCTCGGAAGAAGTGAGTGGGAGGAAAGTAGAACTTGATGAGGTAATTGTACCTTCTCTCGAATTGGAAAGTAGCTCATCATAGAATATCGTTCTCGTGATGCCTACACCAACTAGTGAGGAAGCTAATGATAATGATCATGAAACTTCGGATCAAGTTACTACCGAACCTCGTAGGTCAACTAGAGCACGTTCCGCACTAGAGTGGTATGGTAATCATGTTCTGGAAGTCATGTTACTAGACCATGACGAACCTACAAACTATGAGGAAGCGATGATGAGCCCAGATTCTGCAAATGGCTTGTGGCCATGAAATCTGAGATGGGATCCATGTATGAGAACGAAGTATGGACTTTGGTTGACTTGCCCGATGATCGGCAAGACATAGATAATAAATGTATCTTCAAGAATAAGACTGACGCCAATGGTAATGTTACTTTCTACAAAGCTCGACTTGTCGCAAAAGGTTTTTGACAAGTTCAAGGTGTTGAATATGATGAGATTTTCTAACTCGTAGCGATGCTTAAGTCTGTCCGAATCATGTTGGCAATTGCCACATTTTATGATTATGAAATTTGGCAAATGGACGTCAAAACTGCATTCCTTAATGGATTTCTTAAAGAATAGTTGCATATGATGCAACCAGAAGGTTTTGTCGATACTAAAGGTGCTAACAAAGTGTGCAAGCTCCAGCGATCCATTTATGGACTGGTGCAAGCATCTCGGAGTTGGAATATACACTTTGATAATGTGATCAAAGCATATGGTTTCATACAGACTTTTGGAGAAGCCTGTATTTACAAGAAAGTGAGTGGGAGCTCTATAGCATTTCTAATATTATATGTGGATGACATATTGTTGATTGGAAATGATATAGAATTTCTGGATAGCATAAAAGGATACTTGAATAAGAGTTTTTCAATGAAAGACCTCGGTAAAGTTGCTTGTATATTGGGCATCAAGATCTATAGGGATAGATCGAGATGCTTAATAGGACTTTCACAAAGTAAATACCTTGGCAAAATTTTGAAGAAGTTCAAAATAGATCAGTCAAAGAAAGGGTTCTTGTCTGTGTTGCAAGGTGTGAAGTTGAGTAAGACTCCAAACCCGACCACGGCGGAAAATAGAAAGAGAATGAAAGTCATTCCCTATGCCTCAGCCATAGGTTCTATAAAGTATGCTATGCTGTGTACCAGACCTATTGTGTACCTTGCCATGAGTTTGGCAAGGGGGTACGATAGTGATCCAGGAGTGGTTCACTGGACAATGGTCAAAGTTATCCTTAGAGGACTAAGGAAACATTTCTCGGTTATGTAGGTGATCAAGAGTTCGTCGTAAAGGGTTACGTCAATGCAAGCTTTGCCACTCATCCGGATGACTTTGAGTCTCAAGCTGGATACATATTGAAAGTGGGAGCAGTTAGCTAGAGTAGCTCCGTGCAGAGCATTGTTTTTTTTGGACTGGGAACTGTGAGGCAACAGCCCCACAGTATTTTATTAAAACTCAACCAACAAAACATAAAAGGTTCTGGTAAGTAAAGTTTAGACTACTTACCTATGATCCTATGTACATAAATACATGCTAGGTTACATAATTACAAGGAGCCAACTAGGGCAAAGAATTAATCCAATGCAACAACAAAGGTTTTAGACTAGGCTTGAATCTGTGTGATAGCAGTGTAATATCATGGATGAAATTCCTCCTCCATGTTGCGAAGGTATGCCTCTCATTTATGAAGATTCTTCCATTCCTCAATAACCAGACATTCCAAGCAGCAAGATAAACAACCTCTTTGAAGAAAGGCTAACCAAAGCTCTGCCTGGCAGCAATTGAGCACTCTGATGGAGACAGATCAGCTAGCCATTGAATTTGCAAATAGTTCCAAACCCTAGAGCTGAATTGACAGGTGAAGAAGAGATGATCTCTGTCTTCATAGGTTGAGCATGACATAAGGGGCAAGTGTTGTCCTCCTGAGGCGATCTCCAGTGCCTCCTAACCAGCAAATCTCTGGTGTTGAGCCTATCATTAAGCATTAACCACGCAAAAACCTTGATTTTCATTGTTGATCTGCTTTCCAAAATCCCTTTGGCCGGCATATCAGTTGGAAGATGGGCATGCATCATTGTATAGTAGCTCTTGGCAGAAAATTTTCCTTTTCCTGGTGTCGAAGACCAAGAATCATTGATAATGTCATCAATATTCATGTCAAGCAGGCCAGTCTGAACAGTGATCATTTCCTCCATTGCTTCTGGTGACAAGGGCAGATGGAAGAGCTCAGACATATCCAGAGTGTTGAGAACATCTCTTACAGATACCTTATCATCAATGGCAAAAGAGAATAGTCTAGGAAACCTCTCCCTGAGAGGAACAGATGATCCCAAGAAGATCCAAGCATCAAACCAGAAAAGAATAGAGTCTCCCATGTTTATAGTAACCTCACAGTGTAGCCTGAAAGCTTCATTAAGTTTGATGATATCCCTCCACCAAAAGGAACCACACAACACTGTTCCATGGGGCACAACTCCATCATAATAAGTGTTCCAAATGAGAGACACCCAAGGAATATCTGTTTTGTTATAAAACTTAGACAGATGTTTGGTAAGGAGGGCTCTGTTCTGGATGTTCAGGTTAATAATCCCAATGCCACCTTTATCTTTAGGCCTACAAACTAGAGGCCATGCAGCCAAAGATTTTCTGGGAGTGTCAGAGTTGCCTCTCCATAAGAACTGTCTCATAATTCTTTCAATTTTCTTGATAATATCAGCTGGAAGACATAAACTGCAAAGAAAGTATATGGGCAAGGAAGACAAAACTGATTGAAGCAGTTGTAATCTAGCCCCTTGATTCAGAAGGCATGAACTAGCAGACAGTCTTCTTTCAACCCTATCCACCACTGGGATTAAATCCTGAATCCTTGGTTTAGTGGTACCCACAGGAAGCCCAAGATAAGTAAAAGGGAGGGTCCCAACCTGACAACCAAAAACAGCAGCCAATCTTAAAGTTTCTGCCTCATCCACATTTATTGGCAATATACATGACTTATGAGTCCAGTGGAGGCATGAAAATCCTGCAGCATGTCCTTAAGAGCCAGGAGTTGTGAGTCCACAGCAGGCACAATGAGAAGAGTATCATCAACATACTGAACAATAGGGAAATCCTTATCATGGGTTTCAATAGGCATAGTAATCTCTCCATTTCTCAGCATGTTATTCACCAAAGTTTGTAGCAGATCAGCTGCAAGAACAAACAAAAGGGGTGAAAGTCGTGCAGAGCATTGTATACATAGAAATTTGCAAAATACACATGGATCTGAATGTGGCAGACCCGTTGACTAAACTTTTCTAACAAGTAAAACATGATCACACCTTAGTACACTTGGGTGTTAATCACGTGGCGATGTGAACTAGATTATTGACTCTAGTAAACCCTTTGGGTGTTGGTCACATGGCGATGTGAACTATGGGTGTTAATCACATAACGATGTGAACTATTAATGTTTAATCACATGGCGATGTGAACTAGATTATTGACTCTAGTGCAAGTGGGAGACTGAAGGAAATATGCCCTAGAGGCAATAATAAAGTTGTTATTTATATTTCCTTATATCATGATAAATGTCTATTATTCATGCTAGAATTGTATTAACCGGAAACTTGATGCATATGTGGATACATGGACAAAACACAGTGTCCCTAGTAAGCCTCTACTAGACTAGCTCGTTAATCAAAGATGGTTAAGTTTCATAACCATAGACATGTGTTGTCATTTGATGAAACGGGATCACATCGTTAGGAGAATGATGTAATGGACAAGACCCTTCCGTTAGCTTAGCATAATGATCGTTAAGTTTTATTGCTATTGCTTTCTTCATGACTTATACATATTCCTTTGACTATGAGATTATGCAACTCCTGGATACCGAAGGAATGCCTTGTGTGCTATCAAACGTCACAACGTCACTGGGTGATTATAAAGATGCTCTACAGGTATCTCCGAAGGTGTTTTGTTGGGTTGGCATAGATCGAGATTAGGATTTGTCACTCAGAGTATTGGAGAGGTATCTCTGGGCTGTCGGCATTCTGGGAACGGGGGTCCCCAGACTTGCCTGCCTGCGGCCTGCGGCGTGGCTCAAGCAGAGGCCCAGTACGGCCCGTCTTCATCAACTCAAGCTCAAGACACTCGCGAGGTACTCGTGACACAAGCCATGACGATCAAGACCAGGTGGGCACCAGGCGGGCGCCAGCCTGTGCAGTGTCCTCGTTTCCTCTTTGGTGTAAAGGGAGCAAGTGCAGGCGCGGAGTACCGAGGCATCAAACAAAGGTTACCATATCGGTGCAACGAGACCAAGACCAGCAGAGCGGCAGGACGGAGGTCACCGTGGAGCCCAAGACGGCGTCATCGCCAGTGCCTTTGGCAGTCGAAGACCAACTTTAGTCAGGATAACTTGTACTGGCTGTCCCCCTTCAAAATGGCCGTTGTTGGCTCCCTTCCCGCTCAATATTTGGGAAGAGGACCAGGGCCCCTATAAATAGAGATAGCCACCACCACAGTAGGGAGGGATCATCTAGAGCTGATCGAATCCATCCCAAGCGCACCAGCTCAAGAACACCCCTCGCGAGGCTGTTCTTCCTTTGTACTATTCATCATCAGGCCCAGAGGCAATCCACCACACCACACACTAGAGTAGGGTATTACACCACAACGGTGGCCCGAACTAGTATAAACTTGGTGTCCTTTGTGTTGTTCATCGTGTAGCTTAGATTCGCGATGAGGCTTTGGGGCGTGGATCGGTAGGGAGAAGATCTTCGCGCACACCCCAGAGTTTGAACCTTAAGGGTTTTGCTGGAACCCAATATCCAACATTTGGCGCGCCAGGTAGGGGTGCGGCAAAATCCTCTTTCCGCGGTTCCGCATTCCATCGTTTCATCGCATCCATGGCGGACACTCGCCGAGCGTCGGGCTGCTCTCGCCGCCCGCGTCGCCCAGACGGCTCCCATCGGTGGGCCTCCTCGTCATTCTTCGTCGCCTGCCACCAACGCCGCCACCGGCCCGGCAGGGAACGAGCAGCAAGCATCATTGCTGCATCCCTCGGTGCGGTGGGAAGGCCGCACCGCCACTCCGTTGCTAACTACAGCTGGCTCTTCGTCTCACGCTCGTCACGCTGCCACGGACGTGCAGGCCGCGTTGCTCCTTGTACGTGAGGTCCTGCACTACCGCCCCGTCGATGACCTATACGAGGAGTGGCTCGCTTGCATCACCGAGCTCGTCAGCGCCACAGGGGGCTCTCCTGCGTCGTCCCTCTCGCTGCCTCGCCCTCCATCCTGCATGGGCGATGCAACTCAGGAGGTGCCTCCGCCACCTCCTCCCCAAGAAGGTGCCCTGGCACCAAGGCGCGCGGCCCCTGGGCGAGACCCACTGAGGGAGTCCTAGACTAGGGGGTGTCCGGATAGCCGAACTATCATCATCGGCCGGACTCCAAGACTATGAAGATACAAGATTGAAGACTCCGTCCCGTGTCCGGATGGGACTTTCCTTGGCGTGGAAGGCAAGCTTGGCAATACGGATATGTAGATCTCCTACCATTGTAACCGACTTTGTGTAACCCTAGCCCTCTCCAGTGTCTATATAAACCGGAGGGTTTTAGTCCGTAGGACACAACAACAACAATCATACCATACGCTAGCTTCTAGGGTTTAGCCTCCTTGATCTCGTGGTAGATCCACTCTTGTACTACCCATATCATCAATATCAATCAAGCAGGAGTAGGGTTTTACCTCCATCGAGAGGGCCCGAACCTGGGTAAAAACATCATGTCCCTTGCCTCCTGTTACCATCCGCCTAGACGCACAGTTCGGGACCCCCTACCCGAGATCCGCCGGTTTTGACACCAACATTGGTGCTTTCATTGAGAGTTCCTCTGTGCCGTCGCATATAGGCCCGATGGCTTCTTCGATCATCACCAATGACGCAGTCCAGGGTGAGACTTTTCTCCCCGGACAGATCTTCGTATTCGGCGGCTTTGCACTGTGGGCCAATTCGCTTGGCCATCTGGAGCAGATCGAAAGCTACGCCCTTGGCCGTTAGGTCAGATTTGGAAGTTTAAACTTCACGGCGGACATCCGCGGAGACTTGATCTTCGATGGATTCGAGCCACAGCCGAGTGCACCTCACTGTCACGATGGGCCCGATTTAGCTCTGCTACCGGATAGTGTCCTGGAGGCCGCATACAAGTCCGCTCCGATCCCTAATTCGAAGCCGACTGCGCAGATCGAGGATGGGTGGCTAGACACCACCTCGGGGGCTGCAACCCCTACGGCGATGGAGCCAAATACTGACCTTGTCCCTTGTGAAGCTCGTGACTCCGAGGTGCCGGACTCCTCGCCGGGTTCCGAACCTCCCGCGCCCCCTAAAATCGAATCCGATTGGGCGCCGATCATGGAGTTCACCGCTGCGGACATCTTTCAACACTCACCTTTCGGCGACAGTCTGAATTCGCTAAAGTATCTCTCGCTATCAGGAGGGCCCTGGCCTGATCACGGTCAGGACAGTTGGGATGCAGACGACGAAGAAATTCAAAGCCCACCCACCACCCACTTTGTAGCCACTGTCGACGATCTAACCGACATACTAGACTACGACTCCGAAGACATCGACGGTACGGACGACGATGCCGGAGACGACCAAGAACCAGCGCCTATAGGGCACTGGAAGACCACCTCGTCATACGACATATACATGGTGGACACCCCAAAGGACGGGAATGGCGATGGAACAGCGGAGGAGGATCCCTCCAAAAAATAGCCCAAGCGCCGGCGTCAGCGGCGCCGCTCTAAATCTCGCCATAGCAAGAATGGAGATTCCGGCACCGGAGACAACAACACCCCTGATAGTGCCGAAGACAACCCCCTCCAGCAAGACTCGGCACAGCAGGATGAAGAAGCCAGCCCTCGTGAGAGAGTGGCAGACAAAGAGGTAGAGGACGATTGAGGGAGTCCTGGACTAGGGGGTGTCCGGACAGGCGGACTATCATCGTCCGCTGGACTCCAAGACTATGAAGATACAAGATTGAAGACTCCGTCCCGTGTCCGGATGGGACTTTCCTTGGCGTGGAAGGCAAGCTTGGCGATACGGATATGTAGATCTCCTACCATTGTAACCGACTCTGTGTAACCCTAGCCCTCTCCGGTGTCTATATAAACTGGAGGGCTTTAGTCCGTAGGACATAACCTCCATTTCAACAATCATACCATAGGCTAGCTTCTAGGGTTTAGCCTCCTTGATCTCGTGGTAGATCCACTCTTGTACTACCCATATCATCAATATTAATCAAGCAGGACGTAGGGTTTTACCTCCATCAAGAGGGCCCGAACCTGGGTAAAACATCGTGTCCCTCGTCTCCTGTTACCATCCACCTAGACGCACAGTTCGGGACCCCCTACCCGAGATCCGCCGGTTTTGACACCGACATTGGTGCTTTCATTGAGAGTTCCTCTGTGTCGTCGCCGATAGGCTCGATGGCTTCTTCAATCAACAACAACGCTGTCCAGGGTGGGACTTTTCTCCCCGGACAGATCTTAGTATTCGGCGGCTTCCCGCTGCGGCTAATTCACTTGGCCATCTGGAGCAGATCGAAAGCTACGCCCCTGGCCGTCAGGTCAGGTTCGGAAGCCTAAACTTCACGGCCGACATCCGCGGGGACTTGATCTTCGACGGGCTCGAGCCACAGCCGAGCGTGCCGCACTGTCACGATGGGCATGATCTAGCTCTACCGCCGGACAGTGCCTTGGTGGCCGCACATGAGTCCGCTCCGACCCTTAGTCCGGAGCCGATCGCCCAGATCGAGGACCGGCGGCCGGACACCGCCTCGGGGGCTGCAACTTCCACGGCGATGGAGCCGAACACTAACCTTGTCCCTTGCGAAGCTCGTGACTCCGAGGTGCCGGACTCCCTGCCGGACTCCGAACCTCCCGCGCCCCTGCCAACCAAATCTGATTGGGCGCCGGTCATGGAGTTCACCGCCGTGGACATCTTCCAACACTCGCCCTTTGGCAACATCCTAAATTCGCTAAAACATCTCTCTCTATCCGGAGAGACCTGGCCGGACTATGGCCAGGACGGTTGGGATACGGACGACAAAGAAATTCAAGGCCCACCCACCACCCACTTTGTAGCCACTGTCGACGATCTAACAGACATGCTAGACTACGACTCCGAAGACATCGACGGTATGGATGACGATGCCGGAGACGAACAAGAACCAGCACCTACAGGGCAGTGGAAGACCACCTCGTCATATGACATATACATGGTGGACACCCCAAAAGTGGGGGACGGCGAAGAAGCAGCGGAGGCAGATTCCTTAAAGAAACAGCCCAAGCGCCGACGTCAGCGGCACCGCTCTAAATCCCGCCATAGCAAGAATGGAGATTCAGGCACAGGAGATAATAATACCCCGGAAAGTGCCGAAGACAATCCCCTCCAGCAAGATTCAGCGCAGGAGGATGCAGAAGCAAGCCCTCATGAGAGAGCGGCAGATGAAGGGGTCGAGGATGATAATTACATACCTCCCTCCGAAGACGAGGCAAGCCTCAACGACGACGAATTCGTCGTGCCTGAGGATCCCGTCGAACAAGAGCGTTTTAAACGCAGGCTTATCGACACGGCAAATAGCCTAAAGAAAAAGCAGCAGCAGCTTCAAGCTGATCAGGACCTGCTGGCCGATCGATGGACCGAGGTCCTCGCGGCCGAAGAGTACGAACTCGAATGCACCTCCAAAAGCTACCCAAAACGCAAGTTGCTCCCCCGATTAGAGGAGGAAGCATACATACCTTCATCACCAGCGCACAATACGGCCGACCGACCACCCCGTGGTCGCGACAGAGAGGCATCTAGGCCCTCTACCAAGACCGTACCCCGGCATTGCTCCAAAAGTACGAAGCCAAGAGGGAACGCGCCGGACTTGCGAGACATATTGGAGGACAAAGCAAGGCAATCCAGATCCATCTATGGATCACGTGGGCGCCCCACGACCCACGACGAATACCGTCGCGCTGGATACAATAACTCCGGCCGGGCCGAACACAGCAGACAACGCTCACTCAAGCTACGTCGTGATATTGCTCAATATAGAGGCGCCGCACACCCGCTATGCTTCACTGACGAAGTAATGGATCATCAAATCCCTGAAGGGTTTAAACCCGTAAACATTGAATCCTACGATGGCACAACAGACCCCGCGGTTTGGATCGAAGATTATCTCCTTCACATCCATATGGCCCGCGGTGACGATCTCCATGTCATCAAGTATCTCCCACTCAAGCTTAAAGGACCAGCTCCGCATTGGCTTAACAGCTTGCCCGCAGAGTCAATTGGGTGTTGGAAAGACCTGGAAGCCGCATTCCTCGACAACTTCCAGGGCACATATGTGCGACCACCAGACGCCGATGACCTAAGCCACATAATTCAGCAGCCAGACGAATCGGCCAGACAGTTCTGGACACGGTTCTTAACAAAGAAAAATCAAATCGTCGACTATCCGGATGCAGAGGCCCTAGCAGCCTTCAAACATAACATCTGCGACGAGTGGCTAGCCCGGCACCTAGGACAGGAAAAGCCGAAATCCATGGCAGCCCTCACATCCCTAATGACCCGCTTCTGTGCGGGAGAGGACAGCTGGCTAGCTCGCAGCAACAACCTCAGCAAAAATTCTGGCAGTCCGGATACCAAGGACCACAATGGCAGGTTGTGTCGAAGCAAAAATAAACGCCGCATTAACGGCGACGACAAGGAGGATACGGCAGTCAACGCCAGATTCCGAGGCTCTAAACCCGGTCAGCGGAAGAAGCCATTCAAAAGAACCACTCCGGGTCCGTCCAATTTGGACCGAATACTCGACTGCTTATGCCAGATACATGGCACCCCCGAAAAGCCAGCTAATCACACCAACAGAGATTGTTGGGTATTCAAGCAGGCAGGCAAGTTATTGCCGAAAACAATGACAAGGGGCTGCACAGCGACGACGAGGAAGAGACCCGACCACCGAACAATAGAGGACAGAAGGGTTTCCCCCCACAAGTGCAGACGGTGAATATGATATACGCAACCCATATACCCAAGAGGGAGCGGAAGCGTGCACTAAGGGACGTATATGCGATGGAGCCAGTCGCCCCGAAGTTCAATCCATGGTCCTCTTGCCCGATCACTTTCGATCGAAGAGACCATCCGACCAGTATCCGCCATGGCGGATTCGCTGCATTGGTTTCAGACCCAATCGTCGATGGATTTCACCTCACGAGAGTCCTGATGGACGGTGGCAGTAGCCTGAACCTGCTTTATCAGGATACAGTGCACAAGATGGGCATAGACCCCTCAAGGAATAAACCTACAAAGACGACCTTCAAAGGCGTCATACTAGGTGTTGAGGCCAATTGCACAGGCTCAATCACACTGGAAGTGGTCTTCGGATCCCCGGACAATTTCCGGAGCGAGGAGTTAATCTTCGACATAGTCCCATTTCGCAGTGGCTATCACGCCCTGCTCGGACGAACCGCGTTCGCAAAGTTCAACGCGGTGCCGCATTACGCATACCTCAAGCTCAAGATGCCAGGCCCTCATGGAGTCACCACGGTCAACGGAAATACGGAATGCTCCCTCCGAACGGAGGAACACACAGCGTCTCTCGCGGCAGAAGTACAGAGCAGCCTTTTAAGGCAGTTTTCGAGTCCGGCCGTTAAACGGACGGACAAGGCCAAACGCGCCCGAAGCAACATCAACCAAGACCACCTGGCACGATCCGAGCATGCGTAGCAATACGGCCCCAACCCCAGCCCTTGCATAATTGCAAGACCAACCCTCCGCGTACATCATTACGCTCTGGAGGTACCATGGGCTTAAGGGGAGGGGCACGACCACAACAGACCCAGAGTGCGGCTCGACCACACCAGGGGCTCCCAAGTGTGTCGCTCTTTTTATTATTTTTTTCTTTTTATATACAGGACTCCATTTACCAGAAGCCCTGTCCGGCGGTGGACCCGCCGAACTCACGATGCAACGGCCAGGGAAGAAAGAAGGCTGCGGTTAACACTCAGGTGGTCTCCATTACGAGCATTAAATTCGATTATATACACCAGTCCGCAGCCCACCCCTGGAGGGGGACATGCTTATTTAGTCCAATCCCTTGCTTACCGCACTATTTGTATCCTTCCGCACTTATAGCAGAATTCCTTGAATAAATAATGCAGCATTTTTTGCCTGTTATTGCATTACTTTACACATATGTTCATTAATGACATCTCGCACCCGTATATTTTGGTACGGCCGAATACACCAGGGGCTTATGTTCCCCGCATTATGGTGTGATAAGTCCGAACACTTTCACAAGTGCGGCACCCCGAACTTATAGCATTATATGAATCGGCTCTGAATCATGTCTTGGGTCAATAGTTGGGTTTGCCCGGCTCCCACGTTTTGGTGCCTTACGTTCCGTTCTGTCGGCTAAGGTGGCACTGAGAGAACCACTGCAATTGCGCCCCGGTTGAGCTGGGCGAGCGCCTCAGTGGAGAAAGCTAAAACTGACTGGCATGATAAGGCGAGAGACTGGTCGCTGTTCGAGAGGTCTTTTCGGGTCCCTAAAGACCTATGCCACTTCGAGCGAAGTACCGGATAATGTCCGATGAAGGCGTGGATAGCGCCCCGACTTCGGTCTTCCGAATACTAGGGGCTTCGCCGAAATTTAAAATTATAGAATTCTATGGCTAAGTGAGAGTGTTCAAGCATTATAAGTCCGGTCGCCTTGTTCGTTGTGTTGAGCGCCTCCCTAGATGGACCCAAAAATGGGAACAAGAGTGCTCAAGTTTATCCTGAACACCCCAGCACTCGCGGCTTGGGGGCTGAAGCCAACGACTTGCCATCTCTCAGATTTTATAAACGGCCGCACAGAAGGTAATATTTTAAATTAAACAAGCGTTGCGTAGCGCATATGAACAAAGTTTTCAGCGCACAGGATAATACATAACGAGTTTACTCAATAATTACATCTCTGGGGCACTCATCTGCAATATTGTGGGCACCCTTCAGGACTGTCTTATAGTACATTTCGGGCGTATGATACTCCTTGCCCGCTGGCGGCGGGTCAGTAAGAAGCCTCTCCGCATCCAGCCTGCCCCAGTGCACCTTTGCGCGGGCAAGGGCCCGACGAGCACCTTCAATACAGGCAGAGCGCTTGATGACATCCACCCAGGGGCACGCATCCACCAGCTGTCGCACGAGGCCGAAGTAGCTCCCAGGCATGGCCTGTCCAGGCCACAGCCGGACTATAAGGCCCTTCATGGCCTCCTCAGCTACCTTGTGGAGTTCGACCAGCTGCTTCAGCTGGTCGCTAGGGGGCACCGGATGGCCGGCCTCAGCGTACTGAGACCAGAAGACCTTCTCCGTTGAGCTCCCCTCCTCGCCACGGTAGAACGCGGCAGCGTCGGATACACCGCGAGGTAGATCTGCAAACGCCCCTGGAGAGCTCCGAATTCGGGTAAGTGTCAGGTAGTTTACATTAACATGCTTGCTTTGCATGAAAAATGCCTTACCCGCTGCTATTTTCTTCATATCCTCAATTTCCTGAAGGGCCTTACGGGCCTCGGCCTTGGCGGACTTGGCACTTTCGAGAGCCGAGGCGAGCTCGGACTCTCGAGTCTTTGAGTCGCGCTCCAAACTCTCATGCTTCTCCATGAGAACCTGGAGCTCTTGCCGCACCTCCGCCACCCGTGCCTCCTGCTTTTCTTGCTCTGCCCGATCCGCGGCCGCATTGCGTTCGGCCGCGGACACAGCCTCCTTCAGGGCTGCCACCTCGTTTGTGGCCCCTACAGTACCCATGTTATCCTTGTTATTTTCTTATTGCAACCTTAATCCTTTTCTGTAAGGTAACTTTTCAAAGTGGTGTTACTCACCTTCTTTGTCCTCGAGCTGCCTCTTGGCACGGCCGAGCTCTTGCTCGGACCGCTCGAGATCCTGCTTCAACGCACCAACCTCCGCAGTCAGTGCGGCAGAGGTCAGCAGCGCAGCCTGCAAACCCATATTGACATACTTTTTTAGCAACCCCACGTATATCTTTTTAGATCCGCAGTCCGGCTTTTCTTTCCGAACACCGAACCGAGCATCAGGGGCTACTGTCTATGCGGTATTACATTACATAATTTTAACTTCTTACCTGAAAGCCTATTAGAAGGCTGCTGCAGGCTTCTGTCAGCCCGCTCTTGGCAAGCTGAACCTTCTGGATCACCGTACTCATGTTCTTCCTCGATGGAAGCGCCTTTGAGCGCCTCCAGCAAGTCGTCCGGCGCCTCCGGTTGGACGGAGGCTGCCGGTGTCACGGTCTTGCCCTTCTTACGAAGGGGTTGCCTGCCGGACTCTGGAACCACTGCAGGTTCTGGCGTAGAGTCCAGCGCAAAGTCCGGGAGGCTGCCTTGCGGCGCCTCCGGAGCCTCCTCCTGATGGGTCCCCTTCCGAGATCCCACCTCGGCGTCCTCATCAGCGCGAGGGGTGGAGGCAGTCGGGATGGAATCCACATCCGACGGAGCCAACGACCCGCTCGATGAAGCGGGGAGATCATCATCGGCCGGACTGCAGATAGTATGCGGCATTAGAAGGACACTATGTGACACAAAAGAAATTGTAGATCATTCAGGGATACGGATACTTATGATCTTGCCTGAGGCCTGGGCCTTGAGGGCCACTCTTCACCGCCAACGTTGGTGTTGGCGGAGCTGTCTGGGGGAATAGTTCTTCTCCTCTTGGACCCTTCGGCCTCCCCTGTTGGGGAAGCCTTCCTCTTCCTCTCTCCCTCCTATGGGAGAGAGTCTTCTTCCTCCTCCTCATCTTTGGGGGAGGAGTCCGCCTTGGAGTCGTCGGACACCTGAAAACGGGAACTCTTTCAAGTTCCCGTGGCCACCTTCTTGGCCTTCTTCTCCGGCACCACGTGCGGTGCCGGAACCAGCAACCCCGCTAGACGGGCGTCCACTGGGTCTTCTGGCATGGGAGCCGGGCAGATGAGCTGCTCGGCCTTCTTCATCCATTCCTGTCAAAGCAAAAGGCAGATTAAAACCCGCTTAGGGTCGAACTATTAACAACAAGTGTCCCGTAAAGGGGTAGAATCACTTACCTCGTTAGCTGGACGCTGCGAGTGAAATCCGCGATCTTCCGTCGCGGATGCGGGGGCTTCGGCGCCCTTAAACAGCACCCTCCAGGCGCCTTCGTACGTCGTGTCGAAGAGCCCGCTCAACGCCTGGTGCTGTTCCGGATTGAACTCCCACAGATTGAATGCCTGTTCTTGGCATGGGAGAATCCGGCGAACAAGCATGACCTGGATCACGTTAACCAGCCTGAGCTTCTTGTTCACCAGCTTCTGGATACAAGCTTGGAGTCCCGTCAGCTCCTTCGAATTACCCCACAGCAAGCCCTTCTCTTTCCAGGAGGTGAGCTGCGTAGGGATTCCAGATCTGAACTCGGGGGCCGCCGCCCACGTAGGGTCGCGCGGCTCGGTGATATAGAACCACCCCGACTGCCACCCCTTGACGGATTCCACGAAGGCCCCTTCGAACCAAAGGACGTTGGGCATCTTTCCCAACATGGCGCCTCCACATTCCGCTTGACATTGAAGGTCTTGAGCCATAAGCCAAAGTGGGGCTGGATGCAGAGGAAGGCCTCGCACACGACGATAAACGCCGAGATGTTGAGGATGAAGTTCGGCGCCAGATCATGGAAATCCAGGCCGTAGTAGAACATGAGCCCCCGGACAAAGGGGTGAAGTGGAAAGCCCAGTCCGCGGAGGAAGTGGGGAAGGAAAATGACCCTCTCATGGGGCCTGGGGGTGGGGATGAGTTGCCCCTCGTCGGGCAGCCGGTGCGCGACGCCGCCAGAAAGATACCCGGAGCTGCGCAGCCTTGTGATGTGCTCCTCCTTAACGGTGGAGGACAGCCATTTGCCTCCCGCTCCGGACATGGTCGGAGAAGGTCGAGACGAGATGCGCGAACTTGGGCGTTGGAGCTCGAGTGCGCGGAGATGGATAAGCAAAGGAGGAAGAAGGCGTAGGTGAAAAGGTAAATCCTTATCCCTTATATATAGGCGGGCGAAGACTATTCGTCCCCCACTAGCCTGGTAAAACTCGCTTATCTCCCAAGCGCCACCATCAATGGCGCGGTTGGGTTACCCATGTCTGTATTGATGAGGATCCCGGAATAAGGGGAACACGATCTCTGCTTCGACAAGACGTGCCAAGGAAACCGCTTCGCTAAACGCGCTGAGGCGGTATAATAAAAAACGATCCAAGTAAAAGCTTGGTAGTGGTGTGATGTCATGCCGCAAAATACGTTAGCAGATTGAACTTGTGTACATTTTATTCTCTCTACGATGGAATGTGGAATTTATTTTGCAGAGCCGGACACTATCCTAGTGTTCGCAATCTTCTTTGGATTATTCGGAGGAGGAACCCGCCTTGCAATGCCGAACATTATGCGCGCCGGACTCATCGTCATTGAAGCCAGGTTCAGGGGCTACTGAGGGAGTCCTGGACTAGGGGGTGTCCGGACAGCCGGACTATCATCGTCCGCCGGACTCCAAGACTACGAAGATACAAGATTGAAGACTCCGTCCCGTGTCCGGATGGGACTTTCCTTGGCGTGGAAGGCAAGCTTGGCGATACGGATATGTAGATCTCCTACCATTGTAACCGACTCTATGTAACCCTAGCCCTCTCCGGTGTCTATATAAACCGGAGGGCTTTAGTCCGTAGGACATAACCTCCATTACAAAAATCATACCATAGGCTAGCTTCTAGGGTTTAGCCTCCTTGATCACGTGGTAGATCCACTCTTGTACTACCCATATCATCAATATTAATCAAGAAGGACATAGGGTTTTACCTCCATCAAGAGGGCCCGAACCTGGGTAAAACATCATGTCCCTCGTCTCCTGTTACCATCCGCCTAGACGCACAGTTCGGGACCCCCTACCCGAGATCCGTCGGTTTTGACACCGACAATGATAATTACGTGCCTCCCTCCAGAGACGAGGCAAGCCTCGACGACGACGAATTCGTCGTGCCTGAGGATCCCGTCGAACAAGAACGTTTTAAACGCAGGCTTATGGCCACGGCGAACAGCCTCAAGAAAAAGCAGCAACAGCTTAGAGCTGATCAAGATCTGCTAGCCGACAGATGGATTGAAGTCCTTGCGGCCAAAGAGCATGAACTCGAACGCCCCTCCAAAAGATACCCCAAACGCAAGCTGCTCCCCCGATTAGAGGAGGAGGCATATAAACCTGCATCACTAGCGCACAATACGGCTGACCGACCACCTCGTGGCCGGGACAGAGAGGCCTCTAGGCCCTCCACTAGAACCGTACCCCGGCACCGCTCGAAAAGTACGAAGCCACGGGGGAATGCGCCGAACTTGCGAGACATATTGGAGGATAAGGCAAGACAATCAAGATCGATCTACGGATTGCGTGGGCGCCCCACGATGCGCAACGATGACCGTCGCGCCGGATACAGCAACTCCGTCCGGGCCGAACACAGTAGACAAAGCCCGCTTGAGCTACGTCGTGATATAGCCCAATATAGAGGCGCTGCACACCCACTATGCTTCACAGATGAAGTAATGGATCATCAAATCCCCGAAGGGTTTAAACCCGTGAATATTGAATCCTACGATGGCACAACAGACCCCGCGGTTTGGATCGAAGACTATCTCCTTCATATCCACATGGCCCGCGGCGATGATCTTCACGCCATCAAATACCTCCCACTCAAGCTTAAAGGACCAGCTCGGCATTGGCTTAACAGCTTGCCAGCAGAATCAATTGGGCGTTGGGAGGACCTGGATGCCGCATTCCTTGACAACTTCCAGGGCACATATGTGCGACCACCAGACGCCAATGACCTAAGCCACATAATTCAGCAGCTAGATGAATCGGCCAGACAATTCTAGACACGGTTCTTAACAAAGAAAAATCAAATCTTCGACTATCCGGATGCAGAGGCCCTTGCAGCCTTCAAACATAACATCCGCGACGAGTGGCTAGCCCGGCACCTAGGATAAGAAAAGCCGAAATCCATGGCAGCCCTCACATCACTCATGACCCGCTTTTGCGCGGGAGAGGATAGCTGGCTAGCCCGCAGTAACAACCTCAGCAAAAATTCTGGCAGTCCGGATACCAAGGACCACAATGGCAGGTCGCGTCGCAACAAGAACAAACACCGCGTTAACAGCGATAACACTGAGGATACGGCAGTCAACGCCGGATTCAGAGGCTCTAAACCCGGTCAACGGAAAAAGCCATTCAAAAGAACTACTCCGGGTCCGTCCAATTTGGACCGAATACTCGACCGCTCGTGCGAGATACACGGCACCCCCGAAAAGCCAGCTAATCACGCCAACAGGGACTGTTGGGTATTCAAGCAGGCAGGCAAGCTAATTGCCGAAAACAATGACAAGGGGCTGCACAGTGATGACGAGGAAGAGACCCGACCGCCGAACAATAGAGGACAGAAGGGTTTCCCCCCACAAGTGCGGACGGTGAACATGATATACGCAACCCACATACCCAAGAGGGAGCGGAAGCGTGCACTCAGGGACGTATACGCGATGGAGCCAGTCGCCCCGAAGTTCAATCCATGGTCCTCCTGCCCGATCACTTTTGATCGAAGGGACGACCCCACCAGTATCCGCCACAGCGGATTCACCGCATTGGTTTTAGACCCAATCATCGATGGATTTCACCTCACGAGAGTCCTGATGGACGGCGGCAGCAGCCTGAACCTGCTTTATCAGGATACAGTGTGCAAGATGGGCATAGACCCCTCAAGGATTAAACCCACAAGGACGACCTTCAAAGGCGTCATACCAGGTGTAGAGGCCAACTGTACAGGCTCAGTCACACTTGAAGTGGTCTTCGGATCACCGGATAACTTCCGAAGCGAGGAGTTAATCTTTGACATAGTTCCGTTCTGCAGCGGCTATCATGCTCTGCTCGGACGGACCGCGTTTGCAAAGTTCAACGCGGTGCCGCACTACGCATACATCAAGCTCAAGATGCCAGGCCCTCGAGGAGTCATCACGGTCAACGGAAACACTGAACGCTCCCTCCTAACGGAGGAACACACAGCGGCTCTCGCGGCAGAAGTACAAAGTAGCCTCTTAAGGCAATTCTCGAGTCCGGCCGTTAAGCGACCGGACATGGCTAAACGCGCCCGGAGTAACATACAACAAGACCACCTGGCACGTTCCGAGCACGCATAGCAATGCGGCCCCAACCCCAGCCCTTGCAAAATTGCAAGAATGGTCCTTCGCGTACATCATTACCCCAGCCCTGTCATCTTTTTTTCCTTTTTTTCTTCTTATCAACAGGACTCCATTTACCAGAGGCCCTGTCCGGCAGCAGACTTGCCGAACTCATGATGCAACAGCCAGGGAAGGAGAAAAGCTACGACGAGTATCCAGGTGGTCTCCATTTCGAGCATTATACCTGTTTTATACACCATTCCGCAGCCTACCCCTGGAGGGGGACATGTTTAATAGTCCCATACCTTGCTTACCGCACTATTTGTATCGTTCTGCATTCATGGTAGTATTTCTTGAATAAACAATGCATCGCTTTTTGCTTATAATTGCATTCCTTTCTTATACATATGTTCATTTATGACATGTTGTATCCGTACACTCTGGTACGGCTAAATACACCAGGGGCTTAAGTTCCCCACATTATGGTGTGATAAGTCCGAACACTTTCACAAGTGCGGCACCCCGAACTTATAGCATTATATGCATCGGCTTCGAATCATGTCTTGGGTTAATAGTTGGGTTTGCCCGGCTCCCATGTTTTGGTACCTTACGTTCCGTTGTATCGGCTAACGTTGCACTAGGAGAACCTCTGCAATTGCGCCCCAGTTGAGCTGGGCGAGCGCCTCAGTGCAGAAAGCTAAAACTGACCGTCATGATAAGGCGAGAGCTAGTCGCTGTTCGAGAGGTTTTTTCCAGTCCCTAAAGACTTATGCCGCTTAGAGCGAGGAACCGGCTTTGTCCGGCCTAGGCGTGGATCGTGCCCCGAACTCGGTCTTCCGAACACTAGGGGCTTCACCGAAATTTAAAATTATAGAATTCTATGGCTAAGTGAGAGTGTTCAAGCATTATAAGTCTGGTTGCCTCGTTCGTTGTGTTGAGCGCCTCCCTAGATGGACCCAAAATGGGAACAAGAGCACTCAAGTTTATCCCGAACACCCCAGCATTCGTGGCATGGGGGCTGAAGCCGACGACTTGCCATCTCTCAGATTTGATAAACGGCCGCACAGATGGTAATATTTTAAATTAATAAGCATTGCTTAGCGCATATGAACAAAGTTTTCAGCGCACAGGATAACGCAATGCGAGTCTACTCAAATATTACATCTTTGGAGCACTCACCCGCAATCATGCGGGCACCCTTTAGGACACTCTTATAATAGATTTCGGGCGTGCGATACTCCTTGCCCGCCGGTGGCGTGTCCGTCACAAGCTTCTCAGTGTCCATCCTTCCCCAGTGCACCTTTGCACGGGCAAGGGCCCGACGGGCACCTTCAATGCAGGCGGAGTGTTTGACGACTTCAACCCAGGGACACGCATCCACCAGCCGCCGCACCAGGCCGAAGTAGCTCCCAGGCATGGCCTCCTTGGGCCACAGCCGAACTATGAGGCCCTTCATGGCCTGTTCGGCCACCTTGTGGAGCTCGACCAGCTACTTCAGTTGGTCGCTAAGGGGCACCAGATGTCCGGCCTCAGCATACTGAGACCAGAAGACCTTCTCCGTCGAGCTCCCCTCCTCGGCCCGGTAGAAAGCGGCACATCGGACACGCTGCGAGGCAGATCTGCGAACGCTCCTGGAGAGCTCCGAATTCGAGTAAGTAATAGGTAATTCACATTCACATGCTTGCTTTGCATGAAAAATGCCTTACCCGCCGCTATTTTCTTCAACGCCTCGATTTCCTGGAGGGCCTTGTGGGCTTCGGACTTAGCGGCTTTGGCACTCTCAAGAGCCGACGCAAGCTCGGACTCTCGAGTCTTCGAGTCACGCTCCAAACTCTTGTGCTTTTCCACGAGAGCCTGGAGCTCTTGTTGTACCTCCGCCACCCGCGCCTCCTGCTTCTCTTGCTCGGCTCGTTCTGCGGCCACATTGCGTTCGGCCGCGAACACCGCCTCCTTCAGGGTCGCCACCTCGTTCGTGGCCCTTGTAGTACCCACGTTATCCTTGTTATTTCTCTTGCAACCAAATCCTTTTCTGTAAGGTACAACTTTAATACGATGTTACTCACCTTCCTTGTCCTCGATCTGCTTCTTGGCACGGCCGAGCTTGCTCTCGGACCGCTCGAGGCTCTGCTTCAAAGCATCGACCTCCGCAGTCAGTGCGGCAGAGGTCAGCAGCGCAGCCTGCAATCCCATATTGACATATTTTTTAGACTCCTGCGTATATCTTTTTAGATCCTCAGTCCGGCTTTTATTTCCGAACACCGAACCGAGCATTAGGGGCTACTGTCTATGCGGTATTATATTACACATCTTAAAATTCTTATCTCAAAGCCTGTTAGAAGGCTGCTGCAGGCTTCGGTCAGCCCGCTCTTGGCGAGCTGAACCTTCTGAATCACCGCACTCATGACAGTGCGGTGTTCTTCTTTGATGGAAGCACCGTTGAGAGCCTCCAGCAAGTTATCCGGCGCCTCCGGTTGGACGAAGGCCGCCGGTGTCATAGTCTTGCCCTTCTTACAAAGGGGCCGCTCGCCGGACTCCGGAACCACTGCGGGTTCCGGTGCGGAGTCCGGTGCAAAGTCCGGGAGGTTGCCCTGCGGCACCTCCGGGGCCTCCTCCTCCTGATGGGTCCCTTCCTGGGATTCCACCTCGACGTCGTCAGCGGCACAGGGGGTGGAGGCGGTCGGAAGAGAATCCATATCCGACGTGCCCAACGACCCGCTCGGCGAAGCGGGAAGATCGTCCTTGGGCGGACTACATGTTGTATACGGCATTAGAAAGACACCGCGTGGCAAAAAGAAAAATTATAAATCATCTAGGAGTCCAGATACTTACGATCTCGCCAGGGGCTTGGCCCTTGAGGGCCACTCCTCGTTGCTGTCGCCAACGTTGGCGGAACAATCCGTGGGAAGGGTCCTTCCCTTCTTGGACCCTTCGGCCTCCCTCGTTGGGGAGGCCTTCCTCTTCTTCTCTCCCCCCACTGGGGGAGAGGCCTCTTTCTTCTCCTCCTCATCCTTGTGGGAGGAGTCCGCCTCGGAGTCATCGGACAATGAGTCCGATACCACCTGACGCCGGGAACTCCTTCGGGTTCTCGTGGCCTTCTTCCTTGCCTTCTTCTCCGGCACTATGTAAAGTGCCGGGACCAGCAGCCCTGTCAAACGGGCGTCTGATGGGTCTTCTGGAAGGGGAGCCAGACAGTTAACTTGTCTGGACGTCTTCTGCCAGTCCTGTTAAAGGTATTGGGAGTTTAGATCCCGCATAGAGTCAAACTATGAAAAGCGAGTGTCCCATAAAGGATAACGTAGCTTACCTCGCCAGCCGGGCGCTGCGTGCTAAATCCGCGATCTTCGGTTGCGGATGCGGGAGCTTCAGCGCCCTTGAACAGCACCCTCCAGGCAGCTTCGTACGTAGTGTCGAAGAGCCCGCTCAAGGTCCGGTGTTGTGCCGGATCAAACTCCCACAAATTGAAGTCCCGTTGCTGGCAGGGGAAAATCCGGCGGACGAGCATGACCTGGATCATGTTGACAAGCTTGAGCTTCTTGTTCACCAGGGTCTGGAGACGGGACTGGAGTCCGGTCAGCTCCTCCGAACTACCCCAAAGCAAGAAATTCTCTTTCCAGGAGGTGAGCTGCATGGGGATGCCAGATCTGAATTCGGGGGCCGCTGCCCATTTAGGGTCACGCGGCTCGGTGATGTAGAACCACCCTGATTGCCACCCTTTGATGGATTCCACGAAGGCACCCTCGAGCCAAGTGACATTGGGCATTTTGCCCACCATGGCGCCTCTGCACTCCGCTTGGCTGCCCTTCACAACCTTCAGCTTGACATTGAAGGTCTTTAGCCACAAGCCGAAGTGGGGCTGGATGCAGAGGAAGGCCTCACACACGACGATAAACGCCGAGATATTGAGGATGAAATTTGGGGCCAGATCGTGGAAGTCCAGGCCGTAGTAGTACATGAGCCCCCGGACAAAGGGGTGGAGTGGGAAGCCCAGTCCGCGGAGGAAATGGGGAAGGAATACCACCCTCTCATGGGGCCTGGGGGTGGGGATGAGCTGCCCCTCATCGGGCAGCCGATGCGCGATGTCGCTGGACAGATATCCGGTGTTGCGCAGCTTCTCGATGTGCCCCTCCGTAACGGAGGAGGCCATCCTCTTGCCTCCCGCTCTGGACATGTCTGGAGAAGGTCGAGGTGAGATGTGCGGACTTGGGTGCTGGAGCTCGAGTGCGCGGAGATGGATAAGCAAAGGAAGAAGAAGGCATAGGTTAAAAGGGTGGATTCTTATCCCCTTATATATGGGCGGATGAAACTATGCGTCCCTACCGGCCTGGTAAAACTCGCTTATCTCCCAAGCGCCGCAATCAATGGCGCGGTTGGGTTACCCACGTCCGTATTGATGGGAATCCCGGAATAAGGGGAACACGATCTCTGCTTCGACAAGACGTGCCAACGAAACCACTTCGCTAAACGCGCTGAGGTGGTATAATAAGAACGATTTGAGTAAAGGTTTGGTAGTGGTGTGACGTCACGCCACAAAATACGTCAGCAGATTGAACTTGTGTAAATATTATTCTCTCTACGGTGGTATGTGGAATTTATTTTACAGAGCTGGACACTATCCTAGTGTTCACAATCTTCTATGAATTATTCGGAGGAGGAACCCGCCTTGCAATGCCGAAGACAATATGCGCGCCGGACTCGTCGTCATTGAAGCCTGGTTCACGGGCTAGTGAGGGAGTCCTGGACTAGGGGGTGTCCGGATAGCCGAACTATCATCATCGGCCGGACTCCAAGACTATGAAGATACAAGATTGAAGACTCTGTCCCGTGTCTGGATGGGACTTTCCTTGGCGTGGAAGGAAAGCTTGGCAATACGGATATGTACATCTCCTACCATTGTAACCGACTCTGTGTAACCCTAGCCCTCTCCGGTGTCTATATAAACCGGAGGGTTTTAGTCCGTAGGACAAAACAACAACAATCATACCATAGGCTAGCTTCTAGGGTTTAGCCTCCTTGATCTCGTGGTAGATCCACTCTTGTACTACACATATCATCAATATCAATCAAGCAGGAGTAGGGTTTTACCTCCATCGAGAGGGCCCGAACCTGGGTAAAAACTTTGTGTCCCTTGTCTCCTGTTACCATCCGCCTAGGCGCACAGTTCGGGACCCCCTACCCGAGATCTGCCGGTTTTGACACCGACACCCACCGTGTCCAGCGCGAGCGCGGCAAGAAAGGAGCTGCCAAGAAATCCCTCGTCCCCAAGAAAGCGCTCGCGTGCTCCCTACTTCAATGTGTCAAGACCGCATCCCTGCGTTAGCACGTCAAGACCCCGCGCTGCACCTGGCGGCAACGCACGGGAATCTCCAAGAGCAAGCCCCGCGTCTCCAAAGGGCTCCAGTGGCCACTACAGGCTGCCACGCCTTCACCACCGAGCTACGCAGTGTCGCCTGGCCGGGCAAGTTCAAGCCAGATCTGCCTCCTCGCTACGATGGCACTGCCGACCCCGCAGAGTTCCCTCAGCTCTACGAGCTGGGCATCGAGGCGGCCAACGGGGACGAAAAGGTCATGGTGAATTGTTTTCCCATGGCACTCAAGGATGGTGCCTGCACCTGGCTCCTGAACCTGCCTCCTGGCTCGATCTCCTCTTGGGAAGAGATGCGCAACCGCTTCATCGCCAACTTCTAGGGCACTCGCGACCGTCCTCCAGTCATGGGTGACCTACGCCGCATCAAGCAATAGCAAGGAGAGACCTTGCAGAAATACATCCAACGCTTCAACAGCGCTCGCTTCAAGATTCTCAAGGTGACTGAGGAGGCCATCATCTCAGCATTCTTTGACAACGTCCGTGACGTCAAGATGAAGGAGGAGCTTGCCATCCATGAGGATCTGTGCACATCCCTGGAGCTGTTCAACCGGGCGACCAAGTGCGCAAGAGATGAAGAGGGGCGCCTCTCCCTCCTCGAACTTCCTGCTGTTGACCTAGAAGAGAAGAAAGCCAAGGCCAAGGACGTGAAGCACAAAGGAGCAGCCGTGCTCGCAGCAGAACAGACATGAAGCACGGCAGGGACCAGCCGGAGCCGTCCAAGGGCAACCGATTTTGCGCCTACCACAACCTCTACACCCACAACACCAATGAATGCCAGGAGCTCAGAGCCGTTCGAGAAGGACACATCGGTTGAAGCCCCGAGCGCAACGACCGGGGCTACGGCCGAGGAGGAGGAAGAGGTGGAGGACGATGGGATGACCGAGGCCCTCGCCAGGAGTGGCGTGACCGACCTCGCGAGGATCGCTGGCAGGACCAGCCTCGCAAGGGGGCTTGGAGGGATCAGCCTCGCGGAGATCGCTCGCAGGGCAACGCAGGCCTTCCTCCTATGCCACCACCGCCAAGGAGGAATGACGACCACCACCAGGACGAGGGGGCTGAGGGCTTCCAGGAGCCACGTGCTATCGCTTGCATCTTGGGCGGTGCCCAAGCCCCAGCCTCTCAGCGCATCTTCAAGCAGTTTGCTTGCGAGGTGAATGCAGTCCTCCCCAAGCTCGAGGCCACGCGCCCTCTCAGGTGGTCCACATGCGCCATCACGTTCAGCTCAGCGGATCAGCTCAAGTGCGCGGCTACGGCTGGTGTCCTCCCAATGCTTTGTTCCCCAGTCATCAGCAATGTGCAAGTTACCAGGACTCTCATCGATGGCGGCGCAGGACTCAAGTTCTGTCCGTTGAGACGTTCAACAACCTCCAAGTGCCTTATGATCAAATTCAGCCAACCAAGCCTTTCTCAGGAGTCATTGACGGCTCCACCACTCCGATAGGGCAGGTTCGCCTCCCTGTCACCTTTGGACAGCGCAAGAACTACTGTACCGAGCTCATCGACTTCGAGTTGCCCACATTCGCCTGCCATACAATGCCATCCTCGGGTATCCGGCCCTGGCCAAGTTCATGGCGGTAACTCACCATGTTTACAATGTCCTCAAGATGCCGGGAAGCGGCGGAATCACCACAGTCCCCTGCGAAGAGAAGGATGCGGTGTGCTCTCTCGAGCGTGCCTTCCAAGCTGCATCAGTCAAGGACTGAGACAGCAAGAGCGGGAACCCTCCCGAGGCAGTTCCCAAGAAGAAGAAGACATCACCTAGCTCAAGGCCTTAGGAGGTTGGCATCTCCGGAGGCGTCGCATTAGGATCTGCGCCCGTGCAAGGGGCGCCTCCCTCTATCGCATAGGAAGGCACGCCTGGCGCCCTCCTCGGGCAGGGCTCGGGGGCTCTCTCCTGGAGGGCCTCAGACTTTGCCAGGATCACGAGGGAGGTGCTCGGGCACCACTTGGAGGCATGCTTCATGGCACGTTTCCCGCAGGAAGGCATGGGGCAAGGAGGGCCCAACCCTCAGGAATTCATCACCAAGGCCACTCAGGAGCTTCAAGAATCGAGAGGCATGCGCGGCGATCGCTGCCTACCTGGCGTAGCTCCCCATCTAGGCGAGGATGGCGGGCTGCTCATCTGCATCGACTAACCAGGGCTCAGCTGAGTCGCATCTCAGGAGCGCTTCTAACCTTCGCGCGTGGGACGCTGCGAGGGTCTGCCACACAGCTATGTTCGCATGCCTTTCGGCATGCCAAACGCGGCTGCTGCTCACCAGCGTCTTCTGCAGAGCATTCTGGCAGCTCAGGAGGCCAGGCACCACGCGGTCCTGGCAAAGATGGAGATGGTCCTCGAGGAACCGCCCGGACCCCCAGAGCCTCCCGAGGCTCAGGGCTCTGACGGCTCGTGAGGATCGGCTTCTTCACCGCGCATCGTCAGCTACTCCGACACTCGCTCTACAATGGTATCAGGTGACATCTTTCAAGTTTGTTTCAGCTGGGAGCGCCCTCAGGGCTGCATTATTCCCAGGTCGTGTGGGTCTGTCCCTGCGGCATGTATCCCTTTTGCTTATGTCTTTAGTTTACCTTGCTGGGGGCGCCCCTCGGGCTGCATCATCCCCAAGCCGCTCGGGCCAGACCCAGTGGCATGTATCCTTTCTGCATCTATCTAAGTTGATTCACCTTTCATGCTTAACCTGCCTATGATTATCATCTCCCGCCTACCGCGGCCCATTTTTCTCCCTCATGCACATTGCTTGCATGTTAAAAGGGGGGCACCTGAGCATCGCGACTCAGGGGCTCTTACTGGCTCTCCAGCCCTCACCCCCTGGCCTTGTCCACGGCATCGCGACCTGGCATACCAGCAGCGGCTGAGCTCGCTCGAGGGCTGGGACCTGAGGACGTAGAGCATTTGTACTTAACCACCTTGCGGGAACACTCAGCCGCCAAGGGCTCAAGATTAGGCACAACCCGCCTTGAGGTAGGGCCTCGTGAGTCCCGCGCTGGCTCACGAGTGCCCAGATACACCTCGTCCAGCCCTACCGTGCTGGCCCCGTGTCAGGGTAGGGCTGTACAAGCCACAGGGGCTCCTCCCAGAGGGGGGCCCCCCTCCCACGTACTAGTGGAAGCACCATGCTCTGCGCGGCTGACGACACTGCCGAGGAGCGGCTATGCCCGTACACATACGGAAGCGCTATGCTTCGCGCGGGTGATAAACAACTAAGGGCAGCCCACGGCTGTATCAACCTCAGGGAGCCCAGAGCTCAGTGTCTGGCCTCATCGCAACGCCTCCCCTCGGGAGAGCCACGCGAGGGGGCTGGACACGGGGGCTGCGGCCGGGTCACGCCCGAGCGCACGCCACCCAGCCAGGTCCCTCGGACCTGGTCGTCACGTGCCCCTCCCCGAGTGGAGCCAAGGTATGAAGACCGTTTGAGCGTCAAGGGGAACTCCTGAGCCTCGCGACTCAGGAGCCTAACTGGTCACGTAGCCCCTCACTCCTTAGTTCCGCAAGGCTAGCGGCTGCTGAGGTATGCGCGAGGCCGGGCCCTGCTGATGTAGAACACAAAGCAAATAGGAAGGAAACTGCAAAATCTCGCAAATTCAGAAGCAAATATTACAAACCATAAATTGTCCTCGCGATACCAAACACAAGTTTAAACGTCTCCACGAGGCACGATGCATGTTGCTGGAGTTGAAACAGGAAAGAAGACGCGAGGAGATCACCCTTGAGCAGCGCCGTCATTTGCCAGGAGCCCCGCCTTCGTGGCGGAGTTGCGCTTGCCAGCTCCACCTCCCGACGCCGCGGAACCAGCAGTACCTGCCTTGGGCGCAGTGGCGAAGGCACGGAACTTCACCAGCAGGGCTTCTGCTTGGCCCTTCACGGCCTTAGCAGTAGCGGCGGAGCGCTCGGCGTCCACAGGCTCCAACAGCTCGTCAAGGTTGGCGCCAGGGTCGCAGAGGTAGACGTGGCTGAGGATCCGCGTTAGCGCCGCGGAGGAAAGGACGCGAGCTTCAACCTTGGTCATGGGGCTGATGCCGGTCACGACCTCCTCAAGCGCTTTGACCAGGAAGGGAAGTAGCTTGGCGGGGCCGTCCTTGGCTCCGGCCAGCGGCTTCTCCAGGCCATTGTCGTAAAGAAACTTCAGCGCCTTGCGAGATCTCTCCTCAAGATCCGTGAAGGCCACATGGTCCTCGGCCAAGACCATCACCTTGGCGTCCAGCTCGGCCTTCTCTGCCTTCAGCTTCTGCTCTAGTGTCTTCAGTCGGCTACGATCAGCGGACATCTCGGCGTTGCGGTCCCCGATGGAGGCCTCCCGAGCCTTCATCTCTTCTTCCTTTGCCTGGCGGTCGCGAACCTCTTTGTCGAGCTCATCCCGCAAACCCCGCAGCTCGTCCTCTAGTGCCTTGCAACGGTCCCGAACGACCAAAGCATCCTTCAGTGTTGCGTCATGGGCGGCTGTGGCCTGGGTGGTGACTTGCTTTTCCTCCTCGGAAGCTGCCATAGCCTGGCTCAGCGCTGCTCAGACGGAGGTGTCATAGCGAACCCAGCCAGAGATCAGCTCCAGGCGCCCAGCCACCAGGCGAGGGTTGGCGCCCTGGAGGTCTTCTTGCAGCCGGCCTAGCTCGGCAGCGGCACAGTCCAAGGCGGCGGAGGAGATAGAGGAGTCAGGAACCAATGGAGCAGGAGGAGAAGACGGCAGCGTGATCACGGCTTGGGAGACAGGCAGCTCCTGAGCCTTGGTGACCTCAGCAACCGCCTCAAGCACCGGCGCCTCCAGAGTCAGTGGGACCACGGGGGCTAGCACCCCGCCAGGGCACTCCCCTGGCCTCGCGAGGATGACCGGGCAGGGGAGGTGCGAGCTCCACTGCCTCCCCTTACCACCAGACAAAGGCGCGGACACAACGGGTGAGCTTGCCCCCAAGCGGAGCCACTGTGTCCCCCTTCAGCCTCTTCACCGCAGGCGGCAGCCTACCCAAGTGATGGAGGACGTCAAGCCCTGACAGCAAAAATAAGAGCAAAGCGGAGTTCGAGTACTTACTGGTCAATCGCGGCGTGTTCCGGCGGCCTCCTGCCGAGCTTAAATCCCGAGAGCCTCTTGCGGGGCACAGCCTCGGGAGGTCCAGAGGCAGAGGAAGGCACACCAGAAGGGCTGGAGCTAGCTTCGAGCAGTGTCGGGGCCAGAGTAGCCCCTCGGGAGATCAGCCCTGACCTGTCCTTCATCGGGATCACGGGCGGATCCTCTCCCCCTCGCCTGGCGTCGGCCTCGTCGTCGTCCGGCAGGGTGCGGAGGATGTTGGCCCTGCACCAGGGGGAAGTCTCCCCCGTCCCCTCAGTGGTCGCCTCCGAGTCGCACTCCTCCTCTTCCTTGTCTTCCTCCTCTCCTCCACGGGAATCATCGGAAGACAATTCCACCGGCGCCGCCGCCTCTTGGCCCTCAGGAGGCAACTCCGGCACCATACCGCTCCCATTGAAGGTGGGCATGGTGTCCACCACCCGTTGCCAGTCTTCGTGAAGGAACAAGGGGACAGGAGCGCCCTCCAGGCCTTCCACGTCCTCTCCAACCAGGAAGCAAAGAGCTGCGGCCAGATCCTCATCAGCCAGGGCCTCCGAGCTTAGGCGGAGATCGTCGTCCGCGTCTCCAAGCCTCCACAATGGGCGCGAGTGCGCCTGATGTGGAGCCATCCGCTATGCCAAGAACTACCTCAGGAGCGTGGCCCCGGTCAGCTTCGCCGCCTTCATGTTGCCCGGCCTCAGGTTAGCATTCACCTTCTCTAGCACCAGCTTCGCCCATCGATCGTTAAGCTTCACGCGAGACCACGCCTCGTCAGCCTGGGGCTGCTCCGTGGGTAGCACCAACCGAGAGTGGGTGCATCTGGCGTCCATCAAGACCCACTTACCCCGGAAGCCATCAACCCTCTTCCCGGCCTTCGAGATTGCGTTGGCTTTGGAGTACGCGACAAAGCCAGCGCACGCTGAGGTATGGCTGACGGTGACCCGGAGGGAGAAGAAGTGGCGCAGCAAGGCCACGGAAGGCATCACCCCGACGTGCACCTTGCAGTAGTAGGTGAAAATTGACAGAAGGAGAACGGAGTTGGGATGGTGTTACGTCTTGAGCTTGCGTTAGTTTTCCTTGAAGAGGAAAGGGTGATGCAGCAATAGTAGCGTAAGTATTTCCCTCAGTTTTTGAGAACCAAGGTGTCAATCCAGTAGGAGGCTCCTCAAAAGTCCCACGCACCTACACAAACAAACAAAGAACTCGCAACCAACGCAATAAAGGGTTGTCAATCCCTTCACGGCCACTTGCGAAAGTGAGATCTGATAGAGATAGTATGATAAGATAAATATATTTTTGGTATTTTATAATATAGATAGGAAAAGTAAAGATGCAAATAAAAGTAGATTGAAAGCTTTATATGATAAAAGATATACCCGGGGGCCATAGGTTTCACTAGTGTCTTCTCTCAAGATAGCATAAGTATTACGGTGGGTGAACAAATTACTGTCGAGCAATTGATAGAAAAGCGAATAATTATGAGATTATCTAGGCATGATCATGTATATAGGCATCACGTCCGTCACAAGTAGACCGACTCCTGCCTGCATCTACTACTATTACTCCATACATCGACCGCTATCCAGCATGCATCTAGAGTATTAAGTTCATAAGAACAGAGTAACGCATTAAGAAAGATGACATGATGTAGAGGGATAAACTCATGCAATATGATATAAACCCCACCTTTTTATCCTCGATGGCAACAATACAATACGTGCCTTGCAACCCTTATTGTCACTGGGTAAGGACACCGCAAGATTGAACCCAAAGCTAAGCACTTCTCCCATGGCAAGAAAGATCAATCTAGTAGGCCAAACCAAACTGATAATTCTAAGAGACTTGCAAAGATAACTCAATCATACATAAAAGAATTCAGAGGAGATTCAAATATTTCTCATAGATAAACTTGATCATAAACCCACAATTCATCGGGTCTCGACAAATACACCGCAAAAAGAGTTACAACGAATAGATCTCCACAAGAGAGGGGGAGAACATGGTATTGAGATCCAAAAAGAGAGAAGAAGCCATCTAGCTAATAACTATGGACCTGAAGGTCTGTGGTAAACTACTCACAACTCATCGGGGAGGCTATGGTGTTGATGTAGAAGCCCTCCATGGTCCATTCCCCCTCCGACGAAGCGCCGACGAAGGCTCGAAGATGGGATCTCACGGATACAGAAGGTTACGGCGGTGGAAATTGTTTTTCATTAGCTCCCTGGATGTTTTTGGGGTACGTGTGTATATATAGGAGGAAGAAGTAGGTCGTGTTGGGGAACGTAGTAATTTCAAAAAAATTCCTACGCACACGCAAGATCATGGTGATGGCATAGCAATGAGAGGGGAGAGTGTGTCCACGTACCCTCGTAGACCGAAAGCGGAGGCGTTAGAACAACGCGGTTGATGTAGTCGTACGTCTTCACGGCCCGACCGATCAAGCACCGAAACTACGGCACCTCCGAGTTCTAGCACATGTTCAGCTCGATGACGTCCCTCGAACTCCGATCCAGCCGACTGTCGAGGGAGAGTTCCGTCAGCACGACGGCGTGGTGACAATCTTGATGTACTACCGACGCAGGGCTTCGCCTAAGCACCGCTACGATATTATCGAGGTGGATTATGGTGGAGGGGGGCACCGCACACGGCTAAGAGATCCAAGGGATAAATTGTTGTTCTGTCTAGAGGTGCCCCCTGCCCCCGTATATAAAGGAGCAAGGGGGGAGGGGGCGGCCGGCCTAGAAGGGGCGCGCCAAGGGGAGTCCTACTCCCACCAGGAGTAGGACTCCCTCCTTCCTTGTTGGAGTAGGAGAAGGGGGAAAGAGGAGGAGAGGAGGAAGGAAAAGGGGGCCGCACCCCTTGTCCAATTCGGACCAGAGGGGGGCTGCGCGCCTCCTTCCTTTCGGCCTCTCTCCTCTATTCCCGTATGGCCCAATAAGGCCCATATACTCCCCGGCGAATTCCCGTAACTCTCCGGTACTCCGAAAAATACCCGAATCACTCGGAACCTTTCCGAACTCCGAATATAGTCGTCCAATATATCGATCTTTACGTCTCGACCATTTCGAGACTCCTCGTCATGTCCCCGATCTCATCCGAGACTCCGAACTCCTTCGGTACATCAAAACTCATAAACTCGTAATAAAACTGTCATCGAAACCTTAAGCGTGCGGACCCTACGGGTTCGAGAACTATGTAGACATGACCGAAACACGTTTCCGGTCAATAACCAATAGCGGGACCTGGATCCCCATATTGGCTCCCACATATTCTACGAAGATCTTTATCGGTCAAACCGCATAACAACATACGTTGTTCCCTTTGTCATCGGTATGTTACTTGCCCGAGATTCGATCGTCGGTATCCAATACCTAGTTCAATCTCGTTACCGGCAAGTCTCTTTACTCGTTACGTAATACATCATCTCACAACTAACTCATTAGTTGCAATGCTTGCAAGGCTTATAGTGATGTGCATTACCGAGAGGGCCCAGAGATACCTCCCCGACAATCGGAGTGACAAAACCTAATCTCGAAATATGCCAACCCAACATGTACCTTCGGAGACACCTGTAGTACTCCTTTATAATCACCCAGTTACGTTGTGACGTTTGGTAGCAACCAAATTGTTCCTCCAGTAAACGGGAGTTGCATAATCTCATAGTTACAGGAACATGTATAAGTCATGAAGAAAGCAATAGTAACATACTAAACGATCAAGTGCTAGGCTAATGGAATGGGTCATGTCAATCACATTATTCTCCTAATGATGTGATCCCGTTAATCAAATGACAACACATGTCTATGGTTAGGAAACATAACCATCTTTGATCAACAAGCTAGTCAAGTAGAGGCATACTAGTGACACTATGTTTGTCTATGTATTCACACATGTATTATGTTTCCGGTTAATACAATTCTAGCATGAATAATAAACATTTATCATGATATAAGGAAATAAATAATAACTTTATTATTGCCTCTAGGGCATATTTCCTTCAGTCTCCCACTTGCACTAGAGTCAATAATCTAGTTCACATCACCATGTGATTTAACACCAATATTCACATCTGTATGTGATTAATACCAATAGTTCACATCGTCATGTGATCAACACCGAAAGGGTTTTACTAGAGTCAATAATCTAGTTCACATAGCTATGTGATTAACACCCAAAGAGTACTGAGGTGTGATCATGTTTTGCTCGTGAGAGAAGCTTAGTCAACGGGTCTGTCACATTCAGAGCCGTATGTATTTTGCAAATATTCTATGTCCACAATGCTCTGCATGGAGCTACTCTAGCTAATTTCTCCCACTTTCAATATGTATCCAGATTGAGACTTAGAGTCATTTGGATTAGTGTAAAAGTTTGCACCGATGTAACTTTTACAACGAACTCTTTTATCACCTCCATAATCGAGAAATATTTCCTTAGTCCTCACTAAGGATATTCTTGACCAATGTCTAGTGATCTACTCCTAGATCACTATTGTACTCCCTTGCCAAATTCAGAGCAAGGTATACAATAGGTCTGGCACATAACATAGCATACTTTATAGAACCTATGACTGAGGCATAGGGAATGACTTTCATTCTCTTTTCTATTTTCTGCTGTGGTGGGTATTTGAGTCTTACTCAATTTCACACCTTTGCAACACAGGCAAGAACTCTTTCTTTGACTGTTCCATCTTGAACTATTTCAAAATCTTGCCAAGGTATGTACTCATTGAAAATCTTCTCAAGCATCTTGATCTATCTCAATAGATCTTGATGCTCAATATGTAAGTAGCTTTGTTGAGGTCTTTCTTTGAAAAAACTCCTTTCAAACACTCCTTTATGCTTTGCAAAATAATTCTACATTATTTCCGATCAACAATATGTCATTCACATATACTTATCAGAAATGTTGTAGTGCTCCCACTCACTTTCTTGTAAATACAGGCCTTTCCAAAAGTCTGTATAAAACCATATGCTTTGATCAACTCATCAATGTGTATATTCCAACTCCGAGATGCTTGCACCAGTCCATTGATGGATTGCTGGAGCTTGCACACTTTGTTAGCATCTTTAGGATTGAAAAAACCTTCTGGTTGCATCATATACAACTCTTCTTTAATAAATCCATTAAGGAATGCAGTTTTGACATTCATTTGCCAGATTTCATAAAATGTGGCAACTGCTAACATGATTCGGACAGACTTAAGCATCGACACGAGTGAGAAAATCTCATTGTATTCAACATCTTGAACTTGTCGAAAAACCTTTTTGCGACAAGTCGAGCTTTGTAGATAGTAACACTACTATCAACGTTCGTCTTCCTCTTGAAGATCCATTTATTTCTTATGGTTTGCCGATCATCGGGCAAGTCCACCAAAGTCCACACTTTGTTCTCATACATGGATCCTATCTCAGATTTCATGGCCTCCAGCCATTTTGCGGAATCTGGGCTCATCATCGCCTCCTCATAGTTCGTAGGTTTATCATGGTCTAGTAACATGACTTTCAGAACAGGATTACCTTGCCACTCTGGTGCGGACCGTACTCTGGAAGACCTACGAGGTTCTGTAGTAACTTGATCTGAAGTTTCATGATCATCATCATTAGCTTCCTCACTAATTGGTATAGGAATCACTGGAACTGATTTCAGTGATGAACTATTTTCCAATTCGCGAGAAGGTACAAATTACTTTATCAAGCTCTACTTTCCTCCCACTCACTTCTTTCGAGAGAAACTCCTTCTATAGAAAGGATCCATTTTTAGCAGCGAATATCTTGCCTTCGGATCTGTGATAGAAGGTGTACCCAACAGTTTCATTTGGGTATTCTATGAAGACGCACTTCTCCGATTTGGGTTTGAGCTTATCAGGATGAAACTTTTTCACATAAGCATCGTAGCCCCAAACTTTAAGAAACGACAACTTGGGTTTCTTGCTAAACCACAGTTCCTATGGTGTCGTCTCAACAGATTTAGATGGTGCCCTTTTAACGTGAATGCAGCTATCTCTAATGCATAACCCCAAAACGACAATGGTAAATCAATAAGAGACATCATAGATCGCACCATATCCAATAAAGTGCGGTTATGACGTTCGGACATACCATAACGTTGTGGTGTTCCAGGTGGTGTGAGTTGTGAAACTATTCCACATTGTTTTAATTGAAGACCAAACTCGTAACTCAAATATTCGTCTCCACGATCAGATCGTAGAAACTTTATTTTTCTTGTTACGATGATTTTCCACTTCACTCTGAAATTCTTTGAACTTTTCAAATGTTTCAGACTTATGTTTCATCAAGTAGATATACCCATATCTGCTCAAATCATCTGTGAAGGTCAGAAAATAACGATACACGCCGCGAGCCTTAACACTCATCGGATCGCATACATCGGTATGTATTATTTCCAATAAGTCAGTAGCTCGTTCCATTGTTCCGGGGAACGGAGTTTTAGTCATCTTGCCCAAAAGGCACGGTTCGCAAGCATCAAATGATTCATAACCAAGTGATTCCGAAAATCCATCTTTATGGAGTTTCTTCATGCGCTTTACACCGATATGACCCAAACGGCAGTGCCACAAATAAGTTGCACTATCATTATTAACTTTGCATCTTTTGGCATCAATATTATGAATATGTGTATCACTACGATCGAGATCCAACAAATTATGTTTATTGGGTGTATGACCATTGAAGGTCTTATTCATGTAAACAGAACAACAATTATTCTCTGTCTTTAAATGAATAACCGTATTGCAATAAACATGATCAAATCATATTCATGCTAAACGCAAACGCCAAATAACATTTATTTAGGTTTAACACTAATCCCGAAAGTATAGGGAGTGTGCGATGATGATCATATCAATCTTGGAACTACTTCCAACACTCATCGTCACTTCCCCTTCAACTAGTCTCTGTTTATTCTGTAACTCCTGTTTCGAGTTACTAATCTTAGCAAACGAATAACTATCAAATACTCAGGGGCTACTATAAACACTAGTAAGGCACACATCAATAAACTGTATATCAAATATACCCTTGTTCACTTTGCCATCCTTCTTATCCACCAAATATTCAGGGCATTTCCGCTTCCAGTGACCATTTCCTTTGCAGTGTAAGCACTCAGTTTCAGGCTTTGGTTCAGCTTTGGGCTTCTTCGTGGGAGTGACAACTTGCTTGTCTTTCCACTTGAAGTTCCCTTTATTTCCCTTTGCCCTTCTCTTGAAACTAGTGGTCTTGTCAATCATCAACACTTGATGCTCTTTCTTGATTCTACCTTCGTCGATTTCAACATCACAAAGAGCTCGGGAATCGTTTTCGTCATCCCTTGCATACTATAGTTCATCACGAAGTTCTAGTAACTTAGTGATGGTGACTAGAGAATTCTGTCAATCACTATCTTATCTGGAAGATTAACTCCCACTTGATTCAAGCGATTGTAGTACCCAGACAATCTGAGCACATGCTCACTAGTTGAGCGATTCTCCTCCATCTTTTAGCTATAGAACTTGTTGGAGACTTCATATCTCTCAACTCGGGTATTTGCTTGAAATATTAACTTCAACTCCTGGAACATCTCATATGGTCCATGATGTTCAAAACATCTTTGAAGTCCCGATTCTAAGCCATAAAGCATGGTGCACAAAACTATCAAGTAGTCATCATATTGAGCTAGCCAAACATTCATAACGTCTACATCTGCTCCTGCAATAGGTCTGTCACCTAGCGGTGCATTAAGGACATAATTCTTCTGTGCAGCAATGAGGATAAACCTCAGATCGCGGATCCAATCCGCATCATTGCTACTAACATTTTTCAACACAATTTTCTCTAGGAACATATCAAAATAAACATATGAAAGCAACAACGCAAGCTATTGATCTTACAACATAATTTGCAAAATACTACCAGGACTAAGTTCATGATAAATTTAAGTTCAATTAATCATATTACTTAAGAACTTCCACTTAGACAGACATCTCTCTAGTCATCTAAGTGATCACGTGATCCAAATCAACTAAACCATAACCGATCATCACGTGAGATGGAGTAGTTTTCAATGGTGAACATCACTATGTTGATCATATCTACTATATGATTCACGCTCGACCTTTCGGTCTCCGTGCTCCGAGGCCATATCTGCATATGCTAGGCTCGTCAAGTTTAACCTGAGTATTCCGCGTGTGCAAAACTGGCTTGCACCCGTTGTAGATGGACGTCGAGCTTATCACACCCGATCATCACGTGGTATCTGGGCACGACGAACTTTGGCAACGGTGCATACTCAGGGAGAACACTTCTTGATAATTAGTGAGAGATCATCTTAAAATGCTACCGTCAATCAAAGCAAGAATAAGATGTATAATAGATAAACATCATATGCAATCAAAATATGTGACATGATATGGCCATGATCATCTTGCGCCTTTGATCTCCATCTCCAAAGTACTGTCATGATCTCTATCGTCACCGGCATGACACCATGATCTTCATCATCTTGATCTATATCAATGTGTCATCACATGGTTATCTCACCAACTATTGCTCTTGCAACTATTGCTATCGTATAGCGATAAAGTAAAGCAATTATTTGGCACTTGCATCTTATGCAACAAAGAGACATCCATAGGGCTTCTGCCAGTTGCCGATAACTTCAACAAAAAATGATCATCTCATACAACAACTTATATCTTATCACGTCTTGACCATATCACATCACAACATGCCCTGCAAAAACAAGTTAGACGTCCTTTACTTTGTTGTTGCAAGTTTTACGTGGCTGCTACGGGCTTAAGCAAGAACCAATCTCACCTACGCATCAAAACCACAACGATAGTTTATCAAGTTGGTGCTGTTTTAACCTTCGCAAGGACCGGGCGTAGCCACACTCAGTTCAACTAAAGTTGGAGAAACTGACACCCGCTAGCCACCTGTGTGCAAAGCACGGCGGTAGAACCAGTCTCGCGTAAGCGTACGCGTAATGTCGGTCCGGGCCGCTTCATCCAACAATACCGCTGAACCAAAGTATGACATGTTGGTAAGCAGTATGACTTGTATCGCCCACAACTCACTTGTGTTCTACTCGTGCATATAACATCAACGCATAAAACCTAGGCTTTGATGCCACTGTTGGGGAACGTAGTAATTTCAAAAAAATTCCTACGCACACGCAAGATCATGGTGATGGCATAGCAACGAGAGGGGAGAGTGTGTCCACGTACCCTCGTAGACCGAAAGTGGAAGCGTTAGAACAACGCAGTTGATGTAGTCGTACGTCTTCACGGCCCGACCGATCAAGCACCAAAACTACGGCACCTCCGAGTTCTAGCACACGTTCAGCTCGATGACGTCCCTCGAACTCCGATCCAGCCGAGTGTCGAGGGAGAGTTCCGTCAGCATGACGGCGTGGTGACAATCTTGATGTACTACCGACGCAGGGCTTCGCCTAAGCACCGCTACGATATTATCGAGGTGGATTATGGTGGAGGGGGGCACCGTACACGGCTAAGAGATCCAAGGGATCAATTGTTGTTCTGTCTAGAGGTGCCCCCCTGCCCCCGTATATAAAGGAGCAAGGGGGGAGGGGGCGGCCGGCCTAGAAGGGGCGCGCCAAGGGAAGTCCTACTCCCACCGGGAGTAGGACTCCCTCCTTCCTTGTTTGAGTAGGAGAAGGGGGAAAGAGGGGGAGAGGAGGAAGGAAAAGGGGGCCGCACCCCTTGTCCAATTCGGACCAGAGGGGAGCTGCGCGCCTCCTTCCTTTCGGCCTCTCTCCTCTATTCCCGTATGGCCCAATAAGGCCTATATACTCCCCGGCGAATTCCCGTAACTCTCCGGTACACCGAAAAATACCCGAATCACTCGGAACCTTTCTGAACTCCGAATATAGTCGTCCAATATATCGATCTTTATGTCTCGACCATTTCAAGACTCCTCGTCATGTCCCCGATCTCATCCGAGACTCCGAACTCCTTCGGTACATCAAAACTCATAAACTCATAATAAAACTGTCATCGAAACCTTAAGCGTGCGGACCCTACGGGTTCGAGAACTATGTAGACATGACCGAAACACGTTTCCGGTCAATAACCAATAGCGGGACCTGGATGCCCATATTGGCTCCCACATATTCTACGAAGATCTCTATCGGTCAAACCGCATAACAACATACGCTGTTCCCTTTGTCATTGGTATGTTACTTGCCCGAGATTCGATCGTCGGTATCCAATACCTAGTTCAATCTCGTTACCGGCAAGTCTCTTTACTCGTTATGCAATACATCATCTCACAACTAACTCATTAGTTGCAATGCTTGCAAGGCTTATAGTGATGTGCATTACCGAGAGGGCCCAGAGATACCTCCCCGACAATCGGAGTGACAAAACCTAATCTCGAAATACGCCAACCCAACATGTACCTTTGGAGACACCTGTAGTACTCCTTTATAATCACCCAGTTACGTTGTGACGTTTGGTAGCACCCAAAGTGTTCCTCCGGTAAACGGGAGTTGCATAATCTCATAGTTACAGGAACATGTATAAGTCATAAAGAAAGCAATAGCAACATACTAAACGATCAAGTGCTAGGCTAACGGAATGGGTCATGTCAATCACATCATTCTCCTAATGATGTGATCCCGTTAATCAAATGACAACACATGTCTATGGTTAGGAAACATAACCATCTTTGATCAACAAGCTAGTCAAGTAGAGGCATACTAGTGACACTATGTTTGTCTATGTATTCACACATGTATTATGTTTCCGGTTAATACAATTCTAGCATGAATAATAAACATTTATCATGATATAAGGAAATAAATAATAACTTAATTATTGCCTCTAGGGCATATTTCCTTCAGGTCGGTGGCCTATCAAGGGGCCCACGAGATAGGGGCGCGCCCTGTAGGGGTGGGCGCGCCCTCCACCCTTGTGGCCGCCTCGGCTGCTTCTTGGCTTGCACTCCAAGTCCTCTGGATCACGTTCGTTCCAAAAATCACACTCCCGAAGGTTTCATTCTGTTTGGACTCCGATTGATATTCCTTTTCTTCAAAATACTGAAATAGGCAAAAAAACAGCAATACGGGCTGGGCCTCCGGTTAGTAGGTCAGTCCCAAAAATGATATAAATGTGTAAAGTAAAGCCCATAAACATCCAAAACGGGTAATATAATAGCATGGAACAATCAAAAATTATGGATACGTTGGAGACGTATCAAGCATCCCCAAGCTTAATTCCTGCTCGTCCTCGAGTAGGTAAATGATAAAAACAGAATTTTTGATGTGGAATGCTACCTAGCATATTTCTCAATGTAATTTTCTTTATTGTGGCATGAATGTTCAGATCCAAATGATTCAAAATAAAAGTTCATATTGACATAAGAAATAGTAATACTTCAAGCATACTAATCAAAGCAATCATGTCTTCTCAAAATAACATGGCTAAAGAAAGTTATCCCTACAAAATCATATAGTCTGGCTGTTGCTCTATCTTCATCACACAAAGTATTTAATCATGCACAACCCCGATGACAAGCCAAGAAATTGTTTCATACTTTAATAATCTCAAACTTTTTCAACTTTCACGCAATACATGAGCGTGAGCCATGGACATAGCACTATATGTGGAATAGAATGGTGGTTGTGGAGAAGACAAAAAGGAGAAGATAGTCTCACATCAACTAGGCGTATTAACGGGCTATGGAGATGCCCATTAATAGATATCAATGTGAGTGAGTAGGGATTGCCATGCAACGGATGCACTAGAGCTATAAATGTATGAAAGCTCAACAAAAGAAACTAAGTGGGTGTGCATCCAACTTGCTTGCTCACGAAGACCTAGGGCATTTTGAGGAAGCCCATCATTGGAATATACAAGCCAAGTTGTATAATGAAAAATTCCCACTAGTATATGAAAGTGACAACATAGGAGACTCTCTATCATGAAGATCATGGTGCTACTTTGAAGCACAAGTGTGTGTCGGTGTACTAAAGTAGGGGTACCTTAGTATCCCGAACTTGTGCACGGGCAGTCGCAGCGCCCCGCAGCAAGGCTTGCCGGGTGCCCGCCAAGATCCTCCGTAGTTCCTATTGGAGCCATTCAAGAACAAAGTGTTTTAACTGAGAAGACAAGACCCCGGCAAGAGGAGCTTGCCGGGAAGGACAAGGCCCCGGCAAGAGGAGCTTGCCGGGAAGGCCAACCAAGGCATTTCAAGTAACTTGCCGCGACGCACCGCGCGTCCCGGCAAGACCCAGCGAGCGACAAGCTTCCGGGCGCGACAAGACAACGACCGCGGCATGGCGCTTGCCGCGGCGAAGCCACCGCTCTGTGCCCACGCTCCAGCGCATCCGTCAACGTGTCGCCACAGGACCGTTCCAGGCGCACGTGGCGGGAAGCTGTGCAGCCAAGCGATGCGAGGTGGCGAGTGGAGATGACAAGGTGGCCATCGTGGCGAACGGTGGCGCCCCTAACGGTCGCTTTTCTACACTGTTTAGGCGACACGGACAGGCATTAAATGCTCTTGTCCCCTGCCGTCAGAGTTAGGTAGGGTGCACTGTAGAAGCAGTTGTACCAACCACCCTTTTTACATTTGTACCCTTGCCTGCGTTGCCACCTGTCGGTGACCCCTTGAGCCTATAAAAGGAGGCCCATGCGCAACGTAGAGGGGGTTCGATTGATTCGAAACCAGAACACTCTCACGCTCTCGAGCAAGAACAGAATACAACCACAAAGCAGCAGTAGTAGTATTATCTCTTCGGAGAGCTCCGAAGCTAGGTAAAATCGCTCGCGTGCTCCGCCTCGATCCGCTCTTCGTGCGCCCTCCGCTCCCTGCCGGACCGAAAAGGGGCCCTGCCCCATAGGTGTTCGTTTCCCACGACATCTTTGGCGCGCCAGGTAGGGGGCGTCGAGGTTGTGTGAACCCGATCCGGCGTTCACGCGAGCCAGATCTTCATCTGTTTCATCATCTTCATCAACATGCCACCGAAGAAGAAGGCTTCGGAAGTGGATGCTCCGTCTGCGTCGGTCCTACCGCCACCGGAGCAAGCGGGTGGTGGGGTAGACGCCGGCGGGCGAACGGGTGCCGACGAGGAAGCTCAAGCTGCCGCCAGGTCCAAGGACAAGGCCGCGCAAACTTCGGCGTCCGTACACGCACCACGCCCGTCTCAGGAGCTGCGGGGCCAACAGCGTCATGGTACTCGCGGTACCATACGCTCGTTGGATCAAAATCGAGCTGGCGGATCTCGAGATGCTCAAGACCAGCACGCACGCCAGCCTGCTAGCACGAGCAAAACACGGTCGCCTGGACGGGATCCTGCTCCTTCTAACATAGTTAGAAGTCCGAGCATATCCCGCTCCTCGCACCGTTCGCCACCGCCACCAAAGACTCCAGAAGAAGCGTTGGCCCGAGCCCAATTACCCTCCGACGGCGGACAAGATCGACGGTTGGAGGGCCACCATTCAGAGCCTCATCAGCTTCGCCAACGGCGACACTCCCTGGCAACCGAGCACATCGAAGCCGCGGCAAGACGCCCAGGCGCAAAACGATGGCGACAAGACTGGTGGGGGTGCAACCACCATGCACTCCCCGCCCCGAAGGCCGAGATCGCCGACTCGCCGGGTCAACCTCGACACCGACTCCACGGCATCGTCAGATCCACGAGCTCGTCGCGATCAACGCCAAGTTCTTCAAGAACGACAACAAGAAGACGCTCGCACTCGCATCGAGCGTCGAAGAGAAGCGCGGCGTTAGTCAGACCAGCGCGCTGGGCCCGCTGTCGACATGCATGCGCTAGGGGAACCAGGAGACTTGCCGTACGCGGTAGGTTGCCCTGCGTTCACTCGTGAGCTGCGGCAAGTCCAGTGGCCCAGCACAAAGAACTTCAAGCCAGATGTACCAGAGAAGTATGATGGCAGGTTGCATCCGTCGGAGTTCCTCAGCATCTACACCATCGCGGTGCAAGCTGCCGGGGGGCGCGACGAGAAGATCCTTGCCAACTACTTCCTGCTGGTACTCAAGCCCAATGTCAGATCCTGGCTCATGCACTTGCCGGACGACTCCATCTCCTCATGGGCGGATCTGTGCCATCAGTTTGTCGGCACCTTCACAGGCGGCCACAAGCCCCATGGCCAGGAGAGCGATCTTCATCTGCTCGCCCAAAAGGAAGGAGAACCCCTGCGCAAGTATATTCAGAGATTCAGCCAAGCGCAGCACAACATCCCAGATGTCCACCCCGCCGCGGTCATCAGCTCGTTCCATCAGAACGTGCGTAACCGCAGGATGCGGGAGGAAATGGCGATGTGCAAGATCAGAGACGTCAGTGAGCTATATGCCCTAGCCGACAGGTGTGCATGTGCTGAGGAAGGGAGGAAACTCCCCGGAGAGAACACAGGAACAGGGGGGTCTGACAGTGAGGATGCTGCCCCGGCAAAGAAAAACCGGCAGCGGAACAACAGAAGAAGGAAAGGCAAAGATGTGGTAGCTGTCGAGCAGTCCGGCAACGGAGGTGGCGCCAAGGAAGCAGAACCTGTGGCGGCCGCCGACAAGCAGGGCGGCTCCGAGAAGCAATACTGCAAGATCCACCGCACCAAGGGCCACGATCTCCAGAGTTGCAAAAAAGTTGAGCAGCTTGTCGAGCAGCAGAAAGCTGAATACGAGTGACGTGACAAAGAGAAGGCCCAGGAAGGTATGGCGGATCCGGCAAGAAGCGTTCCGGCAGGGGAGGACGCCGCAGCAAGGCCAAGCAGCGGCAAGGAGACAGGCCACCCCGCGGCCGCGACAAGGATGAAGATGAAGACGACGACGAAGACATGGAGGATGACGAGGCCGACGAGCAGGAGTTTCATAAAGCAACAGAGGTTCTGTGCATTGACGGTGGTGCTTCTCTGCATACTTCGCACCGCCAGATCAAACAGTGGGTGCGGGAAGTTAATGCAGCAGAACCACCAGTTGAGTCACGCAAACCTCTGAAGTGGTCCAGCACGCCTATCATCTTTGACATTGAGGACCACCCTGATCACATAACTGCGGTCGGGTGCTTGCCGATGTTGGTTTCACCAACTATCTGCAACCTCAAGGTCACAAAGATGCTAGTTGACGGCGGGGCCGGCTTGAACCTGATCTCCTCAGCGGTACTCAAGAAGCTCCAGATCCCCGACAGCGAGCTCGAAGAGACCGGTACATTCCAAGGAATCAATCCGGGAAGGAGCAAGCCGAAGGGGAAGATCACATTGCCAGTGACATTTGGCAGCGAGCTGAACTTCAGAACAGAGAAGGTCACTTTTGGCGTTGCTGATTTCCCATTGCCCTACAATGGGATACTCGGCCGTCCAGCGCTCGCCAAGTTCATGGCAGCCTCTCATTATGCGTACAACGTGCTCAAGATGCCAGGTCCGATAAGTGTCATCTCTGTCCCTGGCGACAAGAAAGATGCCCTTATCTGCACCGACAAGATCTACCGGGAAGCAGCAGCCGCAACAGATCGCAAACCACTTGCCGCTGAAGCTCCCGGGGGGAAGAAGAAGACTAAGTCCGGCAAGAGCTCTGATGCCCACTCCGGCAAGCGCACCTCTTCGGAGTGCTGCACTACCGACGAGGACGCACCATCGAGCTCCACCGGCAAGTGTAAGAAGGCGAAGGCAGCTCCGCCAGAGACCAAGAAAGTGGCCGCCAAGGAGGACGGCACTGGTGGTACCTTCACCATCAGTGCCACACTCGATCCTAAATAGGAAAGCGCGCTCGTTGCTTTCCTGCGGGCGAATGTCGATGTGTTTGCATGGCAACCATCTGACATCCCCGGCGTTCCCAGGAAAGTGATTGAGCACCACCTTGCCGCCTGTCCTCACGCGCAGCCCGTCAAGCAGAAAGTCAGAAAACAAGCAGTGGAGCGCCAAGAATTCATTGCAGAAGAGATCAAGAAGTTGGAAGCAGCAGGCCTTGTCAGAGGAGTGCTCCATCCTATGTGGCTGGCCAATCCTGTAGTCGTGCGCAAGGCGAACGGAAAATGGAGGCTTTGTATTGACTTCACTGATGTTAATAAAGCCTGTCCCAAAGATCCATTTCCCTTGCCGCGCATTGACCAGATTGTCGACTCCACGGCAGGATGTGATTTGCTTTCATTTCTTGATGCATATTCAGGATATCATCAGATCTTCATGGCAGAAGAGGATGAGGAGAAAACCGCATTCATTACTCCATGTGGCACATACTACTTTGTACGGATGCCTTTCGGACTAAAGAATACTGGATCAACATTTGCAAGGGTAGTTCACGAAGCTTTTGAGCCACAGTTGCACAGAAATGTAGAAGCCTACATGGATGACATAGTGGTCAAGAGCAAAGACAGAGCAACTCTGATCCAGGATTTGGACGAGACCTTTGCAAATCTGCGCAAGATCAACCTCAAGCTCAACCCCGAGAAGTGCGTGTTTGGAGTCCCCTCCGGCAAGCTTCTCGGTGTCTCAGCGGGGGATTGAAGCTAATCCCGACAAGATCAAGGCCATTGAGCAGATCGAAGCACCGAAGTGCGTCAAGGATGTGCGAAGGCTTGCCAGCTGCGTGGCTGCTCTCAGCAGGTTCATCTCTAAGTCTGCTGAGCACGCCCTGCCATTTTTCAAAATTTTGAAAAAGGCAGGTCCAATGAAATGGACTCCGGAAGCGGAGGCTGCGCTGCAGGACTTGAAGAGATACCTGTCCTTCACTCCAATACTTGTCACACCTAAGCCGCAAGAGAAGTTGCTGCTATATCTAGCGGCAACCAATCAAGTGGTTAGTGCTGCGTTAGTAGCGGAGAGGGAGGCAGATGATGAGCCAGCGGCCACGGCAAGTGCGTCCAGCGACAAGCAGGGGGCTTCCCCGACAAGCCCTGGTCCCGACAAGGATGGATCTGTGCAGCCGCAAGAAGAGAAGCAGAAGAAAATGGTGCAGCGCCCAGTTTACTTTGTCAGTTCCCTTTTGCAGGGGGCTAGATCAAGGTATTCTAGTGTGCAGAAATTGCTTTTCGGCCTTCTCATGGCCTCGAGAAAGCTGCGCCATTACTTTCAAGCACATGAGATCACAGTTGTCACTCGCTTTCTGTTGAAGAGGATATTGCAGAATCCAGAAGCAATAGGCAGGATTGTCGAGTGAGCACTGGAATTGTCAAGCTTTGGCCTCAAGTTTGAAAGTACTTCAACTATCCAGAGCCGAGCATTGGTAGAATTCATAGCAGAATGGATGCCAACACTTGATGAAGAAACTCCAGAGACGAGCATTCCCGTTAAGGAAGCAAGCAAAGAATGGATCATGTACTTTGATGGTGCCTTCTCGCTGCAAGGCGCCGGTGCAGGCGTGTTGCTTGTCGCACCCACCGGAGAGCATCTCAAGTACGTGGTCCAGATGCACTTTCCCAAGGAGCAAGCGACAAACAATACTGCAGAGTATGAAGGTTTGCTTGCCGGACTCAGGATCGCGGCAGACCTTGGGATCAAGAAGCTTATTGTTAGGGGTGACTCGCAGCTTGTCGTCCGCCAAGTAAACAAAGATTATCAGAGTCCGTTGATGGAAGCTTACATTGACGAAGTGAAAAAGTTGGAAGAGCATTTTGACGGCCTGCAGATGGAACATGTTCCGAGAGCCCAGAACGATGTTGCCGATGGCCTGTCAAAATGCGCTGCATTAAAGTTACCTGTGGAACCAGGGATCTTTGTGCTCAAGCTGACTCAACCATCTGTAACACCATCATCTGGACAGAACAAAAAGAGGAAGTTGATTTCTGGCGACTACTTTCCGGCAGAGCTCCCCGAAGCAGCCGCCAAGAAGGTCCCCAAGATCAACACCAAGAGTGCTGAGGAGCAGTCTGCTCCGACAAACCCTAAAGTTTGTTCCGTTGAAGCAGACGCTCCCGACAAGTTTTGCTCCGGCAAGCTTGTCGGGGAACATCAAGCTCCGGCTGAACCGCGGGTTCTTGCCGTAGAAGCAGATGTTCCTGCAGCAGCGTTTGTGCCTTTAGTCCTTATTGTTGAGCCGCAAGCTCCGACATGGGCGCAGCAGATTGTCCGTTTCCTTCAGATAGGAGAACTTCTCGAAGAGCAAGAAGAAGCGGAGAGAGTAGCCCGGCAATCAAGTATGTACCAGTTTGTTGACGACATACTGTACAGAAGAAGATTCAACGGAGTGAAATTGAAGTGCATTCCCCGGGAAGATGGACAGAAACTGTTGGCGGAGATACATGGAGGAATATGTGGTCATCACATTGGCGCAAGAGCACTTGCCGGCAAAGCTTCCCGGCAAGGTTTCTTTTGGCCAACAGCCCTTCAGGATGCAACTGCACAAGTAACCAAGTGTGAAGCGTGCCAGTTCCATTCCAAGCAGATACACCAACCAGCTCAAGCTCTCCAGACGATCCCTTTATCCTAGCCATTTTCGGTCTGGGGGCTCGATATCCTCGGCCCTTTTCCCTGAGCTGTCGGGGGCTTTGAGTACTTGTACGTTGCAATCGACAAGTTCACAAAGTGACCGGAAGTGGAAGCAGTGAGGAAAGTGACAGCATAGTCAGCAGTCAAGTTCTTCAGGTCGATTGTTTGCCGTTTCGGAGTCCCTAACAGGATCATCATCGACAATGGCACGCAATTTACGAGCCGCACCTTCATGCAGTACGTCCAAGATCTTGGCGCCAAGGTCTGCTTCGCTTCTGTTGCTCACCCGAGAAGCAACGGTCAAGCGGAGAGGGCAAACGCTGAAGGGCTGCGCGGGCTCAAGACCAGGACTTTCGACAGGCTGCACAAGTGCGGAAAGAATTGGATTGAGGAGCTGCCGGTGGTTCTTTGGTCGATCAGGACGACGCCAAATCGAGCCACTGGCCAGACACCTTTCGCTCTAGTGTATGGAGCAGAGGCAGTTCTCCCCACGGAACTCGTATACGGATCGCCTCGAGTGCTCGCTTATGATGAGCTTGAGCAAGAGCAGCTGCGGCAAGATGACGCGCTGCTCCTTGAGGAAGATCGTCTTCAGGCTGCTGTACGAGCTGCTCGCTACCAGCAAGCTTTGCGCCGCTACCATAGCCGCAAAGTTAATGCCAGAAGTCTCGAGGAAGGCGACCTTGTTCTTCGGCGCGTTCAATCCGCCAAGAATTCCAACAAGTTGACGCCGAAGTGGGAAGGCCCTTATCGGGTGAAACGAGTCACTAGGCCTGGCACTGTCCGCCTTGAGACCGAAGATGGCTCTCAAGTGAGAAACTCCTGGAACATTGAGCATCTTCGTAAGTTTTACCCATAAGGCGCGGTTGCTGGAACCCGTTCCGACAACCACCTTTTGTACAAGCCTTGCCGCTGTTGCATGTAACCCTTTGTACAAAGCCGGGCGTAGATCCCATGCATAAATAAAGATCATATGCTCCGCACATCTTGTCAAATTTCATGCCTTTTTCTTTTTTGCATGTATTATCTGACACTTTGTGCAGCACTTACCCCCGGTAAGCAATAACGAGCCTTAAGGCTCCATATCTTTATTTTCTCTTCTTTCTTTTTCTCAAGAAAAGAAGGTTCCTTCACCCACAAGTTCACCGGGGGGAGGAGGAGATAATGGTGTGGACCAGGCGTCGTTCAAGGAAGTATCGCCTTGCCGGGACGTAAACGACAGAAAAGCTAAGTTGCCAAAGTTTGAGCACGATCAGTTTTAAAATTTTTTTAAGTTATCTTCCTTGAATGACCGCGCTTTGTATGGAAAACATGTGCGCGAGGAACCAACTCGTAGCTAGTTGTGCCCTTACTTTGTTTCGAGTCCTCTCAACAACTTAAGTGTGCTGCGACTAGTTGCGACATGGTTTCTTGCCGGAAGCAGCACCGCCAGCAGGCTGCTGATGTTCTGCACTCAGCGCTCGCGGCAAGGGTGCCTGTGCCGGCAAGTTCCCTAAAAGCGTAGGGTAACATACAAAGGAAGGAATCAAGTAAAGGAAATAACATAGCAAATACTGCCCAAGATAAAGTTATATTACAAAGGTAACTTGTCACAGCACTGACTAAATTGTTCTCATAACATAAATGACAGCGGCAAGGAAAGAAGAAAACGGGCGGCCTAATCTACGCGGCCACCATCAACCCTCTTGACTTCATTCACCTTGTCCACAATGGGTGCGACAAGGGCCTTGAGCTCTTCAAGATCAGCACCCGCCGGCAGCTTCTTGAGGACGTTGGTGAGGATGAGGCCTGGATTGCGGAAGAGCACCTTCACCAACACTTTCTCCAGGACTCTGGCGCAGATCGTGCGCGACTCGTCGGCCAGCTGCTTAGGGATCCTTTCCCGGAGTTGCTGGAGCGCCGTCACCACGCCCTTGAAGAACAGAGTGAGCTTGGCGCTGGGCTGGAGATTCTCGTCATAGGAGTACCCAAAACCCTCCAGTTCCAGCTGTGCCAGCTCCTCGTCGATAACTGCGGCGATGTTGACGAGGCCCTCCGTCCAGAGCTCCACGGTGTCCCTGAAGGTGTTCTGGGTTTCGGCGGCCCTCGTCAGTAGCGCCTCGTTGGCCTTGATCTCCCCTTTCAAGTCCTCCTCCCGCTTCTTGGCGCTGTCCAGCGTCTCAGTCAGTGTGGCCAGCTTCAGCTCCAGATCAGCATTTGAATCCTTGGCGGCACTCAGCTCTTTGCCCCTCTCGAGGAGACGACCCTGCAGCTCGCCATGGGCAAGGGCGTCCTTCTCACGCTCGCGCTGGAGCGCGGCAAGCTCTTCATTCTTCTCCTTGAGGGTGGCTTCCAGCTGCGTCACCTTCACCTCCAGCTCCTTCTTGGCGGCCTCGGCAGCTGCAGCAGCATCCTTCTCTTCCTTGAGGGCCCCGCCAAGTGTCTCCTCGCGCGCGGCAAGCTCCTCCTGATAGCTGTCCAAGTTAACCTTCCTCTATGTCAGCTCGCCTTCTCGCATGGACATCTCCTCGGCGGCAAGCTGCTGCTGCTCTTCGGCTTCAGCCTTCTCAAGGAGGAAGGCTTTCCGCGCCTCGGCAAGCTGCGCCCTCTCCTCTGCAATGGACCGGAGGGCCTCTTGGTTGCGGCTCTGGAGCTCCTCCGCATGCTTCTCAATGTCCACTCCCGCCTGCGCGACAAGCGCCTCCCGGGACTCCAGTTTTGCTTGTCGGGCGCGGTAGAGTGACACCAGCTTCCGGAGCAGCTGCTCCTCCTCGGACTCGCCGCTGCTACTGCTTGGTGCGTCAACCACTGTCAGCCCAGCGGAGGCGAGCACCTCTCCATCGAAAGCTTCTCCCTCGACCGGCGCCCTAGAGCTTGACGCCCAGGGGAGCCTGATGAAGACACCGTCGCCGGCCTTCAAGTAGGCGCCAGGCTGGGGCTCTTCGGAGCCTGGCGCTGTGTCAGCGGCGGAGGGATCGGCGGTCGGCGTAGCGCCTTGCGCTCCTGCGGCCCCCGGGTCGTCAGTGCGATCGCCGGATCCCTCGCCAGCTCCTGCGCCGGCAGCCTTGGCGGCCTCTTCGTCGGCGGGATCATCAGCGTCGGCCTCTTCTTTGGTGGCGGCGACATCGTCAGTGTTGCCACGCACGTTCTCCTCGCTGGTGGCCTCGGTCGCCATCGGCTCCGTGGAGGGAGGATCTGAAGACAGGAAGAGGGAGAAAAAGTCAAGCAAATATCCAAAAAAGAAGATCAGAAGAAGAAGAACCCAAGGGAAGTTTTCTAACAAGAAGGATTACCTGTGCTGGGCTCTGTAATCATGGGCTCCACCACCGGGGGATCACTGGTCCCGTCCCTTGCCGGAGATCTGCTCCTTGCCGGGGACCTCTCCCTTGCCGGAGAGCACTCCCTTACCAGGGAGTCAACCCTTGGCGGCGTAGTGGAAGCAGATAGCACCTCAGGGGCGGCTTCTGGCTGTTCCTGGTGGGCCTGTTCTGCTCCTACACAAGCAAACCAACAATCAAGATATCAGTAAGAAAAGAACACCCATGCGCGCCTGACAGCGGAAAGTAAAATTATGTACTTATGCTGGGGGCTGCGCTGAGGGCTGCTTCGCGGAGTAATTGTCGGGTCCGACAAGGTAGTCTCGGACGTGCCCTCTGTCATCACAGCAGGATCGTCCTCGATGACAACCACGGGGACCTTGGCCCTCTTCGCCGCTCTCTGGGCCAGAGTTCTGGAAAGGAACAAGGTTCAGAAGAAAGCAGATCAGATACAAGACAAGAAACGGCAGGAATCGAAGAAATATAAGTATAACAAGAAGAAAGTCTTACTCATCCTCCTCTTCTTCCTCCTCGTCGAAGCTGAGCGCGGAGAGGTCGAAGTCCGGTACCCTTTCGGCGCGATGAGGCGGAGGAGTAGGCTCCCTTGGACGCTTGGCGGGAGCTGCGGCAGGATCAGAAGCGGCGGCCCAAGAAGACCCCGCTCCAGTCGCTGGTGCGGCGTGAGATGCTCCCGCGGCAACGGTGCTTGTCGCGGTGGAGCGTGTCCCGCAGCGCGGCGGCTGTTGGCCCGTCTGCCGCCCTGCTATGTCTCCGGTCCTGCGGAGGCGCGTTCTTGGTTGAGCTGGGGGCTGCACTGGGGGCTCCGCCTGCGGCAAGCTGCTTGAAGAAGGCTGGCCGCTTGCACCCCCGGTGGGCTCCCTCGATTCGGCTTCGGGCTCTCCCTCGCCGACGACCTCCCCGACAAGCTCCTCCCGCTCGGCAAGGCTTGCCGCCTCGGCTGCCTCTGCCTCCTCCACAGTAAACCCGAACTCACCCGCGGTGGCGGCCGCTGCGGCCTCTTCCGCCCTGGTGGCAATGCGCCGCATCTCATCGTCGGTGGTGTCGCGGGTGAGGCTCCTCTGCTCGTCGGCACGGACCGCCACCTCCACCAAGTCGTCGAAGAATTGCTGCACGACGTCGTCGGCGGGCTCCTGCCAAGTTGGAATAATCCCATGCAAGTCGCACTCTGACATCATTGTGCGGATGCGATCGAGCTGGGAGTTGTTGCACAATGGGATGACGCCCTGCGGCAGCCTGAACCACTCAGGATGGTTGGGGTCGTGCTTGAACAGTTCCTTGAGCGTCCCATCTAACTCCAAAACAGTGAAATTGAAGTTGAGGCCCGGGCGCAGCCTCATGATATCCGCCGAACCCCCGAACAGCCAGGCAGGTCTCCCCCTCTCCTGCAGAGGGGCGATGCGGCGGTGAAGAAAGTCCGCACCAACAGCACCAACGGTGAGCCCGGCAAGCCTGAGCCGCAAGATCCGGGTGGTGGCGATCTTCAGTCTAGCATCGTCCGCCGCTAGGGCGCTCCAATCGCCGCCGCGCACTACTCGGGTTTGGCACAAGTTGGTGAATGGTTGCGGGTTCTCATCAACAATCCAACACCACTCCGCTCTCCACTCCTCCCATTTGCTACGGAGCTCCCCCTCCAGATAGACCTCCTTCATGCCGGCTCTCGAGATCCAGGCGATCCCACCAGCTAAAGGCTCTCCCTTCTCGACCCGGGGCATGAAGTAGTGGCGGAAAAGGGCTACGTTTGGGTGGATCCCGACAAAGTTCTCGCAGAGATGTGCGAAAACCACCATGGTCAGAACGGCGTTGGGGGTGAAATCGAGGAGGTGGAACCCGTAGGTGTTCATGATATCACAGAAGAAATCGGAGAAGGGCGGGCAGAGCCCGCAATAGAAAAACAGTGCGAAGAAGGGGTATCCTTTTGGACACCATTTCGAAGTGGAAGCTTCGGCGGAAAGTACCTGCGTGCGCGGATGCGCCCGCGTCTCCGTCGACCAGAAGAGATAGAACCATTCCCTCAGCTCCTTCGCAGAGAGCTCAGGGGGGAAGAGTGCCCGCTCCTTCCGCAGCGCCTCAAGCCGCAGCGCCTCGGCCGACTTCGTGCCCTTCCCGGTCTTCGGAGCCATGGCGGAGGCGGTGGGGGAGAGAGAGGGCGTTGGCGGTGACGGCGGCGACGGGGGGCGGAGTGCTGCTCTCTTTCGGCTTTGGGAAGCGGAGGGGAGCGGCGGAGATTTCTGAGGAAGGAACCGCAAGTGACGAAGGTGGGGGAACTGCCCCTGTTTCCCCTGCTTATAAAGAGGAGGAGGCGAACGTTACGCTTTTTCTGAATAAAGAATCGCCCACGATCTCTCCCACGACGCCGCATTCGACGCGTGCCGTTACGGGAGGGCGCGGTGGATACGGAGTTAGATACGGTGTGGACCCAAGCCACGTGTGCCCGTGCCCTGTTTTGGGCCTGGCCCAACAGCGCTCGGCACCGTGTGTGGCCCAGGCCCGGGGGCTCCTGTCGGTGTACTAAAGTAGGGGTACCTTAGTATCCCGAACTTGTGCACGGGCAGTCGCAGCGCCCCACTGCAAGGCTTGCCGGGTGCCCGCCAAGATCCTCCGTAGTTCCTATTGGAGCCATTCAAGAACAAAGTGTTTTAACTGAGAAGACAAGACCCCGGCAAGAGGAGCTTGCCGGGAAGGACAAAGCCCCGGCAAGAGGAGCTTGCCGGGAAGGCCAACCAAGGCATTTCAAGAAACTTGCCGCGACGCGCCGCGCGTCCCGGCAAGACCCGGCGAGCGACAAGCTTCCGGGCGCGACAAGACAATGACCGCGGCAAGGCGCTTGCCGCGGCGAAGCCACCGCTCTGTGCCCACGCTCCAGCGCATCCGTCAACGTGTCACCACAGGACCGTTCCAGGCGCACGTGGCGGGAAGCTGTGCAGCCAAGCGGTGCGAGGTGGCGAGTGGAGATGACAAGGTGGCCATCGTGGCAAACGGTGGTGCCCCTAACGGTCGCTTTTCTGCACTATTTAGGCGACACGGACAGGCATTAAATGATCTTGTCCCCTGCCGTTAGAGTTAGGTAGGGTGCACTGTAGAAGCAGTTGTACCAACCACCCTTTTTACATTTGTACCCTTGCCTGCGTTGCCACCTGTCGGTGACCCCTTGAGCCTATAAAAGGAGGCCCATGCGCAACGTAGAGGGGGTTCGACTGATTCGAAACCAGAACACTCTCACGCTCTCGAGCAAGAACAGAATACAACCACAAAGCAGAAGTAGGAGTATTATCTCTCCGGAGAGCTCCGAAACTGGGTAAAATTGCTCGCGTGCTCCGCCTCGATCCGCTCTTCGTGCACCCTCCGCTCCCTGCCGGACCGGGCCCTGCCCCATAGGTGTTCGTTTCCCACGACAGTGTGGTAAAAGGATAGTAGCATTGTCCCTTCTGTCTTTTTCTCTCATTTTTTTCTTTATTCTTTTTTCTTCTTCTTCTTTTCTTTTTTTTCTTTTTTTCTTTGGCCTTTCTTTTTTTGGCCTTTCTTTTTTTTTCTTTTGTAAAGTCCGAAGTCTCATCCCAACTTGTGGGGGAATCATAGTCTCCATCATCCTTTCCTCACTAGGACAATGCTCTAATAATGAAGATCATCACACTTTTATTTACTTACAACTAAAGTATTACAACTCAAAACTTAGAACAAGATATGACTCTATATGAATGTCTCTGGCGGTGTACCGGGATATGCAATGAATCAAGAGTGACATGTATGAAAATTATGAAGGTGGCTTTGCCACAAATACAATATCGACTTCATGATCATGCAAAAAGCAATATGACAAAAGTAATGTGTGTCATATGAACGGAACGGTGGAAAGTTGCATGGCAATATATCTCGAAATGGCTATGGAAATGCCATAATAGGTAGGTATGGTGGCTGTTTTGAGGAAGGTAAATGGTGGGTGTATGGTACCGGTGAGAGTTGCACGGTACAATTGAGGCTAGCAATGGTGGAAGGGTTAAAGAGTGCGTATAATCCATGGACTCAACATTAATCAAAAGAACTCATATACTTGTTGCAAAAATTTAGAAGTCATCAAAAACCAAAGCACTACGCGCATGCTCCTAGGGGGATAGATTGGTAGGAAAAGACCATCGCTCGTCCCCGACCGCCACTCATAAGGAAGACAATCAATAAATAAAATTGTGCTCCAACTTTATCACAAAGCGGTTCACCAGACGTGCATGCTATGGGAATCACAAACTTCAACACAAGCATTCTTTAAATTCATAATCTCCCAACTAGCATGACTTTAATATCACTACCTCCATATCTCAAAACAATTATCAAGTATCAAATTGATCATAGCATCCAATTCACTTCCTATGATAGTTTTTATTATACCCAACTTGGATGCCTACCATTCTAGGACCAATTTTATAACCATAGAAAATACCATGCTATTCTAAGAGACTCTCAAAATAATATAAGTGAGGCATGAGAGACTAGAAATTTCTACAAAATTAAGCCACCGCCGTGCTCTAAAAGATATAAGTGAAGCACTAGAGCAAAAACTATCTAGCTCAAAAGATATAAGTGAAGCACATAGAGTATTCTAATAAATTTCAATCAAGTGGGCTTCTCCCAAATGGTGTGTACAGCAAGGATGATTGTGGAAAACTAAAAAGCAAATACTAATATCATACACGATGCTCCAAGCAAAACACATATCATGTGGCAAATAAAAATATAGCTCCAACTAAAGTTACCAGTCAACGAAAACGAAAGAGGGGATGCCTTCCGGGGGCATCCCCAAGCTTAGGCTTTTTCCACTCCTTATTCCATAGTCCATCAAATCTTTACCCAAAACTTGAAAACTTCACAACACAAAACTCAATAGGAAATCTCATAAGCTCTGTTAGTGAAAGAAAAAAACCACCACATAAGGTATTGTAACGAACTCATTCTTTATTTATATTGGTGTTAAACCTACTGTATTCCAAGTTCTATATGGTTCATAGCACTTAATACTAGCCATAGATGCATCAAAATAAGCAAACAACACACGAAAAACAGAATCTGTCAAAAACAGAACAGTCTGTAGCAATCTGTAATTAACGCAAACTTCTAAAATTCTAAAAATCCTACCAAAATAGGAAGTCTTAGAAAATGTTTCTATTGATCTTCAGCAAAAAGAATAAATGCAAAAGCACGTCTCTGTGACTTAACAAAACTAAATTCGTGCACGCAAAGTTTCTGTTTTTCAGCAGAATCAAATCAACTATCAACATAGGTTATCCTATAGGTTCTACTTGGCACAAACACTAATTGAAACATAAAAACACATCTAAACAGAAGGTAGAAGCAAAATTTATTACTAAACAGAAACAAAAGCAAAAAAACACAAAATAAAATTGGGTTGCCTCCCAACTAGCGCTATCGTTTAACGCCCCTAGCTAGGCATAAAAGTGAAGATAGATCTAAGTAGTGCCATCTTTGGTTCTTGGAAAGTGCTCCATGCCTTTCCTTAATGGAAATTGGAATCTAATATTCCCTTCCTTCCTATCAATAATCGCACCAATCGTTCTAAGGAAAGGTCTACCAAGAATAATAGGGCAAGAAAGATTGCAATCTATATCAAGAACGATAAAATCTATGGGAACCAAATTTCTATTTGCAACAATGAGAGCATCATTGATCGTTCCCATTGGCTTTTTAATGGTGGAATCTGCAAGGTGCAAATTTAAAGAGCAATCATCAAGATCATGGAAACCTAGAATACCACATAAAGTTTTCGGAATCATGCAAACACTAGCACCCAAATCACACCAAGCAAAACACTCATGATCTTTAATTTTAATCTTTATAGTAGGTTCCCACTCATCATTAAGTTTTCTAGGTATAGAAACTTCCAAATTAAGTTTTTCATCATAAGATTGCATCAAGGCATCAACAATATGTTTGGTAAAAGCTTTATTTTGACTATAACCATGAGGAGAATTAACAACGGATTGCAACAAGGAAATACAACCTTCTAAAGAACAATTATCATAATCAAATTCCTTGAAATCCGAGATAGTGGGTTCAATGCTATTTAAAGTCATGACCTCTCCAATCCCACTTTTACCAAATTTAGCATCAAGATCTAAAAACTCTGAATTATTGGGACGCCTTCTAACTAAAGTTGACTCATCTCCAATCCCACTATTATTAAGATTCATATTGCAAAACAAAGATCTAATAGGGGACACATCAATAACTTTAAGATCTTCATTATTTTCACCTAACTTTTCTGGTTTGGAAGCCATCTTATTGACTAAGGTAGCTTGCTTATCATAAATTTTGGCTATAGAATTTTCAAGCCGGGTAATTTGAGAGTTCAAACCATAAAATTCTTTAGACATATCATCAAGCTCCTTATTCATAAACCCCAAAAAACCTTTTTGTTCTTTAAGCTCTTTTCTGAAGAAATTATTATGCTCAAATTGCAAAGTCATAAAGCTTCTAATATTTGATTCAATCTCTTCCAACCTTCTATGAAGTAGGTCGGAACTCTTAGGCAAAGCCATAAGGACAAACAGGCACACAAGCAAGAGAGAGAGAGGGAGATTGGAAAAGAGAGGGCGAATAAAACAGCAAGGGTGAAGTGGGGGAGAGGAAAACGAGAGGCAAATGCAAATAAAGTAAATGCGAGGGAGATGAGTTTGTGATGGGTACTTGGTATGTCTTGACTTGAGCGAAGACCTCCCCGGCAACGGCGCCAGAAATCCTTCTTGCTACATCTTGAGCTTGCGTTGGTTTTCCTTGAAAGGGTGATGCAGCAATAGTAGCGTAAGTATTTCCCTCAGTTTTTGAGAACCAAGGTATCAATCTAGTAGGAGGCTCCTCAAAAGTCCCACGCACCTACACAAACAAACAAAGAACTCGCAACCGATGCAATAAAGGGGTTGTCAATCCCTTCACGGCCACTTGCGAAAGTGAGATCTGATAGAGATAGTATGATAAGATAAATGTATTTTTGGTATTTTATAATATAGATAGGAAAAGTAAAGATGCAAATAAAAGTAGATTGAAAGCTTTATATGACAAAAGATATACCCGGGGGCCATAGGTTTCACTAGTGTCTTCTCTCAAGATAGCATAAGTATTACGGTGGGTGAACAAATTACTGTCGAGCAATTGATAGAAAAGCGAATAATTATGAGATTATCTAGGCATGATCATGTATATAGGCATCACGTCCGTCACAAGTATACCGACTCCTGCCTGGATCTACTACTATTACTCCACACATCAACCGCTATCCAGCATGCATCTAGAATATTAAGTTCATAAGAACAGAGTAACGCATTAAGAAAGATGACATGATGTAGAGGGATAAACTCATGCAATATGATATAAACCCCACCTTTTTATACTCGATGGCAACAATACAATACGTGCCTTGCAACCCTTATTGTCACTGGGTAAGGACACCGCAAGATTGAACCCAAAGCTAAGCACTTCTCCCATGGCAAGAAAGATCAATCTAGTAGGCCAAACCAAACTGATAATTCTAAGAGACTTGCAAAGATAACTCAATCATACATAAAAGAATTCAGAGGAGATTCAAATATTTCTCATAGATAAACTTGATCATAAACCCACAATTCATCGGATCTCGACAAACACACCGCAAAAAGAGTTAGATCGAATATATCTCCACAAGAGAGGGGGAGAACATGGTATTGAGATCCAAAAAGAGAGAAGAAGCCATCTAGCTAATAACTATGGACCCGAAGGTCTGTGGTAAACTACACACAACTCATTAGAGAGGCTATGGTGTTGATGTAGAAGCCCTCCATGGTCGATTCCCCCTTCGGCGGAGCACCGGTGAAGGCTCCAAGATGGGATCTCGCGGATACAGAAGGTTACGGCGGTGGAAATTGTTTTTCGTTGGCTCCCTGGATGTTTGCCGGGTACGTGGGTATATATAGGAGGAAGAGTAGGTCGGTGGCTGCCCCAGGGGCCCACGAGATAGGGGGCGCGCCCTGTAGGGGTGGGCGCGCCCTCCACCCTCGTGGCCGCCTCGGCTGCTTCTTGGCTTGCACTCCAAGTCCTCTGGATCACGTTCGTTCCAAAAATCATGCTCCCAAATGTTTCATTCCATTTGGACTCCGTTTGATATTCCTTTTCTTTGAAATACTGAAATAGGCAAAAAAACAGCAATACGGGCTGGGACTCCGGTTAGTAGGTTAGTCCCAAAAATGATATAAATGTGTAAAGTAAAGCCCATAAACATCCAAAACGAGTAATATAATAGCATGGAACAATCAAAAATTATAGATACGTTGGAGACGTATCAGATGGAGATGAAGGGCCTGTAACCTGTAATGGCGGAGGACGGCGTAGAAGAACTCGGAGAAGGGAGGCACCAGGATGGCGATGATGGTGCTCATGAAGAAGGGGTAAAAGGTGCTCCCCTTAGCCTTTGGCGTGGCGGAGCCGGCTCGGAGCACGGTCTCCCTCATCTCGTTGCCTTGCGCCGCCGTCATTAGGCGCGTAGAGGCAAGATTCTTCTCCGTCATGTTTGGGGGGTCCCAGGCCAGTGAGTACCAAGTCAGTGGAGCCTCAGCCGCGGCCTTGCAGGGCGCCATCGCTCGCTGGAGGAGGAAGAATGAGGCAGATCTGGAGATTTTGGAAGCAAGAGAGCAAGAGCAAGAAAGGGGATCTGAAGCAAGGCGAATGAGAGCAATGAAGGTAAGCTTAACCCAGGCCAGCCTTTTGTCAGCCGGGCAGTTGCCGAGGCAGCGTGGGGAAGCGGAGACGCCCACGTCCAATCAACTGCCACGCGGCTACCAAGGCTGCAGGCTGTTGGGGCCCACGGTGCTCCACACTTGCCCTTTGGCTTCGCTGCTAAGCCAAGTTCGAGCGCGCCTTGGGCCCGGGGGCTACTGTCGGCGTTCTGGGAACGGGGGTCCCCAGACTTGCCTGCCTGCGGCTTGTGGCGTGGCTCAGGCAGAGGCCCAGTACGGCCCATCTTCATCAACTCAAGCTCAAGACCCTCGCCAGGCCTCGCGAGGCGGATGACGCAAGGCTTCCTCAGGGGCGGCCTCATCAGGCAGGCTCGCGAGGAGGCGGAGATATCAAGGCAAGGAGTACCTCGCGAGGTGCTCGTGACGCAAGCCATGATGATCAAGACCAGGCAGGCGCCAGCCTGTGCAGTGTCCTCGTTTCCTCTTTGGTGCAAAGGGGGCAAGCGTAGGCGCAGAGTACAGAGGCATCAAGCAAAGGTTTCCATATTGGTGCAACGAGACCAAGACCAGCAGAGCGGCAGGACGGAGGTCACCGTGGAGCCCAAGACGGCGTCATCGCCAGTGCCTTTGGTAATCGAAGACCAACTTTAGTCAGGATAACTTGTACTAGTTGTCCCCCTTCAAAATGGCCATTGTTGGCTCCCTTCCCGCTCAATATTTGGGAAGAGGACCAGGGCCCCTATAAATAGAGATAGCCACCACCACAGTAGGGAGGGATCATCTAGAGCTAATCGAATCCATCCCAAGCGCACCAGCTCAAGAACACCCCTCGTGAGGCTGTTCTTCCTCTGTACTATTCATCATCAGCCCAGGGGCAATCCACCACACCACACACTAGAGTAGGGTTTTACACCACAATGGTGGCCTGAACTAGTATAAACTTGGTGTCCTTTGTGTTGTTCATCGTGTAGCTTAGATTCACGACGAGGCTTTGGGGCCTGGATTGGTAGGGAGAAGATCTTTGCGCGCACCCCAGAGTTTGAACCTTAAGGGTTTTGCCGGAACCCGATATCCGACATGGGCCCTCTCGGTAATGCACATCATAATAAGCCTTGCAAGCAATGTGACTAATGAGTTAGTTGCGGGATGATGCATTGCGGAACGAGTAAAGAGACTTGCCGGTAACGAGATTGAACTAGGTATGGAGATACCGATGATCGAATCTCGGGCAAGTAACATACCGATGATAAAGGGAATAACGATGTTGTCATAACGGTTCGACCGATAAAGGTCTTCGTAGAATATGTGGGAGCCAATATGAGCATCCAGGTTCCGCTATTGGTTATTGACCAGAGAGGAGTCCTGATCATGTCTACATAGTTCTCGAACCCGTAGGGTACGCACACTTAACGTTTGATGACGATTTGTATTATATGAGTTATGTGATTTGGTGACCGAATGTTGTTCGGAGTCCCGGATGAGATCACGGACATGACGAGGAGTCTCGAAATGTTCGGGAGGTAAAGATTGATATATTGGATGATAGTATTCGGACACCGGAAGTGTTCCGGAATGTATCATGTACATATCGGAGTACCGGGGGGGTACCAAAACCCCCCGAGGGAAGATATGGGCCATATGGGCCTTAGGAGGAAGCACACCAGCCCTCATAGGCGTGGCTCCCCCCCCCCAAGCAAGGAGGCCGAATAGAGTTAGTAGGAGGGGGCGGCGCACCCCTATTTCCTTCTCCTCCCCCCTCTCTTCCCTTCTCCCCCTTCTGGTAAGAGGAAAGTGGGAAGGCCGGACTAGACTAGGAGCCCAGGTAGGATTCCTCCTACTTGGGCGCGCCTAGGGCTGCCTCTCTCCCCCTCCCTCCTTTATATACTTGAGGAGGGGGCGCCTAGAACACACATCAAACATTGTTAGCCGTGTGCGGCGCCCCCCCTCCCCTCCATAGCTTACACCTCCGGTCATATTCACGTAGTGCTCAGGCAAAGCCCTACGCGGATCACTTCACCATCACCGTCACCATGCTGTCGTGCTGCCGAAACTCTCCCTCGACACTTTGCTGGATCAAGAGTTCGAGGGACGTCATCTAACTGAATGTGTGCAGAACTCGAAGGTGTCGTACGTTCGGTGCTTGATCGGTTGGAACGAGAAGAAGTTCGACTACATCAACTGTGTTAACAAACGCTTCCGCTTTTGGTATACGAGGGTATGTGGACGCACTCTCCCCCTCTTGTTGCTATGCATCTCCTAGATAGATCTTGCGTGAGCGTAGGATTTTTTTGAAATTGCATGCTATATTTCCCAACAAAATTTACCACAACATGTTGATGTCGTTCCATGATAGCATGCCAAGTTTCATGAATTTCAGACAAGTTTTGGATTTACCAGAATTTAAAAAAAATTATGTCAATTTTTTGCCCACAATCAACAGCGCCCTAGTGTTTGAAATTCATTCCCATTTTTTGCCCACAATCAACAGTGCCTTGGTGTTTGAAATTCATGCCCAAGGACACATATTTGATATGTCAACCCATTTTTCTGCACAGGAGCATGTGCGTGTAGTTCAAATTTGAATTATGCACATAAAATGCCTAGAAAACTCAGTTAATGTATAAAAATGTCCAGACGAACCCCGAAATTGCAAATTTTAACATGACACACTGCTACCTCTTGAGCTTGCGTTGGTTTTTCCCTTGAAGAGGAAAGGGTGATGCGGCAAAGTAGAGTAGGTATTTCCCTCAGTTTGAGAACCAAGGTATCAATCTAGTAGGAGACAACACACAAGTCACCGAATACCTGCACAAACAATCAAATAAACTTGCACCCAACGTGATAAAGTGGTTGTCAATCCCTTCATGGTTACTCGCAAAAGTGAGATCTGATAGAGATAGATAAATAGTAAAGTAAATGTTTTTGGTTTATAGATTGGAAAGTAAAAGATTGCAAAAGGAGTAGATCGGAAACTAATATTGTGGATCAGAAACTTATATGATGGGAAATAGACCCGGGAGCCATAGGTTTCACTAGAGGCTTCTCTCAATACAAAAAATATTAAAGTGGGTGAACAAATTACTACCAAGCAATTGATACAAAAGCGCAAAGTTATGATGATATCTAAGGCAATGATCATGAATATAGGCATCACGGCCGTGTCAAGTAGACCGAAACGATTCTGCATCTACTACTATTACTCTACACATCGACCACTATCCAGCATGCATCTAGAGTCTTAAGTTCATAAAGAACGGAGTAACGCATTAAGCAAGATGACATGATGTAGAGGAAATAACTCAAGCAATATGATGAAAACCCCATTGATGACCCACAAGTATAGGGAATCAATTGTAGCTCTTTTCGATAAGTAAGAGCGTCGAACCCAACGAGGAGCAGAAGGAAATGACAAGTGGTTTTCAGCAAGGTAATGTCTGCAAGTTCTGGAATTGTAAGTAACAGAGTAGTTTGATAGCTAGATAATTTGTAACAAGCAAGTAACAATAATAGTAGCAAATGTGCAGCAAGGTGATACGTCTCCAACGTATCTATAATTTTTGATTGTTCCATGCTATTATATTATCTATTTTGGATGTTTAATAGGCATTTATATGCTATTTTATATTATTTTTGGGACTAACCTATTAATCGAGGGCCCAGTGCCAGTTTTTTTCCCTATTTTAGAGTTTTGCAGAAAAGGAATACCAAACAGAGTCCAAACGGAATGAAACCTTCGCGATGATCTTTCTTGGACCGAAAGCAAACCAGAAGACTTGGAGACAAAGTCAGAGAGGCAACGAGGCGGCCACGAGGCAGGAGGGCACGCCCCCACCCTCCTGGGCCCCTCATAGATCCCCTGACCTAGTTCATTCGCCTATATATACTCTTATACCCTGAAAACATCCAGGAGAGCCATGAAACCACTTTTCCACCACCGCAACCTTCTATACCCATGAGATCCCATCTAGGGACCTTTTCCGGCGTCCTGGCGAAGGGGGATTTGATCACGGAGGGCTTCTACATCAACACCATTACCTCTCCGATGAAGCTTGAGTAGTTTACCACAGACCTTCGGGTCCATAGTTATTAGCTAGATGGCTTCTTCTCTCTCTTTGATTCTCAATACCATGTTCCCCTCGACGTTCTTGGAGATCTATCCGATGTCATACTCTTTTGCGGTGTGTTTGCCGAGATCCGATGAATTGTGGATTTATGATCAACATTATCTATGAATATTATTTGGTTCTTCTCTCAATTCTTATATGCATGATTTGATATCTTTGCAAGTCTCTTCGAATTATCGGTTTAGTTTGGCCTACTGGATTGATCTTTCTTGCAATGGGAGAAGTGCTTAGCTTTGGGTTCAATCTTGTGGTGTCCTTTCCCAGTGATAGTAGGGGCAGCAAGGCACGTATTGTATTGTTGCCATCGAGAATGAAAATATGGGGTTTTCATCATATTGCTTGAGTTAATTCATCTACATCATGTCTTCTTGCTTAATACTCTAGATGCATGCTGGATAGCGGTCGATGTGTGGAGTAATAGTAGTAGATGCAGGCAGGAGTCAGTCTACTTGAGACGAACGTGATGCCTATGTTCATGATCATTGCCTTAGATATCGTCATAACTATGCGCTTTTCTATCAATTGCTCGGCAGTAATTCGTTCACCCATCGTAATATTTTCTATCTCAAGAGAAGCCACTAGTGAAACCTAGGGCTCCCGGGTCTCTTTTCAATATTATTAAATCTCGTTTACATCTTGCTAGTTTCCGATCTACTATTTTGCAATCTTTACTTCCCAGTCTATAAAACAAAAATACCAAAAATATTTACTTTACCATTTATCTATGTCTATCAGATCTCACTTTCGCAAGTGACCGTGAAGGGATTGACAACCCCTTTATCGCGTTGGGTGCAAGTTGTTGATTGTTTGTGCAGGTATTCGGTGACTTGTGCGTTATCTCCTACTGGATTGATACCTTGGTTCTCAAAACTGAGGGAAATACTTACGCTCTTTGTTGCATCACCCTTTCCTCTTCAAGAGAAAACCAACGCAAGATCAAGAGGTAGCAAGAAGGATTTCTGGCGCCCTTGACGGGGAGATCTACATCAAGTCAAGCCATACCAAGTACCCATCATAAACTCTTCTCCCTTTTATTACATTATTTGCCATTGCCTCTCGTTTTCCTCTCCCCCACTTCTAAAACGATTTTTGAAAACCTTTGCCTTTTCTTCGCCCCTCTTCCGTTCGATCTTTTGTTTGCTTGTGTTACCATGTGCCCTTTATTTGCTTGCATCTTCGCTTGCTGAAAATCTAAGTTTATGGATCCTCATCCACTTGCTAATCTTTTTAAGAGATCCAATTATGATGAACCAATTGTCAGTGAGTTTTGTGGACTAGATTATCTTTCTGAAGTTTTTCTTGAAATTCGTGATTGTGATGTAGAAATTTATGAAGTAATTCACAATAGATCTTTGAATAAAAGCATGATTGTGATGATTTTAGTATAAATTCTATTGATGTCAATTTTGCTAATAATATGCAAAACCCTAAGCATGGGGATGCTAGTTTTGCTATGTCCACTACTTGAAAATTTATTTAAGCCCTATGATGAATATGAGATTGATAATGATGTTTGCAATAATATTGAAAGTGGGTTTGGAAGAGTGTCAACTTTAGATCCCAGATATTTGGAGAATGTTCAATCTTATGAAAGTTTTGATAAAAGTGGGTTTGGAGAGGTCATGACTTTAGTTAATGTTGATCCCACTATTTTGGAAGAGTGTCAACTTCGCATGCATGTGGATCATGTTGATAATATGTTTTGTGATAGCTATATTGTTGAATTTTCTTATGATCCTACATGTAATTATTATGAGAGAGGAAAATATGGTTGTAGAAATTTTCATGTTACTAAATTACTTCTCTTCATGTTGAGATTGATATCGTCTCTTTCTTCTTCCTTGCATTTGCTAGTTCTTGCTTGCCTTGATAATTTGTTTGCTTATAAAATTCCTATGCATAGGAAGTATGTTATACTTAGATGTGTTTGTCACGTGTTTTATGATCCTCTCTTTGTGGTTCAATTCTTTTCTTTCATGTGAGCATCATTTAAATTATCAATGCCTAGCTAAGGGCGTTAAATAATAGCGCTTGTTGGGAGGCAACCCAATTTTATTTTTGTTATTTGCTTTTTGCTACTGTTTAGTAATAAATAATTCATATAGCCTATGGTTAGATGTAGTTTTAAGTTTTAATTAGTGTTTGTGCCAAGTAGAACCTTTGGGAAGACATGGGTGAAAGTTAATGTGATCTTGCTGTAAAAAATAGAAACTTTGCGCTCACGAGATTAGCTGTAATTTTTTATAGAAGAGTTCTTTTGAGTTGATTATTTTTGCAGAATATTAATAGAAAAATTCCTCACGCCCACCAATTTATTTCACAATTTTTGTAGTTACAGAAGTATTCAGGAGTTACAGATTACTATAGACTGTTCTGTTTTTGACAGATTCTATTTTTCGCATGTTGTTTGCTTATTTTGATGAATCTATGAGTAGTATCTGGGGGTATGAACCATAGAGAAGTTTCAATACAGTAAATATTACACCAATATAACTAAATAATGAGTTCACAACAGTATCTTAAAGTGGTGATTTATTCTCTTATACTAACGGAGCTCATGAGATTTTCTGTTGAAGTTTTGTGTTGTGAAGTTTTCAAGTTTTGGGTAAGGATTTGATGGACTATGGAATAAGGAGTGGCAAGAGCCTAATCTTGGGGATGCCCAAGGCACCCCAAGGTAAAATTCAAGGACAACCAAAAGCCTAAGCCTAGGGATGCCCCGGAAGGCATCCCCTCTTTCGTCTTCGTCTATCGGTAACTTTACTTGAGGCTATATTTTTATTCACCACATGATATGTGTTTTGCTTGGAGCGTCTTGTATGATTTGAGTCTTTGCTTTTTGGATTACCACAATCATCCTTGCTGTACACACCTTTTGGGAGAGACACTCATGAATCGTGATTTATTACAATACTCTATGTGCTTCACTTATATCTTTTGAGCTAGACAATATTGCTCTAGTGCTTCACTTATATCTTTTTAGAGCACGGCGGTGGCTTTATTTTATAGAAATTGTTGAACTCTCATGCTTCATTTATATTATTTTGAGAGTCTTTTAGAACAGCATGGTAATTTGCTTGGGTTATAAAACTAGTCCTAATATGATGGGCATCCAAGATGGATATAATAAAAACTTTCATAAAAAAGTGCGTTGAATACTATGAGAAGTTTGATTCTTTATGATTGCTTTGAGATATGAAGATGGTGATACTAGAGTCATGCTAGAGGTGTAATTGTGAATTTGAGAAAAACTTGTGTCAAAGTTTGTGAGTCCCGTAGTATGCACGTATGGTAACCGTTGTGTAACAAATTTGAAGCATGAGGTATCTCTTTGATTGTCCTCCTTATGTGTGGAGTTCGGGATCGCGCGATGGTTAACTCCTACCAACCCTTCCCCTAGGAGCATGCGCGTAGTGCTTGGTTTTGATGACTTGTAGATTTTTGCAATAAGTATGTGAGTTCTTCATGACTAATGTTGAGTCCATGGATTATACGCACTCTCACCCTTCCACCATTGCTAGCCTCTCTTGTGTCGTGCAACTTTCGCCGGTACCATACACCCACCATTTACCTTCCTCAAAACAGCCACCATACCTACCTATTATGGCATTTCCATATCCATTCTGAGATATATTGCCATGCAACTTTCCACCATTCCATTTATTATGACATGCTTCATTATTGTCATATTGCTTTGCATGATCATGTAGTTGACATCGTATTTGTGGCAAAGCCACCGTTCATAATTCTTTCATACATGTCACTCTTGAATCATTGCACATCCCGGTACACCGCCGGAAGCATTCATATAGAGTCATATTTTGTTCTAAGTATCGAGTTGTAATTCTTCAGTTCTAAATAAATAGAAGTGTGGTGATCATCACTATTAGAGCATTGTCCCGTGTGAGGAAATAAAAAAAGAGGCCAAAGAAGCCAATAAAAAAGAGGCCAAAGAAGCCAATCAAAAAAATGAGAAAAAGAGAGAAGGGACAATGTTACTATCGTTTTTTCACACTTGTGCTTCGAAATAGCACCATGGTCTTCATGATAGAGAGTCTCTTCTTTTGTCACTTTCATATACTAATGGGAATTTTTCATTATAGAACTTTCCTGGGATATTCCAATGATGGGCTTCCTCAAATGCCCTATGTCTTCATGAGCAAGCAAGTTGGATGCACACCCACTTAGTTTCCTTTTGAGCTTTCATACATTTATAGCTCTAGTGCATCCGTTGCATGGCAATCCCTACTCACTCACATTGATATCTATTAATGGGCATCTCCATAGCCCGTTGATACGCCTAGTTGATGTGAGACTATCTCCTCCTTTTTGTCTTCTCCACAACCACCATTCTATTCCACCTATAGTGCTATGTCCATGGCTCACGCTCATGTATTGCGTGAAAGTTGAAAAAGTTTGAGAATACTAAAGTATGAAACAATTGCTTGGCTGAAACCGGGGTTGTGCATGATTTGAATATTTTGTGCGACGAAGATGGAGCACAGCCAAACTATATGATTTTGTAGGGATAAGCTTTCTTTGGCCATGTTATTTTGAGAAGACATGATTGCTTTGTTAGTATGCTTGAAGTATTATTGTTTTTATGTCAATATTAAACTTTTGTATTGAATCTTTCGGATCTGAACATTCATGCCACAATAAAGAATATTACATGGATAAATATGTTAGGTAGCATTCCACATCAAAAATTCTGTTTTTATCATTTACCTACTCGAGGAGGAGCAGGAATTAAGCTTGGGGATGCTTGATACGCCTCCAACGTATCTATAATTTTTTGTTGTTCCATGCTATTATATTATCTGTTTTGGATGTTTAATAGGCATTTACATGCTATTTTATATTATTTTTGGGACTAACCTATTAACCGAGGGCCCAGTGCCAGTTTTTTTGCCTATTTTAGAGTTTTGCAGAAAAGGAATACCAAACGGAGTCCAAACGGAATGAAACCTTTGCGATGATCTTTCTTGGACCGAAAGCAAACTAGAAGACTTGGAGATGAAGTCGGAGAAGCAACGAGGCGGCCACAAGGCAGGAGGGTGCGCCCCCACCCTCGTGGGCCCCTCGTAGCTCCCCTAACCTAGTTCCTTCACCTATATATATACTCTTATACCCTGAAAACATCCAGGAGAGCCATGAAACCACTTTTCCACCGCTGCAACCTTCTGTACCCGTGAGATCGACCTTTTTTAGCGTCCTGCCGGAGGGGATTCGATCACGAAGGGCTTCTAAATCAACACCATTACCTCTTCGATGAAGTGTGACTAGTTTACCATAGACCTTCGGGTCCATAGTTATTAGCTAGATGGCTTCTTCTCTCTCTTTGATTCTCAATAGCATGTTCTCCTTGTTGTTCTTGGAGATCTATCCGATGTAATACTCTTTTGATGTGTGTTTGCCGAGATCCAATGAATTGTGGATTTATGATCAAGATTATCTATGAATATTATTTGGTTCTTCTCTGAATTTTTATATGCATGATTTGATATCTTTGCAAATCTCTTCTAACTATTGGTTTAGTTTGGCCTACTAGATTGATCTTTCTTGCAATGGGAGAAGTGCTTAGATTTGGGTTCCATCTTGCGGTGTCCTTTCCCAGTGACAGTAGGGGCAGCAAGGCACATGTTGTACTATTGCTATCGAGGATAGAAGATGGGGTTTTCATCATATTGCTTGAGTTAATTCCTCTACATAATGTCATCTTGCTTAATGCGTTACTCTGTTCTTTATGAACTTAATACTCTAGATGCATGCTTGATAGCGGTCGATGTGTGGAGTAATAGTAGTAGATGCAGGCAGGAGTCGGTCTACTTGACACAGACGTGATGACTATGCTCATGATCACTGCCTTAGATATCGTCATAACTATGCAATTTTCTATCAATTGCTCGGCAGTAATTCGTTTACCCACTGTAATATTTTCTATCTCGAGAGAAGCCACTAGTGAAACCTATGGCCCCCGGGTCTCTTTTCCATATTATTAAATCTCATTTACATCTTGCTAGTTTTCGATCTACTATTTTGCAATCTTTACTTTCCAATCTATAAAACAGAAATAGCAAAAATATTTACTTTACCATTTATCTATCTCTATCAGATCTCACTTTTGCAAGTGACCGTGAAGGGATTGACAACCCCTTTATCGCGTTGGGTGCAAGTTGTTGATTGTTTGTGCAGGTATTTGGTGACTTGTGCGTTTTCTCCTACTGGATTGATACCTTGGTTCTCAAAACTGGGGGTAATACTTACGCTACTTTTCACATGACACCACTGAGGGAATCACAACATACATACTATCAAAATATCAAACACACATCAAGTTCACATGATTACTTGCAACATGATTTCTCCCGTGACCTCAAGAACAAAAGTAACTACTCACAAATGATAATCATGCTCAAGATCAGAGGGGTATTAAATAGCACAATGGATCTGAACATATAATCTTCCATCAAATAAACCATATAGTAATCAACTACAAGATGTACTCAACACTACTAGTCACCCACAAGCACAAATCTATAGTCCCGGTAACAAGATTGAACACAAGAGATGAACTAGAGTTTGAGATGAGATGGTGTTGTTGAAGATGTTGATGGAGATTGCCCTCCCCAAGATGGAAGAGTTGATGGTCATGATGATGACGATGATTTCCCCCTTCGGGAGGGAAGTTCCCCCGGCGGAATCACTCCGCCGAAGGGCTCCTGCCCAAGTTCCGCCTCGAGACGGCGGCGCTCCATCCTAAAAGTCCTCTCCTTATTTTTTTCTAGGTCAAAATGACTTATATACCAGAAGATGGGCACCGGAGGTGGGCCTGGATGAGCACAACCCACCAGGGCGCACCTGGGCTGGTGTCTTGTGCTCACCAGGGTGGCCCCTCCGGTACTTATTTGCTCCAATATTTCTCATTTATTCCATAAAAATCCTCGTGAAGTTTCAGCTTGTTTGGAGTTGTGCAGAATAGGTGGCCTGACATAGCTTTTCCAGGTCCAGATTTCCAGCTGCCGGAATTCTCCCTCTTTGTGTGTACCTCGCATATTATGAGAGAAAAGGCATTAGAATTACTCCAAAAAGCATTATTATGCATGAAAACATCATAAATAACAGTAGGAAAACATGATGCAAAATGGATGTATCACCCATCTTTTTATCCTCGATGGCAACAATACAATACGTGCCTTTCTGCCCCTACTGTCACTGGGAAAGGACACCGCAAGACTGAACCCAAAGCTAAGCACTTCTCCCATTGAAAGAAAAACCAATCTAGTTGGCCAAACCAAAACGATAGTTCGAAGAGAATTACAAAGATATCAAATCATGCATAAAAGAATTCAGAGGAGATTCAAATAATATTCATAGATAAGCTGATCATCAACCCACAATTCATCGGATCTCGGCAAACACACCGCAAAAATGTATTACATCGAATAGATTTCCAAGAACATCAAGGAGAACATGGTATTGAGAATCAAAGAGAGAGAAGAAGCCATCTAGCTACTAGCTATGGACCCGTAGGTCTGTGGTAAACTACTCACGCTTCATCGAAAGGGCAATAGTGTTGATGTAGAAGCCCTTCGTGATCGAATCCCCCTCTGGCAGGACGACGGAAAAGGCCCCTAGATGGGATCTCACAGGTACAGAAGGTTGCGGCGGTGGAAAAGTGTTTTCGTGGCTCCTCCTATTGGTCTGGGGATATATGGGAATATATAGGCGAAGAAATTAGGCCAGTGGGTGCACAAGGGCCCCACAAGGGTGGGGGCATGCCCTACCCCCTGGGCTCGCCCTCCGTCCTTGTGGCCGCCTCATGGCTTCTCCGACTTCATCTCCAAGTCTTCTGGTTGTCTTCTGGTCCAAGAAAAATCATTGCGAAGTTTTTATTCCGTTTGGACTCCATTTGGTATTCCTTTTCTGCAAAACTCTGAAACAAGGAAAAAACTAGAACTGGCACTGGGCTCTAGGTTAATAGGTTAGTCCCAAAAATAATATAAAATAGCATAATAATGCATATAAAACATCTAAAACAGATAATATAATAGCATGGAACAATAAAAAATTATAGATACGTTGGAGACGTATCACACACCTATTGCTCTATGTTGCCACTAGGAAACAAATGAAGACAGGAAGAGGCAATGAATATCGTTTCATCCACCAAGGAGGCACATTCCCTACCAGAACCATGAGGTTTGTTGTTAGAAGCTCTGGTATGTGAGAAGCTTATACCCAAACCTGCCCCAAATGGGACAAAAATTACCACAGCATGTCGCGTGCCATTCCACGATAGCATGCCAAGTTTCATGAATTTCAGACGAGTTTTGAATTTACTAGAATTTAATAACAAATTATCTCAATGTTTTGTCGGCAATCAACAGTGCCCTGGTGTTTGAAATTCATTCCCAGTTCTTGCATGGGACCTAAGCATGCACCCAAGGACACACATTTGAAATTTTAACCCATTTATATGCACTGGAGCATGTGCATGTGGTTCAATTTTGAATTATGCACATAAATGCATAGAAAACTCAGTTAATGTATAAAAATGTCCAAGCGAACCCCGAAAAAGCACAAAATTTGACACAACACTCTTGTTGTTCTATGTTGACACTAGAAAAAAATTTAAAGCAAGAAGAGGCAACGGATATTGTTTCATCCACAAAGGTGGCACATTCCCTACCGAAACCATTAGGCTTGTTGTGAGAAGCTCTGGTTTGTGAGAAGCTTATACCCAAACCTACCCCAAATGGGACAAAAAATTTATCACAGCATGTCGGGTGCCATTCCATGATAGCATGCCAAGTTTCATGAAATTCAGACAAGTTTTGGATTTACTAGAATTTAAAAACAAAGTATCTCAACGTTTTGCCGGCAATCAACAGTTACCTGGTGTTTGAAATTCATGGGACCTAAGCATGCACCCAAGGACACACATTTGATATGTCAACCCATTTTTTGCACTGGAGCATGTGCATGTAGTTGAAATTTGAATTATGCACATAAAATGCCTAGAAACTCAGTTAATGCATATAAATGTCCAAACGAACCCCAAAATTGCAAATTTTAACACGACACTCATGTTGCTCTATGTTGCCACTAGGAAAAATTGAAAACAGGAAGAGACAACGAATATTGTTTCGTCCACCAAGGAGGCACATTCTCTACCGGAACCATGAGGCTTGTTGTCAGAAGCTCTAGTATGTGAGAAGCTTATACCCAAACCTGTCCCAAATGGGACAAAAAATTTACCACAGCATGTTGATGCCGTTCCATGATAGCATGCCAAGTTTCATGAATTTCAACTGAGCTTTGGATTTAATAGAATTTAAAAACCATGTATCTCAATGTTTGCGGCCGAGCGACGGTGGCAAGGTGTTTGACATTCATTCCCATTTCTTGCATGGGACCTAAGCATGTAGCCAAGGACACACATTTGAAATTTCAAACCATTTATATGCATTGGAGCATGTGCATGTAATTCAGTTTTGAATTATGCACGTAAATGCATAGAAAACTCAGTTAATGTATAAAAATGTCCAAGTGAACCCCAAAAAATCCCCAAAATTGACACAACACTCATGTTGTTCTATGTTGACACTAGAAAAGTTTTGAAAGCAAGAAGAGGCAAGGATATTGTTTCATCCACAAACATGGCACGTTCCCTACTGAAACCATCACGCTTGTTATGAGAAGATCTGGTTTGTGAGAAGCTGATACCCAAACCTGCCCCAAATGGGACAATATTTTTACCACCGCATGTTGGTGTCATTCAATGATATCATGTCAAGTTTCATGAATTTCAGACGTATTTTTGATTTAATAGAATTTTAAAACCATGTATCTCAACTTTTGTCGGAGAGCCACGGTGTCGTGGTGTTTGAAATTCATCCCCATTTCTTGCATGGGACATAAGCATCAACCCATGGACACATATATGATTTTCCAACCCATTTTGGTGCATTGGAGCATGTGCATGTAGTTTAATTTTGAATTGTGCACCTGAAATGCCTAGAAAACCAAGTTAATGTAAAAAATGTCCAAACGAACCCTGAATAATTTCAAATTTTTTTGACGATACACCTATAGTTTCATGTTCACTACAAATAAAACTTCTAGCAATTCAAACACCGTCCTTTGCCACTGTGACCCCATTATGTAATTCAAATCAAGACAAAAATCAAGCAGATCGCACACAGTTTATTATCACCAACTGTGTGAAATGCAGTACAAAATATCTTGGAGCACCGTTGGAGTATAGTACGCATATGGCTTACGCGAGAAGGTGTGTCGGCTATAGTCCACAGTAGGCGTGTCAATCACACTAGCTTGCTCCCCAAATATCATTTCACTGTTCAATCATCGCCGGTGAAAGATGTGGACGTGGACCCGCGACGTGACAGCAACTTCGGTGGCCCACTCTGGCGGGAGTGCGGCGGCATCCGCCATTTGCGTGCTAACAAGCTGATTGAGCGCGGCTGCAATCTGCGATCGGGCGGCCAAGGAAGCCCAAACAGCCGTTGTTGCTTCTCAGGTGGCGGCAGCAACATCTGCGTCGGGGATAGCAACTAGCGAGAGCGGCACAACAGCTGTTTGTTCTACAGCGGCGGCCTTAGCCCTGATGGAGGCCGCCCATGACCATGTCGAGGCCCCCCATGCCTAGCTCCTGGCGGTCAACGCACAAATTGAACGAAGCTTCTCCGACAACGGTCGGCAACCCATGGCCGAAGAGTTGGCAATTGTCGAGAGTGTTCGAGAGGCCGCCTGTTCCTCCGCGGTATACCTTGCCAGGACGGAGCCCGTCCAAGCCCAGATCGCGGCCACCCATGCCCATCACATGGTGGCCTTTTACAAAGAGATGGCGAATGCGGACGGCGAGATGCTTGCCGAGTATGGTGCGATGTATGCCATGGAGCCCCTTCCCCGGGACATCTCCGGGCGCGAGCTGGACATGGAGGAGGTGGCGAAGATCGACAAGCACCAGCTGGAGTAGTACTCTTTGTTTTGTTTAATTATAAGAGTGCCAGCCTTTAATTTGTTAGAGTAATTTTTAGGTCAGCTAGCTCTATTTAATTGCTGAACTTGCTCGATTAAGAACTATGGGTGAGCTGTAGTCTCCTTTGTGTACCCAAATTATGCAATGACGTGGACGATCACTGTAACTAAGGAAATTCGAACCAAAATTTTTTATGTTCAAACTCATCATACACGGGTTAAGCTATCTGAATAGGTTGTGATGTTCACATATTGTACACAGTGTTGAATAAGGGACTGTGTCTGATGACACTTTGTGCGCCAATTTTTTTCGTTGCATGGATTCAAAAAAATTGGCTTATGCGGAAATATCTACCTCCCCGCCCCTCCCCCTTACCAAAAGCCACATTTCCCCTGTTTCCGCCTTCCTTTCCAAGTTGAAACCTTCACTCCTTGCTTGCAGCGCCGCCTCCTCGCCGGCAACCCTCCTTCACACTGCTCGACCACGTCTATCCAGACAGGTAATCCACACCCGACCCCCATCCTCCTCCTCCTTGTACATCCCACATGCCCCGATCGCCGGCGCGACACCTTCCACCCAAATCACCAACCCCTCCACCAAATAAGCGCCACCCTAAGCCATGGTTCACGCAGTATAGCCAGGAGCTCAAGGAGCATTTGGTAGCGGAGAAGCAAATCACGTCCGCATGCGTGGATGAGGCTGTGATGGCTGCCATTCGTGCCGACCCCTAGATCTTGGAGGAGCACCTTGTCGTCGAGGGCACCGTCGACGCCTCGCGCACCGACGCCGCAATGCAGTTGGCTGCTTTAAACAACAGTTCGTGGCGTTTTCTCGAGGCCACCCTTGGCACCTTCAATAAAGACTACGAGGTGTTTTCTCAGTGTGCGTGTGCTTACATCAACTCGAGAGCCAGCAGGTTGGTGCCCTGAGTGGCTCATGCAACTCACCACTACAACGAGGGCACCCACGATGTGGAGGCCTCGCCCGCTTCCATGTCCAAGGAGCCAATCAGCATCGATATCTCCAACGATGAGGAGCAGCTTGTCTTATTAGCTCACTATAAGGACCCACATTCAGTTTGCTAGCCACGCCGGTTAAGCATGCTCGATTTACCCATTCCATGTGCTGCTCCTGCCTTTCCTTAACAAATTCTAGTGAATTCTGCTATCTACTTTTACCATGCAATCTATTGCTCTAGTGTATATGTTCTATATGTCGTGCAATGTGGTGCTCACTTATTAACTGTTTGGTTAATTAGTTGTCGTCTTCAGTTAACTGTTTGGTTCAATTCTGCAAATGTGATGTTCAATTCTTCAGGCTGCAATTTTGTATTGTCTTCCATGTGAGAAATAAATTGAATTTATCTTTACGAAATACATGAGAAACAAATACAATTGCTATATTTCCAAGTTGTCAAGCATGCTTTGTTTGGTTAACTGCCTGATCTTCTAGTATGTTATACATTTTGCAATGTGGTGCTCATTTAACGTTTGGTTCATTTGTTGTGGTGTTTAGTTAAGTGTTTAGTTCAATTCTGCAATGCAATGTTCAATTGTTGTGGGTGCTTTTTGTTATTGTATACCATGTGAGAAATAAATCGAATTTGGTTGTACTAAATACATGAGAAACAAATACAATTGCTATATTTCCAAGTTGTTAAGCATGCTTGGTTTGGTTAACTGTCTGATCTTATATTAGGAGTATGTTATATTGTGCAATGTGGTGTTGAGTTAATGTTTGGTTCATTTGTTGTGGTGTTTAGTTAACTACTTGGTTCAATTCTGCAATGCGATGTCCAATTGTCGTGGGTAAAATTTTCTATTGTTGTGCATTTGAGGAATAAATTGAGTTTGGCTGCACTTAATACATGAGAAACATATACAACCGCTATATTTCCTTGTTCTTAATCATGGTTGGTTTGGATAAATGGTTTTTCCATGTGGCTTGAATTAATCTGATGAATTTGCAATGTGCTTATTTTTCATCAACATATTTTACTGATAGCATGCGAACCCTCACTTAACCTGATGACTAACTACATTATATGTGTTGCATGCAAACAATGAGAAGCACTGAGGTTTATGATGGAGGTTTGCACATGCATGGTCCTTTGTCTAATAGCACATTATTGTGCAACTGCATGAACCATTCTAATATTTAGGTTTTTAACAATTTGGTCTTGCACATGTAGGTCCTGCTGTCAGAGGTTTTGACCCACTATTCGACCCTTTTTGCATATGGGGAAATGAGTTGTCCATGAATATCAATCAAGTCAAGAAACTCCGAAAGATTGTTAGGATAAAGAAATTAGCGACAAAAAACAATAAGATCGTTGTCTGCACAATGAAGAAGACATCAGTTCACTACAAGATGATACTAACTATTATACCTTGCCTTTTTTATCCATTTGCCCCATTTCCAATATAGAGAAGATATTTATGCACATCCTTGTTTTTAGGCCTTTCCAAAGCAGTTCACTGATGATTACCTCTCAAACCACCTGTATGGTCAGGAGGCGAGGAAGGTTTACATACAACACCCACAGTTCAATATTGAAGTGTTCCTGAAGAGGACGAAGGATGGATGATCAATCATTGATGTCTACTACACAACCTTCTTCTTCTAGACGTTGTTGGGCCTCCAAGTGCAAAGGTTTGTAGGACAGTAGCAAATTTCCTCAAGTGGATGACCTAAGGTTTATCAATCTGTGGGAGGCGTAGGATGAAGTTGGTCTCTCTCAAACAACCCTGCAACCAAATAACAAAGAGTCTATTGTGTCCCCAACACACCCAATACAATGGTAAATTGTATAGGTGCACTAGTTTGGTGAAGAGATGGTCATACAAGTGCAATATGGATGGTACATATAGGTTTTTGTAATCTGAAAATATAAAAACAGCGAGGTAACTAATGATAAAAGTGAGCACAAACAGTATTGCAATGCTTCGAAACAAGGCATGGGGTTCATACTTTCACTAGTGCCAGTTCTCTCAACAATAATAACATAATTGGATCATATAACTATCCCTCAACATGCAACAAAGAGTCACTCCAAAGTCACTAATAGCGGAGAACAAACAAAGAGATTATGGTAGGGTACGGAACCACCTCAAAGTTATTCTTTCCGATCAATCCATTGGGCTATTCTTATAAGTGTCACAAACAGCCCTAGAGTTCATAGTAAAATAACACCTTAAGACACAAATCAACCAAAACCCTAATGCCACCTAGATACTCCAATGTCACCTCAAGTATCCGTGGGTATGATTATACGATATGCATCACACAATCTCAGATTCATCTATTCAACCAACACAAACAACTTCAAAGAGTGCCCGAAAGTTTCTACCGGAGAGTCAAGACGAAAATGTGTGCAAACCCCTATGCATAGATTCCCAAGGTCACGGAACCCGCAAGTTGATCACCAAAACATACATCAAGTGAATCAATAGAATACCCCATTGTCACCACGGGTATCCCACGCAAGACATACATCAAGTGTTCTCAAATCCTTAAAGACTCAATCCAATAAGATAACTTCAAAGGGAAAACTCAATCCATTACAAGAGAGTAGAGGGGGAGAAGAATCATAAGATCCAACTATAATAGCAAACCTTGCGGTACATCAAGATCGTGTCATATCAAGAACACGAGAGAGAGAGAGAGAGAGAGAGAGAGAGAGATCAAACACATAGCTACTGGTACATACCCTCATCCCCAAGGGTGAACTACTCCCTCCTCATCAGGGAGAGCGTCGGGATGATGAAGATGGCCACCGGTGATGATTCCCCCACCGACAGGGTGCCGGAATAGGGTCCCGATTGGTTTTTTGGTGGCTACAAAGGCTTGCGGCCGCGGAACTCCCGATCTAGGTTATTTTCTGGAGGTTTGGGGATTTATAGGAGAGGTTGGCATCAAGAACAAGTTAGGGGGGCCCACGGAGAGTCCACAAGGCACAGGGGCGCGCCCTAGGGGGGTGGGGGCACCCTCCATCCTCGTGGGGCCCACGGACTCCCCTCTGATAATTTTTCGTTCTAGTATTTTTTATATTTTCCAAAAAAAATCTCCGTTGATTTTTAGCGCATTCTGAGAACTTCTATTTCTGCACAAAAAACAACACCATGGTAGTTTTGCTAAAAACAGCGTCAGTCTGGGTTAGTTCTAACCAAATCATACCAAAATCATGTAGAAATATTATAAACATGGCATGAATACATCAAAAGTTATAGATATGTTGGAGACGTATCAATCATCCACATGCACTGGCCTAAAGTTGCAAAGACCTTCAACATCAATGAAGGCTCAATATTCACCTTCCGCTTCGGCTATTTTCCAGATGAGATTCGTCCGTCTATGTACCGTCTATGATGCTGATTTCAAGATGTTATAGATGTTGCATGTGAAACTTGGTGCTGATCCAGTTGTGTAATGGGGTAGCTGAGTGCTGAAGTTATATGATGTTGTACTCTGATGTATTTCAATTATGAAATCCTGCTTCCTTAATATGGAAATGAAATATATTGTGTGCTTAATATGAAATGTCAATTAGATTAATAAATGGATTATTAATAATAGGGCAGTTAGCCTTCCAATGGCCAATTAGCCTGCTAGTTGGGTTTTTCTACTGCAAACGGTTATTGAGAAAACACCATGGGTGATGACCTCAGGCAATGCACATAGTTTATAGGAATAAACCGTGTTGGATCAATGAACAATCACACATGACATCCTCTTGAAAACTGTTTGTGTTAGGCCACCTTGCGCAAACGTTTACCACTTAAAAAGTGTGTGTGATGGATAACCTTTGCCACACAGTTTCTTGTACGCACTGCGTGAGATGCATTCAATGGCGCAAACAATAAAATTGTTAATATCATGTGCAATGACAACACTATCACAGACAATTTAATGGGGAAAATTGTGTGTGATGTACCTACGAACGGAAACATTTTCCTTGGAGTGACAGTGTGGGATGTATATACGAACCGAAACGTACTTCTTGGATTAACTGCGTGGGATGTACATACTAACGGAAACGTATTCCTCGGATTGACTATGTGGAATGTACATACGAACGGAAACGTATTCCTTGGATTGTACTAGTGTTTGTTCTGAAGCGATCCCGCCTAGAGCCATGTTCCGGAGTTCTGCTGGAGAGGGAAACCCATGACGCCCTCGATTCGAACGTACACTAATCATACATGCAAATGTGTACGATCAAGATCAGGGACTCACGGGAAGATATCACAACACAACTCTAGACACAAACTGAAATAATACAAGCTTTATATTACAAGCTAGGGGCCTCGAGTGCTTGAATACATAGCTCGATACACAAGAGTCAGCGGAAGCAACAATATCTGAGTACAGACCTAAGTTAAACAAGAATGCCTTAAGAAGGCTAGCACAAAAGCAACCATGATCGAAGAGGCAAGGCCTCCTGCCTGGGACCTCCTAACTACTCATGGTCTTCGGCAGCCTCCATGTGTTAGTATTCATCGGCGGTGGTCCGACTCCGGGGATCCACCATCTGGTCGCTACAACTGGAAAGAAGAAAGAAGGGGGAAAAGGGGTAGCAAAGCAACTGTGAGTACTCATCCAAAGTACTCGCAAGCATCAAATCTATACTAAGTATGCATTGGTATCAAATGGAAGGGTTGTATCTGTGGACTGAACTACAAAATACCAGAATAGAGGGGAAGGCCTAGCCTATAGAACACTAGCATCAAGCAGCTCTAAGCATCTTGCAGAATTCAGAAGAGTATAGAATAGCAGTTTATATTTTAACAAGCATGTTGTAGTATTAGTGCCCAGAGATCCTTCCTCGACTCCCTGCGAGAAAGCAATCCCGGGGCCACATATATCAAGTATCCATTTCTAGTTGTAATAGATCAGGATACAAGTCTGAGCGTCTGTTACCGTGGACACGACTATTAATAGATAATCTTCCCTGCAGGGTTGCAGCATGTTACCCAACACACTTGATTACTCTGGCCGGACACACTTTTCTGAGTCAATGCCCGGCCTCGGAAGATCAACACGTCGCAGCCCTACCTAGGCTCAGTAGAGAGGTCCCCGTCGGTCTACATCCTAAGCACTCCGGGGTCTTGGGCCCATTGCCTATTGCACTCCGGGTTGTTGCGTGCAGGGCGGATCCAGGCTCCACCACTACAATATGGTGCAGGCCCAGTCGTAACGCAATGCTGAACTAGACGTCTGACAAAGCTTCGGCTGATACTACGATGTCGACGCCCATAACTATTCTCGCGTGGTGGTTAGTGCGTAAAGGCCAGAGGCCAACTCAGAACAAAAACCCAAACCATTAGTGTATTAGGGGCTTGCGGAGACGAGCAGAGACTCATGATAACATGACCCCGTTGCCCCATATCGTGGACTTACGGCAAGGGCCCGGAATGCCCGGTCGTGCCATGTAATTATCTTGCGGGTGCTCTCCGGGCCCGCCCGACTTCCACAAAGGTCTCAAGTAAAGTCAAGGTAACCATGTGTCCAAACATTGATACGTCTCCAACGTATCTATAATTTTTGATTGTTCCATGCTATTATATTACCCCTTTTGGATGTTTATGGGCTTTACTTTACACATTTATATCATTTTGGGACTAACCTACTAACCGGAGGCCCAGCCCATATTGCTGTTTTTTTGCCTATTTCAGTATTTCGAAGAAAAGGAATATCAAACGCAGTACAAACGGAATGAAACTTTCGGGAGCGTGATTTTTGGAACGAACATGATCCGGAGAGCTTGGAGTGCAAGTCAAGAAGCTTCCGAGGAAGCCACGAGATAGGAGGCCGCCCCCCCCCCCCCCCTGTAGGGCGCGCCCCCTGTCTCGTGGGCCCCTCGAGCGGCCACCGACGTACTTCTTCCTCCTCTATATACCTACGTACCCCGAAAACATCGAGGGGCACCACGAAACACAATTTCCACCGCCGTAACCTTCTGTATCCGCGAGATCCCATCTTGGACCCTTCGCCGGCACTCTGCCAGAGGGGGAATCAACCACGGAGAGCCTCTACATCAACATCCTTGCCCCTCCGATGAGTTGTGAGTAGTTTACCATAGACCTATGGGTCCATAGTTATTAGCTAGATAGCTTCTTCTCTCTTTTTGGATCTCAATACAATGTTCTCCCCCTCTCTTGTGGAGATCTATTCGATGTAAACTCTTTTTGCCGTGTGTTTGTCGAGATCCGATGAATTTTGGGTTTATGATCAAGTTTATCTATGAATAATATTTGAATCTTCTCTGAATTATTTTATGTATGGTTGAGTTATCTTTGCAAGTCTCTTCGAATTATTAGTTTGGTTTGGCCTACTAGATTGGTCTTTCTTGCCATGGGAGAAGTGCTTAGCTTTGGGTTCAATCTTGCGGTGTCCTTACCCAGTGACGAAAAGGGTTGCAAGGCACGTACTGTATTGTTGCCATCGAGGATAACAAGATGGGGTTTATATCATATTGCATGAGTTTATCCCTCTACATCATGTCATCTTGCTTAATGCGTTACTCTGTTCTTATGAACTTAATACTCTAGATGCAGGCAGGAGTCGGTCGATGTGTGGAGTAATAGTAGTAGATGCAGGCAGGAGTCGGTCTACTTGTTATGGACGTGATGCCTATATACATGATCATGCCTAGATAATCTCATAACTATGCGCTTTTCTATCAATTGCTCGACGGTAATTTGTTCACCCACCGTAATACTTATGCTATCTTGAGAGAAGCCACTAGTGAAACCTATGGCCCCTGGGTCTATCTCTTATCATATTTGCTTTCAATCTACTTTTATTTGCATCTTTACTTTTTGCATCTATATTATAAAATACCAAAAATATATTTATCTTATCATACTATCTTTATTAGATCTCACTTTTGCAAGTGGCCGTGAAGGGATTGACAACCCCTTTATTGCGTTGGTTGCGAGTTCTCAGTTTGTTTGTGTAGGTGCATGGGACTTTTAAGGAGCCTCCTACTGGATTGATACCTTGGTTCTCGAAACTGAGGGAAATACTTACGCTACACTTGTTGCATCACCCTCTCCTCTTCGAGGAAAACCAACGCAAGCTCAAGACGTAGCAAGAAGGATTTCTGGCGCCGTTGCCGGGGAGGCTTCCACCAAGTCAAGTCAAGATTCGACCTCCCGCCAACGTGCGATTTCTAGCGCCGTTGCCAGGGAGGTCTTCGCTCAATTCAAGACATACCAAGTACCCATCACAAACCCATATCCCTCGCATTTACATTATTTGCCATTTGCCTGTCGTTTTTCTCTCCCCCACTTCACCCTTGCCATTTTATTCGCCCTCTCTTTCCCAATCTCCTCCTCTCTTTTCGCTTGCCGTTTTTCTGTTTGCTTGTGTGTTGGATTACTTGTTGCCATGGCGCAAGATAATACCAAATTGTGTGATTTCTCGAATACCAATAATAATGATTTCCTTAGTACTCTGATTGCTCCTCTTAATGATGTTGAGTCTTGTGAAATAAATACCGCTTTGCTGAATCTTGTTATGAAAGATCAATTTGCCGGCCTTCCTAGTGAAGATGCCGCTACTCATCTAAACAATTTTGTTTATTTGTGTGATATGCAAAAGAAGAAAGATACGGATAACAACATTGTCAAATTGAAGTTATTTCCGTTTTCACTTAGAGATCGTGCTAAAGTTTGGTTTTCGTCTTTGCCTAAAAATAGTATTGATTCTTGGAACAAGTGCAAAGAGGCTTTTATCTCTAAGTATTTTCCTCCCGCTAAGATCATCACTCTTAGGAACGATATTATGAATTTTAAACAACTTGATCATGAGCATGTTGCCCAATCTTGGGAAAGAATGAAATTGATGCTTCGCAATTGCCCTACTCATGGTTTGAATTTATGGATGATCATACAAAAATTTTATACCGGTTTGAACTTTGCTTCTAGAAATCTCTTAGATTCGGTGCGGGAGGCACGTTTATGGAAATTACATTAGGAGATGCTACAAAATTACTTGATAATATTATGGCTAATTATTCTCAATGGCACACCGAAAGATCTTCTAGTAAAAAGCGCATGCTATAGAAGAAATCAATGCTTTGAGTGGAAAGATGGATGAACTTATGAAGATGTTTGCTACTAAAAATACTCCTCTTGATCCCGATGGTATGCCTTTGTCTTCCTTGATTGAGAATAATAATGAATCTATGGATGTGAATTTTGTTGGTAAATAGTTTTGGAAATAATGCTTATAAAGGAAATTTTAATGCTAGACCGTTCCCTAGTAATTCCTCTAATAATTATGGAAATTCCTACAATCATTCTTATGGTAATTTTAATAAGATGCCCTCTGATTTTGAGAATAGCGTGAAAGAATTTATGATTTCTCAAAAGAATTTTAATGCTTTGCTTGAAGAAAAATTGCTTAAAGTTGATGATTTGGCTAGGAACATTGATAGACTTTCGCTTGATGTTGATTCTCTTAAAATTACATCTTCTCCTCCTAAGCATGATATGAATGAGTCTCCCAAAGTAATGAGAATTTCCATTGACGAGTGCAAGGAAAGAACCGCTAGATTGCGTGCGAAGAAAGATAGCTTTATAAAAGCGTGTTCTTCTAGTTTCCGTGAGAATAATGATGAGGATCTTAAAGTTATTGATGCATCTCCGATTAGATCTATGTTTTGAAATATGAATTTTGATGATTATGGGACTGATGATGAATCAACTTTGCCTAGAAGGCGTCCCAAGAATTCGGAGTCTTTAGATCTTAATGCTAAATTTGGTAAAAGTGAGATTGGAGAATCCTCAACTTCTAATAATATTGAACCTACTATCTCGGATTTCAAGGAATTTGATTATGATAATTGCTCTTTAAAAGGTTGTATTTCCTTGTTGCAATCCGTTGTTAATTCTCCTCATGCTTATAGTCAAAATAAAGCTTTTACCAAACATATTGTTGATGCCTTGATGCAATCTTATGATGAAAAACTTAATTTGGAAGTTTCTATACCTAGGAAACTTAATGATGAGTGGTAACCTACTATAAAGATTAGAATTAAAGATTATGAGTGTTTTGCTTTGTGTGATTTGGGTGCTAGTGTTTCCACGATTCTGAAAACTTTATGTGATATTCTAGGTTTCCATGATCTTGATGATTGCTCTTTAAATTTGCACCTTGCGGATTCCACCATTAAAAAGCCTATAGGAAGGATCAATGATGTTTTTATTGTTGCAAATAAAAATTTGGTGCCCGTAGATTTTATCGTTCTTGATATAGATTGCAATCTTTCTTGCCCTATTATTCTTGGTAGACCTTTCCTTAGAACGATTGGTGCGATTATTGATATGAAGGAAGGGAACATTAGATTCCAATTCCCCTTAAATAAAGGCATGGAGCACTTTCCAAGAAAGAAAGTCAAATTACCTTATGAATCTATCATGCGTGCTACTTATGAATTTAGTGCCAAAGATGACACTCGTTAGATCTATCCTTGCTTTTATGCCTAGCTAGGGGCGTTAAACGATAGCGCTAGTTGGGAGGCAACCCAATTTTCTTTATGTTTTTTGTTTTTGCTCCTGTTTAGTAATAAATCTTGCATCTACCTTCTGGTTAGATGTGTTTTTATCTTTTAATTAGTGTTTGTGCCAAGTAGAACCTATAGGATAACCTACAATGATAGTTGATTTGATTCTGCTGAAAAATAGAAACTTTGCACGCATGAATATAATTTTGTTAAATCACAGGAACGTGCTTTTGCATTTATTATTTTTTCTGCTGTTCAATAGACAAATTGTCCAGTACTTCCTATTTTGGTAGGATTTTTAGAGTTCCAGAAGTTTGCGTTAGTGACAGATTGCTACAGACTGTTCTGTTTTTGACAGATTCTGTTTTTCGTGTGTTGTTTGCTTATTTCAATGCATATATGGCTAGTAAATTAGTTTATAAACCATAAATAAGTTGGAATACAGTAGGTTTAACACCAAAATAAATAAATAATGAGTTCATTTCAGTACCTTATGTGGTGGTTTTGTTTTCTTTCACTAACGGAGCTTATAAGATTTCCTGTTGAGTTTTGTGTTGTGAAGTTTTCAAGTTTTGGGTAAAGCTTTTATGGACTATGGAATAAGGAGTGGCAAGAGCCTAAGCTTGGGGATGCCCATGGCACCCCAAGATATTCAAGGATAGCCAAAAGCCTAAGCTTGGGGATGCCCCGGGAAGGCATCCCCTCTTTCGTCTTCGTTCATTGGTAACTTTACTTGGAGCTATATTTTTATTCGCCACATGATATGTGTTTTGCTTGGAGCATCGTATATTATATTAGTATTTGCTTTTTAGTTTACCACAATCATCCTTGCTGTACACACCTTTTGGGAGAAGCCTATTTGATTAGAATTTGCTAGAATACTCTATGTGCTTCACTTATATCTTTTGAGCTTGATAGTTTTTACTCTAGTGCTTCACTTATATCTTTTAGAGCACGGCGGTGTCTTAATTTTTGAGAAATTGCTAATCTCTCATGCTTCACTTATATCATTTTTAGAGTCTTTTAGAACAGCATGGTATTTGCTATGATCTTAAAGTTGGTCCTAGAATGATGAGTATCCAAGTTGGGTATAATAAAAACTATCATAGAAAGTGAAAATGATGCTATGATCAACTTGATGCTTGATAATTGTTTTGAGATATGGAGGTAGTGATATTAAAATCATGCTAGTTGGGTGATTATGAATTTAAAGAATTCTTGTGTTGAAGTTTGTGATTCCCGTAGCATGCACGTATGGTGAACCGCTTTGTGATGAAGTTGGAGCACAATTTTATTTATTGATTGTCTTCCTTATGAGTGGCGATCGGGGACGAGCGATGGTCTTTTCCTACCAATCTATCCCCCTAGGATCATACGCGTAGTGCTTTGGTTTTTGATGACTTCTAAATTTTTGCAACAAGTATATGAGTTCTTTTGATTAATGTTGAGTCCATGGATTATACGCACTCTTTCACCCTTCCACCATTGCTAGCCTCAATTGTACCGTGCAACTCTCACCGGTACCATACACCCACCATTTACCTTCCTCAAAACAGCCACCATACCTACCTATTATGGCATTTCCATAGCCATTTCGAGATATATTGCCATGCAACTTTCCACCATTCCGTTCATATGACAAGCATTACTTTTGTCATATTGATTTTTGCATGATCATGTAGTTGACATTGTATTTGTGGCAAAGCCACCTTCATAATTTTCATACATGTCTCTCTTGATTCATTGCATATCCCGGTACACCGCCGGAGGCATTCATATAGAGTCATATCTTGTTCCAGCTTTGAGTTGTAAATCCATAAAAGTGTGATGATCTTCATTATTAGAGCATTGTCCTAGTGAGGAAAGGATGATGAAGACTATGATTCCCCCACAAGTCGGGATGGGACTTCGGACTTTACAAAAAGAAAAAAAAAGGCCAAAAATAAAAAAAAAGGAGAAGGCCAAAGAAAAAAAGAAAAAAAAGAAAAAAAATAAAATGAGAGAAAAAGAGAGAAGGGACAATGCTACTATCCCTTTTTCCACACTTGTGCTTCAAAATAGCACCATGACCTTCATGATAGAGAGTCTCATATGTTGTCACCTTCATATACTAGTGGGAATTTTTAATTATAGAATTTGGCTTGTATATTCCAATGATGGGCTTCCTCAAAAGTGCCCTAGGTCTTCGTGAGCAAGCAAGTTGGATGCACCCCACTTAGTTTCTTTTGTTGAGCTTTCATATATTTATAATTCTAGTGCATCTGTTGCATGGCAATCCCTACTCACTCACATTGATATCTATTAATGGGCATCTCCATAGCCCGTTGATACGCCTAGTTGATGTGAGAATATCTTCTTTCTTTTTTGTCTTCTCCACAACCACCATTCTATTCCACATATAGTGCTATGTCCATGGCTCACGCTCATGTATTGCGTGAAAGTTGAAAAAGTTTGAGATTATTAAAGTATGAAACAATTGCTTGGCTTGTCATCGGGGTTTTTCATGATTAAATACTTTGTGTGATGAAGATAGAGCAACAGCAGACTATATGATTTTGTAGGGATAACTTTCTTTAGCCATGTTATTTTGAGAAGACATGATTACTTTGATTAGTATGCTTGAAGTATTACTATTTCTTATGTCAATATGAAATTTTATTGTGTATTCATTTGGATCTGAACATTCATGCCATAATAAAGAAAATTACATTATGAATTATGCTAGGTAGCATTCCACATCAAAAATTTCTTTTTTTATCATTTACCTACTCGAGGACGAGCGGGAATTAAGCTTGGGGATGCTTGATACGTCTCCAACGTATCTATAATTTTTTATTGTTCCATGCTATTATATTACCCCTTTTGGATGTTTATGGGCTTTATTTTACACATTTATATCATTTTTGGGACTAACCTACTAACCGGAGGCCCATCCCATATTGCTGTTTTTTGCCTATTTCAGTATTTCGAAGGAAAGGAATATCAAACGGAGTCCAAACGGAATGAAACTTTCGGGAGCATGATTTTTGAAACGAACGTGATCCGGAGAGCTTGGAGTGCAAGTCAAGAAGCTTCCGAGGAAGCCACGAGATAGGAGCCCCCCCCCCCCCCCCCCGTAGGGCGTGCCCCCCTGTCTCGTGGGCCCTTCGGGCGGCCACCGACGTACTTCTTCCTCCTATATATACCTGCGTACCTCGAAAACATCGAGGGGCACCACAAAACACAATTTCCACCGCCATAACCTTCTGTATCCGTGAGATCCCATCTTGGAGCCTTCGCCGGCACTCTGCCGGAGGGGGAATCAACCATAGAGGGCCTCTACATCAACATCCTTGCCCCTCCGATGAGTTGTGAGTAGTTTACCACAGACCTATGGGTCCATAGTTATTAGCTAGATGGCTTCTTCTCTCTTTTTGGATCTCAATACAATGTTCTCCCCCTCTCTTGTGGAGATCTATTCGATGTAAACTCTTTTTGCGGTGTGTTTGTCGAGATCCGATGAATTATGGGTTTATGATCAAGTTTATCTATGAATAATATTTGAATCTTCTCTGAATTCTTTTATGTATGATTGAGTTATCTTTGCAAGTCTCTTCGAATTATCAGTTTGGTTTGGCCTACTAGATTGGTCTTTCTTGCCATGGGAGAAGTGCTTAGCTTTGGGTTCAATCTTGCGGTGTCCTTACCCAGTGACAAAAAGGGCTGCAAGGCACGTATTGTATTGTTGCCATCGAGGATAACAAGATTGGGTTTATATCATATTGCATGAGTTTATCCCTCTACATCATGTCATCTTGCTTAATACTCTAGATGCAGGCAGGAGTCGGTCGATGTGTGGAGTAATAGTAGTAGATGCAGGCAGGAGTCGGTCTACTTGTTATGGACGTGATGCCTATATACATGATCATGCCTAGATAATCTCATAAATATGCGCTTTTCTATCAATTGCTCGACAGTAATTTGTTCACCCACCGTAATACTTATGCTATCTTGAGAGAAGCCACTAGTGAAACCTATGGCCCCCAGGACTATCTCTTATCATATTTGCTTTCAATCTACTTTTATTTGCATCTTTACTTTTTGCATCTATATTATAAAATACCAAAAATATATTTATCATATCATACTATCTTTATTAGATCTCACTTTCGCAAGTGGCCGTGAAGGGATTGACAACCCCTTTATTTCGTTAGTTGCGAGTTCTCAGTTTGTTTGTGTAGGTGCATGGGACTTTTGAGGAGCCTCCTACTGGATTGATACCTTGGTTCTCAAAACTGAGGGAAATACTTATGCTACACTTGCTGCATCACCCTCTCCTCTTCGAGGAAAACCAACGCAAGCTCAAGAGTAGCAAACATCAAGGGGGAAACCCCGGGGAATCACCCTCGATAGATCCACTCGATGTAATCATCAAGGTGAACGTAGGAGGAATCACCCTCGAGGTTCACACTTGAGGTGTTGCACGACAGAGTTGTATCGGGAGTGGTGCAGGAGGAATCACCCTCGATGACCACGACTGAGTAGCTACACTACAGAGTTATCATCAGAAGTGCGTTATGAGGTATCACTCTCGGCACTCGATAGTTCCTCTGCAGAGTCGAGCAACAAAGGGGGTGTGATGTGATTTGAGGTGTTGGGCTCTGGTCGTCGATCACGTTGCTCGAGTCATCAATGATGAAGCAGGGCCAACAAGGACAAGGTGGGGTCACTGATGGATCACTAACCAACCTATACTAAGCAGTTTAGGATAAGCGAGTAAGGTACAATAGCAGGTACAAAAGTAGGCTATGCATCAGAATAGGAGCAAACAATTACAGTAGCAAAATCTAATGCAAGCAAGAGAGAGGATGGAATGGGCGATATCGGGATGATCAAAGGGGGGGGGCTTGCCTGGAAGCTCTACTGAAACGGAAGGAGGATCGTCGTTGATGTCGTCGATCATAGGGGCATCAGCAGCGGTCTCGGTGTCTACAAGAGAGAAGAGGGGGAAGAAACAATAAATACAATGCAAACAAGTGTAATATTATGCATGACAAGACAATAAGCAGTGCTAGGGGTGTTCTAATGCAATGTTACACGATACCGGCGAAGGGGAATAACATCCGGGAAAGTCTTCCCAAAGTTTGGCATTTTCGGACAGATGAAACAAAGGGGGACGGTTGCATGTTCGCTATGCTAGGGGCATGTGACAGATGAACGGAGAGCGTATTCGGATTCGTCTCGTCATTCTAAGCAACTTTCATGTACAAAGTATTTTCATCCGAGCTACGGATAATTTTCTATGATTTTCAAAGTTTTAGCAATATTCTGGAATTTAATTTAATTCAAAAAAAGCTAAAATGCTAGATGCACCAAACACAGGGTACACAGAAGTGTACCCAGGGGGTCCCAATTGACCAGTCAACATTTGACTGGTCAACAAGGGGTGGGCCCCCTGTCATACTCTAATTAGTCTTAGTCTAATAGTTTAATTAACTAAACTAGGTGATTAGGCTAATTAAGTTAATTAACTAACTAATTAATTATATTAATTATGTATATATATTTTAAAACTTTTTTAATAGGCAGGGGTGTGGGCCCCCCTGGTCAGTGGGTCAGGGGGCTTAGCGGGCGACAGGCTAATTGGGCGCCGGCGGGGCAGACCCGGGCACGTGGTGCGGGTGCCGCCCAGACGGAGGCTGAGCCCGACGCGATAGGGCACCGGCGACCAGAGGCAGGGTGGGGCAAGTAGCAAAGGGGGAGGCCCAACACGGCCAGGCGCGGCCCTGGGGGCAGGACAGCGGGGCGACGGGCGTGCACCGCGGCGGCCGGCGGTAGCCAGCCGTAGCAACAATAGCACGACGATAGGTGGGTTGCGCAGACGGCGACAACAGTGAGGTTGAGTGGTACCGGGTGGCGCAGGCGTACACGTGATCGGCGATGGCGCGCAAGCAGGCGGAGGCGGCAGCAACAAGAGAAAGGCATGCGGGGCGAGGCCGTGCGCAGGCGGGCTCGCGGCCAGCACGCATAGGCGGGCACGTGCAAGGGTGCGACGTGAAGGGCGTGGGCCGCAGGCAACTAAGCGGCAGCACTCAGTGGCGGGCGGCGAGCGGGGCAACCGCAAACAAGCAGCAGGGGGCGCGAGGCAGGCCGGGCGCGCGTGGTCGAGCGGTTGGCACGGCAGGGCTGGCTAGGCGAATAGGGGGCAGCGGGGAACAGAGGGGAGAACGGAGGGGGGCTCACCGGGGCCTTGTAGTTGAGCAAAAGCAAGCTCGGGGAGGAGTTGGGAAGCTCGACGGCGACGGTCTCCATCGATGGTGGCGTCGGGTGCGGCGTCCTCGGGCGGCAATGGTGACGATGACAGAGGGGAAGGGGGCGCGTGAGGGAATGGAAGGTAGGGATCTAGGGTTCCGCGGGGAGGGAGGTCGCCGGGGATAAATAGGCGAGGGGGAGGCCGTGGATGGCCGAGACCTGGCCGGGGAGCCACGGATGGCCTCCACGATCCCCCCTCTTCCTGTAGCAGGAGGAAGGGGAAACTGAGGGTGGGCTGGGCCTGTTTTGCTTGAAGGGCCAAGAGGGTCCAGTAGATTAGGTCCTCCTCTTTTTCCTTTTTTTCTACCATTGTTTTCTATTTAATTGCTATAGCAAATGAATTTAGTTTAACTTGAAATTTGGCACAAAATTCAAGCACAATATTATGGAGTGGCACATAAAGTTTTGAGCCAATTGGAAACACATAAATATTTATTTTATTTTGAAAAGGTTACATTTGTTGCAATTGGACCACTTTATATTTTACTAGAGATTAATCAGAGAGCCAAATGATGTTGGATTCAACATGACAAACGATCAGGAGAAATTATACTAAAATTCGAACATTTTAGTTTTATAGTTTGAAGAAATAATAATTTGACTTGTTATTTGATTTTGAAATTGACTTGAATTTTAATCAAGTGACAATTGGCTTAGCAAAAAGGTGATGACATGGCATCATTAGGGGAGGTTACTGTAGCTTAATTATCCGAGCGTCACAATTCTCCTCCACTACAAGAAATCTCGACCCGAGATTTAAGGGGTGGAGTAAGGGGGAAAGACTCGGGAAGGACGGATCTCAACACAAGATAGGTACATGGGGGCTAACTCAGTGAACGTGGCATAGAGGCATCTCTCAAGTTGAAATTCAAGAAAGTCATTGAGAGCAAGGTAAGGAGGTGCAATAAGAAGCTTCAACCGGGTAGGGTTGCCTGAAACAGAGGGTGAAAGTGGTTCAGAGCAATGGGGATAAGTATTGCATCTAATACCAGAATAGATCACTAGGAAGGTGGCTTGTGATTTACATACGAAGGCAAGTGCGAGGAACAAATTTGGAAAACAGGGATGTACAGGAGAGTCAGGTTTCGATCTTGTGGAACTGTAGGTTATGGGCCCACCATGTGGGTTAAAAGTAGGAAGGGCACTGATAGCAAGGCATGTCAGGGCATAAACTGTTAGCTATGTCGGCAACACGTTGGTACCAAGGGCGAGAGGCGAAGAGAACCATTTTCCTGCTCATTAAGACGAGGCGGACCAATAGGCAAAGTTTTCGTCCATCGGTGGCTACCGAAATTCCATCAACAATAGTAAGAAGGTCTTACTGACAGAGTTTATACACCAAGATGTTTACATAAGCAGGGAATAATCACTGCTCAGATATGTTAGGTTACAATAAAGGTTAGACAAAACAATGGAAAGGAAAGTGTAGACTCGAATCAGTTATTGGTGTTCTCGAGTGTCTAACAACTCCGAACACGTGGAAAATTGGAATCGACGAGAAATAATAGTTGCTGAAGAACTCATAAGTAGTTATGTAGTTCCGTGATATTCTCGAGATACCATAGGGTAATACTCGAAGGTAGGACCGAATAGAGGTTGGACAGATGAAAAGATCTGCAGAACACAAGTACTTTAACTTGTCCGAGAAATAGTATCAAAGAAGAAAAATATGGCCGGAACCACGGTTGCAAAGGACCAAACATAGATACAAGATTAACTTATCACAAGGGGATTATTATTATTATAACAAGAAGCTTCCATGAAAAGTTCCACGTCGGGTCCATGGACATGAACACAAAGGCTCAAGGTCGACTCCCACTTCATCAATGCATAACCTTCCATTTACTTCTTGTGTTCGACGAAGTTGTAGAACTGAAAATTTATCCAAAGAAACACTGGTAGATATAACCCACATAACTTTCGAGTTCACGCGGATTTAGGGAAGACATAGATTCAACCCATCAGGGCATCTTAGGAACATATACCACAAACTTTAGGAATAAGTAACTCAAGCTCGAAAGTAGATCATGGTTGAGGAAGCAGAGGATACAATATACCAAAGGCATTATGTATCTGAGGAAAGGCTCACAAGGTGATTGAATATGAAGGACATTGTCAGATAAGATCCAACAAAGGACCTTGTGGTCCACAAGGGGTCTGATCTGAGTATCGGTACTCACCTAGAAGAAGAAAGAATGCAAGGAGATCAGATTATAGAAACAACCGACTAATTCAAAGCTCAAATCTAACGGAATTACGAATTCCAAATCGGGGGATCAGAAGCAGATGCTCTGATCAAAGACAAGTAAGTTGAATAGACATAGATCAACAATCAATCAAGGTTTGATTTGTTGAACACCAGCTCATGTCCGGGGTGACGTCTGAGCCGAAGAGAAGAATTCGAACTGTGATTGATGATTGCAAGCATTCACAAACACATCGAATCAAATGTTCAAAATAAAGATGACAAAGGATACTACTGAATATTGCCAGACATATGGAAAGTATCCATAATGCAAGCAGACAAGTATTTGCAGAGCAATAGTTTGCAGAGCAATAGTTGGAGAGGATTATCGGAAGATCGAATAATATTTCAAAGTATCATGTGAATCACTTGATCAACTAGGAATGAACAAAACCTCGATAAGTGTGAGGAATTATCCATATATGTATTTATGTGGCAAAGAATCGCAGGGCAGTGACGCAGGGGATTCTCACAAGTCAGAGAATAATTTGATGTATCTTGTTATAACAAGAGCAGCTGGGAATGATTGTATGAACGACAAGTGTAAGAAGTTATCTGTAAGGATATATTGGAGGTAGGGAAGTGTAAAAGCGACGAGCACAAAAGTCTCGGGAAAATACTGAAGGGTATCTTCTTCGGAATCTTCGGGTGAAGCAGGCCATCATATGGAATGAAAGGGCTCTCCGGGAGAAAGTATTTAGAGAACCTAGAGTTAAAGTTAACAAAATCGTTTAACCCGAATAGAAGAGAGGTCAGAGTCCCAGAGTATAGACGAGGAGTAAAAGATCATAATACCACCCAATGGCGATGTGGGTCCGTAACCACACAGCCATGTTAGTAAAATAGTTTTTCAAAGACTAGACTCAACTTCGGCCAAGGAGTTGGAAAGGGGGATCCTACAGGCAGTCGGCTCTGATACCAACTTGTGACTCCCCCAATTCGAACATACACTAATCATACACGCAAATGTGTACGATCAAGATCAGGGACTCATGGGAAGATATCACAATACAACTCTAGACACAAATTGAAATAATACAAGCTTTATATTACAAGCCAGGGGCCTCGAGGGCTCGAATACATAGCTCGATACACAAGAGTTAGTGGTAGCAACAATATCTGAGTATAGACCTAAGTTAAACAAGACTGACTTAAGAAGGCTAGCACAAAAGCAACCACGATCGAAGAGGCAAGGCCTCCTGCTTGGGACCTCCTAACTACTCCTGGTCTTCGGCGGCCTCCATGTGTTAGTATCCGTCGGCGGTGGCATCTGGCTCCAGGGATCCACCATCTGGTCGCAACAACCGAAAAGAAGAAAGAAGGGGGGAAAGGGGTAGCAAAGGAACCGCGAGTACTCATCCAAAGTACTCGCAAGCATCAAATCTATACTAAGTATGCATTGATATCAAATGGAAGGGTTGTATCAGTGGACTGAACTACAGAATGCCATAATAGAGTGGAAGGCCTAGCCTATCAAAGACTAGCATCTTCAAGCAGCTCCAAGCATCTTGTAGCATTCAGAAGAGTATAGAATAGCAGCTTATATTTTAACAAACATGTTGTAGTATTAATTCCCAGAGATCCTTCCTCAACTCCCTGCGAGAAAGCAATCCTGGGGCCACATATCTCAAGTATCTATTTCTAGTTGTAATAGATCAGGATACAAGTATGAACGTCCGTAATCGTGGAACAACTATTAATAGATAAACTTCCCCGCATGGGTGCACCACGTTACCCACATGCTTGATTGCTCTGGCCAGACACACTTTTCTGAGTCAATGCCCGGCCTCGGAAGATCAACACGTCGCAGCCCTACCTAGGCTCAGCAGAGAGGTCCCAGCCGGTCTACATCCTAAGAACTCCGAGGTCTTGGGTCCATCGCCCGTTGCACTCTGGGTCGTTGCGTGTAGGGCGGATCCAGGCTCCACCACTACAGGATGGTGCCGGCCCATCCGTGCCGCAATGCTGAACTGGATGTCTGACAAAGCTTCGGCTGATACTACGACGTCGAGGCCCATAACTATTCTCGCGTGATGGCTAGTGCATAAAGGCCAGAGGCCAACTCAGAACAAATACCCAAACCATTAGTGTATTAGGGGCTTGAGGAGACGAGCAAAGACTCACGATAATGTGACCCCGTCGCCCCATCTCGTGGACTTACAGCAAGGGCCCAGAATGCCCGGCCATGCCACGTAATTATCTTGCGGGTGCTCTCCAGGCCCGCCCGACTTTCGCAAAGGTCTCAAGTAAAGTCAAGGTAACCGTGCGTCCAAACATCAAGGGGGAAACCCCGAGGAATCACCCTTGGTGGATTCCACTCGATGTAATCATCAAGGTGAACGTAGGAGGAATCACCCTCGAGGTTCACACTTGAGGTGTTGCACGACAGAGTCGTATCGGGAGTGGTGCGGGAGAAATCACCCTCGATGACCACGACCGAATAGCTACACTATAGAGTTAACATCAGGAGTGCGTTACGAGGTATCGCCCTCGGCACTCGATAGTACATCTGCAGAGTCGAGCAACAAAGGGGGTGTGATGTGATGTGAGGTGTCGGGCTCTGGTCGTCGATCACATTGCTCGAGTCGTTGATGATGAAGCAGGGCCAACAAGGACAAGGTGGGGGTCACTGATGGATCACTAACCAACCTATACTAAGTTGTTTAGGATAAGCAGGTAAGGTACAACAACAGGTACAAAAGTAGGCTATGCATCAGAATAGGAGCAAACAATTACAGTAGCAAAATCTATTGCAAGCAAGAGAGAGAATGAAATGGGCGATATCAGGACGATCAAAGGGGGGGCTTGCCTGGAAGCTCTGCTGAAATGGAAGGAGGGTCATCGTCGACGTCGTCGATCATAGGGGCATCAGCAGCGGTCTCGTGGTCTACCAGAGAGAAGAGGGGGAAGAAACAATAAATACAGTACAAACAAGTGCAATATTATGCATGAAAAGACAATAAGCAGTGCTAGGGGTGTTCTAACGCAGTGTTACACGATACCGGCGAAAGGGGATAACATCCGGGAAGTTTTCCCGAAGTTTGGCATTTTCCGACAGATGAAACGGAGGGGGACGATTGCATGTTCGCTATGCTAGGGGCATGTGACATATGAACGGAGAGCATATTCGGATTTGTCTCGTCATTCTGAGCAACTTTCATGTACAAAGTATTTTCATCCGAGCTACGGATAATTTTCTATGATTTTTCAAAGTTTTAACAATATTCTAGAATTTAATTTAATTCAAAAAAAACTAAAATGCTAGATGCACCCAGCACAGGGTACACAGAAGTGTACCCAGGGGCTGACAGGTGACTGGTCAACAGGGTGTGGGCCCGTGTCATACTCTAATTAGTATTAGTCTAATAGTTTAATTAACTAAACTAGCTGATTAGGCTAATTAAGATTAATTATTTAAGTTAATTAACTAATTAACTAATTATATTAACTATGTATATATATTTTTAAACTTTTTTTAATAGGCAGGGGTGTGGGCCCCCCTGGTCAGTGGGCCGGGGGGCTTAGTAGGCGACAGGCTAATGGGGGGCCGGCGGGGCAGACCCGGGCGTACGGTGCGGGTGCCGCCCAGGCGGAGGCTGAGCCCTGCGCGGTAGGGCACCGGCGGCCAGTGGCAGGGGTGGGGCAATCAGCAAAGGGAGAGGTCCGGCGGCCTCCAGCGCGGCCCCGGTGTAGGACAGCGGGGCGATGGGCGCGCACTGCGACGGCCGGCGGTAGCCAGCCGTAGCAGCAGCAACACGGTGACGGGAGGGTTGCGCGGGCGGCGGCAGCAGCGAGGTTGAGCAGGACCGGGAAGCGCAGGCGCAAGCGTGATCGGCGGCGGCGCGCAGGCAGGCGGAGGCGAGAGCAACAAGAGAGGCGAGCGGGGCGAGGCCGTGCGCAGGCGCGCTCGCGGCCAGCGCGCGCAAGGGCGCGACGGGAGGGGCGTGGGTCACAAGGAGGGGAGCGGCAGCAGTCGGCGGCGGGCGGCGAGCGGGGCAAGCGTTGACAAGCAGCAGGAGCGCGAGGCAAGCCGGGCGCGTGCGGTCGGGCGGTTGGTACGGCGGGGCTGGCGAGGCGAATGGCGAGCGATGGACAACGAGCGGGGGGGCAGCGGGCGTCTTGAGCAAGGAATAGAGGGGGAGAACGGAGGAGAGGGCCTCACTGGGGCCCTGTAGTTGAGCAAAAGCAAGCTAGGGAAGGAGTCGGGGAAGCTCAACGGCGGCGGTCTCCGGCGATGGTGGCGTCGGGTGCGGCGCCCTCGGGCGGCAATGGCGACGATGACAGAGGGGAAGGGGGCGCGCGAGGGAAGGGAAGGTAGGGATCTAGGGTTCGGCGGGGAGGGAGGTCGTCGGGGATGAATAGGCGAGGGGGAGGCCGTGGATGGCCGGCACCTAGTCGGGGAGCCACGGATGGCCTCCACGATCCCCTCTGCTTCCTATAGCAGGAGGAAGGGGAAACTGAGGGTGGATGGGCCTGTTTTGCTTGAAGGACCAGGAGGTCCAGTAGATTAGGTCCTCCCTTTTTCCTTTTTTTCTACCACTGTTTTCTATTTAATTGCTATAGCAAATGAATTTAGTTTAACTTGAAATTTGGCACAAAATCAAGCACAATATTATGGAGTGGCACATAAATTTTTGCATAAATATTTGTTTTATTTTGAAAAGGTTACGTTTGTTGCAATTGGACCACTTTATATTTTACTAGAGATTAATCGGCGAGCCAAATGATATTGGATTCAACATGACAAATGATCAAAGGGAAATTATACTAAAATTTGAACCTTTTAGTTTTATAGTTTGAAGAAATAATAATTTGACTTGTTATTTGATTTTGAAATTGACTTGAATTTTAATCAAGTGACAGTTGGCTTAGTAAAAAGGTGATGACATGGCATCATTAGGGTGAGGTTACTATAGCTTAATTATCCGGGCGTCACAAAACCATTGGGGTCGCCATCTTTATCAACCTTGTTGCCTTCATGATGGTGTATGAGTAGTTCTTTTTGGACCTACAGGTCTATAGTAGTAGTTAGATGGCTTTCTCTCTTTCTCTTTTGGATCTGCAATACCATGTTCTCTTCTGAGATCAATTCGATGTAATTCTTGTGGTGTGTCCATTGGGATCCGATGAATTGTGGATTTATGATGAGTTTGTTCATTGATTTATATTGAATCTCTTGAAGTTTCTTTGCTGCATAATTAAATAGCTATGTATGCTTTCTGATCTATTTGTCTTCTCTGGCCAAGATAAATCGGTAGTGCATCAGAGGGATTGGTGCATGGTAGTGGGTTCAATCTTGCGATGATTTCTATATCCTAGTGACAGAAAGGGACAAGACACATATTTGTATTGTTGCCACTAAAGATAAAACGACGGGGTTTACTCTTATTGCTAGATTTCTTCTTGTCTACATAATTTTATCTTGCTTATTGTGTTACTCTTTTTCTTGCAAACTAAATAATTCGAGATGGATGTTGGATAGCGGTCTTGGGGTAGAGTAATAGTAGTAGATGCAGTTGGATTAACAGTCTAATTATCACGGACGTAATGCCTATGTGAGATTACACCATGAATGATCATAGTTATAAATTGCCTCTATTCTATCAATTTCTGAATAGTAATTTGTTCATGCCATTGTCTGATTTCGAGATAGATGCCACTAGTGAACCTATGACCATGGGTCCATTATCGATCAATAGAAAACTCTAGCAAAATTTGCTATTTTATTTTCCTGTACCTTTTGTCGTTTTGCTACTATCACTATCTATTTGCTCTTAGTATTATAACTAGCAAGACAAGGGGCCTGACAACCCCCTTCCAAGTTGGGTGCAAGCATTTGTATTGTGTTTGTGTCCAGGTGATGTCTATATTGTTAGCTTGGTAACTCCTACTAGTTTGATAAACCTTGGTTCTTAATAAGGGAAATACTTATGCTGCTATGCCACATCACCTTTCCTCTTCGACGAATCCAACAACTTTGATGGGAGTAGCAGCGCTGACTGACATGAATGCACAACAACCGCTTCATACGGAAGGGGCAGAAGAAAGGTTTTTGGGATGGTCCGAAGTGTCAGATACGTACATGAAAGTGGTCCGGACGCTAGAAAAACCCCTCTGGTTTGCAGGAAAACAAACGTACGAACGGGTCCACGGACCGATGAGGTACTGTGTTGTATGGCAAACCGCGTCCAAATAGCTATGTCCGAATGCTTGCGGGTGGGTTGAGGCTCCATGTTGGTTAGAGTATCTCTAACTGATCCCCTCAAATTTAGAAGAAGATATGGTCGAGTATCATTTAGAGGATCATATTTGCTCCTCTAAAAAAAGCGGTTTTGACCGACCCCTTAAACTTAGAGGAGTAAAAATATTATTTTGCCTTTTTTTTTTCTTTTTTGGCCATTGACATAAACTTCACTATTATACTATTTGATTAAACGACATCTTGGTCACGTACTTCACCAATTTTAAAAGAAAAATTGCACACTTTAATAGAAAAACAACTTCCCTAGCTGCTCCTACTAATCCGATCAATGCTTTTTCCTATGGCTTCATTGCCCATATTATTGTTTTTCTCCATTGGCTTCTCGAACTTGTATACCTTTTTCTTCTTCGCCTCCTCGTACTTGGACATTGCGTCCTCTCTAGTCTCATCTCTAGCAAGTAGCGAATGAATATTTAGCAAATTTCTCGCTATCAATAGATCAATCTACTCTTCTTCCCAATACCAAAACTTGCGTCCATCCTACAAACGCAAACAATGAGTTTCAAACTGCGACGAATCCAAAGAACACTTGTACAAAATGGCACTCACTCCGTCCTTTTCACACTTGTAGGACACCCATCCGGAATGTTTCGGCGTGCTTGAAACCCCGTGGAACACGTGTCGTGGGCAGTGGTCACACTTGATGACCGGCAGCGGCGAGCCGTCAACCTGTTGGCCGAGTGTTGAGCCAGGCCGATGGTGGGACGTGGATGTACCGATAGTCAGCCAACGTGTGACATGCGAGCGCCAAGAGGAGGAGGACATACCGAGAGGTCGTGCAGAGCGGTCGAGGGGGTTGCATGGTTCGGTCCCCGTTGAATCCATCCAAAGCGCGTCGGCGCCGGCGAGTGAGTTTGTATATTCCAATGACGGCGTTGACGGTCGTTGATCTACAGATTTAGGCCCTGCCGGCAACGAGAACCGACCAAATCGAGGTGGGGAGGAGCGCGGCAGGTGTTACGGGGGTCGACGGTGGCGCGTGGTGCCGACAGAGGCAAGTAGGGGGGCGCTGGAGTGGGTGCGACGTGGGGTGGGGTGGGTGCGGAGGGATAGGGGAATCTTTTTACTCCATGAATTGGGGACTGAGTAAAAATAAGAGTCGAAGCGGCCGAGAAGGATAATTTTTACTGCTTTAACGCTTTTAAGGGATCAGTCAGGTATAGTTCAGAGGGGGAAAAGTGAAATCTTACTCTAAAACTTGTCAAGGATCTGTTTGAATTGCTCTTATGTACTCTCTCGGAATCTGCGGAATATATCCTTGTACATGGTTCATCCGTTCAGCAGGTTCTGCCTGCTGGTTCCGGCTCTGGGATGTCTTCAGACCTCAGCTGTACCGGGGTTTGTGAACTTTCTTTGACAGTGCTTATCTCTGCCCTATGGATTTTTTTTGTTTTTTGTTTTTTAGACACCCCTATGGAATTGGTGGAAGCGCCACTACCCCAAGGTTTCCCGCAACAAAGGTGTGCTGATGACTTGGCCCAACGCTTCTCGCAAAGCACTTGGTCAGGATTGGACATCAACTTTGCTGTCATTTCTCCGTGGCTTGCATAGTTGGTTTTAGCTGTTAGCTTTGGGCCTTTTTTCCCCCTTTGCTCAGCCTCAGCATGTGCAGAATTTTGTTTATCTTTAACTGAAAAATTGTTCAGGACTGCTCTTGCCAGCGTAGTCCCTTTATAAGAAAGAAGAAAAGGACGTTGGGTAGCAAGTTGTTGGATAATGGAGATGCTATCACACAATTGTCGTGATATATGTACGACTCTTGGTCATTGCTCAGCCCAGTGGACGTAAAACAGTGGTAAGTTCAGAGGCGTGCGCGCGGTTGATATCATAAATTTCAAAACCACATGATCATATTCATGCCTAGTAACCACGTACTACTACTGCCCTCTTCCATGACCTTTGCTCGCATCCTCGCGTTCTTGGGCTGCAACTTGTGCAAGTGGGTACTGAGAAGAATCTTTCAAACTGTAGACCACATGCTCCTTTCAGGCTAAGCAACTGTTGATGAAAAAGAAAAGACAGTGCCCAGTGAACTACAGTATTTCGTCTGTTGTCGGGAACTTTTACCTTTCGATTGTAACCCTATGAATATGAAATAAAACTTTTTACCATCGCAAAAAAAATACGGTCAAGAAAAAAAGCACATTTCTCTACAAGTTTGGGAACCTACAACGACAGGACTATGCCATGGTAATTTTTCAGTCATATAAATTGCTACAGGAGATGAACATATATTGACATTTCAACTGATCGTTGGCTTGGCTTGCCGTCAAGTGGGGGTAAAAAATAAATACTTTGATGACTCTTGGCCATTGACCATCCCATCCACGAACCAAATTCACATTCACACGGAACTAGCCTCACTGGCCTTTGTCAACCCCAGGCAGAGGCAGTTGCTGATATCTTGAGTGCTTGGGTGCTGACTCATACTCAATCAAGAGGTGACACATTGACCCATGGAGATTCTGTGGAACAAGATATCCTCCCTCTCTAGTCTCGCTGTCATCATCTGAGTATCCCCTTGCCTCCCCAAGTTGGCCCATAATGATCCTCCCACCAATGTGCATTCATGTGTTGCTTACCACTCTCCATGTTGAGTGAGGGACGGAAGATTGATGGGCGGCTCCTTTTAGCTCAAGCAATCCAAAAGGTGTCGGGTAACGTTTATGACAGCAAACAGAAAACATCTCCATCTGCATGGAAGCCAATAATTACTGCCGCCCCAATCTCCCTCTCTTTCATTCCACGGTTCGTCTACGGCAAGCCGAGTGAGGACCCTCCCCTTCTGTTTTCCCTAGTTTTCCTTCGTCGCATCAACAAGGCCAGTGATGACGCGTTGGCATAAGGTGTGTGTAGCCTCTCCCTATCTCGACGGCGTCTAATTTCGCATCAACCAAGACAGTCGGTGTTGCTAGATTTGTTGCCTCTATTCAGATCTTGGCAGTCAGTGTATTAATCAAGGCAAGCAGTTGGCTTAATCTTAGTGCGGCCACTTCGACATCTTCTTTTGAGTTGTTCTGCGGCATGACCAGGCTACTCCAACCCTGTGGCATGGTCGTGAAGGATTGCAAGCCAACGTTCCGTGTGTTGATGCCCCTACCGACAATACTTCAACGCTTAACAGATCTGATTTCTAGCCGCGAGTAGCTATTGCGGTCTTTAAAGTCTAGCATGGCAAGGGCGTTTGTAGGTGTCCATTCGAACGTTGTTGCAGTGCAGTTTTCCTGCTCCGGCGGGCGTCGCACAATCTAAGGAAAAGATGGCCACTATGGCCTTCTATGTAACTTTATTTTTTGCTTGTTGGTTTGTATCTTGTTGTCTTTTCATTGCATCATCTACTGTTTTTCTTGATAAATTTCAACTATAATATCCCTTTGGGTGTCTTTTTCAAAAATAATGCCTATCTTTTCGTGGGCATACATATATGTAAATCTACAGGATCATATATGCATGTGACTTCTGCAGGTATACTTGCGAACATCTAATGACCTTAATATGTGTAGCGCAATTATGAAGATCTAATGAGAGTTGTAGTTTCCTGTCTTGGGGCATTAGATAGGTCTCTGTTTGTTCGTCAATTTGGTTTTTCCGAAGGCGGTGTTCAATAATGGTTCCTTCGGCTTCTTCTCCAGCCTCGTAGGTATGTGCGTCGATGGATCGGCGACGAGATTAAGAGGACATGTAGGTCCTCGTTATCCACAGCTTCGGCCCTTCCAATGGTGGTGGTCTTAGTGTTCAATAAGGTCTCTTCCGCCGTCTTCTCCCGCTTCGACAGTGTGTGCGCCATCGGATCTACTGACGAAATCAGGTGGATAGGTTTACATTTATCTTTGTGGCAAAAAGGGGAGTTGGTTGTGTCATCGTCGGGTCAGTGCTACTACAGCAACAACGACATAGATACGGATATTCCATCGATTTAGGTGGACATCTAGATATCATCGACCCAGTGTCACCTTCTTCTCCGAGCCATGGATCCTTTTGGATCAACATAGTCAGCACTTCCCCATAGAGATCGGTTACTGGCGCGCCATTGGAATGTGCACGACGGAGAGAATGGACGGTTCCTCAAGGAATGGATTGTATTTTCCTTTTCTTTTAGGGATTTTTGTAGTGTTGGTGTTTGATTAATATAGAGCTTCGGCTCCTTTGGAGAAAAAAAATCCACTGTATGGTGAGACTAGGGCTAGTTAGCATGGATTTGCAATATAGCAAATGGAGGAGACCTTTCTTCTTCACTGATTTAATACAAGATACATGCATCGCATCCTTATAAAGTGGATGCTTAAGCCCTTGACCTTTCCTAACACAATTAGGCTCCTTAGTTAGACCTTACCTAATACTCCCTCCATTCCACAACGTAGTGCGCCCGTGTTTCCCGATATTCAAGTTTGACCGTAAATTTACCCGAGACCGACTGCGGCAGGGGCAAAGTTATACCAGTGAATTCGTATTTTCAATATGAATTCAATGATATAATTTTTGACCCCGCCGCAATCGGTCTTGTTGGTTAATTTTACGGTCAAACTTGAATCTCATGAAGCACGAGCGCACTGTTGAAAGGGAAACGAGAGACAATCGAGTGAGCCTTGGCACAGATGTAAAAGCGAATCATTCTCATTATTGACGATGGGATTACACACATATATATAACCCCCGAAGGGGTACGACCGAAGGGATGCAAGGCAACCGCCTCAGTTAGGAAAAGCAGGGATTAATAGGATCAATTAAATCCTAACACGCACTACATTGTGGAATGAAGGGAGTAGTACAATCGGTTTCCTGCAAGAATAATAAACAATTGGATTTCCAAATTTATTTTCCCTATAATATTCTCCTACTTTTCCCTAGAGTTTTGGACTCTCTGTGCACCATCTTCTCTTCATCGACTTGGACTCCACAATCTCCAATCGCAACTTGTCCAAGTGCTTCTGCTTGCTGTCCTGTCTGTCAGCATATATACCAAACAAAACTTGTACGGCGTAGGTCTCTATGAACTTTGGCAGGTGCTCAGTATTGTTTTTCCTTGCATGCAAATGGGTATATGATAGCCATTTTTCAAGTAATCCTTTTTCGATGAAGAATAGCATGAAATTCAGTGAAAATAATTAGAAGTGGGAAAACAACTAACCAGAACCAGTGGCCATGATGCATCTACCAAAAAAATATGCTGCTCATGGAGAGAAAACGATTACACTGGTTGGAATAGCTATTCGATTCCACTACTTGAGGTAGGCCTAGGTGTCGAGAAACCAACATGGAATCAGAACGGAGCGGAAAATTTTCACACGCTGTACTTGACTCCACTACTCCCTGCACAAATGTCAAGCAGGCATGATGGCACTAGCTAGACCAGAACATAGTAACATAAAGCTGTACTTGGCTCCACTACTTATGGAAATGTAGAAAAATACAATTTTAATGCCTCAACCAAGATGACTGGCAATTTTATCATTGAAATGACATCTCGGCACTAGAGAGCACCCTACACAATGAAGTGGTGGCTGCACAGCATTCCATTGCTTTATTCTCTTCCATGGTGTGTTCCCTTACTACTCCAAAGAAGAGAATAAACAGCTAATAATGGTAATGCTGTTGGTATCGCCAGTTTTAGGAAAGATTCTAATTCCAGCAGCAATTAAACTCAACAACAACTTTTCTTTTCCTTAACAGAAAAAGAAACAGTTAAATGAGGCTTACCTAAACAACCAACGCTGCAAAGACGAGCATTTGAGGGTGAAGAGGCTTCCACGTGGGCAGTGCCGCATGTTTGTCTCCACTAGATAACTCAAAAATAATACTTAGAGAGCGGAATATCAGAAAGCCAGACCAGAAATTTCTGTAAACATCAAATCAAGTATGCAAAAATGAATTGATAGTTTAGAAAAAGCATCATTCCAAAGTGTTTTGTTCCCTTCCTTTTCCATTTTCTCCACAGGGGCCTACTTCCTTGCCTTGCTGCAAACAATTGCATCTAGATGTATTTTTGTGACTAAGGTATTTTTGGTGTGCTCTCCAAAAAAAACAGATGTAGTGCAATGTGACTGCAAATTTGCGAAATGTTCCTTTGATAACATTTTGGAAATACTAATGATAGATGACAAAATAACAATGTGCAAAACTAAGCAGCACAATCTGCTGATACTCTTGCAAAAATTTAAAAAAAAACTGTTGAGTACAAACGTAAGATAGTCAGCGTCCCACTTGCATGAAGGTGTCTAATGTTTCCAAAAGAAATAACACGGAGGTAGTGATTTAATACCTTTTCAGAGAACTCAACAGTGGTAAACCATCAGCTTTAATTATTAATTTTTCATTTCAATCAAGACAAATATATTATTATTTTATCTAGTATATTAATATCAATACCAAACATTAGAACTGAAGAGATGTACCAACAAATGAAGATAAAACAAGTGTGCACATTTGTACTTAGCATCATTGATACCTCATGATTCTTGTAAAAATAGTTATTGTCCCTAGAACTTAAAAGAAGACACATGAATTATTACTTGTACAGATTCTGTGTGCAACTGTTCGAGAAGAAACAAGGCCTTTGGTTGGCTGTCTTGGAAAAAGTGGTTAGATCCTCTGTGTGGCCTTTTCAGTTCTTTCCACGCATACCCAACTAAAAAAGAACACACATACTACTCATGTCTCACACTTGAAGAAGCAGCGTTCTTGCCACTATAAATAGATGCTCATACTCTAGCAATGCCCAATAAGCAGCTCAAGGCACATCAAAGTATATTAGCTTCGCAACAACCAGACAGAGCATTTACCGTGCAAGACCAAAATACCTCCCTCCCCTTCCAACCATGTCTAGGTCTGTGGAACCTCTTATTGTGGGGCGGGTGATTGGAGAAGTTCTTGATACATTTAACCCATGTGTGAAGATGGTAACGACCTATAACTCCAACAAGCTTGTCTTCAATGGCCATGAGCTCTACCCATCAGCGGTTGTATCTAAACCACGAGTAGAGGTCCAAGGGGGTGACTTGCGATCCTTGTTCACACTGGTAAGTGCATTTAATTCAATCCGGGAACTCCATATCCAACTCTTGAGTATTATATACTTGTTTTTTCTTCCTAATGGCCACAATTATTCATATTTCAGGTTATGACAGACCCTGATGTGCCAGGGCCAAGTGATCCATATCTAAGGGAGCACCTTCACTGGTAATCTTTCTTCTGCACATTTCTTTCTGCTGGGTGGCCACTGATCAACTAGAAATTAGTATATGTTGCTAGATAGCAGCACATCTCCATATTGCCTTTATATGAAGACTGTTTTCTGAAGACTTCTAATGGGAGCCATTTTGTCATATATGTCACGCTTACAGGATTGTTACTGATATACCTGGGACAACAGATGCTTCTTTTGGTAGGTCCTTTCGAACAGATTTGAATTGGTCTATTCCATGTTCTGCATTTTGATAAATAACCATCCAACTTTCCAACTGCAGGACGGGAAGTTATAAGCTATGAGAGCCCAAAGCCGAACATAGGCATCCACAGGTTCATTTTTGTGCTCTTCAAGCAGAAGCGAAGGCAGACTGTAACTGTGCCTTCCTTCAGGGATCATTTCAACACCCGCCAGTTTGCTGCGGAGAATGACCTCGCCCTCCCTGTGGCAGCTGTCTACTTCAACTGTCAGAGAGAGACTGCTGCCAGGAGGCGCTGAAAATCCAGCTCTCGTTGTCCCAGTTATGACAAATAAAGGCCTATGGAGTTCCAATCTTCTTTTCGAAGTGGATACTCGTCTGCTACATTACTTGCTCGTGAACCAATGCTTCCTTGCCACATTACTTCCTCATGGATCTACAAATAAATCAAATGCATTTTGAAGATTGTATTAGAATTAGATTGTTTTGTAAGCAGTAAGATTGATAATCATGTTGACAAATGCCAGTGCAGCAAGTGGTCCATGTTTGTGGTTCCAAGTCGTGTATTAGCCAGTTATCACGAAATCCAGGGTCAAGTAGACAATCCTAACTGGCAAAAAGGCTTTATCTACTGTATGTCGCATGCTGGTTCCATGTTATGTGCACCTTTTCGGCTTTTCTGACAAGCAATCTCCTGTAACAGAACTTTGTTAGATATTGTTGTGTCACCTCATAGAACAATGAAAACCCTCCTAACTGTATTGCACTGCCACTATATTCAGAGAGGCATGGAGATATCCATGATCTAGAGGATCACCCACTAGAAATGCTAAAAGTACGCAGTGGGAACCCCACCCCCCACCCTATTTTGCCTTCATCATGTTCTTACACCCAGCAACAAAACAATATCCATTTGATACACATTGCATATTAATAATTTACTCAAATTTAGCTGTAAACTGACCCTCTTTCCCCCATCCTCTAGAAATATGGTAGTACCTTGTACACATTCATTATTTGTAGCACATTAACCAATTGTGTGCCCTTACAACATAATGACTCAGCTCACAGTTCGGTACCTAATCATATAACCAGGTTAGTCTTTTATCTATTTGACATTTTGCTGAGTCCAAGCCATACAAGGTAGGAGGCATTTTAACGGCCTGGCAGTTCAGATCAAGCCTGACCTGGCACATGTCGAAGGATCCATTAGAGCAACCAGCCAACCAGTTCATTATTATTATTTGGGCCAATTCATCCTGAACCCAATTGATAAAAACTAGGCAGGTAGACCTTGGCAAATGAATAAGACATGGTTTGCAACTTTCAAGCGGAGGAGGTAGATCAGGACGTACCATTTGCTCACGATGGTAAACTCGACCTATTTGGACAATTAATGTAGGAAAACATGCAGGCAAATAAAATGAGGGGAAAATAACATAGAAATGAACAGTTTTGGAGTTTTGGGAACTAAATGAAAGTCAATAGAACTGCTAGTGACTAGTATGTGATGCAAATATCTTCACATCAAACAAAATAGAGTATGATCCACGATCAATTCTGAATTTATCTTCTAAATATTTATATTTTGGGACTATCAAACAAGCAGTATGCATTTTCTCTATTCACCCATGTAAGAAGTTCGACGTTTAACAGTGAACAAGGCTCTTCCAATCTCAGCTATCTTAACTAAATAAAATTAGAAAGTCTAATCCTAGGATCACATCAATACGAATCATGTGTGTCAATAAGATGATCTTTGCAGGCAGTCCTAGCTCAGTTGGTGTGAGCCGTGGGTGTAAACTCCATCGGATGGATTAGGTTCCTCTTCGACTTGGATTTGGGTGCTTAATTCTTATTTGAAAATATACATGGTTCATCCTAGGTATTCTTTTATTTTCAAGAAGATAATCCTCCCGAGTATCAAATGGAATCACAGTTATATATACAAAAGGTTTGTGTTAAAATAATTTGTTGGCATGACAAGTTTCACCCTACCAGCAATGGTAGTTGGCAGTCACATGACATATCTAGTTAGTATCTAAAAGCGGCAACAAATTGTGCAGAACATTTTCACACTGTTGGCTTTAAGTTGACCATTTATTATAGCATCAAGCTTAGACCATGACATTCAGAAAAAGAATCAAAGTATACCAGCACGTACCAATCTCACAAGATTTTTTTCCAATTAATAAAACAAGTTTAGCAAGTTTAGTGTTTTATCCCAAAACAAAACAGACATGATCCAAGAGGACTTGTTTCATTGATCACCACAAAATACTACAGGTAAAAAGAAACATTTACATGTTTTCTGCATAAGAAGGAGAGGATGAGCTCAAATTTTGGTTCAAAATGAGGCATCTGTTAAGCTTCATGCACTAGGGAATGCAATCAAAACTCCGAACTAATGGAAAGGGCTAGGCAATCCACATATACACTTCAACACCCCCTCTCACGTGTGACGCGGGACGTCAACACGTGAATAGACTCAGAGGTATGGCTCAAGAGGCCTATTATACGTGGACACAGAGGGGGGGCAGCAACAATTTTTGGATAAACCACGAAAGTCAGGACTTGAACTCAAGACCTGACACCCTGATACCATGTTAAGCTTCATGCACTAGGCAACGCAACCAAAAGTGTGAACTGATGGAAAGGGGCTAGGCAATCCACATATATACTTCAACAGCGTCTACAAAGTTCAAGAAGAGCACACGCAATTCTCTGCACGAGAACACAATATTTTTGAAGTAAACATCAAACAAGGCGAGCTAAGTTTTCTGATTTACACTGCAAGTCGTTCAGATTTTATCCACTGAATCCATGGCAGAAAGAATTGCAGGTACAAAAAATGTTGCACTTGACAATATCACATACTAATATTTTTAGATATTCAAATGTTTTAGGTACAAACAACCAGAATCTGCACTTTCCAATGTTGGTGTGTTCTGTTCGATGCCTGCGAACTATCATGATGTAGAAAGGCTACAAGGAGATTTACACAAATAGGTTGCACGGAAACATAATGATTTGGATTCCACATGCCATATCCTAGCTGTTTTGTCTTTTGTCCTATTATTTCTTTTTGATGTTAGTGCAAGCATAATGAGCAGCTACATATATGTGCAGGCTATAAATGTTCCCTCAACAATAGTGGTGTTTTCTCCATTTCTGATCCCTGTCACTATATATCCCTACCATTATCGCACTTTTTATCTCAATTCACCAATCCATAAAATGGATTAGACTAAACCTACTAATCATTTCCCCACCTCCCCTAACATACAGTCCACACGACACCTACAGGTATACATTCCTTTCGTATGCCAGATCCGCAGTTCAGCCAACATTCTTCACGATTACACTTTTCTATCTATCTAGACTGTGCATAATTCCTTGAGAAACATCTACTACAGCGTAAACTTGTAATATTCCAAATTTCTCTAGAGCAGCCACCGGAAAGCACAGGGGCACCAAACGTGCACCTAGTTGAGCAAATCAGCAGAAGACAAGTTGCTACCGACATATTCGAAAAATGTTGCTACCGACATTGAACAGAACATTTTGTGGAACAAATTTTGCTATTGTTGCTGGAATAAGATGATAACCACATTAAAAGTGGCGCGCAGCCACCACACCGGCAAGGGGAGCTAGAGGATACAAGTGAGGCAATGGAGAATCCTACGACTTGAATCTGATGAGAGGGGAGTGCCGAGCGAATCCTCACCATGTCACCCACTACCGCTGCACTTGTCGGCAGAAGCGATCGCGGGGCAAGGAGAACCCGCGAGCGATCACACGGCGAAGGTGAGATCCCAAGTCGGCCCCGCAGGTTGGAGGCATCGGCTGGCATCCTGCCGCCAGGAGCGAGGTCGACGGGATGGCCGTCGTCGACCCCTGAGGATACGGGCCCCCGAGACTTCCCCTGCTGCCCTCCGGTGGCCCGTTTTCCCACCTTCCACGATGTTCTGAGGCCCGTTTTCCTTGCCCCTAAGCCCAGTACTATAGCTGGCCAAACGGGCCAGCCCGGCCCGGCACGGCACGGCCCATCCTAATCGTGCCTGGCACGGCCCGGCCCGCCAAGGCACGATTATTATACGGGCCGTGCCGTGCCGGCCCGCGTACTGCAGCCTGCAGCCCAGGCACGGCCCATATGCTAATCGGGTCGGCCCACCGGCACGCTAGGCCCGCTAATCTGCCTCCTATTTTGCGCACCGGGCGTTTTTAGTCTATTTTTACCTGTTGGGCCACATTAGGATACATAAAAAGAAGATAACCGGGCTGTGTCGTGCCGGCCCGCGTGCTCGGCCTTCAGGCCCAGGCACGGCCCTTGGCGTGCCGCGTGCCGGGCCTGGCCCGTTTAGCACGTGCCGGCCGTGCTACCGGGCCGGCCCAGCTATCCCAGCCCGTTTGGCCACCTATACCCAGTACCGAGAGCGAGAACTCCTACCCCTCAAAAAAAAGTTGCGAGAACTACCTGACGCGCGTTGCGGGGCGTGACTACGTCTCACGCTCTCACTTGAGCATCTCTAAGAGAATCTCCAACAACCATCCAAACCGCGGCGCGCTAGAAACCAGTTTGTAGCGCATCGATCGTCTCGTTTGGCGCGGCGCACGACGCTGGTCACTGGCGGAGCCACAGGGTGGACAGGGTGGGTCGCGACCCATCTTGGGATTTTGGGCCTGTCTGCATGAAATAGGATTAGTAAGACATGGGCCAGTGGGAAAGAAGCCCAGCAAGGCAGAAAGAGCAGTTGGGGGAGAAAGAAGGCCGAACACACAACACGCACAGCGCACAGGCTCATCGCACCACACGAGGCGGCCGCACAACCCTTGTTTGGCTCGATTCCGATTCGCCACCTGCTACCTGCTTCCTTGCTTCGTCGTTGCGGCGTCGCCTCGCCAGCCACCAGGAGGAACCGCCCTAACGCCTGCGGCAGCAGCGCGCCCAGCTGGCAGTCGCCCTGGCCTTGCTACTGCTTGCCGGAGCCGGCGAGTCGCCCACGTGCCACGACGCCCAGTCCACTCAGGCGAACAGATTGGGAGACTGCGAGAGAGGTACTGACCTCAAATTCCCTTCGACCGATTCTAAAATTTCTTTGTTTGTCTGACTCTGACAGGAAATGGAAAGGGAGATGCCATGTTTATATATTACATAGATGAGTTATGTTTTTCAGTTGTAGACGAATTTGATTAGTTCCAGCACATATAGATGAACTGATGAAATCATACCCATATTATTGAGAGACATGGTAGGAATCTACAGAGTAAAGCTTAGTATGTCGGAAGGGGACTGCACATGTGGCCGAAGAGCAAACTGGAGATTTTTTTGGGGCGGCCCACCCTGGCGTCATATGCTAGCTCCGCCACTGGCGCTGGTTCCAGCAGCCGCTAAATGCAGCGCGCGTAGCTCCAGCAGGCGCGCTAAAATGCAGCGTGTGCTCTCGCACAAACAACATATGCGCTTCAAACACAAGCAAGAAGATCAAACAGAAACAAAATAAATCAACAATAAATAGTTCAATGTATTACAACTCAAACGAATAGTATCTTTCATCAATACAACAAATAGTTCAACAATACAACATCAAACGCACAAATCATGATGCTCTTTGGCGGTCATTCCAAGCCCACCACTCCTCAATGAGATCCTTCTGAAGATCATCATGCGTCACCGGACATCGAATGGAATGATAGGAGGTAACAAAACGGGCTACCCTTTCAGCCCTCCGCCGCACTCGCACGGGATGTCCCAAGAGCTCATAGTGAGAGTAGTCTACATCTTGGTCACACTCATTCTCGATGACCATGTTGTACATAATCACACAAGTGTGCATTATGTACCAAAGCATCTTTTGATCCCAAAATCTAGTCCGTCCTCTCACAATAGCAAATTGGGCTTGCAAAATCCCAAAAGCTCTCTCCATATCTTTTCTAGCTGCCGCCTAAGCATTATGGAAATCAAGATATTTTTTATCTTCCGGTTTTTTCAACGGCTACACAAATGTTTGCCACTTTGGATAGATGCCATCCGCAAGATAGTAGCCTGTAACATCCCAAATTTTCAATTTGAAATGTTATACATTAGATCATCATTGCATATCATATTTTACTGCATTTTGGGTTGATCCTAGAGATTCTACGCAACTCAAGGACCCACGGAGAGAGTTGGGGATTTCATTATTTTCATATTTGAGTTTTCTCAAATTTTGAAAAGAGGATCGTTTGATTTTAATTATTTTTCTCTTCGAATATTTCCAATATGAAAAATAAAAGAGAGGGGATAAAATGACTTCCCCAAAATAAAGAAATATTGGAGGTTAAATATTAAAATCAAATAAGAATTTTATTCGGAGTTTTATAGCTATTTTATACGAATTAGGAAAAAATTGCATTTTTAAAAATTGCATTAGAGGCCCAAATAAATGTTCACTTTGTCCGCTATATTTTTAGAGGACGGGAAAATTTTATTTCAGGATTTTTGGAGTCCGTTTAGTATTTTTTTTTCTTTGTTTTTCTACGCGATGGAATTATTTTTTAAAAAAAGTCAACCGACTTAACGGGCCGTGTCCGACCCGAACACTTCGCCCGGTCGGCTTTATAAGCCGCGGCCTAGCCCCCGCCGCCAGCCCACCTCGCCACCCCAAACCCTAACCCTCGCCCTAGTCGCGCCGCGCCGCCGTCGCCGCCGACCTCGCCCACCGCCACCGGACGCCGCCCTCGCCGGAGTTGCCCGCCACCGCCGCCGTCACGCTTGCCGAGGTAGCTATCAGTTTTATTTCAAAAACCGTTTGGTTTTTATTCAAAAACCTAGATGCGTTTTTTTATTAGATCGGTTTTATTTTTTCGGTTTAGCTAAATAGCGGACGTCCATCCGTACGTTCGTCTGTACGTTCGTTTTAGCGAACGATGTTCATCCGTTAGACGCAGACAGCGAACGTTCGTTCGTTAGCCTGTTCATCAGTTTTTCTTTTTTCAGGGTTTTTCCGCGATTATTTTCGATCGCGATTTCTGCCCTAATTTTCATTTTAGTTTGTCTTTTCGCTCGCTTATCGGAATGAGGTGATTCAAATGCCCAGATCTTCGTCTCAAAACCCTCTTTCTGTTTAATCAACTTGAACAAGATTTTGGTACTGTAAAATTTGACTTTAGTCCAGATTAGTAAACGGATCTTGTTTCTTTCGCAGTTTGAGTTTCGTTATTTCGTTTGATTTGATTCTTTTTGCAAACCAGAGTTCTTAAGTTGAACTTTCTAGTTAGATCTTTTATTTGAGTTTTACCCGTGCTTCCAGTTGAGTGCTTATTATATGCTATTGTTTTGTTTGCGATAGAGTACCCGGAGTGCGAAGCGTGCTACTACGAGTCTCTAGGTTTCATGGATCATCAGTAAGGCAAGTAACACTTTGATCATACCTCTTTACTACCCAGTTTTATTGCATTAGATCAACCCTCAAACAATTGCATGGTTAGGATCTGTTTAACCTGTGGGTTCTGGGAAGTAGATGATGAGGTAGAACCTATTACCCTGATTACTATCAAACTTTGGGAGTTACTTTTACGTAATGCTTATATTGTTATGCTATGCTTGTAGATGTGGTTTGGTTCGAGTGATTCATGACAAATGTGAGAGTTTTATTAATGGTTAACTTAAGGTGGCTACTTAAACACACATCTGGGTGGATTGCTTGTGGCACCCTGGAGTACCCAGTGGTTGTCAGGGCACCTCGAGAATCCAATGTTGTCCTGAGTACCCGTGTGATCATCCTACGGGCTCAAAGGGATCATAAGATTATTCATGCTAAAAACTTCCATGTGCAGCCACAAGCTATTATGGGCTCTAGCATAGTTGAGTGTGTTGCATGACCTTTTTCAGTGGTGGGCTAGCAGATGTAGGGGAAAGTAGGTGTAACTGTCTACCCAGAGTAAAGAGTTAATGTTTCAGAAAGACTGTGTCTCGAATCTCCGACCATGGATGTATTCGAGTCTTGTGAGGAAAAGTGTGCAAACCTCTGCAGAGTGTACAAACTAATCATGGTTAAAATTTATTCCTTTGTTGTAGGGAAAAATTGGCTTCATGCAAAACTGTAACCATAGAGCTTTCCACCAGCCATATATGCATGTAGTGATAGCATTTATTCTGTTCATTATTCTATGTGTTACATTGCCAGCATATTCCATGTGCTGACCCGTTTTGGGCTGCAACGTTCATGTTGCAGACTTTTCAGACGATGAGTAAGGTGCCATAGGTCGTTATCTTTCACTCAGTGATGTCGTTGAAGTTGATGGACTCACTTTATCTTCCAAGCCTTCCGCTGCTATTGATTTTTAGATGGCCTTAAGCCATATTATTGTAATAAGTTCTCTTTTGAGACATTCAATGTAATAAGCGTGTGATTGCTACTCTGTTATAAATCCTCGAGTACTGTGCGTGTCAGCATTACCGATCCAGGGATGACACTGATGCACAGAGATCAGACTGTTTGAGATCTGATCGCTACATAGCCATAGTTGTATGTACGGCCATTAGCTATAAACTGCACCGGTGGCAGTTTACCATTTGCAATCTTATTCACCATTGGTGACCGGTTGACAATGTTAATGTCATTCAAATATCTAGGCATTCCAAAAAAAGCATGCGAACTCCAAGTCTCTTGATAGGCCACCGCTTCAAGGATTATAGTGAAACCCTTTTTTGCCGTGAAATTGCCCATGCCATGCCTTTGGACAATTTTTCCAACTCCAATGCATGCAATCTATTGAGCCAAGCATAGCTGGGAACCCGCGAGCTTTGTTCATCTCCAATAGCCTTGCGGCGTCTTCAGCATGGGGAGATCTCAAGTACTCCGGGCCAAACACTTGCACAATTCCAACTGCGAAGTGCTTGACACATATGATGGCTTGGCTCTCACCCATGCCCAAGTGATCATCAATTAGATCAGCGGGGATGCCGACGCAAAGCGGCTGTCACCTTCTGAAAGGTGCTATGCCCGAGCTCTCTGGCGGCATTCCTCCTCTGCTGAAAAAACGGTCATGGCTCGCTAGTTTCTCTGCAATGCACCCGAACAACTCGGTGCCCATCCTAAACCGACGACGAAAGTACGACTCGGGGTATGTGGGATTATCCACAAAATAGTGCCTCATCAATCTGTTGTGGGCATCGATCATATCCCTCCAAATTTTCTACCGACCCATAATCGAATCACCGTGCTTCGGTTTTTTATTGATGTGCATAGCTAGGATCATTGCAAGATCCTCCTCCTCTTCCATATCAAATTCTTCTTCGGAAGAATCATACGACGAAGTCATCTACAATGTTAAAAACTAGGCTATAAAAAACTACAAACCACATGCACTAATACAAATGTGAAGTTGGAAGCAATACATACCTTGCGGGCATTTCGTTGAACACCTTGCGGGCGCCAAGTGGCAGCGGGCGGACGGGCGCTGTTCGTCGGAGGACTACCGCGCGCGAGGAGGCGGTGACTAGAGGGAGACGGAGGAAACCGCTGCCGCGTGGGGATAGACCGGAGAAGCACCGGAACGGTCGCCGGAAGAAATGGGGTGGCGCGGGCGGCGACGACGCCAGCGGCTAGATGGGTAGGTGGAGTTGCGAGCGAGCGCTCGAGAGTCCAACACGCGGGAGCGGGTGCAGCAAATAAGCGGCGCGCGATGGTGTTCGGCCCGCGGCTGAACTAGATATGCCGCGCGCGCAGTTTTTGCGCCTCCGCTGGAGCTCCCGGAGCGGTAGCCCGCGCTAAAAGCACTAATTTTTCAGCGCGACGCTTATATAGCACGGCTGTTGGAGATGCTCTAACAGGCGCGTTAGATATGGCGCGCGGAAAATAACACGGTTTTTCCCGCGCGAGCCAGGTTGGCGCGCTCCAGCAGACGCGGAAAAGTCCGCCGTGTTAAAAGAACTGCACGCGCGAAAAAGTGGCAACATGCGCGGCAGTTTTGACGCGCGGCGTCCAGCGCGCTCTATAAAACCTGCGCGGGAGCTCTCGCCAATCGCCGTTCCGTGCCTATCCTTCCTTCTTTCCGCCTCTGCAGATGGCCAACTGCTGCCCCGCCACAGCCATGCCGCCGCGCCCCCGGAGCAGCTCCGGCTACCACGGCGTCCGTGCCCGCTGCTCCGGCATTTACTACGCGGAGATCCACTCTGGTGATACCCGCCTTGTGCTCAGCACGTTCAAGACCGCCCACGAGGCTGCCCACGCGTACGACGCGGCGAAGTGGTGCCTGCGGAGGCCACTGTCGAAAATGAGCTTCTTTGATGTGTGGACGCGCCAGTAGGCACATGACCTCGCCTCTCCACCGCTACTAATCACCGAGGAGGACCGCCGCATCCAGTAGAGGCGGGAGCGCCGCCGCCCCATCGCCGAGGCGGATGAGCACGCCATGGTGGTGTTGCGCGGGCGCTTCCAGTAGGATATCGCCCTCGAGAACGAGTTCTGGGCACAGAGGAGGGCGGAGAGAGCCGCGGAACGGGCAGACAGGCGTGAACGGAAGGCACTCGCGGAAGCTTAGTGCGAACTGGGACCTGCGTCGACCTGGGACGACAATGATCCTCGGTGGGAGGATGCATTTTTGTCGTCGGACTACACCACCGAGGAGAACGACAACGAGAAGTAGTTTTATCTAGTTTATTGTCGACGCGTTTTATTTACTATATTTGCATCATACTATTGTTTTTATCTAGGTTTATTTGTATCGTATGGACTAGCTTGTAATGTTGGCACTAAACTATGTTATGAATAAAAATCTATCTGTTGTTTCGTATTTTTGGTATGTGTTGCATCGTGCGTGCGCTGGATTTCGTAGCGCCTGCTGGAGCAAGCGCTCTCCTGCGCCCTAAAAAAAGGCTATTCTGGCGTTGTAAAAATGATTTACCGCGCCGCACGATTGTGCGCCAGTTGGAGATGCTCTTGAGACTTTCTTTTTTGAGCAGCTGCAAGAATGGACCGGTTCAGCATGGACCACAGTCCTCTAGCGCTTCTTTTTCTTTCACTAGGTAAATGTCCATGCGTTGCTACGGGGCATACATGTTCTAATAGGGAATAATGCTACCAAGCTATAAATGGAGAAAAACTATAATGAAAAATAGTATGATTTAATTGAAGATCCTATATATTAGATGTCAAACGGATGGTGGCATATATTATTAAAGAACATAAATCTCAGGAGGAAACTATACTTATAAGAATACATGTTTTACTAATCTATCATCGTCAATATCATAGTGGAACCTAATATCGTAAAATAAGTCATGATACCTCTGCTTTATAAGTTGCCAAAAACTATAGAGACTATTCCATGGCATCACCGGAATTCCCCTACTAATCTTTTCCACTGGTTGAACATCAACTTCCTCAACTATGAGAAGGCCTCGCTTCTTATCAACCTACATCAACTCCATTTCAATGAATAAGGCATGCACCACTAGCATTCGTGCTTGACATGATGAAGAACACTCTCAGTAGCCTTGTATGTACAAATGCTAGATGTTAAAAGTACGTACTGAGAAACAATTTCTTATTCAAATTTCAACCTAATATTGATATGCACAAACGAACTTAAATATGTTTGTACATAAATAAATAAATATGTTATACAAATTTGTTGCTTCACACTAGGAGCCGCCAAGAAAAAAGAATGCTCCCATTAATTGAGCATGTGGAAGCCATGTCATGTAATACTATTTGAGAAAATACATATTATGACCACACAAAAATCGTATAAATCATATTTATGTACATTTTTATCCAAACTCAGTGAAAATGCTATGGGGTATTTGCTCAAATTCACATCACCAATAGCAAACACAAACATAAGCAGAAGACCAAGTCTCCCAAAGGAGGACCAAAACCTTTTGACCATGTCCATATCAGGGCCTAACTAATACTGCTTACTTGAAGATAAGCAACAAAGGTCAATTTCTCTGCATTCTTTGCTACCTATTTGCTATCTTGGTCAATCTTATTTATATCTGGAGCATGAACTTTGAAGATACCCTGCAAAAAACATGGAAAATACAAGTGAGTTTGTACGACAAAGCTAATCCTATTGGAAACTTCCTATGAATTAAGGATGAGCTAGGTAAATCAAGGAGCAAATTAGATTTTATCATCCGCTTTGAAATTAATTGGAACACAGAGAGCAAATATCTCTTGGATGACTCCATGCGCCAAACAACGAGCACGTATAGTAGATAGTAGCAATCAAACTAGCAGCAAATATAACAATCAAAATCTGCAACAGTATGGAAAGATACCGTAACCACTTACATATGCGCGCAGCTGGAGCTTGTTACACGATAAAGTTTAGACCATTACTCTTGAGCATGAAGCATCAATTAATCTGAGGAAGTAGATCCAAGTAAATCAAAAGTTTCTAACCATTGCATCATTAAAAATGCAGTTAGAAAGGTTCCAGTTCTTCCAATCTAGCGTACAATCGAAGAAATAAAAGAGATGTTGAACACAATAAAAATGTCTCGTAGAGGAGTTAATAAACTAAACTACCTTACACCAGTATGTAATATTGAAAGCTTTAGTTACCTTAACGCGCACCTTATCGCTGCCACCAGCAGCATTACCACCCTATTCATCTACAATTTCTTCTCCACTCCTACTCCATAGCCCCTCCATCATTTGAACCTTCAAGGACATACATTGGTACCTTCATGTTCAAACTGGAACTGAAACGCATCTCTATTTACGTGACTCCAAACTCTCTTGTAGAAGGTCTTTCTGCTCTCGGTCGAAGTCTTCTTGCTCCTTGGGATCAACTTGCCTTTCATCATAACAAACATGTATACTACACTCTGTAGTTGGTTTACTACAAGAAGACACATCCGTTCAAATGAATCTTAATCAATTAATCTTCATTTTCTTGTTTGACCTCCTACATGGAAGTATGTATAGGAATTTCATCAAGAACCTAACAAGCACAAAACAAGGAAGCAAAGACCTAGAGGGAGAGGAATATCGCCAGGTGGGTGAACAATTCAGAGTTTCAAACCACGACCGTGCTGGTGCGTTCAGCCCGTGCCTCCACGACACAAACAATAGCGGGAGGACGGTGCTGGGAGGACGGCCAAAAACTCGACAATTAACATATTTGTCAAAATTATTACATGCTAATTTTTCCTAGATGCATACACATTTGTTATGCTAATTTTTACCTCAAGAATCAAGCACACACATTTATGAATCAACAGCACGCACGCGCCATGCGAGCCCTATGCACCTCAAGCTGCTCTGTGTTCTTGTGTCGCCGCCGCCGTTGCCGCATATGCCATTCCAAGAGAGATGGCCGAGAGGAGAGATATGACGTAGGCTTAGGAAGAGAGGATGAATTGTTACCTCACATCCAACCTTTGATGCACCATAATCACGTCGCCCTTGCTACCCCAGCATCGCTCGACCTGTCATGCTGCCACAGGAGAATACACGAGATGAGTACGGTTTGTTCGGCGAATTGATTGCATTGAGTGGATCCGCAATTGAATCGATCGATCGTGCGACGGACAAAATCAGGGCTCAGGACAACGTGGTATTGTGACATGATCCCAACACCAAGTCATATGATCTGTACCAACACCACATCAGGTACGTGATGTGCGTGATATGAATTTTGTCATTGGTGAGAGGTAAATGATGGTGATGTAGTGGTTAATTGTTTCCTGTGCTTGGAGATTGATTGCCGTCCGTGAACTAAGATGGGCTACTAAAGAAGAATCTAATAACGATACGTGAATTAATTTTTGTTGCCTTGTATCGATTGGTTTTGGTATTTGAAGATTGGTTATTGTCTGTTAGTTAAGCTGTGTTACCAAAGATGAAATCAATCAAGTTCAAAAATGAAGTAGAAATCAATCGCCATATGCGAATTGATTGTGTTACCAAATAAAGGTTGGGCTTGTCTGGCTCTACCCAAATAAAGGTTGGGTTTGTCTGGCCAAATGAGAAAACCAGCGAAAAATGGTGGAGGGAGGAAGGAAAATCGGTGGAGGGGTGGGGGGGTCGTATGAGGAGGGCTTGACCGAAGGTGAGACGACATAAGATGGGAGAGGTAACCTTACATTTTTTAGGTAGTAGTGATTGTTTTTTCATATCTATGCATTCATTTTTTTGCCATATTTTTCCTTTAGCTTATATTTCGAAAATTCTAATATATCTATCATAAAAATCACTTTATACTCAAAAATGAAAATTGTTAATGTCAGATTTGAAATTTGTTAAACACTTATAGAAAAATATTTCTCATGTACACAAAAATTATACAGCATGTATGAAAAAATAGACATCAAAACATATATATGAAAAAACATTAATTATGTATTCAACAAATGTTAAACGTGTACATAAAAAATGTTCCCAATGTATGCAAAAAATGTATGATGTGTTTGGAAAAGTATATATATATATATATATATATATATATATATATATATATATATATATATATATATATTTCCAAATGTTAATCATTTATTTGAAAAATATTAAACCTATATTTAAAAAATATTCTTGATGCATACAAAAGATATACAATGCGTATGGAAAAAGGTAGACATAAAAAATATATGTTTTCATAAAGACGTGCATATAATTTTTTAATGATGTATACGAAAAATGTAGAATGTGTATGACAAAAAGTTGACATCAAAATATATATTTGAAAAAAGTTGTTATAATGTATTTCAGAAAATGTTCAACAACTACAAATGTTCATGCTAATTTTTCCAAGATCCATACACATTTGTTGTGCTAAATTTTCCTAGATGCATAAAACATTTGTTCCTATTCCAACGCAAAGAGAAAGAAACAAATCAATGAAATTTGACAAAGAAACAAAAAACAAAGAAAGAAGTGCAAAAAGAATGGGAACAATGAAAACCAATAAAGGAACATAGAGAAATGAATGAAAACTAAGAAGGAAACAAAGAAAATAAAAGAAAATGGGAAAGAAAAGAAAAAACGAAAAATGGAGAAACAAACAAAGTAAAACGAAGGGGGAAACCAAGTAAAAACCAATAAAAAACGAACAAAACTAGTGAAAAATGAAGAAACCGAAAAAACTAAAGAAAACCATAAAGAAACAAAGAAAAAAGAAGAAGAAGACCGGATCAAAACCAACGAACAACACATGATCGAGCGACGAGAAGCCAGTGACCGTAAAAACACATCAAAAAGGGGCCAGCCCAGAAACAAGGGAGAGAAAAATCCTTCACGGAACTCCTTCCATCTCGCTATAAGCCAGATATAGCTCTCACGTGTGGTGCGTCCAAAAGGTACGTTTCGCAGAGGAGCACAACTCTATTAGTCGGCCCATTGGAGCCGGTTCACAGAAGCGAGCCATAATACTGTAGCAAACTGTTTTTCCTTCTTTTTCAATTTCAAACATTATAAAATGATTATTTTGGAAAACGCCAACAAATTTTTAAAATTTCCTGATTTGTTTCTGAATATGCAAATATCTTTTGAATTTGTGAACAAATTTTTGATATTTTGGAAATGAAAACATTTGTTGAAATTTGAATGATTTTTTAAAGCATGAACATTTTTCGAATTTGTGAAATATTGGAAACAAAAACATTCTTTGAAATTAAGAACATTTTTTGAAAACACATACAACTATTGAAATTGCCAAAACAATGAAACGACAAACATTGTTTGATTTTGCGAAAACAAATTGAAATATTTTTTTTTTCAATTTTGAGAACCTTTTCTGAAAATTTTAATTTCTGTAAAGTCACAATCAATTTTTTAAAATTTCCAAATTTCGAACAAAAGAGGAAAACCCGAAAGAAAACCAGAAAGACTAGTAAAAGAAAACAACTGAAAAAATTAAATCCAATTTAGGAACCTTCTAGAAGGTTCCCCAAACCGGGCGTTTCTACCAATGGACCGGCCCAACACAGTCGGGTCAGGTAGTTTGCTCTGTGCAAAACAACAGCGATCTACCGTAAAATGCGGCGAATAGGATTTACCGCTCGTTGCGTCCAACAAGCGTCCAATAGGGGTGCGATGCATATAGGGGCAGTTCAACTGGGCTAATGTACTATGCATGTTTACTATAGCACGGTTTAAAAATATTGTGGGAAATTTTTTGAAAACAAAATGAAATTTTTATGAAAACATGAAAAATGCAAGTTCCTAAACATATTTTGAAAAGTAGAAAGAATTTCTGAAAAAACTGACAATTTTTTTAAAAAAATATGAAGAATTTTTTAGTTACAAATTTTCTAGAACTTTCGAAGACTTCTTGAATATTGTGAAGAACTTTGAACATTTTATAAAATAATCAAATTTGGAAAACGTGAGCACATTTGAAATTTTGTAATTCTAATTTTTTTGGAAAAAATAAACCTTTTTGAAATTCCAAACATTTTTTAAAACACGAAGAGTTTTTTAATGTGAACAAAATTTTGAAACTCTTGCCATTTTTTTGGATTTTTTTATTTTCCAATCTATGAGAAAGAGAGAGAAAATATAAAATCAAAGAAAAACGAAAGTAGCTATAGCCACTCACGGGAGGGGCCGTCATGCCACATGTGCATTATCAGCAATGGCTCGAGGGCCTATTGGTCAGTGTCTCACTAAACGCACAAAAAGGGCACCTAACCTGCGTAGAATGGGACTCGAATCGACGTCACCTGGAATTTAATTGAAAAGGATAGCCACTTGGGCTATGAACGAGCCGACTCGTATGAGGCACGATCCAAATTGAGTTTAACCCAGGCCACAAACAAATCGGACAGTGGGGGTTCAAATGGTGGCGACACTCACATCCGTGAAGTTGCGCGCCGGCGGTGAGCTAAACCAAAGTCGGAGGTTGAAAGATCGTGGATGTCGCCCAGAGGAGGGAGGGGGGTGTATATGTGCTTTAAAATAATTATGGTTTAGGCTTGAACAAATGTGGAATAAAACTAGCGTTTAATTTGTCAAGCACAAAACCTAAAACAATTAGGCTCACCTACGTGCACCAACAACTTATGCTAAGCAAGATAAACACTAAGTGATAGCAAGATATATGACATGAAACAATATGCCTATCACAAAGTAAAGTGCATAAGTAAAGGGCTCGGGTAAGAGATAACCGAGGCACGTGGAGACAACGATGTATCACGAAGTTCACACCCTTGCGGATGCTAATCTTCGTTTGGATCGGTGTGGAGGCACAATGCTCCCCGAAAAGCCACTAGGGCCACCATAATCTACTCACGCCCTCGCATAATGCAAGATGTCGTGATTCCACTAAGGGACCCTTGAGGGCGATCATCGAAGCCATACAAATGGCAACCCTTGGGGGCGGTCACCGAACCCGTACACTTTAGCAACCCTTGGGGGCGGTCACCGGTACCCGTCAAAATGTTTGAGGCAATCTCCACAACCTAAGTGGAGACCCCAACACTTGCCCGGAGCTTTACACCACAATGATTGAGCTCTGAAGCACCACCAACCGTCTAGGGCGCCCAAGCACCCAAGAGGAACAAGCTCTAGGGTACCAAGCACCCAAGAGTAACAAGCTACTCAACTTCACTTCCACGTATCACCGTGGAGAACTCAAACCGATGCACCAAATGCAATGGCAAGGACACACAGAGTGCCCAAGTCTTTCTCTCCCAAATCCCACCAAAGCAACTAATGCTAGGGAGGAAAATGAGAAAAAGAACGAAGAAGAGAACACGAAGAACTCCAAGATCTAGATCCAAGGGTTCCCCTCACATAGAGGAGAAAGTGATTGGTGGAAATGTAGATCTAGATCTCATCTCTCTTTTCCCTCAAGAACTAGCAAGAATCATTGGAGGGGTTGAGAGATGGCAAGCTCGAAGAAGGTCAACAATGGGGGAAGAACACGAGCTCAAAGGATAAGGTTCAATGGGGAAGAAGACCCCCTTTTATAGGAGGGGGAAAATCCAACTGTTACCTTGCTTCCAGCCCGCATAGAGCGGTACTACCGCTCAATAGAACAGTACTACCACTCGGGCAGTAGTAACCCAAAAATAGTGCAATGGCACGAAGCCACGAGGCGGTAGTCTAGCCAGAGTGGTACTACCGCTCGCCCCAGCGGTAGTACCGCTGGGGTTGTAGCTCGGGGTTACTCAGAAGCAGAGCAGGAACAAGGGAGGAGCAGTAGAACTGCTACCGTGGTACTACTGCCCACCTGAGCGGTACTACCGCTTATAGGAAGTAGTGCTACTCTCCACTGCCGCTTCACTTCCACTGAGAGTGCATCGATACCTGGAGGGAGCGGCAGTGCATCGGTAGTAGCGAGCGGTACTACCGCTTAGAGGCGGTACTACCGCTTCGCACTACTGTTGCACTTCCGCGCAAACCCGACACGAAAGCCAAGTTCCCATAAGCAGCGGTAGTAGCCGCGGTACTGGACAACGATACTACCGCTTACAAGCGGTACTACCACTAACTAGAGTGGTACTACCGCTTGTGGCTTCCAGCTCACAAGCACAGCAACAGATGGGTACAAGAAAACCAGAACTGCCATAACTTCTGCAAATGAGCTCCGAATTGAGCAAACTCAAGCTTGTTGGATAGAGGGCGACAAGAACTATCCAACATCGGAAACTCAAGCTTGTTGGTTATAGTAAGAAGAGGCAGGGGGTGTGCCTAAGATATAGAGGAGTGAAGCCTCTACCGTGTGAACCAGCAAAAACTCCAACACTGAAAACATCATAGAAGATGCATACGTGAACTTCGTTTTCGATGACCTCGAGCTTGTCATGAAGATGACCAGAAGCTCTAAAACTCACACAGGGAAAAACCAAACAAGAACCAAGAAAGATGATGCAAGGATGCAATGGTTTGAGCTCTCTACGAACGATATGATCAAGCTACTAACTTGAGAGCCCCCCTTGATAGCACGACAAACGATCATATAACCTAGTCTCCCAACTACCACCTTGAGACTGGTAAAATATAAAACCTATCAAGGGCAAACCTTTGCCTTGCACGTAGTCCACTTGAGCTTGATGATGACGATATTGACTTCCCCAAGTTGGACCACCTTTCTTGATTGAGTTGGCTCGATGAAGACTAGTTGATTGCTCCCCATACTCCATTATTGGTGAGCTACTCTTTGGCTCATCTTCACAAGTCCATTGTCACCACAAAGGACGCCAAGCTTCAAGCACGATCTCTTCGTGATGCTCCACTTGAACTTGCACACTGCAACCTTGATGACCATCACCACTTGATGTTATCCTCCATGGGTTATATGATATCTTTCTTTTGATGCACGACCATGGGAACATACCTAACCCCACAAAAAACTCTCACATAGACCATGGGTTAGTACACAAAGCGTAATGGACAATGCTTATCATACCATGGAATCACTTGATCCCTCTCGGTACATCTTGTATGCTTTGTGTGTTGATCAACTTGATTCACTCCTTGACTTAGTCTTGATCAACCTTGTATCATGTCTTCTCTCTGACTAAACTTTGGATAATTTCTTGAATAGCACCTTGGTCACTCATAAACTCCTTGAACCCAACACATGGACTTCAAAACCCTTCACATATAACTCAAGGCAACCATTAGTCCATAGAGAATGTCATCAATTACCAAAACCAGACATTGGGGCACCATATGTTCTTTCAGAGGTGTGCCGGATCGGCGTCCCTAACAACTAAGAGGCCATGTGTGTGGTGCAAAAGAAAGAGTAGAGTGAGACACATCCAACCATGCAACATATACATTCAGACAACGATGGAAATGGTGTCAGCGACGAGCCATGGCGGCTACTATGCTCGGGTGTGTGGTGCGCGTAGGGTTGGAGCTCAAGACCGAGCTCACATTGGTGCTAGGCGTGCTCTGTGTGACCGAGCGAAGCGATGATACGTCCATTTTGCACCATATTTTTCCTATTGTTATTTATATTGTTTTAAAGTTATATTTCACTTTTAGATGCAATTCTAATGCCTTTTCTCTCTTAAATTGCAAGTTTCATCACAAGAGGGAGATTGCCGGTAGCTGGAATTCTGACCTAAAAAGAGCTACCTCAGAGATAGCTATTCTCCAGAGCTTCAAATGACCTGAAAATTTACGGAGATATATTTTGAAATATATAAGAAATACTAGAAGAAAAAACTACTCATGGGGACCCACTTGCGAGCCACAAGCTCAGGGGCGCGCCCACCCCCCTAGGGCGTGCCCTATGAGCTTGTGGGGCCCATAGCAGGCCTCCATGGCTCATATTCTCGTGTATGAAGCCCTTTGACCTAGAAAAAAAGACTTTCAGGACAAGGCGCCGTCTCGAGACAGAACCTGGGAAGGAGCATTTTCTCTCTCTGGTGGAGTGATTCCGCAGGGATACTTTCCTTCGGGAGGGGAAAATCGAAGCAATCATCATCACCAACGCGCCTCTCATCGTGGGAGGACTCATCTCCATCAATATCTTCAGCACCATCTCATCTTCAAACTCTAGTTCATCTCTTGTATCCGATCTTTGTCTCAAACCTCGGATTGGTACCCGTGGGTTGCTAGTAGTGTTGATTATGTTTTGAAGTTGATGCTAGTTGATTTAATTAGTGGAAGATCATATGTTCGGATTGTTAATCATATATAATCCTCCTTTGATCATGAACATGAATATGACTTGTGAGTAGTTCCGTTTATTCTTGAGGACATGGGAGGAGCCTTGTTATAAGTTATCATGTGAAGTCGGTTTTCGTTCAATATTTTGATGATGTGTTATGTTGTTGTTCCTCTAGTGGTGTCGTGTGAACGTTGACTACATGACACATTACCATGCTTGGGCCTAGGGGGAGGCATTGTGGGATTAGTAAGTAGATGAGGGGTTGCAAGAGTGACAAAAGCTTAAACCCTAGTTTATGCACTACTCCGTTAGGGGCTGATTTGGATCCATATGTTTCATGCTATGGTTAGATTTATCTTAATTCTTCTTTCATAGTTGCCGATTGATGCAGAGCATCCCTCGACCATCACCATGGACGTCACACCACCACCACAAGGACAGAGAAGACCGATGACAAGCGCACACACACGTGCCACCAAAACCGAGGTTGACTCCTTCCTCTTCAAAATCCATTCGAATTCACATGAGAATCGGGTCCTACCTCAAATAGAAACGTTGTGCCTTGTTAGGTACCAAGGAGATGACCAGGAGGACACGAGGACGAAGATTCAAGCAACCAAGGAGAAGGAAGAGCAGCGAGGGAACGAGAAGATTGGAGCAACGGAGGGCACAGACCACTCCGGGTGCCCGGCCACCTCCAACCACCGAGGCCGCGGCCTCCCTGGCTCGCCCGGGTGCCCGGCCCTCTCCCCGCCGGGTGCCTGACCCCCTGGTGCGGCGCCCCTGTGTGGCCCGAGTGCACGGCCTATGGACACCGGGTGCCCGGCCCCTCACTAGACCGCGCCTAGCTCGCCCCCGGGTGCCCGGGCCCTCAACCCCGGGTGCCCGGCCTACCCCGCGCCAGCCACCAGCTTCGCCCGGGTGCCCGGGCTCTCACCCCCTCGGGTGCCCGGCCCTCCTCCACGCGCCAAGGCCGGCGCCCCTGACCGGTCCGGGTGCCCGGGCCCTCAACCCCGGGTGCCCGGCCAACTACAGTCACGCCCACCTCCGGGTGCCTGTGCCACTTGACCCCGGGTGCCCGGACTACTTCGAATTGTGTGCGTTTTCAGGGTCATTTTGGACCTTTGTATCCCCTCTCCCTCTATTTCCTCCCTAGACTATAATTACCTGCCACCTAGCTCATTTAGAGGATAGCAAAGTATATGAGAGACATTAGAGAGCTTTGCTCCTTGTACCCACTCCTCTAGGAGATCAAGACCTCCTAGGAGAAGATCCCTAGTGGATATCAAGCCCCCATCTTGGGAAGGATCCCCATCATAGGATCATCAAGACCTCTCTCCTCATAAGATTGGGATGAACTAGTACCTTGTATCTTTCCTTTTTTGTCCTTGAATCATTGTGACCTCTTGTGTGCTCTTGGATCTAGCATATGTGTGATTGGATCTAGTCAATTTGAGTGTTTTCATCTCTTGTGTTCTTCGTGTTCTTGGGGATTTCCCCTCCAATTCATGAAAGATCTCCATATAGGGTTCCACCCTACAACATCTTGGTATCATGAGCCATGGTTTCTCACAAAATTGGAGCCCCCCATCTTGTTCTCTAGCCTAATTTTGTTGTGTTCCTCCCCAATTTCGAAAATTCCCCACCAAAAATAGCCCATTTTTTTGTGATTGTTGGTTTGATGAGATTTTGGTGGATCTGATCAATGAATTTTCTTGGTTTCAAGTGGATTTAGCATTCCGCCCATCCATCTCCACCTTTCCCTTGACGAAATCCACCAATTTCTTCCATTTTCCCACGATTTTCCGCCCAAATCCACGACCCCCGGGCACCCGGACCCCCCGTGCAACCCCGCTGACCACCCCGGGTGCCCGCACCCCTTACCCCCAGGCACCCAGACCCTCAGGCCATCTTATCCGCCCAATCCCCCTGACCACCCCGGGTGCCCGCACCTTCCACCCCCGGGCACCCGCACCTCCCCGAATCAGCTCACCGACAAAAACCGTTTCGGCCATAACTTTTGCTCCCGAAGTCCGATTTTGACGTTCTTTAGCTCGTTGAGTAGCTATTGATATCCCCCATCCATCTAGATAGATTCCAAAACCATTTGACCCCATCAAAAATTTGGAATTTTGGCATGTTTGCATAGGCCATCCACCATATCATCCGCCTTACCACCATCGCTTTCTGCAACTTAACCCATTTAGTTCCATATAGCATTTGTGGTTGCTTGAGTGGTGACTTGCGTCTCCTAAGGTGTTTCGGCTACATAGGGATGGTCACTTCATCATCAACCACCACCACCACTTCTGTGTTGCTAACTCCGGAACCACCAACGCATTCCGCTACCACCATTTGACATTTTCCTTTGAGATTTTGAGTTTGCGGTTTTTCCGTTTCCTAGGGTGTTTCGGCTATCTAGGAACGGTTCGACATCGTCAACACCGCCGCTCACCTTCGTCAAGGATTCGACATCGACCACTTCACCAATTTGACACCCTAACCGTAGGCAAGAACGATAACCTCTATATCATCTTGGTATCGTGGTATCCCATCATTGTACATTATTGCCATTACATTGTTAACCCTTTAGCCCATTTTGCGTCACTTGCCTATCGAGACTAGCCATTGAGTATTGCCGGCAACGTTACTTGTGCACATTAGTGATCCGTACCTTCCATTGCATACATACCATATCATATTGGTATCATCTTGGTATCATCATATCATCCCTTGTGTCATAAGATTGTTCGCGCATATACACAATTGCTATCTTGGTTTGTGCATTTCGCATATGTGGCCATATTAAAAAAAAGAAAAAAAAAGAAAAAAAAGCTTTTAAGCAAAAAGAGAGCAAAGAGCTTGTGAGCAAGAGCCATAGCATCATACCACATTGCACATAAGATTGTCATATCCGATCATCTTGGATCATCTTGAGAAGAGCATCGGGAACATCATACACATAGCATACTTAGGATCGAAAGCTCATACATTTTGCATCCTATAGGTTGTGCACAAGTGTCGTATCCGCCTATTGAGCAATCGTGCTAGAGTCTCTCTTGAGTTGTGCAACACGAGCGTTTTCCGTGGATTCCACATTTTGTGCTCATTCCTTGGTTGCATGACCCCATTTATCTATCCGTGTGTGTGTTTCCGTGTGCCACCCATTGCTATTGGTCTACTTGTTTCACTTGCGAATTTGTGAATCTTTTCCAACATTATTGACTCTTGCTAACATTTTGCATCAAATTTTTGTGCCACTATCCTCTCCGAGCTCCACCATAAGCCTTACTTGTGTAGGTGTGAGAATTGACAAGATCCGGTACCAATTGTGCTATTTCCTTGATACATTCTTGAGTGATCATTGATCCATCTTCAACATTGGATAAGGTACATTGGTCTAGTTCTTTCCTATCTTCCACTCACATTTGCTCAAGTCTTGTGATGGATAGGCAAGGCATTTCATCTCCAGTCTTCCACGACAACGACGGCGTGAACAACTACATCACCAAAATGCCCATCTTCGGACTACAATGAGCAATGCAAGGCATTGAGCGACTCACCGTCGACATTCACCAAAGCGAAGCACGGACAAGGGACTACATCGACACCAAGTTGGATGCACAATTGGATGACATCCGACATGTGTGGGCCAACTACAAGTCTTCTTCCTCTTCGTCATCTTTAAGGCGGAGACGCTCAAGTCTCAAATCTTCGGAGCAGCCACAAGATGCAAGTACCACGCGGCGCCATCAAGAAAACGAACACGAGCACAAGAGAAGACCGAGAGACGAGCACCACCACGAGCAAGCTACGACTACTACCACCACTTCGGCATCTTTAACAAGTGTTCTCAAGGCATCTTCGCCTTTGGACGTACGACATCTTTGCCTACTTACAATGAGTACGCCTACATCGGCCTTCATCCATGACGAGAGTGATGTTGTGCCATCTTCGACCTTCATCCATGATGAGAGCGATGATGAGCCATCTTCGGCCTTCATCCACGACGACGACGACGAGATGGTTGAGCATGGATTTTCCCTTCGACCACGGCGACGTATGATGACTTGAGTGACTTGTGCCACCATATTGAGAGTGAGAGTGACTTCACCACTAGCCCCATATATGATGAGTTGCCACGATTCCCATGTGAGGAGAGCCACCAACACCACCACTTGAGTGATTTGAGTGACTCCACCATATGTGACATTGAGTGCACCTACCTTGAGGGAGTGAGTGAGCCAACACCACATAGAGAGAGTGAGGTAGTTGATAGGGCATGTGAGGCCACTATGATTTCTAACGACTTAACCTCTACCTCTATTGTGTCTTCTCCTTTGGTGCTAGGTCCCATATATGATGACGCGCCGATCCATGACGACTTCGTCCTTCGTATGGACAAGATGATAGCCATGGTGGAATATGATGCACCCCCACATGGTTCCATTGAGTTGATGATGATGACCACCATTTGGTCTTTGCCACCTCGCTTACACCACTTGAGTGGAATGAACAAGGTAACATAGGTGAAGGTGATGTTCTAGTCCCACTAGTGGACATCCTTGACATTGATTGCTTGCATGATGTTGATCCACCTATTGTCATGCTTCATGCTAGTGCGACCTCCCCATGCAATGATTTCCCCATTTATGATGAGTTTGAAGATTGCCATGTGGAGTCTATTAGATGTGATGCCATGTTACATAGGATTTCTTGTGACAATTCTCTAGGTCACATCATGTTTAACAATCCGCATGACTTGTCATATGCTATGCATGAGATCAACAATATGTCTTGCAATCTCATCGTAGTGACTATGCATATGCCATCAACATAAACCCAATTTGCACATATGGCATAGATGACAAGCCCGTTGGCATTTGTTTTTCTTGTGATGATATTGATATGCTCCCTTTGCATCATTTATCTCATATGCCATGCCATGACCACCTAGCTTCGGATATGGATTGTTTTGGATGTTGTCCATTTTCTCCATATGATGTTTCCATTATTGCTCATGAGGAGACCCCCATAGTTTCCTCATACATGTTAGGAGATTTTGATCCATCCCATCCATTGCATGATCCCAATAATTGTGTGCACAATATACTCCCCATGGATGAAAATGCTATTGTTGTGTCACACACTTGCTATAATTTGCGTCCCATTCATGTTGAACACAATAACTATCATTGCATGATGGATGACATATTCCTCTACCATGCCTCAAATTTCTTTGAGCGATGCTTATCTTGTACTAACTCACACGTGCACATACACATCATGATGGATGATGTGTACATTTACCACGAACACAATTTCTTTGGTTTGTGTCTCTTTTGTGTAGGTACACATGAATACTTGTCAACCTCGCAATCCCACGAGTTGACAAAACAAGCTCTAGAGAGCAATGATGACTTGGGATCCCATGGATTGTCTTTCCCACCGCTCTCTTCGTGCAAAGACTTCGCGCATTTCTTCTACATGGCTCTCACTTGGCTATGGGCTATTGTCCATTACATATTCTATGCCCATCTTGCCATGTTCACTTTGCATGATATGCTCATTCCTATGCCTTTGCCATGCATTTGTGACCCATGCTTTGCATTACACATGATGATTGATGCTACTATGTGTTTGTGTATTTGCAAGCTTGGTGGAGATATTGCTTGTTATTGTCATGTTTGCTATGTGCCCCATGCTTATGATGATAAATTGATCTTGCTTTGTGTTCATGCTTGCGATATGTCATGTGCATTGTCTATGCTTATTATTTGCTCACATGACATGATTGCCATGAGTTCCTCTAGTGTGTTGCATCTTAGCTCCACTAGTTTGCACGACTTGATTTCTATGCTTTCTCATGTTGCATCCAATTCTTGGATTACTTGCTCCTATCACATGTTTGGTTGCAACAATGTCATTCCTTCACATATGCCATGTCCCATTGATTGCTGCATGCTTGCCTTGATTGCCTCACACATGTTGAACAATTGCTCTTTCCATTGTGTTGAGTGCCACACTATTTTCACTATACCATGTGCACATTATGATCGGATTGTCTTGCACTTACCCCATGTGTTTAGACATCTTCTCTTATTTGGTGTTGTGAATGACTCTTATGCCTACCATAGACCGTTCATTGAGAGCCTTATGTGTGCTTGCTATGAGCTTGAGGTAGATGCTTATCCTCTTGTCACACATATTTGCATCGCTACCTCACATTTACTTGTTTGTTTCCATGATGCTTTTCCATGTGTTCAATTTATGTGCTTACATGCCATGCCACACTCCCTTGTCACACCATATGCTATGCTTGATGACGACACTTGTTTGGTGCATCACCTCTTGAATGCTTGGTTTTGCACTATGCTAACCACATTTGTTTTTCCAAGTGTTTGTTATCTTTGCTAATTTTGAAGGAATCACAAGACGATGCGACATTGGAGAGTGTCCATTTCGAGATTCAACATGATGAGTACTTGGTGGTTGTCAACCTACACAGCAACGCCCTCTCTTTCCCATGGTGATGAATATCACGATCCGTGAATGGATCTCTCCCAAGGGGGGGGGGGGGAGATGATGCGGAGCATCCCTCGACCATCACCATGGATGTCAAACCACCACCGCAAGGACGGAGAAGACCGATGACAAGAGCACACACACGTGCCACCAAAACCAAGGTTGACTCCTTCCTCTTCAAACTCCACTCGAATTCACATGAGAATCGGGTCCTACCTCAAATAGAAACGTTGTGCCTTGTTAGGTACCAAGGAGATGATCGGGAGAACACGAGGACGGAGATTCAAGCAACCATGGAGAAGGAAGAGCAGCGAGGGAACGAGAAGATTGGAGCAACGGAGGGCACGGACCACTCCGGGTGCCCAGCCACCAAAGGCCCCAGGTGCCCGGCCACCTCCGACCGCCGAGGCCGCGGCCTCCCTGGCTGGCCCGGGTGCCCGGCCCTCTCCCCGCCGGGTGCCCGGCCCCCCTGGCGCGGTGACCCTGTGTGGCCTGGGTGCACGGCCTCTAGACACCGGGTGCCCGACCCCTCACTAGACTGCGCCCAGCTCACCCCCGGGTGCCCGGGCCCTCAACCCCGGGTGCCCGGCCTACCCCGCGCCAGCCACCAGCTTCACCCGAGTGCCCGGGCTCTCACCCCCTCGGGTGCCCGGCCCTCCTCCACGCGCCAAGGCCGGCGCCCCTGACCGGTTTGGGTGCCCGGGCCCTCAACCCCGGGTGCCCGGCCAACTACAGCCGCGCCCACCTCCGGGTGCCCGGGCTACTTCGAATTGTGTGCGTTTTCAGGGTCATTTTGGACCTTTGTATCCCCCTCTCCCTCTATTTCATCCCTAGACTATAATTACCTCCCACCTAGCTCATTTAGAGGATAGCAAAGTATATGAGAGACATTAGAGAGCTTTGCTCCTTGTACCCACTCCTCTAGGAGATCAAGACCTCCTAGGAGAAGATCCCTAGTGGATATCAAGCCCCCATCTTGGGAAGGATCCCCATCATAGGATCATCAAGACCTCTCTCCTCATAGGATTGGGATGAACCAGTACCTTATATCTTTCCTTTGTTGTCCTTGAATCATCGTGACCTCTTGTGTGTTCTTGGATCTAGCATATGTGTGATTGGATCTAGTCAATTTGAGTGTTTTTCTCTCTTGTGTTCTTCGTGTTCTTGGGGATTTCCCCTCCAATTCGTGAAAGATCTCCATATAGGGTTCCACCCTACAATACCGATGCTTGCGAGAGGGGATAATCATAAGTGGGTTGTTTGTTCAAGTAAGAACATCACCCTTGCACCGGTCCACCCACATAACAACTTATCAAAGTAGTGAACGTGAGTCAATGAATCGTGATGAACATGACTAGACAAAATTCCCATCTGTCCTAGAGAACGCTTTGCTCACTATAAGAAGCACTTTCGGCTTGTCCATTGAAATAAAAGGTTGGGGCCACCTTTCTACACTTTGTTACTTTGGTTGCTTGTTACTTGGTACAAATTATCTTACTATTAAACTATCTGTTACTACTACTGTACAACACTTGTAGGGAATACCTTGATGAAACCACTTATTGAGTCCTTATGCTCCCCGTTGGGTTTGACACTCTTACTTATCGAAAGGATAAAGTGTTGGGAAACATAGTAGAAAACAAAAAAATGCACCTACGATCACCCAAGATCAAATGAAGATGCATTATGGGTTGGGATCACAATCATTACCGCCACCGAGTTATAGTGGAAGGAGAACGTGTTGGTGTAGATCATACTTGTAGTCTCTCGAGCCGTTGATGAACGATCCCTCGTACCACCCACGAATGATCCCTCAAACCAAAAATCAAAAGCACGACCTCTCTACTTGGTGGCAAGCGTGCAACCTTCACGAGCTAGCAGCGCTTCACCGTCTGGAGCTAATCGTCGCCGAAGAATTAAAGAGAGGAGATCGGAACCACATTGGGCTGCTAATTATGAGGACTAGAGGATTAGCCAAGCTCTAATTAATCAACTAGGACCAACTAGAACATGAACTATAAGAACTAGAGGAGGATCCAAAAACTACATATTTCAAGAGACAAAAATCTCTCTAGTATATATAGGTTGGAGGGGAGGGAGAGGGCAGCCCCCAAGGGGGAAAGAGTCCCCATTGGTGCGCCAGCCTAGAGGAGGAGTCCCAATACCTCCCCTAGTAGGATTCGCGCCAACCCCCCCCCCCCCAAACAACAATAAGGAAAGGTGGTGCCACCTCCACTTGGGCCCTTTGTGGCCAAAGTTAACTTCCACCTCTTGGCCTTTAAAGGCCCATTGATAGTTAAATTAAATATAAAATGTTCTAAATATCTCTAGAGCATTTTATATATTCTTTAACATCTCCAGGAACATTTTCCTCCTATATATAATTTATTGGTAATACCCGGTATTATCCGATACTCTCCGGAACCTTTCTGGTGACCCCGAAACGCTTCCGGATCCTCTCGGAACTATTCCGAATATTCATGAAACAATTCCAAAAATATATTCTCATGACTCCCGTCCTACTAAAACTTAGCATATCATGATTGCCTTAAGATTGTGACCCCGTAGGTTTGGTAACTCATAGACATGAACGAAACCCTTCGTTCAATGACCCGCAACGGGACCGTGGACGTCTGTATCGGTCCCTATCACTACAAAAAAATACACTTCCGTGATGATACGTGTTTGTCACAGTAGGTCACGTTTTTTGTCATGCATGTACATCCATGACAAATTTATGACAGAATCAAGATAGTCATACTTGTGCTGTCGTAGAAGTGTTCCATGACATTACCAAAATTATCATCACGGAAGTGTCCACTTCCATGACGATAAATCGCGCGTCACAGAAGTGCTTTCATCAAGGGTGACCGACATGTGGCATCCACCGTAACGGAATGCCGTTAAGCTATCGGGTCGGGTTTTGGATCCGATAACCCGTTAACAGCCCCGACCAATGGGAAATTTCCACGTGTAAAATTCTGATTGGCCGAAGGGAACACCTGTCAGCTCGTCAGTGGGCCAGATGTCGCCCGTCCATTGGAGGAGACATGCCTATGGTAAGTTGACACGTGGCTGGGCCCAACAGAGGCCCATATAGGTTAAAAAGGCTGGCCCAGTCAAAGGCCCGTAGAACTTAATCAGGTACTAGTGGGCCAGCCCAATAACGGTCTGCTTAATAAAGGCCCATTTACAGCCCGAAACCAGATCTGGCCCGTTAATTGTTCGCCCAATATTTGGGCCCATTTACGGCCCGAAGCCAGATCTCGCCCGTTAATTGTTCGCCCAATATTTGGGCCCATTTGCGGCCCGAAGCCAGATCTGGCCTGTTAATTGTTCGCCGAATATTCGGGCCCAACTACAGCCCAGTGACTTTCGGCCTGTTAGAGGCCTAATGTTGACATGGGCCCATTTCAGCCCAGTGTGACTTTCGGCCTGGGAATGGCCCGTGCTGCCCATGGGCCATATATGGTCCGACGGGACATCGGGCCCACTAACGTCCCGTGCTAAAGGTGGCAACAATTAAGCCCAACGTGACTTTGGGCCTGTTAAAGGCCTGTCGTGTAATTCGGCCCATTGATGCTTGTACTAAGCTTTCGGCCTCTTAAAGTCCCATGATATCAGTGGGCCAACTAAGGCCCGAGATATGTTTCGGCCTGGTAACGGCCCGTGAGCTAACTGGGCCCATAACGGCCCGGTCTACATTTCGACCTGCTGAAGGCTCGTCGACGACTAGTGAAAATTGAGGCCCAACATGCTTTTTGTCCTGCTAAAGGCCCGTGGTTTCATCTCGGCCATAACAAGCTAGTACAATATTCAGCCTGTTAATGGCCCAACGCTACCTGGGCCGAACTAAGCGCTGGGTCGACAAAAGGCCCAACTAAAATATAGGCCGGTGTAAGTTTGGTCCTGGCGCAATGTGTGAAGGCCCCAATCATTCGGGCCCAAGAAAGACGCAGGCCGGCCCAATTGTGGCCCGCTAAAAACCTGGCCCGTTATTGAATGTTTCGGCCCGGTCGACTACATCTGATTTTTTTTTCAGATAGCAAATGATGGCAGTAACTAGTAGGAATTAAGAACAAACCTACTCTACACAATAAAGAAATTATGGCATAGTAACTAAGAATAAACCTACACTATAGAATAATGGATTTAAGGTATATTACATCCACTGGGCATCGAAGTTCACCACCAGTGATCATAAAGCGCAACGAAGAAGAAGATTACAAAAACTGGGCACCATTGCAGCGTAACAAAATAATACTGAACCGAGACCACTTCCAAGACAGTTCAAGAAAGGTTAGCCTTGCGGGGGAACTACTGTGCAAGCTGCTGAGCAAGGCTGTGAGACCGGCCTAGCATGTCGGTCATAGCTTCCAGGTGTAGTTGTTTAGCGATGAGGTTCTCATTGGTGTTCTCCGCAATCTTTCTTAGAGATAGGACTTAAAGGCGAAGTTGAGTTGCAGAATGCCTTTCTGCTAGAACTTGGGACTGAAGAAGTCGAACTGATTCAGACAACGAATTCTGTGAGCTTGTTTGACTATTAGTCTCAAGTAACTTTAACACTGCATCAAGACAAGACTTTGGGGTTGTCTCACTATCTTCAAGATGTTTTGCCTTCTTTGTTGCAATATATGTTGGGTTTGTCTCACAGCCTTCAGCAGACTTGTGCATGCCATCAGGCATATCACCCTGAAACAAAGCAGAGAGATGACAGGTTTTGCACGTGTATAAACAAAGATGATAACTGTTCTGTCAATTCTATCCAATTTCAAATTAGAAAATAAAGAGTAAGTTCAAAATATCAATAGCATAATTTGGCATTGTTCATAATGCGTGGGGCTTCACCACACTACTGGATTACCATGTCAACATAACAAGCATAGATGAAGGGCAAAGAAAATCATTGTATCTATTTTGGATAATGTGCATGGCATGTTGTTCATATCATCAGCCACATCAGTAAGATAAAACAAGAGATGACAAGGTGCAAACGTGGGCTGCTTCACCACACACTGGATTATAGATCCACAAAACCAAGCATACATATAGGGAGTATTAGTAATGTGCATGGTATGAATAAGAAATTTGGTTTTACAAGTAAAACTTAGAACTTACGGTTCTTACGAACATGCATTTTGGTAGAAACAGCAAACTAAACAGCAGTAAACGATAGGGAGTATGAGCAAATTAAATAGCAGTTGAGGATAAAGGCTTTAGAAGGACTGACTTACATTAACAGTTAACACTGGCTTTATAATGCCCTTCTCCATGTCAAGGGAAGGATAACTCAAGAATTTCAGCACAGAATCTTCTTCATAAGCATTGCTTGTACTCTACATTTTGTAGAGAGTAATTATAGATATGATAATACCGGAAGGGATAAAGGATAATGAAGATAAGATGTAGATTGATGCTACATAATCAACTACCAATCCCTAGAAGTACAAGCGTTACAGGACAAAATGTACTGACACGAGCAATGGGCTACACTTCTGCACTGGCATTGTCTGTGTATTCTACTTGTTGGTAAGATTAAATATAGATCTGATCTTTTTTAGTAAATGGTGGGCGAGGGAGATAAGATGCAGAATGCTACAAAATGAACCAATCCCTCTTCCCATAATACAAGAGTGTTTTGAACACTAGTGTACTGTACAAAACGTTCTTATATTATGGGACGGAGGGAGTAGCTGTTAATGTAAGTACAGTGATAGACCACGTTCAGTCCTTACAAGAAGACTGCAGAGCTAAACCTCTTCAAAAGCATTGGGTTGATTCTAAATTTATGTATGTGTCCATAGGGATCTTATAATGTCCACCAAATGGGCGATTACGAGGCTAACATGTGCAGTGATGCTACATAATCAAACAGCTATGAAAGTAAGTATGGTCATACAGGGCAAGAGGTACTCACAAGAGCAATGCAGTGTGCAGTATAGTTGCGAGATTCTGTGGTCCCTTGAGAACGAATGTTCTTCTGCTAACAGTTTTCGTACAAGTGAGACATTAAGGCAAATGTAGAAATGTAGTTCAAATTGTGATGTGATATCATAGACAGTACCTTACGCTGCAGCCGAGACCAATGTGTAACAAGATTATTCCAGTCACCGTCGGATAAATGTAGCACGGGAGACTTTACAGAAATTTCGTTCAGAGGCTTGCCATCGAAGTGCGCTTGCCTCAGGTAGGAACGATACTTCATCAAAGAGTGCTTGAAAAGCGCAACCAACTCTTGCTCGTCATCACAATCCAGTTTGCTCCTCGCCTATTTAAAAGAATGAAATCTTGTGTCTTCTGTCAGCAGAAACATATGCAGTAATGACCATGAATAACATTAGTACATTACTTACGCGTAAGTTGCGGAGGAAGACTGGAAATTGTGTTGTGTCTGCGGTATAATCTTTCCATGAAGGAAAGATGCGCACAAAGTTCCTGACAACAACATAAGCTTCGTCTTCTAAACTGGGAAGAAATGGAACAGGGGTCCTATTTGCTGCAATTGGGTCTCTCTCTGGTTCGAAAAGGGATTTGGCAACTAGATTTGGTGTACTCTTTGCTGGAATGGGGGTTTTGCATCGTACAGCTGGTGCTATGTCAACTAGCATAATCATACTGTTTGCTGCAGTTGGGGTCTGCTGAGTTGGGGCATCAGAAATGACCAGTGTAGTAGGGCTAGAGTCTGCTAGAGTTGGGGTATTTTGTGGGTCAGGTGATATTGCAACTACACCTAATGGGCTATTTGATTTATCAGGTGCCACTACCTTTTCCAAATACTTTGCTTGTGCTCCTCCATGATCAGCAATCGCCCTCTTCCTTTTGAACGTCTGATACGCAAGAACAACATTTGAATGGATAAATATGGTATGATGATAGATGGAATATGTACTGAAAATGGATAGGCAGGGCGTATTCACATACACGATGTGTAAACTAAGCTAATGGCAGTTCAAAAAAGTAGAAGCAATGCAAAGCATTAGTTGCAAGATATGTGCGAGCAATGTAACCTTGGAAAGTTAGAGCAAGTACCTTGATGGGCGAATAAGATAGGGCGTCTTCCTCTGACTCCTCCACTAGGGAGCTACATTGACTTAGGTCTCCCTCTAGTTCAGAATCACTGTTAGGATCATATTCTGAGCATGAATCTGTAGGTGGAGAGCGTTTGCATTGCATTGCATCCAGACTTGATTTCAGTCCCTTAATGCCAAGTTTGACACCCATGGCATTGTTCTGCTTTATTCTTTTCATGCGCGCAAGCTCATAATCATTATGATGTTGTTCAGAATCTGAGATTCGTGAAAACATAAAAAGTAGTCAGATTATCTATGGAATGCATTGCGGATTCAACTCGGAGAGTGTCTCCCTATAAACCCCTGCATATGCAAAGTTCACCTCCCCAACCGTGCTGACCAGACCACACACAGAAATACAAACCCCTTATGTCTCTATAACAGGTAGGCACACATTTCAAAACTGAAGTAGGAACAATAGAATCATATGAAATTCGTATTTGAACAAATAAACTAAGCAATTATGAGTGGCATAATGTTTAGCTTCAAGGGTGGAGTGTTGGTAGTGCGACACAAAGCAAGTAGGCAGATTGTATTCCATGTAAAAGATCGAAACCTATGTAAAAGCTGGAAATGACACTTTCTTTCTATACAACGCAGTGTTCGTTACCCACACATGATGGAAGAGATCACATAGAGAAATACTATTCACTCAGGTCTACGGTTCCAGTATTTAGAAACAAGGTGGTCCACCCTAAAAGAATATTGACAACAAATATGACAAGGCAAGCATAGATGTAGTGAATCAATCATTTACTTGTGAGATTATTAGGACAAGTATGCAGAATTGTAACTGCAGTAAGAGACCGTCCAAAATCTGAATGAAGAAGTTTGTCTAGCACTTATTGTTTGCAACTAATCGACGTGAATAATTGGATATTATATCGAATGAGTAAGAAAGACAAGTAAAATTGTCAACAAACCTGGCTTGCAGTAGTAATATGGGTCAATGTCACTACGACCAACAATCCAAAATGACTAGTTTCTGTTCCGAGGGCCGGAATTTTGAAAACCCTGTGAACTTTAGAGGTACTAAAGATTACCGAAATACATCTGAACCCTTAAGTGTAGGTAGCACTGAGCACACAACAAACCCTAATGACAGTCCTGCCTAATGAGTAATTAATCAATTAGAAAATGGGTGACGAGGAGTGGCTGTTGTGTGTTGAGGACGTATCTCAGGATAAATCGGGTTGGCTTGGTGGGTGCTGCACGCCTGAGCCCTGAACGGACTGGGAAGGTAGGCACGGCAGCACGCCCGGGCAGCGGTGACGCTGTTGGGCGAGTGGCTCCTGGCCTCCTGTTAGTCCGGCGTCTCCTCCTAGAGTCATGCCGTCCGGGGACGGCAAGTCGCCGGCGAGGCAGGCAGCTGGGGGCGAGTAGAGATCGGAAGTGCGCAGCAGAACAGAGGGGAATCGGGGCCTGGGACGACCCAAAATCCCAGGATGGACCGGCCCATCGTGGGCACCCTGTAGAGATACACGCCCGAGCGGCGAACATGCATTTTCGAAACTAATTTAGGAACATTTAGCTGACCAATTAAACAACTCTGTTTTAATAATATCAGATTCATATTTGAACATCTAAGCTTGTTTAGCTTGATGCGTGGAGCAGTGTTATTATGACATGAAGCACGTATTCTGATCGTATAGTGATCATAAAAGAGGGAAACTCTAAGCATATTTTTTTAGCAAAAGAGGGTTTTCCCTCCGATTTCTATTAAAGAAACCACCACGGAACCAACATGATCAATTAAACCCTAAACATGATCAATTAAACTGTATTATGGCTGTGCCATGGCAGATTTGAAGCTGCAAACCGGAGAAATGCTATTTAGCATCCATTGTTTGCTTCAAACTAAGAACTAAATTCTAAGAGCTGAAAAGAAAGTAGAGTAACCAAGTTAAGATCTATTTTCTGGTTGAGATCAAAAAGTTGAGGAGATATGAAGTACCACCTCTCTTGCGGCGCCGTGTAGGCATCGGGGGTGCGATGGCTGTCGGTGGCGTTGAAGCAGATATGCGACGGTAGACGGGTGCATCGGGGGATAAGTCCCATTGCGGAGGAAGAGAAGATCGTGTGAGCGGCCCTGGCAAAGAGGACGACGGCGCCGATGAAGCGAGAGGACGCGATGCAAGGCTATTGGTCCGTCGCCGTGGATGAGAAACGTCCATCTCTAGCAGTGGACGACGCGGTCTTGGTAGGCGCTCCGGCATGGTGGAGGATGGTGGCGATGGATGTGGTGGAGGACGGCGGCGATGGATGGGGTGGCGGACGGAGGCTGGTGTGGGGATGGGGTGTTCTAGCGTGGACGGTGTATGAATGGGAAAATGGAGGGAGAGGTACGGGGAACCATGTTTTTGGGACGCGCCTGTCTCAAATATGGGAAAGTTACGAACTTAGCCCCCGTTTAAAATTTGGACATCTCGTCGGTTGGGGATATGACGGTAATCTCGCATCTCGCCAATATTTGCCCAGAGCGATTTCAGGCGAGGGGAGGGTGGTTGGCGCCCATGGTTGGCGCCCACAGTGTATGAACGGGGCTGATAGGTAGGGCGGTTGTGTCACGTCCGAGTGAAGTTACAAACCTGCCCCTATTGAAAATATTTGCCTACATCAATTTCGGCTGAGTCGAGTTTGTTTTGCTGCCCACCGTGTATGAATGGGGAATGGAGGGAGAAACAGAGGTCTTTTGGACGAGCTTGAATCAAATGTGTTTTGCCGCCCATGTTTGACGCCCACCGTGTCGGAATGGGCTCAGAGGCGGTCGTGTCACGTCTAATTGAAGTTACTAACCTACCCCTATTTAGAGCAGTGGAAATCGGGCCGATGGATTTTCCGTGTAATGGGTAGACAGTAATTTCCATCTCCCAAACACTTGGCTTCGGGCAGTCGACGTGGGAGTGGACATTTTGCAGCTTCTTTCGAATTTTGGGACAATAAGCATCCACGTTTACCCTGGCAACTAAATTCGAATCCATTTTGTATTCCTATATGAATCTTTATAAATCGTTCTATGTGTTTTTATATATCTTCAAAAGGACAACAAAGATGTATTCCACCGTCATATATGAATATGGTTTACAAATGCCGATACTCAAATTCAGAAACTAGTATCCAGTTTAAGGTGAATTCGAATATTTGGAACACTTCATGTCCAACTCAAATGTCACACGTAGCATAATGTGTACTCCCATTTAGATATGTACACAAGCGATGTATCAAGATTCAAATACCGAGCCAATCAACCAAGAATGTACAGAACTAACAGACATTTAAACACTTATAGAGTATATGGATCAATAATATCAACTAACATACATAAGCCAGGCCGCTGTACTTTTTTTGGCTACAACAACATATTTTTTTAGCCAGCATCTTGGCCCTTTCTGATGCGTGCCACTTATGGTCCATCTATACTACTACTATTGCTGAATGCACATTCAGCCCGATTGACATATTTGTAGGTCTGGCACAGCAATCCAAATGAAATGTCTCCGAGTCTTATCAATTAATACAGACTTGTGCTCAAATAAAATTACAAACCAAAAAACAAAAAAAAATATTACATGATCTCTAAAACAAATGGTTTGATTGATTACATGAACAGACAACACAAAGGTTATTCAACTAAGGAAAGAACATTTCACCTATGATTTACCAAGTAGGAATTTAATTTCCTTTTTTCCTTCAGGACCTTAACAATCTGGTCAGTCTCAGCTTGCTTCATTTTGAAATCCACCAAATATTTAATGGTTGTCTTGAGTACTGCTTGTGATTGTGCTGTTTGCTTCCTCAACATGTCAACTTCATCTCTAAGTGCAGAAGTAGAATCTCTTTCTACCACTAGTTTAGCCTCTAGAGCATCAGCAGTTGGCAATTCAGAATGCACGATTGGGCCGGTGCCACTGTTGTGGGATGATGCAACGTCCATGGGGACCTCGCTCTTTGATCTTGGGCTAACCTGTTTTGCCATTAAAGTTCCGATTGGATTCAGAAAAGTTGAAGTTAGCAAAATATCTCAACTAGGAGTTATAACAGCAAACCAGTTAAACAAACAAGGAATTAAAGAGTTTCAATTGGATGCTGAGAAGTACTCCCTCCGTCCCATAATGTAAGACGTTTTTTAACACTATGCTAGTGTCAAAAAACGTCTTATATTATGGGACAGAGGGAGTAGTTATTAACATCATTATAACCTGCTGTTGCAGCAGCAAAGCAGTTAAACAAACAAGTAGATATTTAAGTTAAGGCAAACAGGTGATTTTTAACAGTAAGTATCAAACACATAGATAGGCGCAGTCTACAATATGATTAACAGGCTGTGCCATTATGTAATCAGTAGCAAACTAAATTAAGCCAAGCAACGTAATTGAACAATTTTGCAATAAGTGGCTAACTAAAATTCCGAGAAGCAGGTAACTGAACTTACTCTAGTTCTTTGTACAGGCACACTGCAACTTCCTTTTCGCTTACAAGGTTGTACAAAGGAGTCCATGGCATCAATTGCTTGGATACGCAGTCCCAATACTTCTTTCTTCCCACACTGCATGGGTAAGTCGAATGGTTAATCTGGTAAGATGGTGCGTCCTTGACATGTTATATGAGGACGTGTAGTCAGACTAGTTGTAGCCAAACACATCACACTGGCTTTTACTGTATATTTCATGCGATTACTTTTGGCATATCGAGATCTAAGCAATCTATAATAGGATGAAAAGACTAGCATCCTTCACATTATTGGTGAACTCAGTTCATAGAAACAAGCAATTCAACCATTCTGTGGGTAAATCAAAAGCGCCACTGAAATATTTTTCACTATCCAATCATACACGCAAAAAGGGGCGACGCCACCATAGGGGCTGGTATGGCGGCCGCCTCAGGTGGCTGGAAAGTGTGCACCTAGTTTGAGTCGTCCAGGTTGGCCCATGCTAGTTTTGTTCGTCCCAACGCATGAGCAGGCAATGTAAAAATGAAGAAAAATGTCTCAATTTGGATGGGCCAATAACATAAGTGCAAGGCAGGCCCTATAGCAAGCTCGCGGTCCAAACGAGCGCCTCCCATATCGATCGATAGCAGGAAAAATCCCAATTCATTCGCTCCAGCCTCTAGTCTGGTTCGCTCCTAACCTAGCCGCCGCTGGACAGACCGACACAGCATTTCCTTGCGCCCTCGTTGGAGGGCGGTTGTCGGGCTTCAAGCGAACGGAAGGACAAGAAGATGAAGATCCAACCCTGGGTGTAGCCTGCATGGGAGGCAGCAGCGGCAGCACGGGCATGGCATCGAGCTTGCGCAAACAGACAGTCGCAGCTTGCAAGAGCAGCATGCGCAACGAGCAGGTACATCACATCCCTGATTATATCTAATTCAACTCTTCAATTTCTGGCCAATAGTTAAACCTAACGGTGTTGTAAAACTGCTTGTATGTAGGGAATCTATGAGAAAATGAAACCAATTTCTACTTATTTTATAACTCTCCCAATCAATACTGAACTGACTGAATCTGATGTATCTAATCAAGTTTCCGGTGCAAACATACAAGCTCATGTTGTTCTTGAGCCTGAAGTGTCTAATGAGCAGACTGCTAATGAAGTATTTGATGCAAACATTTTACATGCTCCTGGTGATGAACATATAGTGTCTAATGAGGGATCTAATGCAAGCATTTTTCAAGCTCATTGAAGGATTTAGTGTCTAATGATGATCTACTATGTTGAGAGAGACAGAGATTTGCAGGCATTGATGACAAGCAAATTATAGTGCATTTTCATAACTTGAGGAAACATCGAGGCCATCTACTAGAAAGTCCCCGTATCATGACAATATAGCATAAATACTTTTCTAATCTGTTGTTTGAAACTATTGGCATACTTGTGCAGGATAGATATATTGATATGCTGTTTGCGCACTGGTTATACGTGCAATTACACTTCGATATTTTCAGCCAGAGAACGAACAATTCAGGCAGGTACAGACCATGTTTGTAGTCCTTGTACACCATGTTGCATTTTGTGTTTTTTGGTGCTTGCATCATTTAGTGTTTATAATCTGAACTACTTTGGATCATTAGCTGGTTTTCAAAGTGCATGTAGCTTCACATTTCTCAAGTTATGTTGATTTCCGGAGTGCAAGTGCCTTCGTATTTTTTAAGTTAAATGTTCGCCCTTGGTAACTTGAATTCGTGGATCAGCCACTGCACACAAATCATACACGAATGCCAGTACGAATTAAATGAAATGCAGGGACTTACGCTAGCTTGTTGTACAGGCTCGCTCAGCTCTGCTTGCGCTTGGGATGTTCCATGTACAAGTCCATGTTACCACTTGCTTGGATGTGCAGGCCTTGTGCTCCTTGCATCCCCCTCTGCATTTTTGACACGGCGAATGGTTGATCAAATAAGAGGAATCTACCTTGATGTTGTACCGGAGGACAGATACTTACAAGGTTATATGGGTGTGCAGGATGTGTACCAGATCCTGTAGCCCCGTCATGCTTCGCTAAAAAATGGATTTGCTTGTTTCAGATGATATCTCCAGAAGAAATAAGAGTTAAAGTCAGAGTTGCATAGGCGTGTAAGCTAAGAGAGCAGTGAAAGGATATCCAAACATCGTCGGAATAGTGCACAAGGGAGTGATGTGTGGATACCTAGTTCGGGCCGGCGTTTGGGCATGCTCGCCTAGCTAGAGTGCGGGTCACTTCAGAGCCATTGAGGGTGATGCGCTGGCGTTGGCTGGCCGCGCACGGATGCAGATCTTGATTGGCAGCGGAGCGCTATGAAGCGGTGGACGAGACCGTTGGTGAAGCCCCAACGACCTCGGGGGGCGGAGGTGTGACGATGTGCTTGGTGAAGTAGCCCCGGTGAGCTGGGAGACAGCGTCGGTGAAGCGCACCTGATGCGGTGGAACTCGGTGTCTATGAGGCACATCGGTTGCGGCGGCCGACGTTGTCGGTGGACCACCCGGTGCGGCAGACGACGGCGTAGATGAGGTAGCTCCGGTGCGGTGGTGAAGCGCGACCGTCGTCTTCGTCGTTGTTGTCCGGCACAGAGGTGGGGAACGGTGGGGAAAGAGACGAGACGAGGGGCGATTCGAGGGATGGCGGCGAATTAGGGATTTGAGCAATCTGGGCGAATTAGGGATTTTGCATGGCTAGAATTGGAGCCGCCAGATATTTCAATCCGAAACGTGGAAGCACGAACTTATATTGTCGTCGTCCTTTTTTTGGGGGGAGGGGGGTGGGTGGCCGGGTGCTATGCGTCCGTCCGACACACGCGACCATGCCGACAGGACTACGCTTCGGTGCCTTAAGGCACCTGCCTTTGTGTCCATGACATGTGGGCCCAACAGGTGGATGGCCCACATGTCAGTCACCCAAGGGTTGTTGCCTTTAAGGCACCGAAGCAGCGTCCACCCCGACACGACCCTGATCTGCCTGGTGCGCCTACATTTGAGAATGCAAACCAATCTTCTTTCATTTGCAAACGAATCTGTATGTATTACCATGCCCGTGTTTTCCTTGCAATAATTAGTCATTCAAAATGAGATACTCCATCTGTTCACTTTTGTAAATCGTTTCAGACAACTTAAAATGAACTGTTTTGCACATTGTCTGAAATGTCTTCAAGGTCTTATAAAAGTGAACATAGGGAGTACTATAAATTAATTAATGAGGAGTTATTTGAAAAAAAAATGAAACGGTACCCACGCTAACGTGGATTAGAGTGTGTCACATAATTAGTTATTTGAATTAGAGTGTGTGTCACGTAGTTAGTTATTTGAATTAGAGTGTGTGTCATGTAGCGATCTCCAATTCTAACATGGATTTCGCATTTCACTATATCCATGCTACTTTTTTAATACAAATTCATATGTATATGATGAACACCATGGTAGTGAGAAAACTTTTGGATGGATTCAAACATATGACCTATAAAATAGCACAACAAATTGAGCCAATGTCAACTTTTCGAAACTTAGTATGGCACGAATTCGAAATAATTACCCGTATGCCTGGTCCTCGGTTCAAATCTTACAATATACACCGAATTGAAACATCGATATTAAGTCTCGTACTATGTACATTCAAATGTTGTTTTTAGTCCCCCCCCCCCCCCGCCCCCCCGTGCACAAACGCTACATACTTCCTGTATCGGTCAATCTTCCTCTCCTAACTACCTTAGCAAGCTATCGGTTTCCAACACACGTTCATTCTTTTTCTCCATGTTTCGATCTCTAAGTCTCTCAACTACACAACCCCTTTTTCCACTCCTGTTACCAAATGTATTTACCTCACACACCCGCCATTGCACCCCATGCCGAGCTCTCTCTCTCTTCCCCCTCTCCCTCTCACCCTCTCGCGCTAAATACATGCATTGCCTATCTAGCCCCCCAACCTCTCGTGCGCACGAACGCACGTTGTATATCTAGGTCACTCCCTCGAGACTGTCTCACTCTTTCTTCCGCACGGCGGGCCACACTCTCAATCTCGCTCTCTTTATATGAGTCTCGTTTAACCTCGTTTTCTTTCACACACAAATGATATATCTCCCTGTTCGGGCCTCGATCGACACACTGTATACTCTCTCATGCAGATTGTCTATCTAGGTCAGTCCATCCAAGCCGCCGCCACTCTTTCGACCTCATGGTGGGCCACGCTCACTCAATCTCTCTCTCTCTCTCTCTGTCTCTCTCTCTCTGCGCGCGTGTGTGTGTGTGTATGTCTCGATTTACCTCGCTCTTTCTTGGACAAAAATGATATATCACCATGTTTGAGCCTAATTCGACCTATTCACATTGTATACTCTCTCACGCACATCGTCTATCTAGGTCACTCTCTCCAACCCGTCTCACTCTTTCGATCGCACGGCGACCCTATGTGATCGGTTGACCTTGCTTCTTCCCACGCACAAAATATATCTACACGTCTGTGACTAGATCATCTCTCAAGCTCTATCTTACAGCCCTCACCCTTACCAAAAGCTCAATCGGACAATATCTCTCCGGAGCATATATATTTGTTCAATGAATGTCGGACCACACTCACTTTGTTTCTCTATCCATATGTCTCTCGATTGACCTCGCTTTCTCATACCATATCTTCCACGCGTTGAAGCTACTACCTCTCCATCCCTTGCAAAGCTGGAGCTATTTACATTGCAAGGGGCACTCCAACCTTGGATTAATTTGTGTAGGCATTTATTCCGGTCGGTTTAGATTATATTTTCGTAGCATTCGGCCCACAACTACTCCAAACGCCGTTGCAACCCACACAAATCCCCTATTTGATTTCCCTCTGGCTCGATCATCGCTCTCTCGCACGTCCTTTCTCACCTTCAACGTCACACCATGGTATTATTGAAAAAACTATGTTGTTCTGTTTAATTATTATAAATAAGCTACAAAACTACACACCAATAGTCCACTTGGAATGGAACAAATTTTGACCCACAAATTAAAGTGCTACAAACTACACACCAAGGGGCCCACACGTCATGAAACAAATTTGGACCCATATACAAATTAAAAAATAAAGGACGAGGATCGAACAAGCGACCGGGCCTTCAAGCTACACGTCAATAGGCAACATACGTAGAATAGCAATGTTTGTTGTACCCCCTTTGTTCACATAATGTTTTTATATTACCACAGCCTAATTAATGGATAACATGTAATATTATTTTTAGTACTATTCGCCTTCACTTACTGGTGGGTTCCATGTGTGATCTCTCTCTCCTCCCCTTCTGCGTTTAGACGCATGGGCAAACAGGAAGAACTCGCGGGCGATGTTGCCGTTGACCATATCTAGACGCGTTCACAACTCACAAATCACGGCACCAGTTTCGCGTACTAGCAGCACTAGTCAGTGTGTACGTGCAATGCACGTTAATTTGGAAGTATATTAAGTGCATGCGGATATTAACTACTAGGATATTATTTGTGTGTTGTCATGTGATTAACACTATTTTTGGCATGAAATTAACTGCACGCTAAACGTGTTGAGCGCTCGATATTGAAGCAGTCTAGGTCGTTGGATGACAAGGAATACATGTGGCTTGATGACGTTTAATATTTAATTTGATACGGCTCTAGCAGAACATTCAATCGATCAAACCATACATTTCGTTCAGTCTGACTCCGACTTTAAATTATACGACGATCGATATAAAATAAACGGAAATGATAAACGTTCGGATTTTAAGCATGGCAATCCAAACATTTTTCATGGCAAATTTAGATTACGCGGCAGCGGTGGGGGCGTCTCGCGGTGGGAAGCGGCTCCTCTGCCGTGCTCCGTGTGTCGTCGGGCCACTGATCGATGGCGACGGCGGCGTCTTGCGCCGTTGTTGGCGTACTCCTGAACGTTGGCCTAGCTTCAAGGAAGGCCAAAATGTTCTGGATTTCAGAGCGAGTCAACTGGCGGGAGGAGGCGACTGGCGTTCGTGCAAGGAAGCGGTCGACGACGGCCATCCATGCCGCTAAGGGAGGCACTGGCACCCGCGCGGGGACAGGCGCTGTCAACGGCGCGGCGGAGATGTTCGTGTGCATGGGCACCGGCACGGGCAGGCGCATGCGCTGGCAGGTGCACGGGCACCGGAATGGGCCTGTGCGTCAGTGCACACGCAGGCGCATGCGCTGGTAGGTGCACGGGCGCGTGAAAGTCGGCGGGGACCCCGTGGAACCCCGTGGCATCAAGCTCGGCGACAATGTGCGGCTCCCAGCCCATCAATGCCACGGGGATGGGCGCTGGCGTACTCCTCGTGAGCATGGCACATAACGGAGGAGCGGTAGGCGTCCACCACAAAGATGCTCGAGGCGTCGGCGGTGTTGCTGCAGAAAGCGGGAGATGCGATAGGCCGTCAGGGGAGCCGGCTGTAGCGCAAGCGGGCCGATCGTGACGAGGTCCAGGATCGCCTCAGCCACTTGGTGAACCAAGTTGCCACGCACGTGTTGCGGCTGCGCGATGCCTACCGTCGTGCCAGCGCGACGATGCCGGCTGTCGGGCTAAACCCGTTCGATCACCCGGTCGACTTCAATGAGCTGCGGCTTCCTGACCTGGTCTCCTTCTTCACCTATATCTCCGAGGAGCTGAGCCGTCTTCGCGCGATGGTGGGGGCTGAGCTAGATAAGGAGGGGTTGCGCACCGCCGTCGCCGTTGGCGGGCGAATCCTTTCAGGGCTCCGTCACCGGAATCCATTCGTGCCATTGGATGCCGTCTTTGACGAGCTGGCTCCCGTCGACCGGGAGCGGGCTCTGCGGGCGGTTGCACCCTGCATCACCAATGTCGTGCGCCTCGAGAAGCAGAGGGACTTCGATGGTGTTTAGGCGCCCTCTGCATGGGCATGTCCATGTCTCGGCGCAACATGACTGTTGGATCAAACTCAGACGGTGCAGATCCGTCACTGTAGCACAAAGTGTGTGGGTGTGTTTGGTTGCATTCTCATCTCAATATAGTTCTTTCCTCTTCGTGTATTTTTGTCAACCTACTAGTGTGGACTCATGCACCCTTCATGCACTCTGCCAAACACCCAAAAGTGGGTCGAGAAGGGAACTTTTGCTCCCATCCCATGCACCCTTCATACACCCTGTCTAACACTATAGGATGTGCTTTGTATGGTTCATGTTTCGTGGAGTACTGTAGCACCGTACTCTCCGTGCACTGTGGACCTAGTTCTGTTAACATTGATCTCACCGTTCATTCTTGACCAGACAGTCGAAAAAGCGGTACTATGTTACATATAGGAGTAGTTGACATGCGCACAACACAGCAACAAGATTGTGTAATACTGACGTATGAACCACTGCACATGCCTAGTAGTAGGAGCACTGTGTATGTTCAAGTGGCTGCCGTGTTTCGTACTCCTCCGTCGTAAGAGTGGAAACGCTTGCTGTAATCATTTTTTTCTTCAGAATGAAAAACAGTGAACACGCTCTACCGTGCGGATCCTCCTCCAGCCATGTACTAAATTACTCACTTTCGCTGACGTGTGGGACAGCCAGCACCTGGCTCCACCAGCCATGCACTAAATTACTCTGTAGTAGAGTGACGGTAGACTACCCCGATCGAACCGCCGCAGTAATGCCCAATGAGCCGTCAAATCACAAAGCCCCCTCCTTTCCAGCAGTAAGTTGGATGGACGAAGCAACCATCATTTCACTCTTCTCTCTCAACTTCCTCTCTTGAAGAAAACCCCCACTCGCTTTGCTTCTCCCTCATCTCGTTCCTCCTTTCACTCTTCTCTCTCAGCTTCCTCTCTTGGATGGACGCCGGAGCACCGGCCGATGTGATGTCTATGGCTCTGGCCAAAACCGTTGAGGCTCATGGTACAAATAAGCGCAAGCACCCCGCCGAGACTACCGCAGACAAGCTCAAAGCCATCGCCCTGCCCAAGCCCCCCTCTCCGGGATCCCTCATTAAGCAAGTACAGGTAACGTCTCTTGTTGAAGATCTTTTTCTCGATCTTGATCGTGTTTTTTCATCTAACACGCAGTACTAGTACTGGTAGTACAACTTTTTGGGTGATCTTGCATGTGATTTTAGTGTGCCAAATGACGGTTCTAAATTCCTCTTTTGACCAAAACATGCGAGAGGTTGACACTGATTTCTTATAGATTACTTTCAACTTCTCCCTCTGTCCCAAATTTCTTGTCTTAGATTTGTCTAGATACGGATGTATCTAATACTAAAATGTGACTTGATACATCCGTATCTAGACAAATCTAAGACAAGAATTTTGGGATGGAGGAAGTACTTTATGAACATCAATGCTACCTTTTAAGAGGGTATATTTGCCTCAGTAACTTGTGTTATGGATATTGCATGTAATCCCTCTGCTCTCATGCCTTTGAAGACATGTTCTAGTGTCTTTGTTCACTCATTTCTGTGCGTATATGTAGTCATATATGGAGTATAATATCAAAAAACATCTTATATTTCTAAACGGAGGTATTAATGAAATATGGTTTCTGTTTGAATTAGAACCAGGTCCGCGGTGGAGATGAAGTTCTCAAAGTCATGCCGTGTGAACTGGAAGACCTGATGATGAGTTCTACTGCTGAACTATCCAGCTGTTGTTTCCTTGTCGCCACGTGTCCTGAACTAGTGTTTTCCTGTAGCATTGTTGTCAGGCGTGTTCTCGAGGCTGTACTTGAACAACAATTTTCTGGCTGTGCCTTCGATTACGAAGGGTGTGGTTCTTGTAAAGCTTCCCAACAAATCTGATGCGGCCTGTCTTCATCATCATGTTTATGAGTGGAAAGACCACTCTGTTAGGTTCTCCAAGGTTGACAAGATGGTGATGGTGCATGTAGACATCTCACACGAAGTCCATGGCCTAGTCAGTTATGCGGGGTTCATCCCGTAGGTCAGTGGCAAGAAATAGTCTGCAGAGTTTAGTTACTGCAACTTTGCTTGTCTGTAGTAAGTACTATTGTTCAGTACTTGATTTGTGTTTGTGAACCCTGTATTGTTTATTAGTACTACCGCTTTTGGTGTGTGGTCAGTCCTGAGAACGGTCTATGTTAATGTCTGTCCACTCAATTCAGTCTGTACATTTTGAAGTATCCAGATCATATTTTTGTGAGGACGGTTTATCAATTATGGTTACACTCCAATATCTGTATGCATTGCAGGGTTTATCGCACCCACCAGGATTTCCAGTCCCACGGATGTTTGGTCCATACAATTTGTCACGACCTTTGGACTGTCCTGCTTGTGGGAGTAGGCAGGGCCCCTGCATGCCACACGTAGTTGGACGATCAATCTCCTGTTTAGTACTTCAACATAGTGATTTCCTGGTAAGGATTCACTCGTGTCTCATCAAGTAAATATTATTGATTTACTGTCTAAATCTTATTGATTTAATGTCATGTTTTCTTTCTTTTCCTGCAATTTTATGATGCAGGTTTTGCCATGTGACATTCATCACAGAATAAACCGTTTGGTTTGCTATACGATGGCTATTTTTGCAGGTTTCACTTCTTATGTCGTGTCAGTAACGAAGGCACTGTCCATCACTTATATTACTAGAAAAAATTGGATCAGTCTGTTGTCTGAGTACAAGCTGAATCCCTATGATGAACTGCAGTTTGGTTTAACAAAAATGCCATAATTAGTCCTTCTCGCGTTTAAAAGAAATGAAGAAAAAAACTGGATCACGGTCACGGATCCTAGTCAAGTTAGAAAGCCGATCATAGTAGACCAGACACGATCGCCGCTGTCTCGCACAGTTCGAGCACCGACAGTTGCTCTAGCACTGACAACGGCAGCAGCTCAGTCTGATCCAGCTGAGGATTGGGCACCGACCGCGTCAGCGGATCAGTCTGATCTACCGGAGGATCGGGCATCGACACCGGCACCAGCTCTACAAGGAGCACCATCTCTGGCAGCAGCAGCGGCTTCGGCACCTGCACCAACACTTGCACTTGCATTTGGTCCGGCCCGTGTAGTTGCACCGGCAACAGACTGGGCTGCAGTTCGCACTTCATATACCAAAGTCCTTACAAAAACCGACATGTCCACCTTCTTGGTAAGCATTGGCCGCCCAAGTGCTTCGTTATTTTTTCTTTCCATGTTGTTTCACATGATTCACTGTGTTGATCTAACTGTTTGGGTATGTCTTCTTGTTTTCAAACAGAGAATTCCTAGAGCAACGAGGGAGTCGTTCAACAATCGGGGCGACCGCGGCCAAGTTTCTCTTACCATGCGCGCCTTGGTGTGAATGAACCTGCTCAATATACCGTAAGTACAAAGGATGGCCGCATGATGATTGATGCTAAAGGATGGTCAAGGTTCAAATCTAAATCATATCTTGCGGTAGGGGATGATGTCAAAATCGAACTTTCTCGGCAAGGAGAGCTGGTCCAAATCAACTTTGAAATTCTTCAGTAGCAGCCTGCAACTGCCGAACTGATCTATTGTAAGGGCATATTTATCCCTAAGTGTTTTGGTGATTGATGACAATGCTTTTGTGGACTAATCGTGTGCCTTGAGTCCCTCAGATACTTCATCATTAGGCACAAGACGATTCGGTGCCCCTCGGAGACTGTCGAAGCCGGCGTTGTTCTACGTTTCACTTTGGTGGAGTTGAGTCGTAGGAGAGCCGTACTATTAAGAGGGGGTCCGCGTCGGAAAGGTAGGGTGGAATCACACGTACACTTGTCCCTCCTTTCCTTGCACTTTGGAGCTACCCGTTGTTATCTTGGTTGTGTGGAAAACTAGCGACTACTGCTGTACTTGCGGTAGTACCGCAGGTACAAGCGGTAGTACCACGGCGTGTCAGGGTAGTACCGCCCCTTTGGTGCGGTAGTACCGCGGCACCCTGGCCTAGTGCCGCTCCCGTGCGGTAGTAGGGGCGGATGTAATTTTTTACATCCGCGCCACCCACGGTAGTACCGCTCGCCCAGCGTGGTAGTACCGCGGAGGCCCATGGTAGTACCGCTCCCTAGGAGTTGTAGTACCGTGCCCCTTCGACCTAGTACCGCAGTGTCGCGGTAGTAGGCGCGGATGTAATTTTTTACATCCGCGCCGACCACGGTAGTACCGCGCCTCTCATGCGTAGTACCGCGTCGGGTTTTTGCACCACCCTAGTTTCTGCGGAAGTAGGCACGGATGTAATTTATTTCATCCGCGCCCTTCCCAGGCCGTGACCCTCCTGCCTTGCGGTAGTACCGCAAGGGGGAGCGGTAGTACCGCGCCAGCGGTAGTACTGCTCCTTCGTCAGGCTTGTTCCGGCCTGTGCAGTTGCCATGGTAGTACCGTGGTCGTCCACGGTAGTACCGCGTTGCCTCGCGGTAGTACCGCTTCCTTGGAGCGGTAGTACCGTGAGTCGCGGGCAGAACATGTGGATAACGGTTGGATTTTTTTCCACGACTATATAAGGGATGTCTTCTACCTCTAGTTGACTACATCTTCCACCTCTAAGCTCCATTGTTGCTCCAAGCTCCATTTTCGCCCGATCTCTCTCCCTAGCCAATCAAACTTGTTGATTTGCTCGGGATTGGGTGACAAGGGCCCGATCTACATTTCCACCAAAGGATATTTGATTCCCCCCACTTATCCCTTGTGTATCTTGTTACTCTTGGGTGTTGAGCACCCTAGACGGTTGAGGTCACCTCAAAGACATACTCCATTGTGGTGAAGCTTCGTGGTGTTGTTGTTGTTGGGAGCATTCGATTGTTGTGGAGATTGCCCCAACCTTGCTTGTAAAGGTTCGGTCGCCGCCTTCAAGGGCACCAATAGTGGAATCACAGCATCTCGCATCGTGTGAGGGCGTGAGGAGAATACGGTGGCCCTAGTGGCTTCTTGGGGAGCATTGTGCCTCCACACCGCTCTAACGGAGACGTACTTCCCCTTAAAAGGAAGGAACTCCGATAACACATCCTCGTCTCCACCGGCTCCACTCTTGGTTATTTCGTGCCTTTACTTTCGCAAGCTTACTCATTGTTACATCCCTTGCTTGCTTGCGTGCTAGTTGATATTGCATCATATAGGTTGCTCACTTAATTGCATATCTAGACAACCTATTTGTTGCAAAGTTTAATTTGGTAAAGAAAAGCTTAAAAATTGTTAGTTGCCTATTCACCCCCCCCCCCTCTAGTCAACCATATCGATCCTTTCAATTGGTATGAGAGCCTTGTCTCTTTATTAAGGACTTTGCCGTCCGAAGAGTATGGTTGACACCAACGATGGTGCGGAGGAACACTCCGGTGTAAATCCCATCTCGTCTTCGGCCGAAGGGGGAACCTCGGTCTCTCGTGAGGAATTCAATGTGTCTTTAGACACATTGAAAACCTCCATGACGGCCGAGGTTAAAAGCATGTTTAATGATTTTCTAGAGGGACTTAAACTATCTACCGCGCCTATGAAAGTGGGTGATCCTACTAACAAGGTGACGGATGCTATCTCCGACAAGGGGGAAGCTAACAATGAAAAGAGTCCTTCTACTAGTGGTAGAAATGGCACCGACATCTTTGCCCATGTGGAACCCCCGGTCTATAAAGGGCCAATCCCCTCTACTCATTTGAATCATGCCGGTCCACCTCCTAAATATGAGAAACATGAAGATTTTGATAATTGGGTCTATCGCTTTAAGCGTCATTTGAAACATGTGAATACTAACCTTTGGAGAATCATTGAAGAAGGTTTTTACCCTCATGACCCAAGCAACTTCACCCCTCGAGAAGACGTGGACAATCAATTCAATGAGAGTGCTCTCTTCATAATCCAAGATGCAATTCTTCCCGAAGATCTCCCTCATCTTCGACCCCATGTCGTGGCTAAAGAAGCATGGAAATGTGTTGAGGGTCTCTACCGTGGAAGTGCTAGCATTCAACGCTCCAACTATGAAGTGGTGCAAGATGAAGCCGATGAGTTTGCAATGAAAGAAGATGAAGAACCCCGTGAACTCTTCCGAAGAGTGACCAAACTCGCGGTCGCACTTCGAGATCATGGAAGCAAGGACATGGATGACAATTGGATCAAGCGGAAGTTCCTCAAGGCCATGATGCCCTACAACAAGGCCATGTCCTCCGTCATTCGTCAACGACCGGACTTCCACACCATGACCTCAAGTGAAGTGTTGGATGAGTTCGTTGCAATGAGCATCTTGGACAAGACCACCGACAATGCGGTGCTCCGTTATCAAAGAGCAAAGAAGCCTAACCTTGCTTTGAAGGCCAAGGTTACTATGGAAGAAGAGGAAGAAGTGGAAGATGAGGAAAGCAACCCCGAAGACACCAAGTTTGACTATCATGAGCACATGGCCCTTGCTTCAAGACAATTTTGGAGCAAGAAGAGCTCAAGACCCAACTTCAACAAAAACAACTCAAGTGGCGTCAAGGGCAAGCAACGAGTTAGAACTTGCTTCAACTGTGGCAATGTGAGCCATTTCGTTGCGGATTGTCCTTACGAGAAGCGGGAAGACAATGGTGGCAAGTTCATTCGGAAAGACAAAGCCAAGTCCTTCCCCAACAAGAACAACTTCGCCAAGAAGACTCCCTCTCGTGGGTTGGTGGTTCAAGAAGAATACCAAGAGGATGACGATGATGATGAGAATGAAGAAGCAATGGCCATGGCGTCCATTGCCATTGCTCCTCCCCGGGTGTCTCTCTTCGAATCACCCAACGAAAACATCACCGCTAGATGCCTCATGGCTAAGGCTTCAAACAAGGTAACCCCCAACATCACAACCACCATCATTACTAATCCCTCCGTGGAGGATTGCATTGATGGGCATGTTGAGTCTAATGAGGAAGTGAATGAATTTGAGTCTTTTATGAGTAAGCTCAAGGGAAAGTCCAAGAAGCACTTTGTTGCTCTCTTGGAACAACTTGGTGAGGCCAATGACATGATCGAGGCTCACGAAGAAACCATCTCCAAGATGGAAGGTCATAGTCGTGACTATGCCGATGAGATATCGGATCTCTCTAATGCTCTTGAGGAAGAGCGTGTGCATCGTTTGACTCTTGAGGAGTCACACAATGATGACCATGCTAAGTTAAAGAAAGATCTTGATCATGCTCTTGTCATGTCTCGTGTGCTAACCTCCAAGAAGGCTAAACTTGGGGTTGATCGTGCTAGACTCAAAGAGGAGTTTGAGATACTTGACAAGGCCCACAAGGTCTTGAAGGGTACTCATGCTAGCCTCAAAGAGTCTCATGCTCAACTCCAAGTTAAGCTAATCAAGGAAAAGGCCACCTTTCCTCATATGGTATTAATTGATAATGCATGTGCTACTAACCCTTGTTGTGAGCATGTGCATCTTGTGGAGGAAAATGCCAAGTTAAAGGATCAACTTGAGAAAGGACTTGTGACATGCATTCAAGGTGAGAAAAACCTCAACGACCTTTTGAGCAATCAAAAGGAAGTTGTGGCCAAAGAAGGAATTGGGTTTGCACCCAAGTCCAAGAGCAAGAAGAAGAAGAACAACAAGGCCAATCGTCCTCCTCCCCTCAAACAAACGATCGTGAAAGAGGGAGAGGGTGCTTCTAAGAAGAAGAAGGAGAAAGTGAAGGAAGTTGTTGTCCAAAAGGGCAAAAGCATTTCCTCAAACAAAGCCGGCGACTTTAACCCTTCATATGTATTGTGCCGTGCTAGTGATGGACATGTTTATGCTAGATTTGTTGGTTCTTCTTATGAGTACATTGAATGGTCTATTTGGGTTCCCAAGACCCTTGTTACTAACATCAAAGGACCCATTACTAAATGGGTACCTAAAACCAAGCATTGATCTCGTGTAGGTGTTTGCTTCCGGTGGGGGATCATGGTTGCTCGATAGTGGAGCAACAAATCATATGACCGGGAGCAAGGACTTGGTGGTGGACGTGCAAGAGATTCCATATATGCCCACCAATGTCGAGTGGGGTGATGCATCACATTCTAAGGTATTGGGTCTCGGCAAGGTTGTCATTTCTCATGATCTAACGATCGAGAAAGTCATGCTTGTTGAGTCCCTTGCATTCAATTTACTTTCCGTTCGTCAACTTGCACTCATGGGCTTTGCTACATTCTTTGATATTGATACCGTGGCCCTCTTGTGGAGCAAGACTCTTAAGGTAGCCTTTGTTGGGCATGTCGAGAACGGCCTCTATGTGGTTAACTTTTCGGAGCAACCCACTAAGACCGCGACATGCCTAATGGCTAAAGTTGACGTGGGATGGCTTTGACATCGCCGTTTAGCCCACGTCAATATGAGATCTTTGCAAAGTCTTCTCAAGGGGGACCATGTTCGTGGACTAACAAATGTTAGCTTTGCCAAAGATCGTGCTTGTAGTGCTTGTATCGAAGGAAAGATTCATGAAAAGGCTCACCCTCCCTCAACCATCATCTACTCAAAGAGACCCTTGGAGCTCCTTCACATGGATCTATTCGGGCCTCCATCTTTTGATAGTCTTGGAGGAAGGAAGTATTGCTTGGTGATTGTGGATGATTATTCAAGATACACTTGGGTATACTTCTTCAAGAGGAAGAGTGAGACCCAACAAACCGTCATCAACTTTGCAAATGAAGCTCAACGTCAACATGATGCAAAGATCTTGACAATAAGAAGCGACAACGGCACCGAGTTCAAGAACTACACCTTGGATGAGTTTCTTAGTGATGAGGGGATCAAGCATCAATATGCGGCTCCTTATACCCCTCAACAAAATGGTGTTGCGGAGAGGAAGAACCGGACGTTGATGGATGCGGCAAGGACCATGATGGCGGAGTTCAAGTCTCCGTACAACTTTTGGGCCGAAGCCATCAACACCGCATGTCATGCATCCAATCGGCTCTATCTTAGCAAAGGCTTGAACAAGACTCCTTATGAGATCCTCACCGGCAACAAGCCCAACCTCAAGTACTTCCGGGTGTTCGGTTGTAAGTGTTTCATTCTCAAGAAAGGTGTTCGATTGTCTAAATTTGAGGCTAGAGCTCATGAGGGCATATTTGTTGGTTATGCTACAAACTCTCATGCTTACCGTGTCCTCAACAAGTCCACCGGACTCATTGAGGAGACGTGTAACGTGGAGTTTGACGAAAATAACGGCTCCCAAGTGGAGCAAAGTGGTACTTGTGATATAGGTGATGAAATTCCTCCCCAAGCCATAAGAAGAATGGGTATTGGTCAAATCCTACCCATTGAGGAACCCCTTGTGGCCGAAGGAGAAGGACAATGCTCTACTCAAGTAGAGCCATCACCTCATCAAGACCCACACGCTTCCGAAGAACAAAGTGAAGGCCCTCAACCTCGTGAACAAGACCAAGGGCAAGATCTACCTCAAGACGGTGGTGAACCTCTAAATGATGCCCAAGGTCAAGTTCTCCCCCTCGAGCGAGTTCAAGATCAAGAGCAACCTCAAGATCAAGAACAAGCTCAAGACGGCGCTCAAAATGATCAACTCAACCCTCCTCTTTCCACACCCGAGGAGGAATTAGAGCGTCGTGCCGCGAAAATCGCTTCCAAGCTCACCACCCAAGGCCATCTCATGGAAAATGTGGTTGGAAGCCTAAGAAAGGGGGTAAGCACTCGTAGACAATTGGCAAACTATTGTGAACATCACGCGTTTGTCTCTTGTGTCGAACCCCAAAAGGTCTATGAGGCGCTCGAAGACTCGGATTGGCTCAATGCCATGCATGAAGAACTCAACAACTTCGAGTACAACAAGGTGTGGAGATTGGTGCCAAGACCATCCGGGAACCACAACGTCATTGGAACCAAGTGGATCTTCAAGAACAAGCAAGATGCTCATGGGAACATCATTCGCAACAAGGCAAGATTGGTAGCACAAGGCTACTCCCAAGTCGAGGGTATCGACTACGGTGAAACCTTTGCTCCCGTTGCTCGTCTTGAATCCATTCGTTTGTTGATTGCTTATGCTTCCCATCACAACTTTAAGTTGCAACAAATGGATGTGAAAAGTGCTTTTCTTAATGGTCCTATTAATGAGTTGGTCTATGTCAAGCAACCCCCCGGGTTCGAGGATCCCTACTTTCCGGATCATGTGTATCAACTCGATAAGGCACTCTATGGCCTTAAACAAGACCCACGTGCGTGGTATGACCACCTTACCGAGTTGTTACAAGATCGTGGATTTGAAGTAGGGCTAATCGACCCCACTCTTTTTACTAAGAAGGTCAACGGGGAGTTGTTTGTATGCCAACTATATGTTGATGATATTATCTTTGGTTCCCCTAACAAAGCTTTCAATGAAGAATTTGTCGCTCTCATGACCTCCAAGTTTAAGATGTCTTCGATGGGAGAGTTGAAGTTCTTCCTTGGTTTCGACATCAAACAAAGAAGAGAAGGAACCTTCATCAACCAAGCCAAATACACTCAAGACATGCTTAAAAGATTCAAGCTAAGTGATGTCAAGCCGGCTACTACACCAATGCCTACCAAGTGCCAACTTGACATCGATCCCAATGGTAAAGTGGTGGATCAAAAGGTATATCGCTCCATGATTGGCTCCTTGCTTTACCTTTGTGCATCTAGACCGGATATCATGTTGAGTGTGGGGATGTGTGCACGTTTTCAAGCCGCACCAAAGGAAAGTCACTTTGTGGCGGTCAAGCGAATCTTTCGATATTTGGCTCATACCCCAAACTTTGGCTTATGGTACCCAAGAGGAGGAAACTTCAAGCTTGAACGTTTCACGGATTCCGATTGGGCGGGAGACAAAGTGGATAGGAAGTCCACTTCCGGAGGGTGCCAATTTCTTGGTTGCTCCTTGGTAAGTTGGTCTTCCAAGAAGCAAAGTTGTGTGTCTCTCTCGTCCACCGAAGCGGAGTATGTGGCGGCCGGTAGTTGTTGTGCTCAACTCCTATGGATGAGGCAAACTTTAAAGGAGTACGGTGTCATTTGTGACAAAGTGCCTCTTTGGTGTGATAATGAAAGTGCCATCAAGATTTCTCTCAACCCGATGCAACACTTCAAGACGAAGCACATTGAGATTCGGTATCACTTCATCTGGGATCACATTAGGCGAGGAGAGATCGACCTCAAGTATGTCAACACTCATGATAACCTTGCAGATATTTTCACGAAGCCCTTGGATGAAGCAAGATTTCGCGAGTTAAGGCATGATCTAAATATCATTGATTTGAGCAATGTGACTTGAACCCGTGCACCCCCCACCACACTCAACTTGTTGTCTAGTTTAGGTGTAGGCATGGACATAGGGGGAGTGTTGTTCTCTCAATGAACTCTCCCTCCCCCCATTATGCATAAATAAATCACCTCTTTCACATTAGCCATTTTTGATGGTACTTGTGATTCAAAGACGAGTTTTGGTCATGGGCCCAAGGATAATTCTTCGCGGTGCCATACCATCCAACTCAAACATAGGTGGCTTCGGCCACCGCCCTCTCTCCTCGAGAGGCTTTGTCACTTAGGGATTTCCTGTTGTTCCCTTGGTATGTGCTTGTTTTTTTGTAGTTTTGGGTGTGTGTCTGTTTTTCCGTGCAAAGGCATTTTTTTTCTTCTTGTTTGAAACCTTCGGTGTCGTGAGCTCACGGTACTACCGCGGTCGGCCACGGTACTACCGCGGCCAACCATGGTACTACCGCTGATGGGAGCACGGTACTACCGTCCCCAAGCGGTAGTAATTTTTTACTGCCGCCTGGTTGAGCGGTACTACCGCCTCGGCGCGGTACTTCCGCCCGAGCGGTACTACCGCGATGACCCGCGGTACTACCGCGCCGCTTCGAGCGCGTGGGGATAAGGCCGGGCAGGGGGAGTTCTAACTCCCCATACCCATTCGTCCTCTTTCTCTCCACGCCGTCTCTTCCTCTCCCGTGCTCACGAACGGAGCCGGCGTTCGTCGCCGGATCTTCTCCACCGGCTGCCCTCCCGTGATTCCGTCCGGTGGGATCGTTCCCCACCACGTGCTCTTGCTATGGACCAAGGTTTTTCCCCAAATCCTTCTCCTTTTTGATTGTGTTTTGGTTCTTCTAGGTTTTGGGGGAGGCTTGTATGTTCTTGAGATTCCTAGACTAAATCTCTGCAAGAGTAGGATGAAGGAGTGTGGTATTGCATAGGATTTACACTTGTATTGTTGTCTTGCGCTAGATCTAATCACCGTAGCACCGCCATGGCTTCGCGGTTCTTTTTCAGATTCAAATCCTGTTAGATCTGATGCGACGCGGTACTACCGCCCGTAGGGAGCGGTAATACCGCTCGCACGGTACTACCGCCCCTAGGGCGCGGTACTACCGCGCACCGTGCGGTACTAAAAGTTTACTACTGCCCCAGCCATGGTACTACCGTGACCCCGCACGGTACTACCGCGTCTGGAGCTATACTAAGCCTTTAGTACCGCAAACCATGGCAGATCTACCATGGCTCACATCTATCGCATGCCAACTTTCTCGTTTATCTTCTATGGGTTTCATGTGCTATGGCCTTTGCATTGATTCTTCTCGCCTTTTGTTTTGGTGCTTTGCGTGTGTGTCTCAGGTGGTGGCTCTCGCTGATCCAATCCCATTCGTGACACTGGCTCCAAGCGTCTGCGCAACCCAGGAGAAGTTCCCGAGGGGTCATCTGCGTCCAAGCGCAATGTCAAGACCACCGCTAGCAAGCACAAGGAGCCCGCCAGGGGTATGGATGAGATAGGCCCTATAGAGTATGTCCGTCTCAGGCAGCTTCACCCTTATGTGACCCCACGCTCCACTGTCAGAGGGTGTGAACTGTTCTGGAACAAGACCCAAACCCAAATCTATTTGGATGTCATCAAGAATAAGCAGAATACCTATGTGTAAGTGAAGTGGATTGATATGCACCACATGAGGAAGGACAAGTTCCGTGACTACTTTGGGGAGGCTCTGGACTTGGTGGAGCAGTTTGGCATTGAGCATGTGATCTCTTTCCACCTGGACTATGACCCTGAGATCATATGTCAGTTCTTTGCTTCAGTGTACTTTCACTCCAATGAAGAAAGAAGGATGACCTGGATGACCAATGGCCGCAAGCTGTCTGCTACCTGGAAGGAGTTCATGGATTTGCTTCAAGTTGCTGATGATGGACTTGACACTCCGGTGGGTGTTCGCCCTCATGGCAATGCTGACTCTGCCGACAAGGACAAGCTCACCCCGTTCATGGTTGAGAAGACGCTCGCCAATAGCAAGACAATCTTGGTTCTCAACCCCTTTCTGGATATCATGTACCGCATCTTCCGCAACTCCTTGTTCCCACGTATCGGTGACAAAGACAAGGTACATGCCTATATGGTGGACATGATGCTTATTTGCCAGGAGGCTCGCTCGTCTCAGACTCAGCCACTTGATGTCTCTCACATCATGTGGTGTGAGCTTCGGTTTGCTGTGTTCAACCGCAAGGTGCCTATTTATGGGCCCTACCTGTTTCTACTGATTTCGAAGACTTGGGAGAAGATGTACCCTAAGGAGGAGTTCCTGGCTCCAGACTAGATTCGCCATGAGCCCATTTGTCTACGGGTCAAACCCAACTGGGCTAACACCGCTACTCGTGCTGAGGCGTCTGCTGCTAGGGCTGCTGCTGTTGATGAGGATGTTGCTGGCGCCGAGGGCCGTTCTGCTAGGCCCTCTCAGAGTGACTCTAGGCCATCTTGGGCCAAGAAGTTGAAGGATAAGATGAAGTCTCTTTTCTGCATGCAAGCCAAGGGACAGTACATGGCTCACGTGGAGTCCAAGGAGAGTCGTCGCCGGCACAACAAGGTCTTGCAGCTCTATGGCGAGGATGTGTCTGGCGGGTCTGAGGAGCACATCACTCCTGAGACCAAGTGGATGGAGAAGCAAGGATACAGGTGGACTGATTCTGAGGAGGAGGTCGAGGAGTCCATTCCAACTGCAGAGGCGTCTGACGAAGAGGCTTGGGACGACTTCTCTGCTTGAGCCACCTCTTGTGTGTGTAGGTGTTCTCTCTGCCTTTTTGGCGTCTCGATGCCAAAGGGGGAGAGAGTGTAGGGATTTGCGAGTTTGTGTGTCGTGTGTTTGCTGCTTTCAGTTGAACTCTCTGTTGTTTTTCTCGTTTGAACCTTGGTTATCTTACCTCGTATGGTGTAAGACATATGCACTCTATCTATCCTAGCTAGCTTGTGTTATATTGTGCTACCTTCATGCTATGCTATGCTTATTATCATGTCTTGGTCTCTAAAATATAGGGGGAGTGTTGATCCTAGTTTGTGTGCCATGCAGTCCAAAGCATTCATCTAAAGTGCACTCTATCTAGGGGGAGCCCCGTCTATATTTTAGAGAAGTGGGGTTTGCCACTGCTCTAAATTATCTTTTCTATGTGCAAATCCCGTGTTGTCATCAATCCACCAAAAAGGGGGAGATTGTAAGGGCATATTTATCCCTAAGTGTTTTGGTGATTGATGACAATGCTTTTGCGGACTAATCGTGTGCCTTGAGTCCCTCAGATACTTCATCATTAGGCACAAGACGATTCGGTGCCCCTCAGAGACTGTCGAAGCCGGCGTTGTTCTACGTTTCACTTTGGTGGAGTTGAGTCGTAGGAGAGCCATACTATTAAGAGGGGGTCTGCGTCGGAAAGGTAGGGTGGAATCACACGTACACTTGTCCCTCCTTTCCTTGCACTTTGGAGCTACCCGTCGTTATCTTGGTTGTGTGGAAAACTGGCGACTACTGCTGTACTTGCGGTAGTACCGCAGGTACAAGCGGTAGTACCGCGGCGTGTCACGGTAGTACCGCCCCTTTGGTGCGGTAGTACCGCGGCACCCTGGCCTAGTGCCGCTCCGGTGCGGTAGTAGGGGCGGATGTAATTTTTTACATCCGCGCCACCCACGGTAGTACCGCTCGCCCAGCGCGGTAGTACCGCGGAGGCCCACGGTAGTACCGCTCCCTAGGAGTTGTAGTACCGTGCCCCTTCGACCTAGTACCGCAGTGTCGCGGTAGTAGGCGCGGATGTAATTTTTTACATCTGCGCCGACCACGGTAGTACCGCGCCTCTCATGCGGTAGTACAGCGTCGGGTTTTTGCACCACCCTAGTTTCTGCGGAAGTAGGCACGGATGTAATTTATTTCATTCGCGCCCTTCCCAGGCCGTGACCCTCCTGCCTTGCGGTAGTACCGCAAGGGGGAGCGGTAGTACCGCGCCAGCGGTAGTACTGCTCCTTCGTCAGGCTTGTTCCGGCCTGTGCAGTTGCCACGGTAGTACCGTGGTCGTCCACGGTAGTACCGCGTTGCCTCGCGGTAGTACCGCTTCCTTGGAGCGGTAGTACCGTGAGTCACGGGCAGAACATGTGGATAACGGTTGGATTTTTTCCATGACTATATAAGGGATGTCTTCTACCTCTAGTTGACTACCTCTTCCACCTCTAAGCTCCATTGTTGCTCCAAGCTCCATTTTCGCCCGATCTCTCTCCCTAGCCAATCAAACTTGTTGATTTTCTCGGGATTGGGTGACAAGGGCCCGATCTACACTTCCACCAAAGGATATTTGATTCCCCCCACTTATCCCTTGCGGATATTGTTACTCTTGGGTGTTGAGCACCCTAGACGGTTGAGGTCACCTCGAAGCCATACTCCATTGTGGTGAAGCTTCGTGGTGTTGTTGTTGTTGGGAGCCTCCGATTGTTGTGGAGATTGCCCCAACCTTGCTTGTAAAGGTTCGATCGCCGCCTTCAAGGGCACCAATAGTGGAATCACGGCATCTCGCATCGTGTGAGGGCGTGAGGAGAATACGGTGGCCCTAGTGGCTTCTTGGGGAGCATTGTGCCTCCACACCGCTCTAACGGAGACGTACTTCCCCTTAAAAGGAAGGAACTCCGGTAACACATCCTCGTCTCCACCGGCTCCACTCTTGGTTATTTCGTGCCTTTACTTTCGCAAGCTTACTCATTGTTACATCCCTTGCTTGCTTGCGTGCTAGTTGATATTGCATCATATAGGTTGCTCACTTAGTTGCATATCTAGACAACCTATTTGTTGCAAAGTTTAATTTGGTAAAGAAAAGCTTAAAAATCGTTAGTTGCCTATTCACCCCCCCCCCCTCTAGTCAACCATATCGATCCTTTCATCTATCCTCCGAGAGATTTTGATGTAATAATCTGGCATGGTGAAACAAGTGTCCTGTGTGTATAAGTAGTACGACAGTATTATTCATCACATGGTATATCGTTGATAGAATTGCAACTCTGATTGCTGGTTAGGAACTGTCGTTCGATTTCATTCCAATAGCTGCCGTGCTTTATTCAATTTTGTGTATTCACCTTGCGACAGCATCTAAAACCAGCGCAGTACCGATCGCTTGCAATATGAAAAGCACTGAGGTAGAACACATGGGCCCCCAAACATGCAGGGTCGGACTGTTCGGCCCAAAGTCCAGAACCGTGAGCCTATCTGAGTATTATATTCTCAGCTGAACCCCCATAAAAGAAAGCTGAACCCCCATAATGCCCGTGCATTGCAGAGGGAGTATATTTCTAGGCAAGGTGAGCCTGTGATATAAAAGATTTGTATATTTCTTTACAGAGGGAGTATCTCTCTGTCAAAAAATATATTTATGTGTAACTAGTTACTCCTGTCTTTCTACTTCCTTTTGCTGATATGTGGGGCAACCGGCAACGGGGTCCACGTGCCACATGCACAAATTAGAGTGCACAACTTCACGGTAGACACACCCCGGTCGTAGCACCGCAGTAATGCCCAATGAGCCGTCAAATCACAACCCCCCTTTCCAGCTTTAGCAGTAAGCTGGACGGACGAAGCGGCAATATTTCACTGGGCCTGAATCCCCTTCTCCCTCGTCTGCTTGTTCAGAGAAAACCCCCGCTCGGCGATTGCATAGGGTTTTCTCATGGAGAACCAGGTACGAATTCTTCATCCATCCCCGATAAATCCAAGTCCCTTGGTCGCAGGTAATCCTAGGATGGCAGCCGCCGCCGTTGATGCATTTTTCTTCGTACTAAATCTAGTGTGTTTCAGTTACAGTGCCCAAAGTGCGAGTACCCTACAGATTTCTGCGCTCACGGCGAGATGCCACACTTGTAACTTCTCATCCTACCACAGCATTTTGAAACGCGCATAGTATGTTCCTAGAATCCTCTTCTCTATCCGGGAGGGTGGGGGTTTTTTGAACATGCTGTGTTCTTATATTATTTTTCCTGCAGTGTATTATTTGCTCTGCCAGAACACATGTACTCAAGATGCTCGGCCTTACCATAACTGAATACACTAGTTTAATGGTCACAGTGAAGACAATCCATGCATATTGCTTCCGAGTTGGGTTCATGAACCAAGAGGATTTTTATGGCCGAACTTGGATAAACTTTCTCAAGTGTTATGGACTGAAAGTTGGCGCATGAATGTTGATGGAAATAGCAGAACCTGGTCTCATCTTCACTGCGATCTTCCACCCCGATGTCGTTCCAATTGTTCATCCATGTTAATTTTTTATCTGGTTCTTGCTTGTTGCCTCGATTACTTCTTAATCCACCTATTCTATCTAACTAATCAGAATTGGTGGCACGTGTAGGTTTTTTCAGAGTTAAGCAGTCTGCTCGTTTGTTACTCTGTAATAACTCGGCTGTTACTAATGGCACTGAAGTTGACTGGATCGACATCCACATGTTCCTACACTTTATTGATCGTCTTGAGGTCCTTGTGGGGCGTTTCAATGGTGGAAGGCCACGTGGGATATGTGTGCCACTGCTGCACTTGTTGAACAGGTCCAACTGTGTCGAGAAACTTATGGTACGAGCTGTTTTCTGTTATATATGTTGTTCATAAACTATTGCTTATACACAGTTTTATAGATGTGATCTTCTTGAAACAGGAACTGCCGAGTTCTATTGTTCCTATACAGATGCCTGACCATGGTCGGGTCAGACTTGCGCTTGGTCACAACATGATGTTTATGTCGACCTACTCAATTCCCCTTGGAGGCGAAAAGATACTTACTCGTGGGTGGTCTCAGATAATGAAGGCCCGTCCATCTTGGAGAATAGGACAGAACATTATGTTCATGCTTTTCCATGGCTCTAAAGCGAATATCCTGTTTATTGACCACGTTGCGAGATGAAGCCGCTTTCAGAAGGTTGTGGATGCGCGGGGTGGCGCCTGGGCCTTGTCCTGGGGCTTGGCGGCCTCACCCTTGGTTAATTGTAGCCTGTAGGCAAAGTAGCACTATTCGAGGCGTGCTTTGTACGGTTGAACCTGTATAAGTACTCATACTGCTTTCAGCTTTGGTTGTTAAGTGCCCCTGCTAGTTTCAGTTAAGGTTGTTAAGTACTCCTGCTGCTTTTACAGTCTGTTGTGTTTCTTCAGTCCTGTCTTCCTCCAGCCGCCAAAACCAAACCAGCGCCGGCGGGGCCGCCTGCTTCCGCCTACCACGGCTGGCTGCGCCCCAGCGCACGCATCGCCCCCCCACCGTCTCCTAAATCGATAACACCGACGTCCTCCGCGCGCTTTGGTGCGCTCGTCGCAGCGCCGCCCTCTCGCGTTGTCAACATGGTCAACAAACAACAAGAATCGGCAGAAGTACGTGGAGAGGATGACAGTAGGGGCCCACCACGTCAGCGTATGGAAAAATAAAATGCTTCCTCCTAGTGTTTTCCTGACATCTGGGGCCCACGACATTGTGAGCGTATATAGTCAATAGACAAGAGAACAACACAAGATCGGCTGACACCTGGGACGTAGCTACTCGAGCAGTATTTTTTTTGTTTGGTATTGTTGAGACGGAGCAGGGTTTGAATTGGGCTGTGGCCCGTCTAGCCGAGGCTTATATTTTATGTTCACCATGTGACCAGCCCAGCTATTTTTTCTTTGTGCAAATGAGCCCAGTTTATTTTTTCTGAAGAATACCCAATCCAGGCCTACTTATTTTTCTACGCCTTCAAAGTAATATGAAATGGGTTGTAAATATAAAAACAGATGACAAATTGGCAATTACTTTATAATTTCTGATTTTTTTTCACATTTTCAGATTCCTATTTCACTGGCATTAACCTAATTCAAATATATCTTCAAAGTACTTTAAATCTGGCTCGACATTTCGGTATTAAAAATAGTTTGGAACCCATAGAAATATGCGAAATTGGCCCTGGCCAACCAAAAAAACGACTGCAATAAATTGCATAAGAAGTTGCCATGAGCTATATATAAATTATTAAAAAAAGAGGGAGTGCTCTGACTTGTGGGCCTGTTTAGTTGACGCGTATGCAAGATTTTTTTAGTTATTATATACTACGTCAACAAACGATTCTAGCAGACTTAACCGTTGGATGTCAATCCAATGACCGTCGTGTTTCTTCAATCTCAGATCTTCTTGCTCCAGCCGCCAAAGCAGCGCCGGCGGGACCGCCTGCTCCCGCATCCCGTGGCCGGCTATGCTGCCGCGCAGGCCTCAGTGCTCCCTACTACTCCCACCGCTGGCCAGGGCATCCCTCTACTCACCCACACCCCCTGTTATTCTGCGGCGACGGCAGCCTCACACTGCAGCCGAACCGGTGAACCCTCGTACTCCTCTCTGCGCGGGCTTCCACTGCCGCGTCTTCCCCGGCTCCGCGTCGTCCCCTTCCTAGGCCTCGCCGTCGTCCACCGCTGTGGTGCTCTCGGCGCGGCGTGGTCAATGTGGTCAACGACCGACTTCCATCGGAAGAGTACTGTACATGGAGAGGCAGATAGCTGGGTCCATGGCAGCCGCAAGGAAGTGCCTCCTTATTACGCGGAAAATAATTATTCCTCCACCTAACACCTGGGACCCGCTGGACGGGCCACCAGTATTTCGCGAAAAATGTTTCCCCCTGACTGCTGGGACCCACAGGTCGGGCCACCGTATTTCACGAAAAAAAACGTTCCCCCCGCTATCAGCTCGGACCCACCGGAAGTGCCTCCTTATTACGCACAAAAAATGAATACCCCCTGCTAGCTGGGACCAACCTTGGTGGGAGGCTGACTTGTGGGCCTACTAAGTTGACTGGGACAGAGGCCTTTGTCAACTTTAGTCAATATATGAACGATTCTAGCTCCAGTGACTGTATGATGTCCATCCAACGGCCGTAGTGCTTCTTCAGCCTCTGGTCTTCTTGCTCCAGCAGCCCAAAGCAGCGCCGGTCGTGCCGCCTGCTCCTGCCGCCCGTGGCCGGCTGTGATGCCGCGGAGGCCTCAGCGCCCCCTACTACTGCCACCGCTGCCAGGCCATCCCTCTACGCACCCACACCCCCTGTTATTCTGCGGCCACGGCAGCCTCACACCGCAGCCGAACGAGTGAACCCTCATATTCCTCTACGCGTGGGCATCCACTGCCGCGTCTTCCCTGGCTCCGCTTCGTCCCCTTCCTAGGCCTCGCCGTCGTCCACCGCCCTGGTGCTCTCGGCGCGGCGTGGTCAAAGTGGTCAAGGAATGGCTTCCATCGGACGTGGACTGTACGTGGAGAGGCTGACAGCTGGGTCCACGGCCGCAGCAAGGAAGTGCCTCCTTATTACGCGCAAAATAATTATTCCTCCACCTGACAGCAGGGACCCATCGAACGGGCCACCGTATTTTGCGAAAAAAAATGTTTCCCCTGTCTGCTGGGACCCACCAGCTACATCTTTGCACGCAAGGAAGTGCGTCCAAAAAAACGATTCGCCCCCTTGACTGCTGGGACCCACCAGCTACATCTTCCCACGCAAGGAAGTGCGTCCAGGCAAAAAAAACCAAAACGATTCGCCCCCCTGACTGCTGGGACCCACCAGCTACATTTTCACAGGCAAGGAAGTGCCTGACAGTCGGGACCCACCTGGTCGAAGCGTACGTACCATTGTCATTCTGGTCGCGAACGTGTACGTACATACTGGTCGATGTAGAGGCGTGCACGTGTCGTAGTAGAGGCGCGCACGTGTCGTAGTAGAGGCGCGCACGTAGCATGTACACGTATGTCCAGCGGCGAGGGTGCAAGAAAGAAAATACGGCCACGTACGTACATACGGGCAGGGTCTCGAACGCCTACTCGCGCATACGTACATGGCTGGGTCGGAACAGAGAAACAGCGTCGTCGTCGTGTTCATGGGGAGGCAACGAAATGCGTCGTGTTCATCGGGAGGCAACGGAACGCGTGGGAGCCAACCGGCTGGGTCGGAACGGAATGCGTGGTCGTGTTCATTGGGAGGGCTTGGACGAAACAGGCGATGGAAACGAGGCCTGGCGTACCGCACAACGGAGGAAATGGCCTTGTGTTTGATCGGCCACGTTCGAAACGGGGTCCTGTTGATCGGGAGGGGCCTGGCGTACCGCAAAACGGAGGAAATGATCCTCCTACGATCGAAACGGGGGTCCTGTTGATCGGGAGGGGTGTGGCGTACTGCAAAACGGACGAAACGGACCTCCTACGGTCGAAACGGGGGTCCTGTTGATCGAGAGGGGTGTGGCGTACCGCAAAACGGACAAAACGGACCTCCTATGGTCGGAACGGGGGTCCTGTTGATTGGGAGGGGTGTGGCGTACCGCAAAACGGACGAAACGGACTTGTGTTGGAGCGCTATGGTCGAAACGGGGGGGGGGGGGGGGGGGAGGGGTGTGGCATACCGCAAACGGGACTCCACGGGATACTGTTCATCTCCACCGTTGACCTGCTCCAGCCTCCACGAGCTACCGTCGACCTCCTCCAGCCTCCAAGGGCTCCTGTTCATCTAGCCTCCACCATGCGCTACTCCATCGGCTACTGTTCAACCACCCCTCCACAGGCACCCCTCCATTGTAGTAGAGCCTTCGTCATCGGGTCTGACACATTCAAATCCACGTGAATCTTGAGAATCTTCACATAGCCATTCTCAACATATTGTCGGACAATGTGATAGTTGCATTCAATGTGTCTGGTCTTCATGTGTGATCTTGGTTCATTTGCTTGAGCAACGACACCACTATTATCACAATAGAGGGCCATTGGATTCATCATACTTGGGACAAGACCAATTTCGTCAAGAAACTTCTTGATCCAGAATGCCTCTTTTGAAGCTTCTGAAGCTACAATGTATTCTGCTTTTGTTGTAGAATTGGCAATAGTGTTTTGCTTGAAACTCTTCCAAACCACCGCACCACCATTATGGGTGAAAACATAACCCGATTGAGATTTATAGTCATCTATATAAGTCATGAAGCTTGCATCGGCGTAACCATTTACAACGAGTTCTTCATCACCTCCATATACAAGGATCATATCATTTGTTCTTCTTATGTACTTAAGAATATACTTAACTAATGTCTACTGAGCCAATCCTAGATCACTCTGGTATCTGTTACTAACCGCATAAGAAACATCTAGTCTAGTACATATCATAGCATACATGATGGAGCCAATTGCAGAGGCATATGGTACCCCACTCTTTTGCACTCTCTCATAAATTGTCTTGGGACATTTTGCTAAGTGTTACACCATGTGACATTGGGAGAAAACCTTTCTTAGCATTCTCCATTTAAAACCTTGTCAATGTATGTGCTTTTACTTCGTGGTATTAGACGTCTTGATCTATCTCTATACATCTTTATGCCCAATATATATGCAGCTTCACCTAAGTCCTTCATTGAGAACACACTCTTTGAATAGTCTTTTATTGTGCCAAGATACTTAGCAACATTCCCAATCAATAATATGTCATACACATATAATATTAGAAATGATACAGAGCTCCCACTAAACTTCTTGTATACACAAGCTTTATCATCATTTTTAATGAAGCCAAAGTCTTTTACTACTTCCTCAGAATGTTGATTCCAGCTCCTTGATGCTTTCTTCAAACTATAGATTGACCTTTGAAGCTTGCACACCTTTTCGGCATCCTTTGGATCAACAAAACCTTTTGGTTGTATCATGTATACATCCTCTTTCAGATTTTCATATAGGAAAGTAGTTTTGACATCCATCTAACATATCTCGTAGTTGAAATATGCAGCTATACCCATTATAGTCCATTCAAACTTTAGCATGGCTACTGGAGAGAAAGTTTCATCATAATCGACTCTCTCAACTTGCGAAAACCCTTTTGAAACTAGCCTTGATTTGTAAATGGTTCAATTGCTGATACCTCTCCAACGTATCTATAATTTATGAAGTATCTATGCCATGTTTACAACAATTTTATATGGTTTTGGTGTGATTTTAATGGAACTTACCCGGACTGGCGCTATTTTTAGCAGAACTACCATGGTGTTGTTTTTTGTGCAGAAATAAAAGTTCTCGAAATGGGCTGAAAACTTACGGTGATTTTTATGGACCAAAAGAGACCCTCGAAGCTTCATGGAAGGACCAGAAGATCCACGAGGACGTGACAAGCCTGGTAGGCACGCCCTGGGGGTGGGGAGGGCCTACCGAGCTTGTTGCTCCCTCATGGGCCCCCTTGACATAAAACCAATGCCAAAAATTCCTATAAATACAAAAAAACAGAAAGAAACCTAGAACTTCCTCTCCTCCACCACAAGCCTCTGTACCGAAGCGATCTCATCTAGAGGCCTTCTCTGGCAGCCCGCCAGAGGGGTGAAATCATCACGGGAGGCCATCTTCATCATCCCGGCGCCACTATGACAAGGAGGGAGTAGTTCACCCTCGGGGCTGAGGGTATGTACCAGTAGCTATGTGTTTGATCTCTCTCTCTCTCTCTCTCTCTCTCTCTCCCTCCCTCCCTCTCTCTCTCTCTCTCTCTCTCTCTCTCTATATATATATATATATATATATATATATATATATATATATATATATATATATATATATATATATCCTCGTGTTCTTGATTTGGCACAATCTTGATGTACCGCGAGCTTTGTTGATATAGTTGGATCATATGGTATTTCTCCCTATATATTTTGTTGTGATGAATTGAGTTTTTACCTTTAAGGTTTCACTATTATCGGATTGAATACTTTTTGGATTTGAGAACACTTTATGTATGTCTTGCATATGGATACCCGTGGTGACAATGGGGTGTCTATTGATTCACTCGATATATGTCTTGGTATTCAACTTGCGGATTGTCATGACATTGGGGTAATCTATGCATAGGGGTTGATACAAGTTTTTGTCCTTCTTTCTTCGATTGAAACCTTGGGGCACTCTTTGAAGTTCTTTATGTTGGATTGATTATTATGAATCTGAAGTTGTTTGATGCATAATGAATAATCAACTCGCGGATAGTTGTGGTGACATTGGAGTATCTAGGTGACATTAGAGTTGGTTGATGCGTATCATATGGTGTTATTTTAGTACGAACTCTAGGGCTGTTTGTGACACTTATAGGGATGGCTCAATAGATTGATCGAAAAAGATAACTTTGAGGTGGTTTCGTACCCTAGAATAATTTCATTTTATGTTCTCCGCTAGATAAGAACTTTGGAGTGACTCGTTGTTGCATGTTGAGGGATGGTTATATGATTCAATTATGGTAGCACTGTTGAGAGATTGCACTAGTGAAATTATGAACCCTAGGCCTTGTTTCTAAGCATTGCAATACCATCTATGCTCACTTTTATTACTTGCTACCTTGCTATTTTTATATTTTCAGATTACGAAAACCTATATCTACTTTCCATACTACACTTGTATCACCATCTCTTCGCCGAACTAGTGCACCTATACATTTTTCCATTGTATTGGGTGTGTTGGGGACACAAGAGATTTCTTTTATTTGATTGCAGGGTTGTTTGAGAGAGACCATCTTCATCCTATGCCTCCCACTAATTGATAAACCTTGGCTCATCCACTTGAGGAAAATTGATATTGTCCTACAAAACTCTTCGCTTGGATGCCCAACATGAGTCTACAAGAATAAAAGTTGCATAGTAGACATCAATTACCATCTACGTCTGTTTTCCTCTTGAAGATCCATTGACATTGTATAGGTTTTACACCCTCTGGAGGATCGACCAAGTTCCAAACCTTATTCTCATACATGGACTCCATTTCAGATTGCATGGCTTTGAGCCATTCTTTCGAGCTGGGCGCCGCCATCGCTTCCTTGTAGTGCGCAGGCTCATCTTCTTCTAAGATGAATATTTCACAATGAAACCATTCAGGAGGTTAGATAACTCTTCCTGACCTGCATGGTTCATTTACAGTCTTAACTGGAGTTTCTACAGCTGGTGTAGTAACTTCTGGAACATATTCCATATTGTCAGTCATGTTCACTTTGGAGATTCAGTAATCTCGCTAAGCTGTACAGTCCTCCCACTTATTTCTTTAGTGAGAAACTCATCCTCGAGAAAGTGTCCACCTTTTGCGACAAACACTTTGTCACTTGACTTTTGGTAGAAGGAATACCCAAATGTTTCTTTGGGCTAACCTACAAAGTAGCACTTGTCTGCTTTAGGATCGAGCTTGTTTGGTTGTAAACGTTTTACATAAGCTTCACAACCCCAAATTTTGTGATGCGACAAATTTGGTTTCTTGCCATTCCATAAATCATATGGTGTCATCTCAATAGATTTAGATGGTGCTTTGTTTAGTGTATATATTGTTGTTTCAAGTGCATATCCCTAAAATGATAATGGTAGATCGGTAAACGACATCATTGACTTGACCATGTATAACAAGGTTCGGTTACGCCTTTCCTATACACCATTTCTTTCCGGACTTCCGGGAGGGGTAAGTTGTGGGACGATCCGACAATCACTTAGATGCTTGCTAAACCCGTGGCTTGGATATTCTCCTCCATGATCTGATCATAGAAAATTTATGTTTTTCCATGATGATTCTCAACTTCATTCTAAAATTCTTTGAATTTTTCAAATGTTTCAGACTTATGCTTCATTAAATAGATATACCCATATATACTCAAATCGTCAGTGAAGGTAGTATAAGTATCCACCACGCGCCGGAACACTCATTGGTCCACATACATCACTATGTTTTATATGCAATACTTTTAGCACCCGTTCAAGATGACCAGTGAATGGTGTTTTGGTTATTTTACCCATCTGACAAGCTTCGCATGTATCACATGATTCAAAATCAAATGATGTTAACACTCCATCTTTATGAAGTTTTTGCATGCGTTTCTTTCCGATATGACCAAGATGACAGTGCCACATATAAGTGCTATTAATAGTCTTCTTAAGATGTTTAACATTAATGTTATAGACTTCTTTCTCACGTTCATGATCTAATATGAATAATCCACCAATCATGAGTGCAAATCTCTAAAACATATCCTTATAATATATTGAACAACCATTGCTATCAGATTTATAAGAATGACCTTCATTTATCAAAGATAATGTTCTTACATAACTTTGGAACAAATACAATTATTCAGTTCTAAGATAAATCCTGAAGGTAAGCTTAACGACGTGACACCGACGGCCTAAGAGGAGATCCCATCACCATTTCTGACACGCATCACAACTTCATTCTTTCCCAGCTTGTGAATCTTCCGTAGTCCCTGTGTGGTGTTGCAAATATGAGCAACCGACCCGATATCAAATACCCAAGACTTGGAATTTTCAGCAAGTAGAATATCAATAACATTAACTTGTATAACTTACCTTTACTAGAAGATGAGTTTTTATTATCTGCTAGATACTTTGCGCAATTTATTTTCCAGTGTCCTTTCTCCTTGTAGTAGAAGCAAATAGTCTCGCAAGAAGCTCCACCCTTGTTCCTCTTGGTGTTATGATTTCTTTTGAAACTCTATGTCTTGTTTACAAGCAACTTTTGCTGGTTCTCCAACCCGATCTCATTGGTTTCGAGCATCGCTTCATAAAGTGATGAAAGGATCAAATCATTTTTCGGTGTCTTAGAAAAATCTATTTCCATTGCATTGATACTATCATAATAGTCTGCAAGTCTGACACTTTTCTCAGCACTTCAGCTATTTTTCATTCACCCAATGGTTCAGTCATCTCGTGAACTTCAGCTGGATCTTTATGATACAGAACTTCTAGTGCTTCAACAATTTCAATAGCACTTAGATGTTCAAAACATTTATGTAACACTTGATCCATGCAAGATAGTATAATACTTTTGACAACACTGAAATCATTCTTCTGAGATATGAACACATTGATGACATCTTGAGACGCTCCTAGCGCAGGGTAGTCACCAAGTGGTTGATCAAGCACCTATTCTTTCTTAGCACTTTTGAGAACATATCTTAGAGTGTGGATGCAATCCTCATAGTTTCCACCACTTGCAGTTAAATTTTCTTTCTCAAACAGGGGTGCTAAATTTAAACTATTGCAAGCCAGTGATCTACAACAACAAACACAAGATTCATTTAGAGATTTATCCATAATTAATGTTGCAATTGTGTTTAAAATTCTAATATAAAGTGCACTCATGATATCTCCTTTTTATTTATCCGGTATTGGAACAAGAAAGGGTATCCCACACCTAATTTCCCCAGAGGTGACCCTGTGTATCGAACCCACGAGAGGAAGACTCCCTTCAAACAATGGTCTATAGCAAGCTTTTGCCAAAGTGTCAAATCCAGCTTTTGAACGGATCAGCAAGCAAATTTTGATTCAAATACTTATAATAAAAAGAAGGTATAGGGATGAGATCACCATGTATTGGTGTTGGGATAAAAAATGATATTAGTTTGTGCTCGGGAAGTCAAACATCAAGAGGTGCTTGCTTCGTATCGGAGTGGGGAATGTGTCCAAATAACATCTTGACCGGCATGCTCCTGCATCAAGAATTAGTTGTCCTACCGAAGGCCCTATCTGTCTCATGGGGTTGCCCTGATAATTAAGATAATAATATCAGACAAAAGCATTAGGCGTTTAAGGACTACACCTCATGAATCCCCATGGATATGATCCATGTTACCCTACTAAACCTTACTGTCACTAGTGTTCGGTAGAATACTTCTCGGTCCCCTTGCTCCTAGCCTCACTGGTGCCCAATCTCCATGATCTTGGGTACCTGTAGGGATGAAGGTCGCAGACAAGACAAGAGATACTTCACGAAACAATTTTATTTCACACATACGAGACATTGTGTCAAAGACTTCCATTGATCCCTTCACCAAATACCTGGAGTTGCAAGGCTCATGCCTCACCCCATACCTTACCGAACTACTCACACATGGAGATCAGATTGCAAGAGGGAAATATTGAAGAACTCATCTTGGGATTGATTGATTCTAATGTCTTACAGTGGATGCCTTGTGAGATGCATGATTACAAGTATGAACTAGGTGAGAGAGCACTATGGTGGTGGAGATGGGTAGGAAGATGAAAATGGTGGTGGCTAGGGTTTGTGGATGAAGATGATGATGAATAGGTTTTGGCTGTGCTTGACGCTCCTCTTTCTCCCCTTTCTGTTGACATTTCGACGGGGTCCCCCTTATGAAAGTTGTTTAGGTGGACAACCTGCCTCGGTTTCCAAACCAAACGACCGCACATGCGAGCGCGTGCAGTCGCATGGAACACCGTCTTTGGCTCTGGTAGCCTTATGACGGCTCCTAGTGAATTATTTCTTCTCCATTTCCCTTCCTTTCCTTCCCCCCACGTGATCTCTTCCCTTTTAGCGCATTTACTGTGGAAAATATCAAAGAGAGGATTTGGGGAATCCTTTGCATTCATTAGTCATTAGTGGCAATATCGGAGCGAATATCTCTCTTTTAATGAAATAATTCGGTTTAAACAAGGTTGAAAAGAGTGTAAAAATATCACTCAACAATTCCTAATCCAATCACTATCTCTCATAATTGAAAGTGAGTGATTCAAGATCCTAATTTTATTCACACCAATGGATGGAAGCATGTCATATGATGTGAATTTCAACCAGTAGGCAATCTTTGCCAATCATATCTTCATATGACTCTTGTTCATCTTTTGATGCTTTATGCTCCGAGTTTAGAACTTTTCTACTAGAATTTCAAGACCACTAAGTGTCTCTGCTATGAAGTCCTACCTCACACGCCTTACACTTCACTTTCGTTTATACTCATGGTAGCATGTAATACTCCTAAAGGCCACATGCTATAGAGGTTGCAACACTGGGAAGATCACCTTTTAACTTGTTATTTACCCTAAGAGATCACCCTAACAATTGACTACTGCTCAATCAAAGGGTGCAAACAACAAAGGGATAAACATCTCAGGCAGTTCATAAAAGCTTGATACGGTATAGCCCTGGGCGCCGGGAATCTCCGTGATCATCTTCAATCTCTAGTTAAAGCATCATGACGGCCAATATTTCATTGTCGTGGTAACCATTTCAAAAACGATGTCATGGCGGTAATTTTAGAAAATGTTGCCGCGGTGACCGTTTGGAAAACGTTGTCGTGGCACAAAATTCAGAAATTCTGCCATGGCATGAAATTATAGCTCCTCGTCCCGCGCCATCTACACCTTCTCCTCATTGAGGTCCTCCGTGTATGGTTGCCATCATCACCTGTAACTTGTAGGCTATCTCTATGAAATTTTAATTAATGCGGCAACATCGTGGCTCCATCCATCATGCATGATGTGACACGCAGGTCACTTAACATTACAACATATAACCATCTCATACATAAACTCATTATCATGACGAAGGCTATACCACATCATATGCATACCCTGCAAGGTTAGACGTCCTCTAATCGGTTTTAGCAAAATTTTAGTTACATGGTTAGCTAGTGTCAACAATTAATACTAGCTACCTACGTCCACAACATAGGCGATGATTCTTGATGCTAGATTAAGTTTTGGGGTGTGTGAAACAAGAAAATTAATTAAAAATCTCTTGACCCACACTAAACTTCATTAGTACATGTGACCCCCTAGAAGATCGTCCATTTTAGGCACCCTCTTGTGTACGCTACTGTTCACTATTATCAACTATGGTGAAGCCCAAGGAACCGTTAGCAGATCGTCAACATCTAGAGTTGATCGATTGTCAGAACCATGTGAAAAGCTACACCATGCCGTTGATGAATTGAACCGAAGCAACACTCAAGGGAAGAATAAAAACAACATCAAACCTCACAATCACATGTGATCTAGATCGCAACCTGCACCTAATCATAAAATCACTCATAATGCCACTATTGGGAAACGTAGTAGAAAGCAATAAAGTTTGCACCTGCGATCACCCAACATCAATATGAAGATGCATTGCAGGTTGGGATCACCATCGTTACCGTCACCGAGTTGCAGCGAAATAATAACGTTTCAGTGTAGATCGTACTTGGAGTCCCTTGAACCTTTGATGAATGATACCTCATACAGCCCACGATTGATCCCTCGAACCGAAGACTGAAAGCACGACCTCTCTATGTGGTTGCAAGGGTGCAGCCTTCACGATCCGGGAGCGCTTCGCCATCCAGAGCTAATCATTTCTGGAGAGTTAGAGGAAGGAGATAGAACCACACTGGGCTTCTAACTATGAGGACAAGAGCATTAGCCAAGCTCTGATTAGTCAACTAGGACCAACTAGAACATGAACTAGAAGAACTAGAGGAGGCTCCAAAAACTTTATGGGTTGGACGGGAGGGAGAGGGCAGCCACCAAGGGGGAAAGAGTCCCCCTTGGTGCACTGGCCCAGGGGAGGAGTCCCACTCTCTCCCCTAGTAGGACCCCCCCAAGGAAAGGGGGGCGCCACCTCCACTTGGGCCCTTGTGGCCCAAGTTGCCTTCCACCTCTTGGCCTTTTAAGGCCCGTTGATATTCAAATTAAATATAAAATGCTCTAAATACCTGTAGACCGTTATATATATATATATATATATATATATATATATATATATATATATATATATATATATATATATTAACATCTCCGAAAACATTTTCCACCTATCGGTAATACCCTTATTATCCGATACTCCCTGCTGTCTCTCTATATGTGGTGCACATGTTTTTCGAAAGTAAAGTAGGAACATTAGCTGACCAATTAAATGTTATCTATTTTAGTAATATCAGCATCATATTAGATTCATATTTGAGCAACAAGTTTGGAATTATGAGTGGCACGTTGTTTAGCTTGATGGATTCAGGAGTAGTGCTAAGTAGGAACGATGATGGTACTGAATATAAAGGCATGTCTGCATGCAAGTCGCGTGACTTTTGTCATTTGGGTCAGTCGACCATTTCAGGCGGTTGGATGAAGATCCTAGGTCTCCTAACCCTTCTTCTTCCTCATCTCTGATTCTTCCCATACAGAACACCGCACGGGCCGCCGGCCGGACCACCGACCCACACCGCCTGTGTTCCTCCGCCACCCCCACCCCACCCCCACCCCCACCCACGTCGAGTTTTCTTCGTTCAGTGAGGACCCACCACCGCCCCCCATAACCACCGATCCCACCCGAGTCCCTTCCTTCGCACTGGCAAACTCCGGCGAGTTCTGAAAAATCGACTGACCCAATTTTGAAATTTAGTCTACTGTGATTTAACCAGTGTGGAATATAAAAGGGGAAAACCATAAGCATTGTGAGTATAGTGTTGAGCGTGCCATGGCGGATCTGAAGATGCAAACCGGACAAAGGCAACTTCGCAACCAATGTTTGCTTTCAACTAGCAAGTAAGTGATGGACAAGAAATCAGAGTAAAGCAATGGCGATCTATTTTCTTGCCGCGATAAATAAGTTGAGCAGATATGAAAGAGTACCGCCTCTAGTGTGGCGCCGTGTATGCATCTGCTGAGAATTTGATGGTGCTGCGGTAGCGATGGCTGTCGGCAGCGTGGAAGCAGATCTAGGAGGGTAGATGGTGGCGACGGGGCGTGGTGGACGAGACGGTCGTAGGAGCAGCGCCGGCAAGGTGGACGATGGCAGGGATGACGCGAGAGGACGGGATGCAAGGATCCCGGTCCGAAGTCGTGGATGAGAGAGGTTGATATCTTGTAACGGATGACGGCGTTGGGGTATCAGCTCCGGCATGATGGAGGAGGACGGCGGTGGATGGGGTGGCAGACGGAGGAGGCTGGGGTGGAGAGCGTGTTTTGGCGCCCACGGAGTACGAATGGGGAAATGGAGGGAGAGAGGAAGGGGGGAACCATGTCTTCAGGGCGCGCTTGTCTCAAATGCGAGGAAATTTACAAACTTAGCCCCCGTTTCAAATTTCCTACATCACAACAATATTAGTCGGTTGGGGATAGGACGGTAATCTTGCATACACCAAATATTTGCCGACGAGAGTCTATTTTTGGCGCCCATCGTGTATGAATCTGGGAGGGAGTCGATTTTGGCCGAGGAGACACTGTGTTTTGGCGCCCACCGTGTATGAACCCGGGTGAGAGGCGGTTGTGTCATGTTTGAGTGAAATTACAAATCTACCCCTATTGAAACCTATAGAAATCGAGCCGATAGGCCTTGCGTGGCAGGGATAGGCAGTAGTAATATCAATCTCACAGATTTTGGTTTCGGGCGGTTACTGCGACTTTCCCCGCTTCATTCAAATTTTGCAGAGTGCACGTTTTCCATGCCAACTCAATTCAAATCCCGTTTGTATTCTAATTTTTTTGGGCAGGATCCATTTTCGATTGGAATAAAATTCTATATACATCATTTTTTATATATACTTTCAAAAGCACAACAAAGAATTCTGCTCCTTTATATGTATAATATGATTTACAAATACAATGATTTCAGAATCATAAGGTTGAATTCAAAAAAGTTAAACCAAATTATGTTCTACTAAAATGTATGGATCAGTAATATCTACATATTAAATAACATAGATGCACATGAATTCATATGAGTATGCATGTTTGATAGATCAATTTTAGTTTTTGGCGGTTACTGTTACTTTCCCCGCTTCGTTCAAATTTTGTAGAGTGCACGTTTACCGTGCCAACTCAATTCAAATCCCGTTTGTATTCTATTTTTGTTCGGGCATGATCCATTTTCGATTGGAATAAAATTCTATATACATCTTATATATATATATATATATATATATATATATATATATATATTATATATATATATATATACTTTCAAAAGCACAACACCCTTTATACATAAATATTGTTTACAAATGGCATGATCTCAGATTCATAAGGCTGTAGCCATCAATTTGGATTTTCAAATATTTGAAACCACTTTATGTTGAAATCCAATGTATGCATTCCTCGCTAACTGTCTCCAATTAATGTGTGTTTCATGCGGGTTTTTTTTTTTACTTTTCAAACATGTATAATGTGTTTCACACACGCAACATATAGTGTAATCCCATTTAGACATTAATTGCATATAAACCATGCATTATTTCTAATTAAAGAATCTATGGATCACCAATATTGATAAACTATATAACATTACACGTGTCCCCAAATTCAAATGAATATGCATGTTTGATACACCAATTTGCGTTATGATATTATCGATGTCGTGATCTTCAGTTTAAATATTTGAATCCTCTTTAATCTAGATATTCGTCTCATATAGCTATCACTCATGCTTATATAGGTGTATCTCTCTAGAACTATACACGTTCATCGTCTCTCGGGTATCTCTCGTGATACATGTATGTCGACAATGATCTTTTATCTTCGTAACACACTGACGGTACTCTCTCCCTCGACCTTCATCACTCTATCTCTCTCTAAGTATATCTCGCTCCCTGCTATGTGTCTCTAACTATGATTGTCCATGTGGAATCTCTTTCACTCACACAAACACAAAACTTTGTCTCCCGGGTCTCATTTCTCTCTACTATTCCCCTATGTGCCACTCACACACCCCCTCTCACACAGAGATGTATTTCGCTCCTTAGGTATGAGAAGCTACGGCTCTTCGTCTTAAATATCTCTTTCTCACACACTAACACAAACACTGTCTCCCAGGGTCTGATATTTCTCCACCGTTCTCTTGTATGTCGCTCACACACACTCTCTCTCCCTTGAGATATCATGTGTTCCCTCATATGTCTCTCTAGCGATCACTCTCGTTGTGAAACATCTTTCTCTCTCGCAGACACAAAACCCCGTCTCTCGGGATCTCATTTCTCTCTGATATTTGTTTTATGTGACTCACATGCACCCTCTCTCTATCTCTCTCACACCCACACACATAACTCAGCCTCCTGGTCCACTCGACTCCTATCTCTAATGCACACTAGCTAGCATCTTTATCTTTCTATTTATCTGTTTCTACATCAACCTTCTTTCTTGCCCTCACTCTTGCTTCCTATCACGCACACTACATATGTTTCTCTCTATATACAGTCAAGTGCCCTCTTTTTATCTTTCTCTCACACACACATAACTTCACCCTCTGAACCACCCGGCGGTCATCTCCAACACTCAAACTAGCGGATGTCCCTCTAGCTGGCATCTCCATCTCTGTATCTATCTGTAGTTTCTCCGTCAACATTTCTCTCTCGCACGCAGTGTTGCATCCTATCACCCACACTATATATGTCTCTCCATACATGCATTTATAGGTTAATCCCTTTTGCACAATCGTTGTGTCTCACTCCCTCTGCTCGCCATAGATGCATGCTCCAGCCCACGCCACTATCTCTTAAAGACAAAAACTCATGCTCAATTGTCGGGCCTTCTTCCCTGCACTCTCACATGCATGCATATTGTCATACCGATCCGTCTCTCCCATGTCGTTGATCTTATGACTTATGTCTTCTTTATTTTATCTCGATCATGCGCGCGCGCACACACACACATCCCATATGTACATGTATACCTCGCGCACATGCACGTTCAAGGTCTCTATGTCTAATTACCCTCAACCCTAACACCGCATCGAATCGTTCTCTTCTTGTGTGCACAAAATTTCCGCCTGGATGGGTAAAACACACACTCACACTTAACAATCTCCTTCTAGCTACCCCTCTCACTCTTCCCCTATATCCCCAAAACCAATAAGACCATCCCTTCGTTTAATTCCCGCCTACATGCACCATCTATATAGTAGTCCTCCTTGGTGTCTCTCGAACAAACACGTTCTCTCGATGTCGACTCCTCTCACGCGCACACACCTTCTCTTCCCTCCCTACGGGCCTTTTCTCTCTCGCACCCCATCGTTGGTGGCCTCTGCCATACACATCACCTCTCTATGATGAAGCCACGCACACTTAAATTACATTCGCCACCGAGGACCCCGTGTTACACACACACGCGCGTGCACACACACACACACACTAAGACTCCATCTCTCTCTCTCTCTCTCTCACACACACACACGCGAGGGTGCGCGCGCGTGTGCGCACGCGTGTGCGCGCACGCGCACCCACCCACCCACCCACCCACACACACTAAGACTCCATCTCACACACACATGCTCTAGGCAGAGCATTTGTTCCTACCACGCTTCATCCAACCTTACCCGTATGATAAACAATCACCTTAATTTACTTGTATAACATGGACAAATTCCACTTTACTTTAGTAGTTAGCAAACTTATCATCTCTACCCTTATAAAAAACCAAGTTGGTGATGATGGTGTGCCTGCCATCTTGTAATATAGACCGTCCGATCTATATCTGATGGATAGAAAGCAAACTATGACAATTTTACATTATACCCACACCTCTCTCCACATCCTTATCTCACAACCTCATTGCCGAGAAATTAAAAAAGGAAGTCTCTAGAACAATCTAGCATGGTGGTCGCTGCCGCCTGCCGGCGCCGTCCATCCCCATGCCTCCGCCCAGTCCGACCACCAGTCACCACCACGCTCCACTCCTCCTCACATTATCTCTCATCTTTCATTTTTTCGATCACATTCTCGAGATACCAGTTTTCCGATAAAATTCTCGAGATATCATAAGTTTTTACACATGGGATTACTCCTGCATGGGTCAATCAAAATAAGTGTTTTGTAAAAAAATGCATATTGATGTTCCGTGCAATGCACGCGCATCTTGCTTGTAATTATGTAACGCAAATCACAAGCAGGAAGTGACGTTTTTTTTACACAACCATGTTAACATGGCCACGTAAATCACTAGCTAAAGTATAATACCATTATACTTATTTCCCGATGCAAAAGGTTGAGTACATGTCCGAAGAGTAGAGTCGCACACATGCACTCTGTCTCTCAGAATCACACACACACACACACACACACACACACACATACACACCAGTTATGTGACGCCCACTTAAGCAGACACGTATGTTACAATTTGTGCAACCGCGGGTGCACATGATGGTGCGCATTTATTTAAGCCGTACGGTGAACCCAAATAGTAGCTGCATTCATTCCCCTCCCACCTCCTCTTCTCTGGTTGCCGTCGCTCGATAGCCATGGCCCGGCTGAAGGTAACAACATACGCCATACTCCCCCAGGAGCGGTGCTTTAATCTGGAAATTTTAGTGGTCATGCAGGCATCTTTTTGTGCTAGCACTCCTATATAAGGGTTCACTGGTCGCTTCCCGCGGACGTGCGCGGGCGGTGGAAGAGGAAGGAGAAGGGAAGCGGGCTGTGGAGTAACGTTTGTATCACAATTTCTTAGGAAGCTGAGTGCAATAATTGAGTAGTTTTGCAAACTACCTGTACTACACATGAAATGGTTCAAAACCAATACTCCCTTGCCAGCGCGCTCTTCCCACGTGAAACGGTCAGCATCGCCCTGGAGCGTTTAATGCTTGGCCAGAGCGGAGGAAACCTCTCAGTGACGCCGGCTTTGAAGTAGCGCGACGACCGAGAGAGTGCCGCTTCCCGGTGCATACGACTGCTCCGCGTCGAGGCTGGCCATAGGCCCTATTTGGATCCATGGGTTAGAGTTAGTTTGAGCTAGTTGGGGCTCAAATAGCCCTAAAGTATCCAAGCATGAGGGTTAAATTGGAGCAAGTTGCACCAAACCCACCCAAAAAAATATCCCACCCAAGAGGTGCTAATTGGAGATAGTTCTCATTGGGCCCACTGAAAAATCACTTTTCTCTCTCCATCAAGTGCATTTATTGTCAATCTACCCTGTCACCCAAACACATCTTTGGCTACAGTTAGTTCAGGGTTAGTCATGAGTTAGTCTAACCTCTAGCTAAGTTAGAGTATCCAAACATGAGTAGTATAGGACATGCAAGTTGCTCAAAGCATACAGTCAAATTTGTACGTGAAAGGATCTTCTTTTTTTGAAAACGGAATGTGAAAGGATCTTTGAATGATATAATTTTCAAATTATATAAAATCTTATCAATAGTCAAAGGCATCCTTGAAGAATACATTAGGCCCTATATAAAATCTTATCAATAGTCAAAACCAAGTGTTCTAAACGAGAAACTGGACCCACTCACGGCACGGCACGCCTGTCTCGTTTGGTCAGTCGGTCAAAGTGCTTCCTCTTCTTGGCATAACAATAGAGTATAGTACTATTTTTTTAGAATGCTCTTGGCATGTCGCTAACATGTGATGAGTTAACCGACCTCAATAGACGGAATAAACGACAGCCCGCCGCACTTTGAGAGAGACGAGGAGCGAGAAGCGATACAGGTTGCTGGATTACTAGAGCTAGGTGTCGCACGGAAGCCAAGAAATATGGTGATAGCATGGGTTAGCCATGTACTAGTATGATGTAACTGCACTGGGCTGCCATGTTTCGTACTCTTCGAGTCCACTATGGAGATGATTGGTTGATTTTATATCGTTGAATAATATAAAATATTATGAGTGCAGACACTCCACCACGAGGTTCCTTGCTCCTTCTCGGTCGTCGGGAATATGTTCTTCCACTCTTTTTTTACGTGAGCTTTGTTCATCCTTTTGCCAACACGCGAGACATCTAGCATCAAGGTGCATGTGTCATGCAAGGATCGTTCCATCTATATGAAGAACACGTGGGACTGGAACTATGAGACGGACATGTACCCAGGAGTGGATGTACGAACCTGAGTAATGTAGCGCAGTAAGTGAAGTAGAAAGGCACAAATAGTATGAACATGCATGGCATATAGGCATTTATCTCTTACTACGTACCACTAAATGTTGTACATGCAATGCACGATGATGTTATGGAGTACATGCCTAAGTACTCTACTACTACTATATTAATTGGAGGCACATATTAGCTTTTATATTTGTTTACGTGTATGTCCCGAGACCTTCCAACTAGATGTGTCTTTCTCTCCGGGTCACACTTTGTATCGTTCATACCACTAGTACTACTACGTGTGGTCTCCGACCCAGAAGTGGAAGAAGTGGAGACGCTCTACCACGTTGTTCATGTCCCACTCCTTTCGCTGATGTGTGGGACATCCAGCACGTGCCGTGTTTGGCACTCTTCGTCGTAAGAGTTGAAACGCTAGCATTCATCAGAAGTAAAAAATAAATATAAATCAACAGTGATACTATACCACGCGGTTTCCTTGCTCCTCGATATCGGAAAGAATACTTCCGTTCTCCAACATGTGGGACATCGACCATCCTGGTCCACTTGCCATGCACGCAGAACTCCAAGGGAGAGTCACCCCGGTCGTCGTGCCGCAGTAATAATGACTAATGAGCCATCAAATCACAAGCCCAACCTTTCCCACTGTGAAGTTTCTCGGACGAAGGAACCATCATGACTTTGTTGAATTCCACTTCTTGAAGAAAAATACTGTACCAGCAGCACTGCTAGCTACAGTAGTTACTCCAACAGAGGCCTCCTTTCGTTCATAGGATAGGAATTTTATAGGAATATGAAAATCATAGGAAGTGAGATGACATGCATCTCAATTCCTATAGAGAAAGAGATGCCATTTGATGCATAGGATAGGAATTTTTCCATTGAGTCTAGGCTAATGTACTGGTAATTTGCTCTAAAAACTATAGTAGTAACTAGTAGTACTGGTACATGCTCGTACTCAGACACACACACACACACACACACACACACACACACACACACTAACTACTAGTACTACTACTTCTCACATGCTGGCCAGATGCCGTCATTCTCCTTCTCGGCTTTGTCGGTGATACCCCATCATGCTTGGATCTCCGCCGACCTCTCCACAGCAGTGCATGCGTCCTCTTCTTTCTTGCGGCAGCGGGCCTCTCTTTTCTTGAGTGCTTTCTGACTTTTCCTCTCCCTCTGTGTGGCTTTGGCCGCCTCTTTCTCTACCGCCCATTCGGCCTTGGCAGCTTCAAATTCCGCCCACATAGGTGTGAGGTCATGAGCGGCGATGAACTCGGCACGACGGGATGCCATCGCTTCCCTACCATTTTGTTTGCGGTCGTGGGCGGTGAGGAACTCGGTGCTGCGGGATGACATCGCTTCCTTACCGATTAGTGTGCGGCGCGGTGGCATGAACGACGCTTGGTGAGAGCTCTGGGGTGGAGTGGCCGGACAACCGTATAGTGCATTGTTTTGTCAAGAGCTCAAGGACATAAGATGAAGGAAATTTGGATTCCCCTTCAACCTTGGTCATTTATTACCGAGTAAAATGCAATGGCGGTCATTGAACTTGTCTTGATAGCTCACTTTGATCTTTGTATACGAGATATGGTGATTATACGGTCACTGGCTTAGCGTATAGCTCCGTATTTGTCTGGTTGACTAGTCAAACAGTCCGCATGCGCCTCATCAGCTCGTGTTCTTTATCTATCTATGCGGGCCTACCTGTCAGTGGAGAAAGAAATAAAAGCCAAAATTATGCGTATGTGGGCAATCAAACCACAGACTCGTCGCTGCAACGCACATTCGTCAGCCAAATAAAAATGAAATACTCTGCGTCAGACACTCACGCTCATGCTGTCAAACCATGCTAAAGCATGCACATCGCCCTCTCAATCAAAGTCCTGCTCATTGCACAACGCAAACGGCAAGCCCATCACCTGCGTGCCCCGGCGGTGCCTGACATTATTGTTAGACGTATGTGGAGGCCTACGCGAACGCCGAGCATGTATTCACCTGGATCAACACCAACAGTCATACTCGAGAGCGCCTTGCTCATGTACATTGTCCATCACAACGAAAATCTATAAAACAGCCTAGCTAGAGAGGGTACTATGGTACAGAGTATGTACTATCGTGAGCGACCGATCATAGTGTCACTACACACGAGTGTGTGTCTGATCGATTCGTCCATTATTCATAACTTATGCATGGTTGTGTGGTGTCTAATGGTGGTCGTCGAAGGCTAGCTGGCGACAAGAGAGGTTGCATGGACGCCTGTTGTCAATACTTGTCGCACACGCTTCAAAGACTCGTCATCCATGAGTTCACATTTTACCACCACGCCAGCGTCTGACCGCCCTGGCCTACCGAAACCCCTTCCATCGCTAGCGCACGCTTCCCGCCTGAAACGGTTACTGTCTCTCCAGAATGTCAATGCCGCATTCACTGGATTTAACTTCAGGTGCAGTTGGTGTGTCACTGACATCCGGGCCAGATGCCCGTTGGGCCCACATGTTAGTAACCCAACGCACCTGCAGTTAAGTCAGTGAAGCAGCGTCCGCATTCACGCCCGACGAACCTACTCCGGTGCCAGCCATCCATCCGTCTGCCGCGGCTTATTGCCATTCGCCCGCTATATTAACTTGAGCCCAAGATCCCAGCCATAGCCAAAGACCCACACTCATTCTCCTTAGGTCCCTTCCTTCTGTCGGCACCACTCCAACCATGGCCTCCTGGCGCTCCAAAGCTCTCTTGGGCATACTGTCATAGGAGCAGACGAAGGACATCGGCGGCTCCACTCCGGGCGCGCTCCAAAGCTCTCTTCGACGTACTGTCGCAGGAGCAGATGAAGGAGATCGCCAACACCCCCCGGCCGCCCTCCGCAGCCACAACCATGAAGCCAGCGCGCGTGCGCGGGCACAGTCGGCAGCAAGGAAGAGTAGTACACGGTAGGTCACCACCACTCTGGTCCCAGGAAGGCCACCGCTACTCCACTCAGTCAACGCCAAGCTTGGTGGGGTAAACATCGACGGCCGATTAGCCGCTTGACGGCGACATGGTGGCGGGAATCTTCAGAACCTTGTGCTCTGGAGGAGGAGGTTATCAAGGCAGATGAGGAGGAGGCAAAGGCAGTGGCCGGCTTTCTTGGGTTCATGGCCGGACATGGTGGTCGGACGCCGGTGATCATTTAGATTAGGTTTATAGTAGGTTTTAGTACGGTTTGTGTGAAATATGTAATGAATTTTGTCCAGTTTGTAGGAAAAGTTTGGAAATGTAATGAATTTCATCCGGTTAATTTGAAATTTGCTTTGTTTGCATGAATTTTGCCCGGTTAGTTCATATAGTTGTCGAAAAATATGCGGGCAGCATCGGATGGCATCCATTAGTGTCCTCGGACAGATGCCGGTGTAAATTTGTGGGCCAGTGCTAGAGATGCCCTAACTATCATGCTATAATCGCTAACAGTGCTCCATTATTTGGCAGGGAACAGTTATCCCTCGATCAAAATCAGATCCGCCGTGTTTCGCACTCCTCCCAGGTAAGAGCGTAAACTCTTGCTTACATAAAAATGGAGCAAGTGGATGGCACTGTAGCACGTCATATCACTCAAACTAGCCCGCCTAATGCGCGGGAAAGCACCGCCCTCGCCATTTTGTTCTGGATTTCTATCGATCAATCGCACGAAAATGTTACGCTTTGCAAGTTCTAAAGGAAAAGGCGGCACACTTACGACTCGTACGCGTCGCACCCCCGACAGCCCGTCTCGCACGCCGCTCACCAGAGGGGACACGCATTGTCTTGCAATTTACCGACATGTGGGACTGCAATTGAATAAACCGTCGATAGCCGAAATCTGATCGCTCAACGGGCGTCGGCTGAGAAGAGAGAGACAGGGGAGGGAGAAGAGATTGCCCGCCCGCCGCGCATGGACTCCAAGAAATATATGGTGATAATGTGAGGTGGGCCATGTGGGAGTCTGGACCGCTTCCAAGCCCGCTTCTGACCGCCCTGGCCCACCAGAAACCCCCCACCTCCCCGCATGCGCTCCCCCTCAGACGCCAGCTGCCCTTCGCATGCATCCATAGCAAGTAGTACCAATAAAATACTGGGCTATAAGCCCGCTTATGTGGAGGAGAGAGAGGCATTGACAAAGTTAAGGAGTGGGCTCTGCAAGAGCCCGTCTCTACACGAGCTCCTAGGTATAAAAAACTAATTCTAAAAAAAAGAGGCATAAAAAACAATTGTGTCTAAAAAAGAAAGGTAAAAAACATTTGAGAGGAAATAGATAGAGAGAAAGTGAGAAAAAGTTGTAACCTTATAGCCAACCTTATAGTCAACAGTATAGTAGTATTACATGAGGAAGGAGGGAGTGGTGCACATGCCAAGTTCACTGGGCTGCCGTGTTTCACACTCCTCCGTCGTAACTGTGGATACAATAGCTTTCATCAAAAATAAACAATGAGTACTCGTTGCTCATCCTCTATATCGTAAAGAATACTTTCATTCGCCGACATATGGGACGTCGACCATCCTGGTCCACCTGCCATGCACAAAATTATCCTGGTCCACCCCGGTCGTATCGCAGGCCCAACCTTTCCTACTATAAGCTGGTCAGAAAAAGGAACCATCATGACTTCGTTGAATTCCGCTTCTTCAAGAAAACTTACTGTACCCACAATACTGCTACCACACGTGAAGACTGGATGGCACTGTACCACGTCATATCACTGAAACCCACTAGGCCAAACTAGCCCGCCTAGGTCATCTATTTTGGAACGGAGGGAGTACGTCTCTGTAGTGCTATGATTTTGTGTTGTACGTCTCTATACTTCTGCTATGATTTTCCTACCCTATGAACCAAATGAGGCTTGAATGTATCTGTGTCGACTATTGTCTGATGGATTGCAAAGCCTACAATTTTAGGAGCCTGGGCCATTGGCCGATCGACGACAGATAAGTATAAGCGTACCACGAGCTCATGAGCCCCAACGTTTCTCTTCGGTGAGTGTTTTGCAAGTACTATAGCTTGCACAGTAGCTAGCCTACTAATACCAAGAATCATCAAACAAGCCCTGCTGATATGATAAACAATTCAAATTTGCATCTAAGCATGCCATATATTACATCAATGGTAATGATAACTCCCGATCGTTCGGGAGTTAATCATGGCAACCCGAACACTTTTAGATGGTAACTTTAGTTTGCGTGAGATTAGGGAAACATGGCAATTTTCAGATGAAAAAATGAAAAAGGACAAAGTTGCCATCCCCTATCAACTAAAGTTTCCATCCCTACGAACTAATGTTGCCATGTCAAAACGTTCGGGATGAACTATTCAAATCCCGAACGTTCGGGAGTTATTGGATTCCTACATCAAAAGCCGGTGAGGATACATATGTTTCCATAATCGGAGAGGGTTCGCATGATTCACTATCAAACAAAAGTAGCAATTACCGCCCACACAAGACAGTGCACTAGCCCTAAGCTGGTTTGATAACATGCATCGTTCTGGTAACTAAACACAGAGCAATGCAAACTACCCTGAAGGATTAACGCGACCAACTATTTCTTGTCATCGATCTCTTGGGCAATTACCACATCACGGACAATGGCATGGGAATCAATCTCTGGGGAGATGTCCATTGGACTGACCGTGACATCAGAATCAATCTCTGGGGCGATGTCCATAGGATGGACAGCGGCATCGGAATCGATCTCCGGGGCGATGTCAACAGGACGAACCGCGACATCGAAAATGATCTCTGGGGCGTTGTCCACAGGACGGGCCGCGACATCGGAATCATCGAGGACATCCACGGGCACCTGTACAACCCTAACATATTAGCAATCACATTGCAAATAATCAAAAACCACAACTATGGTAAGCCATTATTTTTTACCTTGTGCAGCTCACCGGGGGATCCCCTACCTCCGGGGGCCATCTCCTCGTCCTCGATGGGGGCCATCACCTTGCCAGGGGAATACTGCTTCTCAATGGCGACTATCTCCTCAAACTCAGCCTTGAGCCTCGCATAGATGGCCATTAGAGTTTCTGGGGTAGGCACGATGGGGCCCTTGCTGTTCTTCCAACTTTCTTTGAGGAGTTCGTCCGCCAACATTGTCAACTCTTTGGCCAGTGCTAATTTCTTGGAGTTCTTTGTCTCCATATGGGTTGGCCCGCCAACATGGTCAACTCATTGGTTGGTGCTCGCTTCCTGGAGATCGCTGTCTCCAGTGGGTTGTCTGCCGGCAACTCTTTGCCTAATGCTCCAGGATCCATCAATGAACTGACAAACAAAAAGCAATCAAAAGGAAACCACAATCGCAATGAAAACGGGAAAAGAATAGGCTGTGAGAATCGGTCAGTGCTTCGCAAAAAGAAGATTCTTGGAATGAAAATATAGCAGCATCACTGATTCGCCCACCTTTCCTTCGTCAGTACAGAAGAAAAATGGCAGAAATGAGTAGCCTGGAGTGAGGCTTTCTTCAAGAAAGGGGAGAAAGGGCTTCAACGGGCATTCCAGTGAAATGATGGTTGCTTCGTCTAGTCCAACTTCGAGGCCACTTTACCACTGCTGGTAAAGGTCTGGGTTTTGTGATATGACGGGTCATGACGGCCACACCGGGGTGACCGATGAGTCTCGACTGTAGCACCTCACTGTGATTTCGTGGATGGCACGCGAGCCCGGATGCTTTGATGTCCCGCATGTAGATAGAGCTGTTAGGGAACATAGCAGAAATTCAAAATTTTCTACGCATCACCAAGATCAATCTATGGAGTAATCTAGCAATGAGGGAAAGGGGAGTACATCTACATACCCTTGTAGATCGCTAAGCGGAAGCGTTCAAGTGAACGGGGTTGATGGAGTCGTACTCGTCGTGATCCAAATCACCGATGATCCTAGTGCCGAACGGACGGCACCTCCGCGTTCAACACACAGGCATCCCGGTGACGTCTCCCATGCCTTGATCCAGCAAGGAGAGAGGGAGAGGTTGGGCAAGACTCCGTCCAGCAGCAGCACGACGGCGTGGTGGTGGTGGAGGAGCGTGGCAATCCTGCAGGGCTTAACCAAGCACCGTGGGAGAGGAGGAGGACTTGGGAGAGGGGGAGGGCTGCACCAGAACTTGGGTGCGGCTGCCCTCCCACCCTCCACATATATATAGGGGAAAGGGAGAGGGGGGCTGGCCCCCTCAGATCCAATCTGAGGAGGGGGCGACGGCCAGGGGGGTTGCCTTGCCCCCCAAGGCAAGGTGGGCGCCCCCTTTTAGGGTTCCCCCAAACCCTAGGCGCCTTGGGCCTGGTGGGGGGGGGCGCACCAGCCCACCTGGGGCTAGTCCCCTCCCACACTTGACCCACGCAGCCCTCTAGGGCTGGTGGCTCCACCTGGTGGACCCCCGGGACCCTCCCGATGGTCCCGGTACGTTACCGTTAGCACCCGAAACTTTTCCGGTGACCAAAACAGGACTTCCCATCTATAAATCTTTACCTCCGGACCATTCCAGAACTCCTTGTGACGTCCGGGATCTCATCCGGGACTCCGAACAACATTCGGTAACCACGTACATCTATTCCCTATAACCCTAGCGTCCTCGAACCTTAAGTGTGTAGACCCTACGGGTTCGGGAGACACGTAGACATGACCGAGACAACTCTCCGGCCAATAACCAACAGTGGGTCTGGATACCCATGTTGGCTCCCACATGTTCCACGATGATCTCATCGGATGAACCACGATGTCGAGGATTCAATCAATCCCGTATTCAATTCCCTTTGTCTAGCAGTATAGTACTTGCCCGAGTTTCGATTGTCGGTATCCTGATACCTTGTTCAATCTCGTTACCGGCAAGTCTCTTTACTCATTTTGTAACACATCATCCTGTGATCAACCCCTTGGTCACATTGTGCATATTTTGATGATGTCCTACAGAGTGGGCCCAGAGATACCTCTCCGTCACACGGAGTTACAAATCCCAGTCTCAATTCGTGCCAACCCAACAGACACTTTCGGAGATACCCGTAGTGCACCTTTATAGCCACCCAGTTATGTTGTGACGTTTGGTACACCCAAAGTATTCCTACGGTATCCGGGAGTCGCACAATCTCATGGTCTAAGGAAATGATACCTGACATTAGAAAAGCTTTGGCATACGAACTACACGATCTTTGTGCTAGGCTTAGGATTGGGTCCTGTCCATCACATCATTCTCCTAATGATGTGATCCCGTTATCAACGACATCCAATGTCCATGGTCAGTAAACCGTAACCATTTATTGATCAACGAGCTAGTCAACTAGAGGCTTACTAGGGACATGGTGTTGTCTATGTATCCACACATGTATCTGAGTTTCCTATCAATACATTTATAGCATGGATAATAAACGATTATCATGAACAAGGAAATATAATAATAATAACTAATTTATTATTGCCTCTAGGGCATATTTCCAACAGTCTCCCACTTGCACTAGAGTCAATAATCTAGTTCACATCGCCATGTGATTAACACTCACAGGTCACATCGCCATGTGACCAACATCCAAAGAGTTTACTAGTGTCACTAAACTAGTTCACATCATCATGTGATTAAGACTCAATGAGTTCTGGGGTTTGATCATGTTTTGCTTGTGAGAGAGGTTTTAGTCAACGGGTCTGCAACATTCAGATCCGTATGTACTTCGCAAATCTATAGGTTATATTGTAAATGCTGCTTCCATGCTCCACTTGATGCTATTCCAAATGGTTGCTCCACTATACGTACAGTGTTTGCTACTTAGAGCCATTCGGATAGGTGTTAAAGCTTGCATCAACATAACCCTTTACGCCGAACTCTTTCTCACCTCCACAATCGAGAAACATGTCCGTATTACTCCAAGGACAATTTTGACCGCTATCTGGTGATCCACTCCTTGATCACCTTTGTACCCTCTTGCCAAACATGTGGCAAGGCACACATCAGGTGCGGTACACAGCATAGCATACTATGGAGCCTACATCTAAGCATAGGGGACGACCTTCGTCCTTTCTTTCTATTCTGCCGTGGTCGAGCTTTAAGTCTTAACTTCATACCTTACAACTCAGGCAAGAACTCCTTCTTTGACTGATCCATCTTGAACACCTTCAAGATCATGTCAAGGTATGTGCTCATTTGAAAGTACCATTAAGCGTTTTTGATCTATCCTCATAGATCTTGATGCTCAATGTTCAAGCAGTTTAATCCAGGTTTTCTATTGAAAAACACTTTTCAAACAACCCTATATGCTTTCCAGAAACTCTACAACATTTCTGATCAACAATATGTTAGCAACATATACTCATCAGAAATTCTATAGTGCTCCCACTCACTTCTTTGGAAATACAAGTTTCTCATAAACTTTGTATAAACCCAAAATCTTTGATCATCTCATCAAAGCGCACATTCCAACTCCGAGATTCTTACTCCAGTCCTTAGAAGGATTGCTGGGGCTTTGCATACTTGTTAGCGTCTTTCAGGATTGTCAAAACCTTCTGGTTGTATCACATACAACCTTTCCTCGAGAAAATCGTCGAGGAGACAATGTTTTGACATCCTATCTGCAAGATTTCATAAATAATGCAGTAACTGCTAATATAATTCCAATAGACTCTTAGCATCGCTACGAGTGAGAAAGTCTCATCATAGTCAACTGCTTGAACTTGTCGGAAAATATCTTAACGACAAGTCGAGCTTTCTTAATGGTGACACTTACCATCATTGTCCGTCTTCCTTCTAAAATCCATCTGTACTCAGCAGCCTTACGACCATCGGGTAGTTCTGCCAAAGTCTAAACTTTGTTTTCATACATGGATCCTCTCTTGGATTTTATGGCCTCGAGCCATTTGTTGGAATCCGGGCCCACCATCGCTTCTCCATAGCTCGTAGGTTCATTGTTGTATAGCGACATGACCTCCAAGATAGCATTACCGTACCACTCTAAAGCAATACGCGTCCTTGTCATCCTACGAGGTTCGGCAGTGACTTGATCCGAGGCTTCATGATCACTATCATCAGCTTCCACTTCAATTGGTGTAGGTGCCACAGGAACAACTTCCCGTGCCCTGCTACACACTAGTTGTAGTGACGGTTCAATAACCATATCAAGTGTCCACCATCCTCCCACTCAATTTTTGAGACAAACTTTTCCTCGAGAAAGGACCCGATTCAAGAAACAATCCCTATTGCTTTCAGATCTGAATTAGGAGGTATACCCAACAGTTTTGGGTGTCGTATGGAGATGCATTTTATCCGCTTTGGGTTCGAGCTTATCAACCTGAAACTTTTTCACATAAGCGTCGCAGCCCCAAACTTTTAAGAAACGACAACTTAGGTTTCTCCAAACCATAGTTCAAACGGTGTCGTCTCAACGGAATTACGTGGTGCCCTATTAAAGTGAGTGCGGTTGTCTCTAATGCCTAACCCATGAACGTGGTAATTCGATAAGAGACATCATGGTACGCACCATATCCAATAGGGTGCAATTATGATGTTCGGACACACCATCACACTATGGTGTTCCAGGCGGTATTAATTGTGAAACAATTTCCACAATGTCTTAATTGCGTGCCAAAGCTCGTAACTCAGATACTCATCTCTATGATCATATCATAGACGTTTTATCCTCTTGTCACGATGATCTTCAACTTCACTCTGAAATTACTTGAACCATTCAATAATTCAGACTTGTGTTTCATCAAGTAAATATACTCAGTATCTACTCAAATCATCCGTGAAGTAAGAACATAACGATATCCACTGCGTGCCTCAGCACTCATTGGACTGCACACATCAACATGTATTACTTCCAACAAGTTGCTTTCTTGTTCCATTTTACTGAAAACGAGGCTTTCAGTCATCTTGCCCATATGGTATGATTTGCATGTCTCAAGTGATTCAAAATCAAGTGAGTCCAAACGGTCCATTTGCATGGAGTTTCTTCATGCATATACACCAATAGACATGGTTCGCATGTCTCAAACTTTTCAAAACCTAGTGAGTCCAAAGATCCATCAACATGGAGCTTCTTCATGCGTTTTATACCAATATAACTTACATGGCAGTGCCACAAGTAGGTGGTACTATCATTACTATCTTATATCTTTTAGCATGAACATGTGTATCACTACGATCGAGATTCAATAAACCATTCATTTTGGGTGCAAGACCATTGAAGGTATTATTCAGATAAACAGAGTAACCATTATTCTCCTTAAATGAATAACTGTATTGCGATAGACATAATCCAATCATGTCTATGCTCAACACAAACACCAAATAAAAATTATTTAGGTTTAACACCAATCTCGATGGTAGAGGGAGCGTACGATGCTTGATCACATCAAGATTGGAAAACACTTCCAACACATATCGTCAGCTCACCTTTAGCTAGTCTCCATTTATTCCGTAGCTTTTCTTTCGAGTTACTAACACTTAGCAACCGAACCGGTATCTAATACCCTGCTGCTACTAGGAATACTAGTAAAGTACACATTTAATATAATGATGTCCAATACATACTTCTGTCAACCTTGCCAGCCTTCTCATCTACCAATTATCTAGGGTAGTTCCGCTTCAATGACCGTTCCCCTCATTACCGAAGCACTTAGTCTCGGGTTTGGTTTCAACCTTGGGTTTCTTCACTAGAGCAGCAACTGATTTGCCATTTCATGAAGTATCCCTTCTTGCCCTTGCCCTTCTTGAAACTAGTGGTTTCACTAACCATCAACAATTGATGCTCCTTCTTGATTTCTACTTTCGCGGTGTCAAACATCGCGAATATTTCAAGGATCATCTATCCCTGGTATGTTATAGTTCATCACGGAGCTCTAGTAGCTTGGTGGCAATGACTTTGGAGAAACATCACTATCTCATCTGGAAGATTAAATTCCACTCGATTCAAGTGATTGTGGTACTCAGACAATCTGAGCACAATCTCAAGGATTGAGCTTTTCTCCCTTAGTTTGCAGGCTAAGAGACTCGTCGGAGGTCTTATACCTCTTGATGTGGGCACGAGCCTGAAATCCCAATTTTAGCCCTCGAAACATCTCATATGTTTCACGACATTTCGAAATCGTCTTCGGTGCCTCAACTCTAAACCGCTTAACATTACTGAACTATCACGTAGTTATCAAAACGTGCATGTCAGATGTTCGCAACATCCATAGACAACGTTCGAGGTTCAGCACACTGAGCGGTGCATTAAGGACATAAGCCTTCTTCGAAGCAACGAGGACAATCCTCAGTTTACGGACCTAGTCCGCATAATTGCTACTATCAGCTTTCAACTAAATTTTTCTCTAGGAACATATCTAAAACAGTAGAACTAAAGCGCGAGCTTACGACATAATTTGCAAAGACCTTTTGACTATGTTCAGGATAATTAAGTTCATCTTATGAACTCCCACTCAAATAGACATCCCTCTAGTCATCTAAGTGATTACATGATCCGAGTAAACTAGGCCGTGTCTGATCATCACGTGAGATGGACTAGTCATCATCGGTGAACATCTTCATGTTGATCGTATCTACCATATGACTCATGCTCGACCTTTCGGTCTCTTGTGTTCCGAGGCCATGTCTGTACATGCTAGGCTCGTCAAGTTAACCTAAGTGTTTCGCGTGTGTAAATCTGGCTTACACCCTTTGTATGTGAACGTTAGAATCTATCACACCCGATCATCACGTGGTGCTTCAAAACAACAAACTTTCGCAACGGTGCACAGTTAGGGGGAACACTTTCTTGAAATTTTAATGAGGGATCATCTTATTTACTACCGTCGTTCTAAGCAAATAAGATGCGCAAACATGATAAACATCACATGCAATCAAAAGTGACATGATATGGCCAATATCATTTTGCTCCTTTTGATCTCCATCTTCGGGGCTCTATGATTGGTCATCCAACCGGTCTCTTGGTCGAAAAGGGAAATATAGGGGTAACGCTGTACACAGTGGTATGACCAGGACTAGATTTGTTATCCACACATAGGAGTAGGTGGCTAGAGTGAACAAAAATGGGACCAACCCAGATATGTTTCTTGGATGTTTGTTTCTCGGGGTAACAAACTATGAATCACCACTTTATGCCCCTGTTTAGGTACATGGTGCTGGACTGCTGGTGCACCCACTGTCCCATGCCCTTATACCAAATATTTTGCTTTTCTTAATCTAATGCCCCTGGTAAAATGAAGCCATGCCACTGTTATAAGCCATGACAAGTTTAGCCAAAAAAAATTGCCTATACTTGTTTGAGACTCTGACTATTTCCTCTGTAGATTTTTGTGCAAACGGGGATATCCATTTCACCTGGTTGTTGTTGTGACCTTTTGGTGCACTATAGAAAACACTTCTTAAAAGAATTGAATTTTGTGTTATTTAACTGGAATGTTAGAGTGGAACAGTTGGTTCATTTCGGTGGAACTACACAAAGGGAGATCTGTGTTCCAATCCTCATCATCCATATTGGCACCATAACCTTTCTTTAGGTAAGAATGATATTTAATGCATGTGTTCATCTCTATTTTGCGACTGCCATGAGAAAATAATGCTATTTTTTACTGGTACACTTGTACTCCCTCACTGACAAAACCAATTCTGAAATAGAAGGCCAATCATGTACTTGGTTTCACCAACTGGTGAGGAGAAAGAGAAACAGAGCATGAAGAGGAAGAAGAAGAAGAATAAACAGTGCCAAGGTGATATTGCTGAAGGCAAAGGCCTCAGTCAAGGCCATTCAAGGGCTCTGGCAACGACTACCTTACATGTGAGACGATCCTCCAAGGAGCCCTTCCACTTCTGCTGTCTCAATTAATTAGGAGTACTTAAGTACCACTAAGTTATTGCTGCCTAATTTTCCTGTCGGAGTTAAACAAATTTTTAGTAGCACCCTATGCTGAATCATGTACATGTGTATGTTTGTCTATGGAAGTGAATCATGTGGTGGAGCAGGGAGGGAATATTATTAGTGTCATGACATAATAGTGTTATTGTTTTGCATGTCAATTTATTGCCATTGGTTCAATGAGGCAATGTTTTGTGTATTGTCCATCATGAATTTGATGCTACTGTTAGAGTAATATGCTAATGTCTTTCTATCCTTTCTCACTAAGCTAATGAAGGTTTCACCTTGTTCCTACTTGTGCAAACAGGGATCATGTTGTGCCAATCATACATTTTAGTGGAACTACGCAAGACAATACAATGATCTGTATCCTAGCCAGTGCTTTAACTCTGCTGGAAGTTCTTGATAATCTTTCGATATAATCTCAACACTGGTAAACAAGAGTGATTTCAACCATACATTTGAAGTGCACAAAAATATATACTATTGAGTGCTTCAAGTGAGTGCTTTATCATCTCTTATGGGACAACATGAATAAGCTTTTTTCCTCAGGTTGGTACGGGCCTAATGCCTTCATCCATATTAGTTTGCTGTCATCTCTATTTATATCGTGCTACTATCATGAGAAACTCCTTTGCCTTTGCATGTTAAAGTTTTGCAACCTATTATACATGGCAATGCTTTGAGTGTTGAGCTAATTGGCACTGATTAAATAAACTAATACCTCTCTTTAAGCAAGACTACTATGTTGCTAACTTTACCCATTAAGATAATGAGGGTGCTTCTATTTGTTAGTGTATGTTTCATCAACTAGTCCCACTATTACAATAATCTCACTCTCTCAATATATGTGCCAACAGGGATGCTCGATTTTGGTGGAACTGCACAAAAACTTTGGGTGCTTCATTGCCTTGACAGCTTCCGCCCTTTCTTGTCAGTCGCTAATCTAGGCTTGCTTCCTTCCTTTGTTGTCAATCGCTTCGCTTATCTCGGCTTCCAGTCAAAGGAAATAGTAATTGATATGCTACCTCACACAGGTTGGTACTGGTCTCTATCCTGATTACTGTGCTTGTCATGTATTGGTAATTTGGTATTGTGCTACTGTTTGCCAATTTTATAAAGGAGTAACTTGGAGCCTGAACTCGCAAGAAAATCATTGCATTGGGTGATTTCAGTAGAACTGTATAAAAATATCAGATGGACAAATACTTATGCTGCTGCTATGTACTCCAAAGTTCACTCAGACAAGCATCGATGTTGACAGAAGAAGTGCCTATATTCATTCGAGTACCAACCGGCGTCAACCAGTTGTCAAACTCCAAGTATTAGGAGAGTGAATGCCAAAAATATTGCTTGGCGCATAGCCCAGAAAAACACAGTCCAGTCTTTGGTCCCAACTTGTGCCTTTTGGTTATCGGCAGATATGGTAGCGAACTGTATGGCATGGAGTCTAAAGATTCCAGACAAGTTGGTTGACGCGTATATTCATCTGGAACTTAATCAGTCTCCACGCCAGGGATGCTCCATTTCAGTTGAGCTACACAAAAAATTTGGGTGGTTCATTTTCTCAACCGCCTCCTTTCTTATCTGCAATGTAGAATTTTGGCGAGCTGCAGGACCAAGATGAGCCAGTAAACTAGTTGGATGAAAGTAGTGGCCAAGTTGCTAAAACCTCCCTCGGCATGATGCCACTATTTGAGGATAAACCTACAAGCAAAGTTCAGATTATCTGTGTTGCCTCTTATGTACTTGAAAGTTTACTCGTAGAAGCATTAATTTTAGCAAGAAGTACCTCTGACTGAACACCATTTACCAGTCTGTACCCTAGGTAATTAAATTTTGTCCATGGATCATATTGGTTGTGATCTCAATCATTTGGATGCATAAACATACTAAACATGTGTATATCTGAATCTTGTCGTGTGATCTATCAATCATTTGGATGCATAAACATGCTGAACTTGTGTATATATGAATCTTTTGAGTTGTTGATTGTGAATGTTGGCTATGAATATGAATGTGTCCTGTGAACCTGAGTTTGATACGAATGTTTACCTTTTCTGTTGTACTTGTGGGTGAACTTGTTAGTATGCCTACTGCGGGATATGTGACATGTGGGTGTCAACGTCACACCTTCTTCCTGAGAAGAATTGCACCTGCTATGTTACGGTAGCAACGGCGCATTAGCTCTTTTTAATCTTTTTGCTCTGTCTTCCCCCCTCCACGCTCAACCCCTGCCATAATGTTTTCGGCCTCAAAACAAACATAGTACTGCCTTGTTTTCCGGGCTTGATGAAAAATCGAGTGCTGGTTTCTGTAGGTTGGCCCGCCCAGCAAATGGGCTGCTGGTCCACCACGGACTGGGAGGCTAAAAATATAAGTTGTATGGTGTAGAGGCAAGTAAAAGCGCCATCGAGAGCCATCCACTGAAGAAAAAAAATCGCTCTTGATGTGCTTCTTCAGTCTGCCGTCGGCCCCCTCTTTAATCCAGTTCGCTCAGGGATCTAGCTGGTATCATTTTTTTCCAGAGGGCGAATAAGTATCAGCTAGGCCTAGGATTTGTTTTTTAACATTCGTAGCCCACGACATACGGAGACAGTGGTTTCAACTTATTTTTTGAGGTCCATACTAGCCTATGGGCTTTTTCTTAAAGATCGGCAACCCAATGTATTTTTTTTCATAAAATGCAGGTCTCTGTTCTATTTATCTATATATAAGAGTAATAATGTTGTGTCCAATTTATGTTTTCCCTTCTAACCACATTATATATATTTATATTATTACTATTATCGTATATTTTATAGAGACTTATATATACATTATAAAAACATCCCACGTGTTATCAACTTATAAAAGTAAATGTTTAAGAGAAGTTGGCAAGGAAAATCCTGGTTGTTTTTGACTCACAGGCAAGGAAAATCCTGGTGATTGCGTATAAAAGCTTGCGATGATTTTAAGGACCAATGTAATAATAACGCGCCCATTTTTATTTTCAGCAATAACTCGCTAATTTGTTAATTTTATATATAAAAAATGTGCCTCTTCGGTTTATTTTTTGATATTAATTGCTCCTTCTAACATAACATTATATATAGAATGGGCCCAGCTAATTCGTGTATTTCAAGGAAGTGCAAATGGGCTAGGATTTCTTAGAAAATATAAATGGGCCGCATTGACGCGAAATTATTTGTTCACCCAGCCCAGCAAATGGACTGTACATTCTAGAAAACATGGGTTAAATAGATGCCACATTTTTGCACGCTGACATGTGGGCCAATAGGTCAAAGCCTACCCAGGGCGTTGTCAACTTGGTCAACAAATGATTATGACATCCACAACCATTGGATTTATATCCAACAGCCGGCACGCACCTTCAACCTCTCGTCTTCTTCCTCCAGCATCACCGGGACCGCCTGGTCCGGCCTCCGGTGGCTAGCGGCTCTGCTTAGCACGCATCTCTGCAAAGTGCTACCCCACCGCCGGCCGGGCTATCCCTCCACCCCTCCACACCTCATGTTATTCTCCACCGACTGCAGCCCCCACGCCGCACCAGAACCAGTTATAACCCTTCTCCTCCTCTCAATCTGTGACTCCACTGTCACGTCTTCCCATCTCCGAGTCGTTCCCGTCTGGGGCCTCGCCGTCTTCCATCGCCTCGCTGCGCTCGGTGCGGCGTGGTCAACAAATGAGAGTCATTGAAGATGACTGTATGTGGAGAGCCTGACGGCTGGGACCCATGAGGTCCATGGTCGCATTCAAGGAAAGTTCCTCCTTATTAAGCTGAAAAAAATGTTTCCTCCCCCTGACAGCTAGGACCCACCGGCTGTATCTTCGCACGGAAGGAAGTGCCTCCTTGTTATGCGAAAAAAATTATTCCTCCAGTTGACAGCTGGGACCCGTCAGATTTGGTGGCTGACTTGTGGGCCTACTAAGCGGACGTGTACGTAGGGCTTTGTCAACTTAATCAACAAATGATTCTAGCAACTGGACCGTTGGATGTTAATGCAACAGCCGTGCTCCTTCTTCAACCTATGCTCTTGCTCCTGTCTCCCGTGGGCGGCACCGCGGCTGTGCTGCCGCCCACCTGAACTAGTCAAGTTTCCCACTCCTCTCCATCTTCGACTACAATGTCGCGTCTTCCCCATCTCCGGGTCGTTCCAGTCTGGGGCCTCGCCGTTGTCCACCGGCCTTGATGCGCTCGGCACGGTGTGGTCAACATGGTCAACAACCGAGAGTCATCGGAAGATGACTGTACATGAGAGGCTGACAGTGGGGACGCACCATGCCCATGGACGCATGCATGCAACGGAACGCGGCATGGTCAACATGGTCAAGGAACGACTTCCATCGGAAGATTACTGTACGTGGAGAGGCTGACAGCTGGGTCCACGGCCACAACAAGGAAGTGCCTCCTTATTACGTGTAAAATAATGATTCCTCCACCTGACAGCAGGGACCCACCGGACAGGCCACCGTATTTCATGAAAAAAAAATTCCCCCCTGACTACTGGGACCCACCAGCTACATCTTCGCAGGCAAGGAAGTGCATCCATATTACGGGCAAAAATGATTCGTTCCCTTGACTGTTGGGACCCACCAGCAACATCTTCACGCGCAAGGAAGTGCCTGACAGTCGGGACCCACCTGGTCTAAGCGTACATAGCATTGTCATTCTAGTCGCGAACATGTAGTACATACTGGTCGATGTAGAGGTGCGCACGTGTCATAGTAGAGGCGTGCATGTAGCATGTACACGTACGTGGCGACCAGGGTGCAAGAAATAATATACTGCCACATACGTACATACGGGCGGGGTCTCGAACACCTACTCGCGCATACGTACGGCCAGGGCTCGTGTACATGCCTGGGTCGAAACGGAGAAACTGCATCGTCATGTTTATGGGGAGCCAACTGGCTGGGTCGGAACAGAATACGTCGTCGTGCTCATCGGGAGGGCTTGGACAGAACAGCCAATGGAAACGAGGCCTGGCGTACAGCAGAACGGAGGAAATGGCTTTGTGTTCGACCGACCACGATCAAAACGGGATCCAGTTCACCGGGAGGGGTCTGGTGTACCGCAAAACGGAGGAAACGGACTTCTGTTGGACCTCCTACGGTCGAAACAGGGTGTCGGTGTCAAAACCGGCGGATCTCAGGTAGGGGGTCCCGAACTGTGCATCTAAGGTCGATGGTAACAGGAGATGGGGGACACGATGTTTACCCAGGTTCGGGCCCTCTCTATGGAGGTAATACCCTACTTCCTACTTGATTGATCTTGATGAATATGAGTATTACAAGAGTTGATCTACCGCGGGATCGTAATGGCTAAAACCCTAGAAGTCTAGCCTATGAGATTATGATTGTCCCCTATGGACTAAACCCTCCTGTTTATATAGACACCGGAGGGGGCTAGGGTTGTACAAAGTCGGTTATAGAGAAAGGAATCTACATATCCGAATCGCCAAGCTTGCCTTCCATGCAAAGGAGAGTCCCATCCGGACACGGGAAGAAGTCTTTTGTCTTGTATCTACATAGCCCAACAGTCCGGCCCATGCATATAGTCCAGCTGTCCGAGGACCCCTTAATCCAGGACTCCCTCAGTAGCCCCCGAACCAGGCTTCAATGACGAGGTGTTCGGCGTGCAGATTGTCTTCGGCATTGCAAGGCGGGTTCCTTCTCCGATTTCTTCATAGTCCCTGACATAAAGAGCAGTATCCGGCTTTTCATTTAATGTCGCGCTCATCGGCTTCTGCACCTTCACGATTTCAGCTTCCACGTGTCGAGCGGATACCTGAGGTCGGGGAACTTTTACACATACCACCCTAACCATGTGAGAAAATTGTCTATTTAAAGAGATGGGGATCTTCAAATCTAATCCACACCATCTCCCCCAAACGAGTAATCCTCTGAGCTCGCCCGCAGAAACCACCCCAACATGGCTAGCGCTCCTAGCTCTTCCTCCCGCCCCCACGGCCCCAAAAAGGGCGATTGGGAAAAGTGCTCCGTATCCCATAACCAACTGGTGAAGTTGCAGACACAGGGATTCCCCGTTCGAGCCGAATTGGCTTCCTTCGACGGTGGGGAGCAGGCGGAGAATTTCCCAAACCCATCCGGGGGAGCGAGTATCCTTTGTTCCCTACTTGTTGAGAGGTGTCGGATTTCCAATCCATCCATTCCTCTGAGGTCTACTAGAGGATTATGGCCTCCAACTGCACAATTTCACTCCTGCCTCCATCCTGCATATTGCGGGTTACGTTGCTCTTTGCGAGCTATTCCTGGGTTGCGAGGCCCATTTTGAGTTATGGAAGGAGCTATTCTGCCTCGTCCCTCGTAATCAAGAGGGGTCAATATTTCAAGTGGGCGCCGCCGAAATATGGCGTATCGCCGAGACCGGATATCTGTCCGGCACGCCGAAGAATACATATGAAGAATGGCCTTCCGAATGGTTCTATATCGAGGCGTCTCCCTTCCCGACCCAGTCCGAATGGGTCTTCCTGATTTTTCAAGTGCTCCATTGAAGAAACGCCTCATCTGGCATCCCCGGAGCCCCAGGGAGGGAGATGGCACGAAAGTCCATCAATTGATGAGCAAGATAAAGACGCTCGCCCAGTCCGGATTGTCAATAGTCGAGGTTATGGCGATATCCATAATGCGGGGGGTCCAGCCACTCCAATACAGAGGGCGCCCTATGTGGCACTTCAACGGAGAGGATGAAGCCACCCACTGCGGTCGAAAGGGTCTGGACACCCCCGCCGCTTTGGCGAAAATACTGTCCGGATTGTACAAAGGGGAGAAAGAGGAGGTTATCCGCATTAAGCCCAGAGATGGATTTTCCATGTACAACCCTCCCAGCTGGGTGAGTTTCCATCCCACTACTCAATTTACTCCCTGAGTCAGTTTCCATAGATATTAATCCGTCCATTTGAAACAGGAATGGAGGAAGATCACTAAGGAGTTCCACAGTCCCGCACCACAGCCAGAGGACCACAACCGGGCCCTTGACCCCGGATTCATAGAAGATCCAGATATATTCGTGGAGCTTGGGGAAGGAGTGTTCTACCAGGCGAGCTATGATGGCATAGAAGTGGCCATCATCGCTGACTATCCTGGCCTTCTCCATGCGTCGCATGTAAGTAATCAGGAGACTTATCCTTCGAAAGAATTTCCTCATTCTGCCTCACTCACCGCACTGTCTCGTGCTCAAAAGGGGAGGCAATCGGTGC